>OY776117.1:125792436-126992436 GCA_963675035.1 Allygus modestus | reverse complement strand
TTATAACAACTGCACATTTGATCCTACTGACCTTTGTATCAAAGTGTCCAGGTATATATTCGACCACCTGAAGCAGGGAATGCATGCTAGACAGTCGACAACCTGCAGGATAATATCACCTGTGATTTGAATCCCTGGAGAATCATCTTTTACTAAATGAATTTGGAGCACCAATTAATATAACATTACTGACTCCTGTAGCGACTGTCCTGACTTTCACATATAAAATTATCTATAATTTACTACTATAGTACTATGCAGGCACGGATACAGCGGGGAGGTGATGGGGGTGTCATGACCCCTCCCCAATACCTCAGACCTTCACGTATTTTACCCATTTGTCACCGTAAAGGTTATTGTATTTTGACAGTTTATATATTTTTTTCTCACTCATAACCCCCCTTCCCCCCTAAAACAATAGTCTGTATCCGCCATTACTATACTGAGAGGTACATAAAATTATATTTTTCTGGGGAATTTCAATGGAATTAATTTTATAGCCTTCCACGGTATTTTCCTGGTCCCTATCTTATGATCTTTTGTCTTGTGGCCAGCATGCAAGAGAGCTGGAGGGCTTTTGATTACATCCCTTTCTTCTCCTGTCCCGCATTCATCAACAATCATTTGGCCTTCCTGCTTTGTGATTGCCAACGTTATTGGGAGAATTCATGTGGGCAAGGGTGTGGGAAGGATTGGCAAGGCTGTGGCAAAGGAGTGACAAGGCTGTAGCAAGAGAGTAATATACTGGGGCAATGGTTTGGCAAGGGAGTAATAAGGCTATGGCAAGGGGTTGAAAAGGGAGTGACAAAGCTATGACAATGGGTTGGCAATGTAGTGACAAGGCTGTGGAGAGGGAGTTAAAATGGTGTGTCAAGGTTTGACAAGGAAGTGCCAAGGGAATGACAAGGCTGTGGCAAGGTTACTCACCCTGGAGCTCTTGCTGTGCAGGCAGTCATCGCTGAGGAGCACCTCTATAGCGGGGCCGGGTCTGACAGCCCTCATGATGGCCTTGGCGGTGGCCACGGCCTCCAGCTTGCTAGCGACTGTACCTCCGCCCAGGTGCCGCACTACCCCCGCCACCAGCACTGGCAACTCATGCAGAAGATCTGCCACTGGCAGGGCCTGAACCTGGACACGTATGCAGAGTAGAGGACAACATATGTATTAATAACTTAATTTTTACATTTATTTTAACTCCTCTCATATATAATCAAATTTAAATCTTAAAAGGGAAATCTAGACCTAAAATCTTTGGTTTTCTACCTGTTTCATACGACATTTAAGACCCTCCTCAATGGATTATCAAAATCATTGATTTATGGTTCTTTTTAAAGAACCAAAAAATACTAACTCTCATATACTCAAGTTAAAAAACTGTGTAGTGATTCCTTGAATACATCAATAAACAATGTTTTGTTTCCAAAATTATGATATCATTATGAATGCAAAATGTGTATAGTGACATAAAATTATTAAAAACTAAAAACAATTTGTTCTGTTGTACTTCTCCTTCCTTTAACAAGTAAAAAACGTTATACAGACCCTCAGTTCAGTTCATTGTGATTTCTTCTTTAAAAATGTTTATAAATAATTTTCAAAAATGAAATTCCAACCAAAATTAGCAAACAACACAACTGTTACATGTTCTATCTCTTGTCGGAGGGCATGTTGACCTGCACATCATCTCTCTCTCATCCAAATCATCCATCTCTCTCTCAACTTTATTTTTTCATTAGCTGTTACACATTTGTTGTAAAATTATTTTGTTGTCAATTTTTCTTTATGGCTATGTATTGTCAAGTTCATTTTAAAGTCACTGGTTGAAGAACTCTTCCTAATTCTCAAACCAATAGTGTTGTGACAAATTGTTTCCATTTATTTACATTTGTTGTGTATCAAAAATGAATATTCATTTTGGAAATAGATATCATGTACATGAGGGGGCTGCGTTGAAAAATCACTCCAGGCCTATTAAACAAACTGACTGGCCTTCTCCGAGTGATGCTCGGTCCCCAGGTACTCATAATTAATTATCACATTTCCGTTCTCGCCCTACAGACCTACCAGCACTCTGACAGCCCTGAGCGAGCTGCAGACGACGCGTTGGCTGCGATCGTCGGACAACGTCTTCAGCAGGAACAGCAGGAGGCTGAGTCCCGCTTGCTTGCTGGACACGGACACAAACCGAGCCACCTCTGGTTGCTGCAGCGATGTCGTCAGCTTGTCCAGGGCTCGCACCTTCGCCCTCCAGTCATCCTGGACAGCAATGTTTGGCAGTTAGGATAATGAATAACGAGTTTGCACGCAGCACGCTGATGTGAGGGGAGCGAATTTCCACATTATAAACTTTAAAAAAATCGAAATCTGTGTTCAAACACACGTTTATTCAAATTTGTACGGAAATCTAAAAACATTTAATTTGTTGGCTGCTCTGATGATTCTGGTTCTATTTACCTGCTATGCTGGGAAACAATGTTGCGCATTATAAATTTCATAGAAATAACATTTTTATTTTATTTTTATACAATTTTCCTTACGGTTTCAAACTATGTAAGCCCATGGTTAAAACATTGTGTTTTCAAATAAACGTCTAGCTGAATGATTTGAACTAAATTTGATTCTTTAGAGTAACTACTATCCAGAACATATTTGTATTCAGAAATAACTTGATTATGTCATAACAATGATATGACATTAAACTTATTTAAATAACAACAAAAACTAATTGATGTGTTAAACAGGTCCCATTAAAAATCGAATGTAAAACAATAACCGTCAAATGAATAAATTAATTTTAAGATCAAGCTTATGTTTTTGTAATGTAGAAACAAAATAATCAAAAATACTCTGATAAAAAACGACCAGTCAACCTGACAAAATAAGGAACATACTAGAAGTACTGTAGTGTCAATTTGTGATTTACTAGAGAACAGTGACTAGAACCGTTGAGTGAGGTTTCGTGCAGGGCGACATAGCAAAAAATAAATCATCAGAGAATACAAACAAAGAATCACAATCGAAATAGTTTCTGCAAATTTATTCGAGTAAATAATTATTAGATCAAGATAAAACAAACTTTCTGATAAAATTAAACTTCTACAAACGAAATTTCTATAATTACAGGTGAAATCAGACTTTCAAACTCTTCCACACAGACAAATATCTGTAGTCAAAGCTGACTGTCAATATGTCAATTGGCTTCAGAAAGTGTTACCGGTAAAATGGCCAATTAAAAATATTGGAGAGGGCGTTGACCTGTTGTCGACAATGGTAACATCGCAAACAAACAGACGGACGGACTGAAGGTGTTCTTTGTGTCCAGACACAAACAGATCAATCGACACTAACATGACCAACCTACTATCTTTCCCTAAATTGCTTCCTGTTTGTGAAACAGTTTTCAGTAATTGTAAACCTTCAACTAAAACTAATACTAACAAAATTATACTCAAATTGTTTGAATTTGAAAATTAGCATAGATCAAAAAATATTGTTCCTTTAGTATTACATGAGAACAATTAAAATTAATACGAACAAAATTAACCTAACATTGTTTTAATTTTACAGTTAGCATAGAATACTTATTGTCCTTGAAATATCACATGACTGTACTTACTATTATAAATACGCTTGGTCTGACTAATTCCAGACCTCATACGGTTCTCCAATTTCTGTGTTGTGCGGTTGACTACGACAACTAGTAATTTTTAGGAAATAAATAGTTCTAATATAGTAGGGAAAAATTGAATCAATATTAATTTAGAGAAAATCTTAATGTAATAGCTTTCGTCAAAACACAATAGCTTGTTAAGAGGTTGGCGGCCTCGTTTTCTCTATACTTTGCCCGTCCACGTAGGCTACGGCCTGTGAGTGGAACGTATCGAGCACAGCAAGAAGTGAGCCGTTGCAGTACAACCTATACTGTACTGATAACATTAACTTGCAGGGACTGGGATTCGGACTCCAGACAGGGTCGCTCGGCCGCGGGTAAACTGGGAAAGCGCCAGTTATGAGAGGGTAGAAAAAGAGTCAGCCTGGCACGCATCGGGAAAGCGCTAACGCTAACCAGGTACCTGGGTTATCGGGCGGAAGATGGATTGTAAAAAAATAATAAACTGTATGGATTCTTATTCTCATGTGGGCACTAAACTCATCGGATCTTCGGTAGACCACAACAAAAGTTTTCATAGCAAGTTTATAAATACCCCCGTAGCAGCAAACCTGCGTCCTTAGCGAATTTCCAATGCATATACATGCATCTTGATACCACATAATGCCACATACAAACTTTCATCAATATACATTCATAAATAAACAATTTATGACATTTTAATTATTCTCCATAAGAATAACATGGCAGCTGAGTATGCAGGGTTGCTGAAACAAGGAACACAACAAATGGGTTTTAATGCAAATATCAATGTGACTCAACTAGGTAAAGCCACATACCAAGTTTTATTAATTTATGTTCATAATTAACGGATATAACATTTTATTTATTCTCCATAAGAATAATACCCCCGTCGCAGCAAACCTGCGTACTCAGCGAATTTCCAATGCATTGATATGTTTCTCACTAGTACATAAAGCCACTCACCAAGTTTGACAAAAATACATTCATAAATAAGTGATTTATTACATTTTATTTATTCCCCATAAGAATAACATTAGGACTGAGTACGCAGGTTTGCTGCAACGAGGAAGATAAGAAATGAGTTTTTATGCAATTATCAATATAACTGAACCATGTGAAGCTACTTACCATGATTTATTAATTTATGTTCATAATTAAGGGAGATATAAAACTTTACTTATTCTCCATAAGAATAACATTAGGGATGAGTATGCAGGTTAGCTGCTACGGGGACAACCAACAAAACATTTATTTTTGGTGCAATTATCAATATACCAGTACAACATAAAGCCACATATCAAATTTCATAAATATACATTCATAAATAATCAAGATATCAAATTTTATTTATTCTCCATAAGGATAACATTGGACAACGTACTGTGTTTAGCACTTTGAATATCTCTGCAACGGTTTGACGTAGAATCACAATTTAAACACCAAAATGATTTTTTTGTGGAGCTGAAGTGATTGGTAAAAGAAAATGTGAAGTTTAAAGTAAAATTAACTGAGGAAAAACCAAAAACCTTTTTCCCATAAGATTAACATGGGAGATTTTATGAGCATGTGTTTTGGATTTTTTCCGCAACCACTTAACCTAGGTTAATAATTCAAAATACCATATTATTTGTTTTTTTAAGCTCTATAACATGGTCAAAACCAAAATTAAGTGTTTTAAAAATTTTAGGGTAAAAAATGCAAAAAACTGATTTTTGGAAAATTTAAAACCCCCATAAACCCCCCTTCCCATGGTCCGATTTTTCTGGTTTTCGAACCTAAAGTCATGAATGTCATTTTACACATTTGAGCCAAATTTCATCGAAATCGGACGTTTTTTACTCAAGTTATCGCATCACGGACACATATATAGATATATATATATATATATATATATATATATATATATATATATATATATATATATATAGATATATATATATAGATATATATATACATATATATAAATTTGAACGAATAGTGTTTTGGACATCTGGGGACCTCAAAACAAAAAGTTATCATGGTCTCGGGCTTAAGTCTTACCATGAGACCTACGGTAATAGCTTCTTCCCTATAGGGGAAATTCGCTAAAATGGGGCTGAGTACGCAGGTTTGCTGCTATGGGAGCTATCACTAAAAAAACGGTTTTTTGTGCAAATATCAATAGACGACAACGATATGAAGCAATATACCAAGTTTCGTCAGGATAAGTTGATAAATAAGTGAGATATACAATTTTTCTTATCCTCCATAAGAATAACATTGGGGACCTCATCACTAAAAGTTATCATGGTCCCGGGCCTAGGTCTTACCATGTCCACTACGGTAATAGCTTCTTCCCTATAGGGGAAATTCGCTAAAACGCGTCCGCCTCCCCACCCGATCATTTTCATCTTTCTTGACACCCTGAAGAAGGTCCAGAGCTAAAACCAGAGGACCTACGAAACGAAGAAAGAAAGCCCTTGTGTTCGTCGATAGAAAACTTTTGCAGGTAAACAAAATTGAGAAATTGATATATTAAATTTCTTGATGTGCGTGTCTGTGAAGGTGGGCTGATTGAAAATATGTAAGTCAAATGTGGCTGCTTTAATATTTACGCCTATGCCTATGTTTAAAATAAATAATGGTTGTAAACTTAACTGATTTGATTTTGTATTCCTTAGTTAAATCCTAGTCTATATACTGATTTTAGATAATCGCAGTTCAAAGTAGCGATAAATTTGTATTATATAAAAGTCAAGATAACCACCTATAATGAAGGGAGAAACTAAAGAAAGTATATTGATTTGATCTGTAAATGAGTAGTGTATACCATTACTTGCCCACTTCTGGGACAGTTTCCAAGAACTATTTCTGACAAAAGGAAAACCGCTCTGGCGCATTGACGGCGCGTTTTGGAGGGGTAGATTAGCAGTGGCGCTTTGACGGTGCGTTTTGGAGGGGTGGATTTGCAGTGGCGCTTTGACGATGCGTTTTGGAGGGGTGGATTTGCAGTGGCGCTTTGACGATGCGTTTTGGAGGGGTGGATTTGCAGTGGCGCTTTGACGGTGCGTTTTTGAGGGGTGGATTTGCAGTGGTGCTTTGACGGTGCGTTTTGGAGGGGTGGATTTGCAGTGGCGCTTTGACGATGCGTTTTGGAGGGGTGGATTTGCAGTGGCGCTTTGACGGTGCGTTTTTGAGGGGTGGATTTGCAGTGGTGCTTTGACGGTGCGTTTTGGAGGGGTGGATTTGCAGTGGCGCTTTGACGATGCGTTTTGGAGGGGTGGATTTGCAGTGGCGCTTTGACGATGCGTTTTGGAGGGGTGGATTTGCAGTGGCACTTTGACGATGCGTTTTGGAGGGGTGGATTTGCAGTGGCGCTTTGACGGTGCGTTTTGGAGGGGTGGATTTGCAGTGGCGCTTTGACGATGCGTTTTGAAGGGATGGATTTGCAGTGGCGCTTTGACGATGCGTTTTGGAGGGGTGGATTTGCAGTGGCGCTTTGACGATGCGTTTTGGAGGGGTGGATTTGCAGTGGCGCTTTGACGGTGCGTTTTTGAGGGGTGGATTTGCAGTGGTGCTTTGACGGTGCGTTTTGGAGGGGTGGATTTGCAGTGGCGCTTTGACGATGCGTTTTGGAGGGGTGGATTTGCAGTGGCGCTTTGACGGTGCGTTTTGGAGGGGTGGATTTGCAGTGGCGCTTTGACGATGCGTTTTGAAGGAGTGGATTTGCAGTGGCGCTTTGACGATGCGTTTTGGAGGGGTGGATTTGCAGTGGCGCTTTGACGGTGCGTTTTGGAGGGGTGGATTTGCAGTGGCGCTTTGACGGTGCGTTTTGGAGGGGTGGATTTGCAGTGGCGCTTTGACGGTGCGTTTTTGAGGGGTGGATTTGCAGTGGTGCTTTGACGGTGCGTTTTGGAGGGGTGGATTTGCAGTGGCGCTTTGACGGTGCGTTTTGGAGGGGTGGATTTGCAGTGGTGCTTTGACGGTGCGTTTTGGAGGGGTGGATTTGCAGTGGCGCTTTGACCACGGACTTTAAACCAAACCCTTCGCCTTGATCACTACGCAACGACTCATCCAGTAATTCGTTTTATGAATACAAAATAAGTAAATAGTTTAGTAAATATGAATTTCCATACTATTTGATATTTTTAAGAGCCATTTGGTGTGAAAATTATCATTTTGAATTAACTGTGCGTTAGTTTTTAATAATGGACTGACGAATACTTATACAAAAGTTTTATAAAATCCCGTAGAAGCACAAATTGGGTAAAAGTTGTTTTGTAGTTGGACTTTTGTAAATAATCTATACTTATTTAATAGGCGAGCAGGTTTTTTGTGACAATCACTCCTCCTAAACTACTGAACCGATTTTCATCTTTTTGGAGTCATTGGAAAGAGCCCAACGTGAAGTTGTGCAGGAAACTTTTTTTATGGAGAAATAATTTGTGACTGAGGCCCTGGGGCCCTTTAAAGTTGAGTTTTCCCCATAAGCTTAACATCGGGAAATAACTATAGTTTTAAGCAATCAGCTGGATAGAGTAAACACAGTTAATCAGCAGGCCAGGTTGGCTTTGGAACGGTAACACAATATTTATTGCTCGGATTCGAGCAACAGGACAACTAGTATAATATTTAATACGTTTAAAAATAAATAATTTTTTTTGCCGGAAGCTTAAACATTAATATAGGCCTACAGTTGGTCAATTTCAATTCAAGGCCTTCTGACTTGGTAATTTTGGATTCATAAGGTTAGGAAGTCACGCAATCATTAATGCATAAATGTTATGACTATACTACATTATCAGGAATAAAAAAAACACTATTCATTTCAATACTATTTAATCTCTTGTCTAATTTATAGGTTAATCTTTATTCTACTGACAAAATTTCGAAACTATTTAGTTCTACCTTACTTAGCTATTATTTTCAAAATTGTCATTTTGATTGAAAATGTGTTTATTTTATTTATAAATTAACACTTTTTTTGCTATTATACAACTTATTTATTAACATAATACGCGTTTTTATTATTACGGGTTGTAAATAAAAATGTCTTAAACACCTCAAAATATACTCTTACACTCTTATACTCTTACACTGTATCAACGTGACTCTTACACACTTACAAGACGATGATGACGACGATCGGAATCGATTGCCTTATACCATTGTTTATATATATTTACCGTCTTGTATGTGAGTACAGTGTAAGAGAAAATATATTTTGTGTTGTAAGAAGATTTTATTTACATCCTATTTGATATTATAGAAACATCGCTGCGTTCTTTCATTCAATACATTACAACTCAGATTGAAATTCAGGTAAATTAGCAGGCTTAAAATTCCCAACTTTTAACTTTTCCAAATTATTGGGGAACCTCCTCGCCCCCAACACACACCCTGTTCGGTGCCCTGCTGTATAGTCTTGGCGAGTTCAATGTTTTGCGCTATTACCGTTTACGCATTTTTTTATAGCTGATATAATATTATTAATTAGTGTTATAGTCTGTCCGTATGGCACTATCCTCAGCTAGAGTCTTCACAATTATTGCTCTTGTAATTTTTAATCGAACAATGGAAAAAGTATATTTCCATATTGTTTAAGTAATACACTAATTTAGTATCTTTAACAGCAATAAAATACTAAAATATGGCAATACTATTTACACCCAGCGAATCGTCGGCGTCGCAGCAAGAATCGCTAAAAAAGAAAACCATAAGATTCTTATCAGCTAGTAATTACGGAACGGGGGGGATTATATCAGCCCTCCAAAACGCAGTCTGGCGTGACCTAAAGAGGTCAGTAGACCAACCACCCCCTTCTTCAACCCTTATACTGTAAATACATATTCACACGTCCTCTTTCTTTTACACTTTCACATTTGACCACGTCCACGTCATGCATTGCTCCACAGTTCTTTTTTGGTTTATCATACCAATACCAATTACCAATATGATATTCAATGAAGGTAATTTTGTGAAAACGTAAATGCTATTAGATTTAGTAAAACTGGTATTTATTGCATTAAAGCGTTTTATTTAGCCACAACTATAATGTTTTTGATGTTATGAATAAACAAATAAAATTACTATTGTAGCTTAAAAAGTCAAATACAATACAATGTATGGTAATATAAATAAATAATACTTCAAGACAATAATTAAAAGTAAAGCAGTTATATATTTATTGCAGTAAAGAATCTTATTTAGCCACAACTATAATGTTTTTGATGTTATTATGAATAAACAAATAAAATAACTATTGGAGCTTAGAAACTCAAATACAATACAATGTATGGTAATATAAATAAATAATACTTCATTACAATAATTAAAAGTTAAAATTTAGTTAGTTATAGATTACTGATTGACAAATATCTGAAGAATTGTTTATTTACACTTCCGCTGACTAAAGCACAGATTCAGTTATGATTTTAGGATTATCATTATTCAATTTTGTAATGTTAGATTTAAAAACATCTCCTTCAATTCAATATTTGAAACGGGATGTATACAAAGTATGCTTGATTGTTGTTCTTGTTGAGACAGTTTCTCTGAAAGATATATATTTTTCTTAAAGGAGGGGAAGCTGCTTTAATTGCGGCATTTTGTGCCAAGGAACATGATAATACTTACTTTGGAAATTGTATATATATTATCCTACTAATTCACTTTCATGTATGTTGATTATCCCTTTCCTTTAAATTAAATCCAATTGTTATTGCGGAATTTTCCTTTCGATTGGTACCTTCTTGATTGAAACTAAATATTGTTATAAGTTTGAAAATTATATTTAAACATAAAGATCATATTAGACACTGTACAATTTTAACTTTACACTCTTCAGTAGTAAATCTCTGTCTGTAAAAAGCACAAAGTCTTTCCTCAGCAATATGACATTTAACTAGAATAATTTAGGAATTTCCGATCATGGGTGACAATCATTCCATTGTTATTATTTTTCCACAAACTTTAAATACATTCCTTATAATCTCAGTATCAGTCTCTTTATCTTTTATGCCTAAAATTTTCTTTGTTGAAATAAAATAAAGGGTATCAGGAAACTGACACATACTTTCTCCCTTTTAGCCCAACTTTAACGAATAAATTACTTGTTATTTACTAAATATAGAATACAAAGCACGGTCAAATGTACAGAAAATCTTGTAAACAAGTTGTTTTAAAAAAACACCACCCAAATCCCTGCTTTGGAGGCCCTACAGAATCCATTGCTACACTCGTGGTTTTAAGAGGGGAAATGCCCCCTATTCCCCCCCCAGGGTTATTAAGGGGCAGCATATTTCGAATTTCCTCTGTTGGTCAATGCTAAATTGACAAGCATATCAAGTTTGAATGAAATTTATCAGTAAATAAGAGGGAAATAATAATTTTTGTATTCCCCATAAGAATAACATTGGACAACGTACTGCGTTTACCGCAAAATAAAAATTTCAATTTTCTCCGAAACCAACAATCGTAGAATAGTAATTCAAAATACTAAATTATTTAGTTTTTTGATCTCTTTTTAGTGGTGAATAGTCATTTTTTTTATATTTATGTCTTTTTATGAAAAATCCAAAAAACTGAATTTTTGATGTTTTAAGTCCTGTAATTTCTGAACCCGAATTTTTACAGAAATGCGGGTGGTGTCATTTTGTTGGAGGACTAAAGTTCTTCAAACGACTAAAGTTTAATCAAAATCGTTAGAGCCGTTTTTGAGAAATTTGGATTTTTCATGTTTTTTGGCGGTTTTTGGGGGATAATTACCCTTAAAAATCAAAAATTCAAAAAATGAAAAAAATACCTGGAGATATCGTAGATTAGTACCTACATACCAAATTTCATAAAAATCGGCCCATTGGTTAGGGCTCTAGATCTGTACACATCCACACAGACACACACACGGACACACACACACACACACACACACACACACACACACACACACACACACACACACACACACACACACACACACACACACACACAGACAGACATCACGTAAAAACCACTTTTTTGGGTGCAGGGAGAACCAAAACGAATATTTCCACTAACAACTCAAATTCGAAATTTTTTACGAAAACAATACTTTCTCCATATACTATGTATAGGGGGAGAAAGTAAAAATGACTTAATTCTTGACCTACGATTTTTGACCCTAAAACTACTGTTTTGTGTTCATGTTTGGTATCAATAAAAAGCTCTGAATCTTTAGATGTGCCTATTAGGGTTTTTGAAACCCTCCACCTTCAGAACTTCGCCCTATAGGCTTTCAAAGGTCCAATGTTAATCTTAAGGGGTTATATTTCATTTAGTTAGTCAACTGACTATGAAGTAACACCCCCGTCACAGCAAACCTGCATACTCAGCGAATTTCCAATGGAGATATAAATGTCTTAATACTACATAAAGCTACTAACCAAGATTCATAAAAATATATTCACAAATAAGCCGTATATACGATCTTAATTATTCTCCATAAGAATAACATTGGGGCTGAGTACGCAGGTTTGCTGCAACAAGGAACACAAAAAATGGGCTTTTATGCTATTATAAATATAACTCAACTAGGTGAAGTCGTATACCACTTTTTATTAATTTATGTTCATAATTAAGGGAGACATAGCATTTAATTATTCTCAATAAGAATAACATGGGGGCTAAGTACGTAGGTTTGCTACTACGGGAGCCTTTTGCAAAAAATTTTGTTTGAGCAAATATCAATAGACCACAACCAGATGAAGCGTTATACAAAATTTCGTCAGTATACGTTCATAAATAAGCGAGATATAAAAATTTTCCTTTCCTCCATATGAATAACATTAGACAACGTACTGTGTTTAGTTCTTTCAGTATCTCGGTAACTAATTGACGTAGAGAAATGATCAAAATACCAAATTGTGTGTTTTTTTAAACTGAATCCAATGGTAAAAACCAATATTTGAATATTTCAAAAATTTTATGTAACAAATTCATAAAACCTATTTTTGGGGTACAAAACCCCCCCAAAATACCCCTTCGGATGGAGCGAACTGGCTGGTTTTCGGACTTAAAGTCATAAATGTTGCTTTACACGTGTATACCAAACTTCATCAAATTCAGATCATTTTTACGAGAGTTATCGTGCTCACAGACATATATATAAGTAGTGGTGAAATACGGGTTTAACCCCACAATCGGCGCTTTTTTCCCATGTTATTCTTATGGGGATCAGTTTTTGCACCGACGCCCGATCCTACCCTACACAAATTTTCTTTTTGGCCCCTGCCTTATTTTCCCCCATTTTAAAATTTGCATTAATTTTAATACATCCTTTGCAGAAATCCACGAGTTCAAAAATAACTCCAGAATAAATAAACAACACATGTAAACAACTTAGAAGTTATTGTATAGTAGTGGATAAACAGCGGTTTAACCCCACAATCGGCGCTTTTTCCCCATGTTATTCTTATGGGGAGCCGTTTTTGCACCGACGCCAGCTCCCGCCTATAGAGCTCCCGCCCGCTGGCCTATATTAAATATACCCTTGCCTTAAATATATTGTCCCCATCCCTCCTCTATATTTTTAAAAATTAATTTTCAAATTCTAAAAAACTATCTTTGGTGTTTACTGTCCGATTTGTCTGCAATTTGGATATGTTATTGTCCTAGGCAAGTGTTTTAATAAATTTCACTTACATTTCCCAAATTCACCATTTCCAAATGTGTATTAATACCTAAAATGTGTATGAAAAAAATAATATTGCACGACCAAATTGGAAATTTTTTTAATTTTTGCAGTAATTAAACTGCAAAAATGTCTTATTTTAGAGTTAAAAAATATGTTTTTATTATTTAAAAAAGATAAAATTTTAAAATTTTCAACCAAGGATATATATAGAAGCCCCAAAACCACCACCCTCATTCCAACAAAAAATGTTGACCTGTGCACAGTGCTCCACGTCTTACTCCAACAGAAGCAATTTATTACGCCATTATCGACTTGTTCACAAAGTTATTCCTAAAATTTGTAAAATATGTCATCAAATATTTGACAACAGCAATTTTAAAATGCATATGCTAGAGAACCACAATACTTGCAATGTGTGTAAGAGAGTCATCACCCGGAACAAACCCCGCCACCACCTACGATGTGACAAGCGACCCTATAATGTGTTTAAGTTTTACGGCGAGTCCGCGGATATATTAGACACTCTCCAATCTTGTCCTCTACCCATCAAATGGATTCTTATTAGGAGAGTAAAATTCATCAAACACTCAGTGGACAATAATGGTGATTTAATCATTGACAAAGAATGTATTGCTGATTTTCGAAGTTTAACTAATTTATCAATTGAGAAAGCACAGCTAAAGGCTCAAATTGAAAATTCACTTTTAAAAATCGATACCTCCATGCACAAGTATCAAGCTCAGGGCAGTGGATGGATATATGACCGCACCAAATACTGGCAGTTGCATGTTTACAAATATAAGCCCCTAACTCCCAAATCATACATTCCCACGCCAGAAAATATAAAATCAAAACATGCTGTTTTAAATATTAAAAACACCGATAATAAATGTTTCACCTGGAGTGTTTTAGCAAGCTTAAGACCAAGGAATAGTAAACATGCAAATCGAGTATTTTACTACGAACCCTATGAGGGCCAGTTAAATATGACAAATATAAAATATCCAGTAAAAATATCCGACATTGATAAATTTGAAAAACAAAACAACATAAGTGTTAACGTATATGGAATTGAAGGAAAAACAATATATCCACTGAGAACAACTAAACTAAACAGCAATACTCACGTCAATCTGCTGCTTCTAAAACACGGTCAGAAATCACATTACTGTTTAATTCGTGATTTTGACAAGTTAATGTTTAATTCTACAAAAGACAACAATAAGAAATATTTTTGCAAGTTCTGTTTGCAACATTTTGGCACCAAAGATAAATTGGAACGTCACATAACATATTGTAAACCCCTTGATGCCCAAAGAGTACAAATGTCTAAAAAAGATACACTACAATTTACGAATTACAAATATCAACTTAAAGCTCCCTTTGTGATTTATGCAGATTTCGAATGTTTTATAAACTGCGGCAAACACACTCCTTCTGGATTTGCTTATGTTGTGGTGAGAGACTCTAAAATTATTTACGAAGAGTTGTACAGCGGTGAAAATGTGATGGATGTATTTTTCGAAAAGTTATTTAAAACTTATGACTTTATTAAAAGTCAGATGGAAGTATATGTTCCCCTTGTAATGACTGCAGAGCAAGAGGCTTCCTTCCAAAACTCTACACGCTGCCACATATGCAGCCAGCCGTTACTGTGTGATAAAGTGCGTGACCACTGCCACCTAACAGGCAAATTCCGAGGACCCTCCCACAACGCTTGCAATTTAAACTATAAAGTAACCAAGAAAATTCCAATATTCTTCCACAACCTTAAAAACTATGACGGTCATTTAATAATGCAACACTTGGGAAAACTCAATCGCAAATTGAATTGCATAGCCAAGGACATGGAAAAATATATATCGTTCTCTGTTGATGATTTGGTATTTTTGGATTCCTACAACTTTCTGTCTCTTCCCTTAAGCAAATTAGCTTCCAATTTAAATACATTTAGATTTATAGACAATCCACTACTACAACGCAAGGGCGAATTTCCATACGAATACATGACAGGACCAGAAAAGTTTTTAGAGACCCTACCACCCATAGAGGCATTTTACAGCAGCCTAACTAAAGAATGTATATCTCCTGCACAATATGAACATGCTAAAAACGTATGGAATCATTTTAATATAAAGAATTTAAAAGAATATCACGATTTATACCTTAAAACAGATGTGTTGTTATTGGCTGATGTGTTTGAGACATTTAGGGACTTGAGTTTAAAGGATTATAAACTCGACCCTGTCCACATGTACTCACTGCCTGGACTAACATGGGAGGCGTGTCTTAGAATGACCGGCATAAAATTACAGTTATTTAGTGACATTGACATGCATTTGTTTATAGAACATGCCATTAGAGGCGGTGTAAGCATGATTTCCACACGCTACGCTAAAGCCAATAATAAGTACATGGGCGAACATTATGACCCAAATCAAGAAAGCACCTATCTTGTATACTTAGACTGCAACTCGCTATACTCTACAGCAATGTGCGAGTCGTTGCCCGTTGATGGTTTTAGATGGACAAACGAGAAAGATTATAAAGCCAATAAAAATGAAAACTTTGGATTTATTTTGGAAGTTGATTTAAAATACGATAAAAGTTTACACGATTTGCACAACGACTACCCGCTCGCACCAGAAAAAATGAATGGAAAATTAATACCAAATTTAAATGACAAAACCAAATATATTCTACATTATAAAGCACTAAAAAAATACGAAGAACTGGGTTTGGTAGTTACAAAATACCACAGAATCTTAAAATTCAGACAATCAAAATGGCTCGCGCCCTATATTAATTTTAATATTGAAAAGCGACAAAAAGCTGAACATGATTTTGAAAAAGACTTTTACAAACTGTTAAATAACAGTCTCTTTGGTCGAACAATTATGAACCAACGCAAGTTTCGTGATATACATCTTGTAGACGAGTCTATGTTAACAAAGTATGTTACAAAGCCAAGATTTGACTGCAGCAAAAAGTTCGATAACAACTTGCATGCTGTGCATTTAAATAAATTAATTGTAAAGTTTGATAAACCAATATATTTAGGAATGACCATTTTGGATATCAGCAAAGTAATCATGTATGATTTCCACTATAATTATATGTCAAAATTTAAGAATAAAAAGTTCTTAATGACAGACACAGACAGCCTTCTTTATTCTATAGTAACAGAGGACTTTTACAAGGAAATACAAAGCGACTTGGACCGTTTTGACACCTCTGCATACAGTAAAGACCATTTCTTATACTCTGATAAAAACAAAAAAGTTACGGGCAAGTTTAAAGATGAATTAAATGGTCAAATTATGTATGAATATTGTGGTTTAAGGCCAAAATTATACTCTTTCATTCCTCTACAGTGGTTATACGAAAAAGAAAAGCAAAATGAGCTAGAGGTTAAGAAGGCAAAAGGAGCTGACGGCGCTACAGTTAAACATCTCTTAAGACACCAACACTACTTACACTGTCTTGCAACCGGAGAAGATTACTACGAGAATGTTACAAGAATTAAATCCACAAACCACCATCTGCAAACATTAACGATGAACAAAAAGGTACTCTCTTTTGATGACGACAAGAGGTTTATTCTAGATGGCATCAACACCCTTGCACTTGGTCACTATAAAATTGGTCAAACATAAATCTGTATTTGCCATTATTCTTTGGCCTTTCCTTGTCTATTACAATAAAGCCATATTTAGACCTATCCCAGCACTGATGGCAGAGATTTCTAAATTGGTTAAATGAAAAATCATTTCCCACATGATTGTTATACACATGTTTTAAATTTAAATCGTCTTGTTTAAATAATATTAGGAAATTAACATTGTCACGTAAATGTTTGTTTACTTTACTGTAAGATTGACACAAGTAAAAACTGCTAATATTTTTGTGTCTGCCCATTGAGAAAAATTGTGTGATATTTGGACTATTTATGTCGTCAAATACAACTATTGAGTGTGATTCTACATCATTTGGTGTGATTTCACAGTTTGAATATGTGTGTAATTTAACTTCATCACACAGACGGAATATTTCAATTATTTTTTTATATTTTTCTTGTTCTAAAGATTTGGATATTATATATAAATTTGTAAACTTTAATCCTTGTTTTTTTACAATTAAGTTATAAATTACAACAGTCTTCCCCGAACCACTGGGCCCTATTATAAGACAGCGAATATTATTAGGAAATAGACCCAATTTCTTTGGTGTATTTTCTTTATGTGCAATTTTAAATTTGTTCTTTTGTTGAATAAATGACATTTTTTATATAATGGTGTATTTTCTTTATGTGTTGAATAATTTTTTTATATAATAAAAATGGCAAAGAGAAAGTGTAAGAAGGGTAAGGGATTATTCTTAAAGCCATATAGAGGCCGTGGCTTGTTAAATACCCTTATAAACAACCTTCCTTTCCCACTCCACCTACCTGGAAATTATAAATGGTGCGGGCCCGGAACTAACGTGCGTGAAAATTTAGCCAGAAATGTACCTCCAAAAAATAAGCTAGACTCTTATTGTAAAGAGCACGACATATTCTACATGAATAATCCTGATACAGCCGCCCGGAACAAGGCAGATATGAGATTAGCGGACCAGGCTTGGACTAGGGTTTCGGCAAAGGACGCCAGTCTGGCCGAAAAAGCAGCAGCTTATGCAGTGACAAATTTGATGAAGGCTAAGGCAAAAATGGGAATGGGATTAAAATTTAATAAAAAAGATGGACAACTTTCAGCTGTTAGAGGCAGCAAGAGACGTGCCTCACTTTCGAGGGGTGTACCTAAAAAACGAGCTAAGAAAACAGAGACCAAAAGTAAGAGAATGTGGAATTATTAATTTAGACAGTGACAGGGGCACACATTGGACAGCATATCGTAAAAATAAAGATGTTGTAATATATTTTGACCCTTTCGGAATACAGCCTCCAAAAGAGGTAATTGAATATTTTGTACCATCTAAAATTTACTATACAACCGATCAAATACAAGATTTAAACAGTTCCATTTGTGGAATTTTATGTTTATCATTTCTGAAAAATTTTAGTTTATAAAAATGGATTCATTTACTATAACATTCACAGGTACAGAGCCAGAGTTGAAGTCGGTGTTCTTTCCTCCTATAGAATTAAATGGTGATTATGTAATTGGGCTGGTAGATTTTCAAAGTTATAATTCTATATTTAATGTTAAAAAACCTCTAAATACTTTGACATATTACAAAATGCACAAAATTACAACCCCAAAAGGGGAGGTTACAATTGACGAATTAAACCGGGCATTAGATGGTAAAGTTGAAGTTATTATACAAAATAAAGTAGCATTAATTAATACAAAAGTCAAACTTATATTTTACAAAGGCCTAGTTCCAAAATTAAATAAACTTAAAGACACAAAATTAACTATAGACGAGGGTGAGGATGTGTATTATTACGATCACAAAGCTCCAAATGTAATTGAAATTGCTGAAGGTACATACGAGGTGTTTGAGCTTGCGAAGGAAATTCAAAAGCAACTCCCAGATTTTGTACTTATAGCCGATAATAAAACTATGAAAGCCACATTACATTCTGGCCATGTGTTTGATTTTACAAAACCGTGTTTAGGGTCTGAATTATTGGGATTTAAAGGATTTTCTACTCCAGATATTGCGTTTAAATCCGTAAATAAAATCAACATAAATAATGTAAATGTGATTAGAGTAAAATGTAATATTGCGAATGGGTCTTATTTAAATGGTGACAAATCACACACCATACACAGTTTTTACCCAGAAGCTCCTCCGGGCTACAAGATTATTGAGGTTCCCAGAAATATTATATACTTCCCTGTAAATAAGAGAAGTTTAGATGTTGTTAGCATTACATTTGCAGATCAACACGACAAGCCAATTGACTTTAATAAAGAAGAAACTACAATTACTTGTCATATAAAAAAGATATGAGAATTTACAAGAACGGGCTGAGTGTACAAAATGCCAGGTTTCTGCGATCAATTGGGTTGAAGTTAAAATTTTCTATTAATAAAAATGGAAGATTTTCTAGACGTTGCAGGAAAATTCCAATACGATGATAGCCTGGTTAAAATTACAAATCACTCCTATGTTCCACACAACACTTTAGCAATAAATAATTCCGATGAAATTCGAATATGCATAAATAATCAAGATTTACTAACACTCCCATGTAGGAGTTATTTGTATATTAAAGGAGAAATAGAGAATCATGATAAAGGACATTTTATAAATAATGCATTTGCATTCTTATTTGACGAAATTAGATACGAAGTTGCTGGTAAAGAAATAGATATTGTAAGAAATCCGGGAATTTCCAGTCTTATGAAAATATTGTGCTCTTACAATAAAACAACTAAATTGTCAAATGCAGCATTTGATTCTGATGAAAATTTAAAGGAGTTCCATAAAAGCGGCAAGTTTAGTACTTGTGTCCCGTTAGAGCTGTTAATGGGTGTGTTTGAGGATTTTAATAAGGTTTTAGTAAATGTTAAACAAGAATTGGTGTTGAAAAGATCCAAAAACGACTTAAATTGTATATTAACAACATCTAATGCTCCAACTGGTGTTGATCCTATTCCTAAAATTACACTTAAATCGATTCAGTGGGTGATGCCGCACGTGGTACCATCTGATGGGGAGAAGCTTCAATTACAAAAGATGTTATTGCAAAATAAAAATTTGCAAATTGCATTTAGAAGTTTGGAGCTACACGAACTCCCATCATACCCCGAAACCAAGAGACACACATGGTCAGTTAAGACGTCTTCGAGTTTGGAGAAGCCCAGGTATGTTATATTTGGTTTCCAAACAGGTAGGGACAACAGTGCACGAAAAAGAACTGATGAATTTGATCACTGTAAATTGAAAAATCTCAAAGTGTTTTTAAACTCTGAATATTATCCTTATAGTGATTTAAATCTCGACTTTGAAAATGGAGATGCCTCTAAAGCTTATGAGATGTTTGTGAGGTTTAGGGAGAGTTACTACAACACCGTCCCCGATCCTATGTTTAACAGAGCTGACTTTATAAATAAATATCCTCTAATTGTAATAGATTGTTCTAGGCAGAATGAATCAATCAAAGAGGGGGTTGTAGATATTAAATTAGAAATTGAAACTGCAGAAAACGTCCCTTCAAACACATCTGCATATTGCCTAATAATACACGATAAGGTGTTTGAGTATAATCCTTTGACAAATGAGATAAATAAAATGTAAATAAAATGAAAACAAATATTCAACAAGAATTGGTAGAGTCTGCAAAACAAATAAGAGAAAAATATAGGGCGTTAAAACGTGGTAAATTTCTAGAGGCTGAAGAGAGGTTCCAAACATTCCAACCGTTAATAGAGCCTTTGCAAGAATTAAAAAATTTAGCCGCAAAAACAGAGAGGCCAGTTCTCCCAATGATTTTAGAAAAGACCCCGTCTAGAATACCAAGAATAACACAAATAACACCGCACAAATTAGATTTTGGTCTTTTAGCATCAGACTATTTAGGAAATTACCTTAGTAGAAGTAGTATGACAGACACCACATATGGTATTAGGCGAGAAGGAAATAAATTTTTTATTGGGAATCAGGAAGTTCAAATTGCCAATGATGATGTTACAGTTGGAGAAAAAATTTATAAAGGGACAAAGGGATTGTGGGAATTGTTAACTTTAAAAGAACCCGTAAACTATAGTCAGGCTGATTTGCAAAATTATAAAGAGATTTTGGAAGCTACAAATGCACATTTAAAGGGTTATAAAACAGGTGCGGCGGTGTCAAGTAATAAACACACTAAATATCTTAATATAATTAAACCCCTGTTTAAGACTGTTGGTGAAGGTTTAAGGCAGGTAACTGGTAATAAAATAGATTATGTTTATTGGGACGATCCTAATGAGCTTGTAGATAGGTTAAGACTGCTTTGGTTAAGCCGATTGGCGGGAAATTCTGGAGTGGATAATGAGATAGATTCTATCATAGAAGAATTGAGGGAAAGTGGAATTGTTTATTAAATAAAAATATGATAGATAAATTTTATCGCGTATATAACCCGAGTAAACCAGAAGCTAGAAGTTTTAAAGAAACTACTTTAAATCTAAAAGATGATGGTTGGAATGCTTTAAATTATAAAATTAGTAATGTTAAAGGTGGGGAGTTTACTGATGATGTATCGACTTTGGGGCAGACGTTAACCAGGAAAGGTGATGCTTTTGTACAAGGTAATACTAAATATAAGTTTTTAGAATCCAAGAATAATAATTGGAACGCTAATAAACGCAAAATTACTAATGTTAAACGAGGTGAAAGCGCAACCGATGTACCCACATTAGAGCAAACTTTAATAAGAAAAGATGGTGTCTTTGTACAAGACAAAAATAATTATGAATTTTTGGAATCGGAGGGAAATATTTGGAATGCCAAAAAGCGAAAAATAAGTAATTTGTTGGCTGGTAAAGAAAGCGATGATGTTGTAAACGTCTCTCAAGTACCAAAAATGGATCTAAACTTTTGGGATTTTAATAATAAAAGGCTAGTTCGTGTTAAACCCGCTGTTGATGAGAACGATTGTGTTACAAAACATCAGACTGTGACTTTAGACGGTCTTAAATTTGATGGTAAAAATAAGCAATTAACAAACATTTTACCTGGGACATTGCCAAATGATGTGGCTGTTGTTAAGCAAATATTAACAAAGGGTGAGAAAAGCATAATAAAACAGGGGGATAAATATTATAATGTATTAACATTAGATGGCGATGTGTGGGATGCAGAGGACAAATTAATAAAGAATATACCTGAAGGCAAAGATAGGAGTGATGTTTGTTTAATGTCGCAGGTTTTGAGGTATGACGATAATAATAAAACTTTTAGACAAGACAATATTAAATTTGATATTTGTTTAAAATCACACGCATTAAGGTTTAACAATAAAACTAATAAATTTATGCAAGACAATAATGAAATCGATTTGATGATGTACAATCCTAAATTGTTGGTTGCAGACCCTACATCTTTAAGCGGATTTAAGACTTTAGATGGAGGGGCATATTTGCCAAAAAACTATGTATATCAAAGAATGAGTGATGGTATGTTAGTTGGTAGCAATGGAGGTGTTTTTGAAACGACAGAGACTGGCAGATACGTTAACATTAAAAATAAAGAATAAAAAATGGAAAAAATTGCTTACGAATTGCATAAGCCCGCGAGAAAGAACTTTGTTAGAAGGTCTTTTAAGGTGTTGGGTATAAACGAAACTGTTCAAATCGATTTAATAGATATGCGGAATTATGCTAGAGAGAATTCTGGGAATAAATATATTTTAACTTTAATAGACACATTTTCTAAAAAAGCTTATGCTGCTCCACTAAAGAATAAAACTGGATTAGTAGTCACAGAAGCTATAAAAACTATTCTCCCAAAGGGAGTTAAAAATATTCAATCTGATAACGGAAAAGAATTTTTTAATGAACATTTTACCAAACTAATGAAAATTCTAAATATTAATCACTACCACACTTACTCTACAACTAAGGCAGCTATTGTGGAAAGGTTCCAGAGAACTTTAAAGAATTGGTTGTATAGAGAGTTTAGTGCACAAGGAAGTTACAAGTGGTTGGATTTACTTCCAAAGTTAATAAGGATATATAATAATAAAGTACATAGATCCATAGGCATGAAACCTAACCAAGTAAGTGCTAAGAACTCTAAAGACGTACACGAAAGGTTAGCATCTAAAGTACAAGTTAAAAAGCCAAGATATAAGGTGGGGGATAGTGTAAGGATATCTAAATATAAACATGTATTTAGTAAAGGATATACCCCTAACTGGACGGGAGAGCTTTTTACAATAGCAGAAGTTAAGAAAACAAAGCCTGTGACTTATATTTTGAAAGATGAGAATGGCAATATAATCAAAGGAGGATTTTATACAGAAGAATTGTTAAAGACTAAATATAAAGACATGTATTTGGTAGAGAAGGTAATTAGGAGGAAGGGTGATTTATTATATGTCAAATGGCTCGGGTTCCCAAGTAGCCAGAACTCGTGGATTTCTGCAAAGGATGTATTAAAATGAATTTTAGGGTCAAAATATGGCAAGAGTCAAAACGGAAATTAGGGTGCAAAAGTCAGTAAATAGTTGGTAGTTTTAATTTGACTGTAATAGTGAATTTGGGAAATGTAAGTGAAATTTATTAAAACACTTGCCTAGGACAATAACATATCCAAATTGCAGACAAATCGGACAGTAAACACCAAAGATAGTTTTTTAGAATTTGAAAATTAATTTTTAAAAATATAGAGGAGGGATGGGGACAATATATTTAATATAGGCAAGGGTATATTTAATATAGGCCAGCGGGCGGGAGCTCTATAGGCGGGAGCTGGCGTCGGTGCAAAAACGGCTCCCCATAAGAATAACATGGGGAAAAAGCGCCGATTGTGGGGTTAAACCGCTGTTTATCCACTACTATACAATAACTTCTAAGTTGTTTACATGTGTTGTTTATTTAGTCTGGAGTTATTTTTGAACTCGTGGATTTCTGCAAAGGATGTATTAAAATTAATGCAAATTTTAAAATGGGGGAAAATAAGGCAGGGGCCAAAAAGAAAATTTGTGTAGGGTAGGATCGGGCGTCGGTGCAAAAACTGATCCCCATAAGAATAACATGGGAAAAAAGCGCCGATTGTGGGGTTAAACCCGTATTTCACCACTACTTATATATATTTGATGAAATTTGGTATAAACGTGTAAAGCAACATTTATGACTTTAAGTCCGAAAACCAGCCAGGTCGCTCCATCCGAAGGGGGGGGGGGGTTTTAACGAATGGAACAGTTTCAAACGAATGGTGTTTTTGGGGTCTGGGGACCTCAAAACGAAAAGTTATCATAGTCCCGGGCCTAGGTCTTACCATGCCGTCTGCGGGAATAGCTATAGGGGAAATTCGCTAAAAAACGAACTGCTTGAGCGAAACATCAGCTAGTGAAGATTAAATTAAATTTTGATTTTTTTTTTCAAATTATACTCTTGATGAGACAATATGTAAATTATAATAACATTAAAAGGGATTATAATAAATACAATTTCTAGTTTGTGCTGTTGCTGGAGGTATTTAATTTAATTGTGTCTGATAGAACCCCTTTTGTTCCTATGTTGAGATATGTGGCAGGACCCCTACTGAGTCAATGACCTTGACTGTTATTGATAGCGCGGCCCTTGCCTTGCTTACCGCTCAATCCACCATTAATCACTGCAGTGTCAACTCACTTCACCCTTCTCACCTCTAAACTGTGACATTGGGGTTTCAAGTTTGTCTAAGTTTTGGATAGTATTTTTAGTATCTATGTTTTGGATGGGTTTCTAACCGGTTGCATTTACTGGAATAAGAATTGTCTGTAATTGAAATTGCACCTCACATTCGAGTCTGGTTTCATCCCAGGCTGGCCATTCTGAGACGAATCTGTACGGTTTCTCATCTCATTTAGGCAAATGCCGGAATGGTTCCCAAAAACGGCCGGACCCCGCCAGGATGGGGAAGAGGGAAGATATAATTATTTTTGTAAATTCCGATGTTAAATTGTAAATCGTTGCCATGGAATAAATATTATTACTAAACATAATCCAAAATGATAATTGCAACTAATCCAAACTATCGTTCAGGTAATCACACTCAAAGAAACTAAATCAAGAGTAAAATAAAGAACAAATTAAAACGTAAATGAAAATAAGGAAAATCCAATAAGATCAATTAAACTTCAAAGCTACGACACACGATTATCATTTAAAAACTCCGATATTTATTAAAAGTAAATAATAATAATTTTACCGAGTGGGGCAGTTAAAGTAATAATTGCACCTCACACTTGGAGGTCTGATGCAATAAATCATACCGGCCACCCTGTGATAAGTTGTCCTGTTTCTTATCTCACTTAGGCAAACGCCAAAATGGTTACCTGATGGGCATGTTGAGAGGAAGGTGGGACTGAATTATAAATCCTATTTATTACAAGAAGAAGATTATGGAAAATTGTAATGATTAAATGAGTTATTCTTAAGTTAAGTTTTCGAACTTATAGCAAATCAGATCTCCTAAATTCTGGCTTAAAATCACTAAATAAAAAAATCGATAATGTCTAAAATATATAACATATACTATTGATAAAATGCGATACATTTTTAATGACAGTGCAATTTGACACAACCATTTTAAATTAACATTTTAATTATAGCTATATTTGTGTACAATCACAAACGCACAATGCTCTGAGTTTTGGTCTTTTTCTTTCAAAATATCAGCATCTAAATGACGAAGAATAATTTTTTTAACAATTAATTGTTTGTTTAGAAGCTAACGGTGTAGGCCTAATCGCAATTTGTTTTCTATTTAAAAATGTTTTCCGAGGGAAAATGGTTTCCATTTGCTCGGAAAGTAATTCGGGCGGGGGGGGGGAGGGGTTGGACCCCCGGACATCCCCTCTTTTGTGGGAATATGGAATATCCCCGGTTTCATGCTTCCTTTTTAATACTTTTAAAATCTGGTCACCTTAATGTATGACTATAGGCCTAGGCTAGGAATAACCTGAATGATTCTTTCCCGGATGATTAACTTTGTATATAGTTGTTTATAAAACTCCCTTTTAATTTTGTTTGAAAACTCAGCAAATTATTTCTACATAGCTCATATTTTGTACGGAAAACCTTCCTCACACATTAGGGCCTTCTCCTGGGAAGGTTCAGTTAGTTTTTTCAAGGGTTATCTCAAAATTGGTTATCAGAAATTGGGAAGAAAATCGCCGTGTCGTGCCTCCAATTAGGTCATAACTTCAGGCTAGTGGATTGCCCGGCCTTGACCTTGACAACCACTGTTATCAGCCAACCCTAGCCGTTCTTTCTCGTTGGAAACGAGAGTTTTTCTTCATTAAAAACACGTTAAACGCTATCCCTTTACCATTACAAATAACATTTAACGTTTATCGTAGAAGCTTCCTTGAGTTCTGAGATAAAAGAGAGTTTTTGCAACTTCATAAATGAAATTTACGTTGTCGATTACCGCTAAACGAAATACCCCCGTCGCAGCAAACCTGCATACTCAGAGAATTTCCAGTGGAGATATAAATGTCTTAACACTACAAAAGCCACTTACCAAGTTTTATAAAAATATATTCACAAATAAACGATATATACAGTTTGAATTATTCTCCATAAGAATAACATTGGGGCTGAGTACGCAGGTTTGCTGCAACAAGGAACACAAAAAATGGGGTTTTATGCTAATATCAATATAACTCAACTAGGTGAAGTCGTATACCAGTTTTTATTCATTTATGTTCATAATTAAGGGATACATAGCCCTTACTTAATCTCCATAAGAATAACATGGGGGCTGAGTACGCAGGTTTGCTGCTACGGGAGCCTTTGGCAAAAATTTTCTGAGCAAATAACAATAGAACACAACCAGATGAAGCCGTATACCAAGTTTCGTCAGTATACTTTCATAAATAAGCGAGATATAAAATCTTTCTTTTCCTCCATAAGAATAACATTAGACAACGTACTGTGTTTAGCACTTTCGATATCTCGGTAACCAATTGAAGTAGAGGAATGATAAAAATACCAAATTGTTTGTTGTTTTAAGCTGAATTCAATGCTATAAATTAAAATTTCATTTAAATAAAATTTACATGTGAAAACCCCAAAAAACACATTTTTTCCCCGTCGCAGCAAACCTGCACACTCAGCGAATTTCCAATGAGTATATAACATAACACATTAAAACACTTAACAGGATTCATAAAAAATATATTCGCAAACAAGCGATATTTAAAATATTAATTACTAGTAGCCTGTCGCGGCTTCGCTAGCGATCACAACGTAATATTATACTGACATTCCTGTTTAAATATTGTGTTACCGATCCAAAGCCAACATGGCCTGCTGATTAACTGTATTTACTCTATCCAGCTGATTGCTTAAAACTTATAGTTATTTCCCAATGTTAAGCTTATGGTAAAAAATCAACTTTAAGGGGCCCCAGGACCTCACTCACAAATTATTTCTCTGTGAAAAAGGTTTCTCGCACAACTTCACGTTAGGCTCTTTCCAATGACACCAAAAACATGAAAATCGGTTCAGTAGTTTAGGAGGAGTGGTAATCACAAAAAACCTGCTCGCCTATTAAATAAGTATAGATAGATTCTCCTTAAGAATAACATTAGGGATGAGTACGCAGGTTTGCTGCAACAAGAAATAAAAATAATGAGTTTTTATGCAAATATCAATGGAACTCATCTTAGTGAAGTCATACACCAATTTTCATCCATATACATTCATAAATAAGCGATATATAACATTTTAATTATTTTCGTTCGGGTGAAGAGTATACCTATTTGCTGAAATCTAACGAGTGAACAGTAAAACTAATTCATGTAAAACTAATAAACTTTTATCTTAATTATATTACTCGACAAGAATAGATACATATTAACATATATCAAACAAAATTAATATGCTCCGATTTCGATTATTTTTACTCCTGTGATTTGAATGAATAATAATAATAATAATAATAATAATAATATTTATTCCGTGACAATGTTTAACAATGTGTTGGAATTTACAAAACAAAATATTAAATTTATGGGGAAATCTTTAAACCAGGTAAGGTAGGCCTGAGTCCTATCTTTCCCTTCCTGGCGGGGTACGGCCCTTTTCTGGGAACCATTCCGGCATTTGCCTAAATGAGATGAGAAACCGTACAAACTCTTCTCAGAATGTAGGATTAGCCTTACGTAGAAGAACCGAATAACCTATTTTTTAGTACAGACAACGATAAATTTGCCTCAAAAATGTACCAAACTAATAAAATCACCAGCACGCTTTTTCGTCGCATATCGTCGCATTACCAAAATACCCTAAGCAACGAGTAGATCATGTTGATCTGATTCGAGGTGATTGTTTTTTTTTGTGGCAGGGAATTTGTAAGCTGCAATTACCCGACCAGGCCTTGTTTGGATAACCTGTAGGTATTTCATATTTACATGCACCATGCGTGTAGCTATACACATATCGTGTTGCAATCCCGGTAGTTAATTAAACTATGAGTACGCACAAATATTCGCGAAATGGGATGACCGAACTCAGAAATGGTGGATGAATGTTACTGCTGCTAACGTAAGTTCTAACATAAATTTCATATCAAAATATTAAATAAATAGTCTTGATCCTGAGAACTCGTAGGAAAATATCTACTTTTATTTTGGTTAGTTTTAGGTCTTGGTTAGTACATCGTTCTTAAATTAATTATATTATATTAGAGGTGCAAATTCTTCAACAAAAAATAACACAGTAATCTGCCAATGCAGTGAGGTGCGCCTGTATTTTAGAATTGGAAATTACCTGAGTACGCAGGTTTACTAGAACAGGGGTATTTAAATACCATAAACTGACAAAAGAACACAACTGGCAGAAGCAAATACGAAATAAACGGCTGCTGCAATCTAGTGGATTAACTCGCATTACTTACATTATAGGAGAACGTTATCTATATTTGTAAAAACTTGTATTAGTTTTAGCGAATTTCTCCTATAGGGAAATAGCTATTACCGTAGTCGGCATGGTAAGACCTAGGCCCGGGACCATGATAACTTTTCGTTTTGAGGTCCCCAGATGCCAAAAACACCATTCGTTCATGCACCATTTCGTGCATGATAACTTTCGTAAAAATTGTCTGATTTTGATTAAATTTGGCACAAACATGTAAAGCAACATTTATTACTTTAAGTTCGAAAACCAGACAGATTGCTTTATCCGAAGGAGTATTTTAGGGGGGTTTTGTACCCTAAAAGTGGGTTTTTTGAGTTTTCTACATATAATATTTTAGGAAATCTAATTTTACACCATTGGATTTGGCTTAAAAAAACGAACAATTTGGTGTTTTGATCATTTCTCTACGTCAATTGGTAACCGAGATATTGAAAGTGCTATACACAGTACGTTGTCCAATATTATTCTTATGGAGAATAAGAACAATTGTATGTCTCGCTTATTTATGAACGTATCCGGACGAAACTTGGTATATGGCTTCATTTCGTTGTGGTCTATTGATAATTATTCAAAAAATAAAATTTTGCCGATGGTTCCCATAGCAGCAAACCTGCATACTCAGCGCCCATGTTATTCTTATGGAGAGTAAGAAAAATGGTATTCCTCATTTAATTATGAACATAAATTAATACAACTTGGTATGTAGCTTCACCTAGTTGAGTTACATTGATATTTGTATAAAAATCCATAATTTGTGTTCCTTGTTGCAGCAAACCTGCGTACTCAGCCCCCCATGTTATTCTTATGGAGAATAATCCAAATTGTATAAACTGCTTATTTATAAATGGATACGGATGAAACTTGGTATGTGGCTTCACCTGGTTCTGGTCTGTTGATATTTGCATTAAAACTTAACATTTTCTGTTCCTTGTTGCAGCAAACCTGAGTACTCAATCCCCATGTTATTGTTATGGGGAAATATTAAAATTTAATATACGGCTCATATTTTAATATGTATCTATGAATCTTGGTAAGTGGCTTTATATAGGATATATATATATATATATGCATTGGAAATTCGCTGAGTATGCAGGTTTGCTGCAACGGGGGTATTTTAACATTAAAATTTCAAAAACCTTTGATAAATTGAATTATTAAACGGACAGTAATACATATTGTTTGATTATTAAATCATAAAACATATCAATGTGATAATTTGTAAGTAGTTTTAGCAAATTTCCCCTATAGGGAAGAAGCTATTACCGTAGTCAGCATGGTAAGACCTAGGCCCGGGACCATGATAACTTTTAGTTTTGAGGCCCCCAGATGCCAAAAACACCTTTCGTTCAAATTCACATATGAGTCAGTAGGCACGATAATTTTAGTAAAAATGGTCCGATCTTGATGTAATTTGGTATAAACGTGTAAGGCATTTATTTATTTTAATGAGTTCGTGAACCAGACAGGTCGCTCTACTCTCAGGGGAGTTTTGGGGGGTGTTTTGTACCCCAAAAATGGGTTTTTTGAACTTTTTACAAATAATTATTTTTAAACCCAAATTTTGGTTTACACCATTAAATACAGTTTAAAAAAAACAAACAATTTGCTATGTTGATCATCGCTCTACGTCAATTGGTTACCGAGCTATTGAGAGTGCTAAACACAGTACGTTGTCCATTGTTATGGAGAATAAGTAAAATTGTATATCTCGCTTATTAATGAACATATATATACATTGATATTTACATAAAAACTAGATTTTGTGGTCTTTGAGGCAGCAAACCTGCATACTCAGTCCTAATGTTTTTCTTATGGGGAATAAATAAAATGTCATATCTCGCTTATGTATTAATATGCTTAAATTAACGTTGGTAAGTGGCTTCATGACTTAGCGAAGTACCACTTGAAATTCTCTGAGTGCAGGTTTGCTGCAACGGGGGTATTCTGTCATTACGAAACAATATGTCATTACGAAGCAATATGAAAACTAATACGTATTAACATATATCAAACAAAATTAATATGCTCCAATTTCTATTATTTTTACTTCTGTGATTTGAATGAATAGGATTAGGCTTACTTAGAGGAACCGAATAACCTATTTTGCAGTACAGACAACGATAAATATGCCTCAAAAATGTACCAAACTAATAAAATCACCAGCACGCTTTTTGTCGCATATCGTCGCATTACCAAAATACCCTAAGCAACGAGTAGATCATGTTGCACTTTGCTAAAGGTAATTTTTTCCCAATGCTTAACATTATAGAAATTTTATAACTTTTAAAAGTTAATTACTAAAAACGGTTAGACAAATGTGATCCATATTTGAACTGGAATCGTAAAGTGTATTGGAAAATAGTTGTATAAAAATTGAAAATGATCCGTAGCCGTTTTCGCGTTATTGCATTACGAACACACACACACACACACACACACACACACACACACACACACACACACACACACACACACCGGACAACAAATCATTGTCTTTGCTAATACAAAGATTCCTTCACTATCTTCCGTCATCAATTACATAACATTGCAACCTTTAAAGGCCTGAGCTGAAATATAACAAAATAATTAAACCATATCAAATCTGAAAATATTAACTTCAACTCTTTCCTACAAACAGCACATGAATCAATGCCAAGCAAACAAATTGGTTCAGTAGTTCCGTAGAATTTAGCTTTAAAAAAATTACTTGCCAATAATTAAAACATGTATTACACTGTAAATAACGATACCCCCGTCGCAGCAAACCTGCGTACTCAGCGAATTTCCAATGCAAATAACATTAGCATTAGTGAGTGCATTAGTAGTGCATTAGTGTGCATTAGTAGTGAGTCGTTGTATATGTGACTCACTACTACATAGAGCTACTTACCAAGTTTCACAAAAATACATCCATAAATAAGTGATATAGAGCATTTTATTTATTCTCCATAACTATAACATTAGGGTTGAGGACGCAGGTTTGCTGCATCGAGGAAGATAAGTAATGTGTTTTTTTGCAATTATCAATACAACTGAACCAGGTGAAGCTATATACCAAGTTCTCTTAATGTAGGTTCATAATTAAGGGAGATATACAACTTTACTTATTCTCCATATGAATAACATGGGGGCCGAGTATGCAGGTTTGCTGCTACGGGGACTATCAACAAAAAACTTGTTTTTTGTGCTAATATCAATATACCACAGCTATTTGAAGCCACATACCAAGTTTCATCAATATACATTCATAAATAATCGAGATATAGAATTTTATTTATTCTCCATAAGGATAACATTGGACAACGTCCTGTGTTTAGCACTTTGAATATCTCTGCAAAGGTTGGACGTAGAACAACGATTAAAACACCAAAATGTTTGTTTTGTTGAGCTAAACACATTAATAAAAAGAAATGTGAAGTTTTTAGTAAAACTAGCTGAGAAAAATCTAAAAACCTTTTCCCATAAGATTAACATGGGACACGTTTTTTTGGATTTTCTCCGCAACCACTTAACCTAGGTTGATAATTTAAAATACTAAATTATTTGTTTTTTAAGCTCTATAAAATGGCTATAACCAAAATTGAGTGATTTTAATATTTTGGGGTCAAATTTGCAAAAAAACGATTTTTGGAAAATTGTAAACCCCCATAAAACCCCCTTCCCATAGTGCGATCGATCTGGTTTTCGAACTTAAAGTCATAAATGCTACTCTCCACATTTTTGCCAAATTTCATCAAAATCGGGTGTTTCTTTCAAAAGTTATCGTGGTAACGGACACACATATATATATATATATATATATATATATATACATATATATATATATATACATATATATATATATATACATATATATATATATAAATTTGAACGAATAGTGTTTTTGGCATCTGGAGACCTCAAAACGAAAAGTTATCATGGTCTCGGGCTTAAGTCTTACCATGCCACCTACGGTAATAGCTTCTTCCCTATAGGGGAAATTCGCTAAAAGTGATACTGAGGTGAAACAACGAAGAAATTTGGTACAATGTGCAAGTCGAGGTAAAAAATTAAATAATGGATTCTATATGTACACGCCGGTGGTTCTGGGCTGCACAGAGTATTTATTGAGATGTGATTTGAATTTATGAATCCGTCTAAATTGAAGGAGTTGAAAACTGGTAATGAAAGTCACTGTATTTGGAACACTGTGTTTATTGAATATAGTTTAAAGTTTCACAAATACTGTTTAAATGATTAATGATTAATGAATGTGAAAGTTGGTCTGTTTAATTGTTTAAGAATGTATAGTGTTTTTTTAAGGTGCTTGAGGGTGTGACTCGTTCAAATGTGAACTCGAGTCGAGACTGCCGGCAAACGGAGCAACGGAGCACTCTTTTTAGACCCCTCCACCCTTTAGGCATAAGGGGTGGGGATACCACCAAAACAATCCCTTTGCGCGCGAACGGCCGCCTTGAAAGCACGGCTTTCAATTAAAATGGACATTTTTGTATAAAAAGAATAAACAAATGTATGTTCAACTTAAAAATAGGAAAGTCATGTATTATATGTTTCATACGTCTACAAATGAATGTAATGATTATGGATATGTACAATGCATGCAATAAGTCCATCTTCTGGCATATTCACTGATTAAACTAAAATCTATATGTACAATAAATTGGCATGAACAATCATTTTTCTTGATCATAAAATAATACAACTTAGAAAATGAATGCAAAATATATGATGCAAGGTCAAGGTATTACAATGAATTTGAGTATAAACTGTACAAGCATTGGACAACTACAAATGCGTATCACGGCTTGGTGACATGTAAAGTTACAATGTTTAACAATAGAAAAGCATGATGCATGATAGAGAAGCATGAGTAGACAAATACTGTACAACAAATATGAATCAACAATGAATAATAATTAATGTGCCATAACTGCACGATTGCGTAAATTATGGACAAACAAAAAAGTATTAATTGAATATGTTTAGCAATACAATATAAATTCGTAACAATTAAATGTTTCAAACAACAAAAACGAACAATGAATTTCAGTTTAAGGTAAATTAAAGGTATGACTATGACATAATTAAATACATATATGAGCAAATCGATTACACTTAGCTGTCAATAGGCAAGGGACACAACCACTTGACGGTCCCTTTGTGTAGTCTACCTTGAGTTTTAACCGTGGCTTTCTCTGGCACGGCCGTCAGCTCCAGGATGAATCTCCTTGACTATAGCTGTAGTCCACTTTGGAGGAGGTTTCGCTGCCACCGAGAGATACGGTTGGTTGGTTTAACATCTGGCAGAGAGGTTAGTACCTCACCAATGAGAAAGTGGCCAGGTGTAAAAGGTTGAGGATTTTTGGGTTCAGCTAAAAGGAAGGTACGAAGTCGGGAGTTAAGGTATGTCTCTACCATAGTCAAAGCTGTTTAGAGTTCTTGAAAACTGTGAGGTTAGCAGTTCCTATCGTTATGCGTCTATGAATAACTGAATTTAATGAAGCCTTCTCCTTTTTCCTCTCTTCTTTTGCATTGGTGTTTAAGTATTGTGCGATGATGGCCATGATTTTCGTTCTTCTTCCTTGAATATTTTGAAATCGTCTCAGTCTTCTCTCTATCAGAATAAAATGTTTAACTGTCGTTTTCTTTGAATCTCCCAGTTGGTTTGGATTACTGTAGATTTTATGTTCATTTTTACTGTGCGTTTCCCGTTGTCTCCTCTGACTACCGTGTTACTATACTGACTCGCAATCTTCTGTGCCAAGAAAATTTTTATTTAGTGTAGGTTCCTCTTCCTTTCAAAACTCGTTATGCCGATTGTCAAGCCTCTCCAGAACACTCAAATGACATGTTTATGTCCTGTTTCATGTATCGCTGTATTAGTTCGACTACCAACTATCCGACCTAGTTTAGTATTTTGTAACACAACAGTGTCTAGCCTGTATTCTACCGTTTTCCAAGATGTCAAGGAAGTGTTCTTGACCTAATAAAATGTATATTTGTGCAGGTTCTGAGAAGGAAGGGTCTGCTATTGTTACATGTGGAGGAACAGTGAAAAGTTTAGTGTTCACTCTGTTAGATGTTAAATGACCAGCAGTGACTTTAGGTAGGACAAAAAACGAAGAATCAGTTTTGTAGTCAGAGGGTTTTTATGTTATTATTGCACTGACCTGATGGGAAATTTGTGTTAAATTGCCGCTAATGCATGCAACTGATACCGATGTTTTTTCTCTTTTTAACTTCAGTTTCCGGCAAATGTCTTCTGTCATGAAACAACTTTAACTTACATTATCAAGAAGAGCCCTGCACGTTATTTTGTTGCCTTCTGAACTAATAATATCAACAACAGCTGTTGACATTAGTACTTCAGTGTTGCCTTGTGTGTTACTTGCAACGTTTGCAAGTGTGCTGCTTAGTGTAACTTGGGTTTGATCTTGCCTTGAGTCACTGCCTGTCTTATTTAAATTATAGGCATGCATTGTTTGTGTTTGATTTTGTTATGGGGAGATATGAAGAATTGTGTGATGTCGTTTACCACATTGTTTACACCCCTGTGGAGATTTGCAATCGTCTACAGTGTGATTAGATCGCAAGCAATTGGTGCATTGTTAATGTTAAGCTTAATGAACCGTTCAGTTTCAGGTAACTAACTCCTGGTAAAAACAAACTTGATGTTTTCCTCTGAAAATTGCACATCTTGATTCTTAGACAGAAAGGTGTTTTTTCAATTTGTGCTGGAAATGGTTTCTGTATTGTTGCTGGGACAATGTAGATCTTTCTTGGTGAGAATCGTGGCTCCTGTTGTTACCTACTGCTTCCAGTGTCTGACTTCTCTTCTGTAAGAAATCTGTAAGCTCTGTCAGTGTAGGCAACTTGTCAGGTTGAGTGGTGAGTTCCCATTCTCTGTGTGTAATGTTGTCTAGTCTTGTAGTAATTAGATGAATGATTATAGGGTCCCAGTTGTCGGTTTTGATGTTTAGTGTATCAAGTGCTCTTAGATGTGTAAACGTGGAATTAAAAATCTGCCTGAGAGTAGTGGGGTTGTTTTTTCGGGTGTGTGGAAGTTCAAATGCGCATTAAGAGCTTAATGTGATTTTGAACTAAGATTCGACTATTGCGGTATTGCTGCTTTAAAAGTCCTAAAGCAACTTCATAGTTCGTAGCTGTGAGTTCGATATTTTGAATAGTCTCAGCAGCTTGATCCTTTAAGGCACTTTTAAGATACTGAAGTTTCTGAATGTCACTTAACAATTCATTCTTATCAATCAGCGAATGAAATGAGTCATAAAACGACATCCATTGGTCGTATTTTCCGGAAAATGTGGGGAGGTTTATTGTTGGAAGTCGTACAGGAACTGAAACAGTTGCTGAGGCATTGGTATGGGAGCAAGTGTTTAAGTTAGATTGAGTGCTTGATGACTCATTGTCTTTGTTTAATGTTCCAAGAATGCCCTCTGCCCTACCATAAAGACTATAATACAGAGTTTCGAAGTCATCCCGTTCTGTCGATGAATCAGCTGTCACAGTCAAGAAGTTCGATTTTCTCCTGAATTTCGTTGGATTCTGAAATACACGATTTTAATGTGGAAAAACGAGCCAACGCCAACGCGTTGGTCATTGACGTCAACGTCTGATGAGATCTCATCTAAACAAGATTTGAATCTTGTAAGTTTGCCCTTAGAGTTGATTAAGTTTTCACCTCTTCTGTTGATTAATGATTGCTTATCTTCTTCAGTTGCCATTGCAACAAATGACTATGATACAGACTATGGTTAGGTGTTTAGAATGTTTATCAGTTTAAGGATCGTTATGTTTTAAATGGAAATCTTGTTAATGAAGTGTGGAAACATTGTAAGGAGTTTAACAGCTGATGAATGTGCCTAGGGATAGTTGTTTGATAGTAGTTTTGTTGATGTGAGTTTTAAAGGGAATGGAAAGTGAAACTGTTTACAGTGGCGGCCACTTACCCTCGGTGGACAGTTTTACAACCTTGCGTGGAGCCGCGCCACCTCTGAGGTCATTCGCCGTGGTGACTGTCCGTGACGTCAGAGTGGGTCGTAGGGGCTGCGCCGTCTTCTATTGTTCAAGAAGGGCGGCGATTTTGGAGTATTGGAGCCTCGCCGGCCTCGCCTCGCTGGTACGGGGTTGAGGATGGCATAGGCTGCTGCCGGGACGAATTGAAGGGTGTCGCTTCTTTGTTCACTCGGCTTGTCACTGCACTTTCTCCACCAACACTCGATCTTGAGCTTCAAAATGTTGGGCCAAACTAGCACTACACTGATCACTGTTCACAAGTTGACTGTAAATCGCGAGTTACCGATGTATCACGGACCGGAGGACCAAATGTACTCGCCCGATGGTACTGTGGTGCACAGAGTGTTTATTTGTTATGTGAATTTATTTAATGAATTTGTCTAAATTGAAGGAGTTGAAAACTGGTAATGAAAGTCACTGTACTTGGAACACTGAGTTGTTTTGGAATATAGTTTAAAGTTACATACATTCTGTTTAAATGATGAATGATTAATGAATGTGAAATGTTATAGACTGTATAAGTGTTTAAGAATGTATAGTGTATTGTTCGAGATGTTTGAGGGTGTGACTCATTCAAATGTGAACTCGAGACTGCCCGAAAACGGAGCGCTCTTTTTATACCCCCTCCACCCTTTAGGCATAAAGGGTGGGGATATCACCAAAACAATCCCTTTGCGCACGAACATCCCGGCCGCGAACACTAGAAACAAACTGCCCTTCTCCGTGAATGTTACCCTTTTCTAGGTTTGCTGCTACGGGGACCACTGACAAACAATTTGTTGTGTGCAAATATCAATAAAGTACAACTACATGAAACCATATACCAAGTTTCATCAGTATATATTCATAATTAAGGGAGATTACGATGTTATTTACTCCCCATAAAAATAACTTTGGACATCTGAACGGGTGGACGAAGAACATTAACTTAAACACAATACAGCTTGAAAGCAAATTGATAATATCGTTGTAGTCACTTAAACAAAATTCCACTAGTGAATAATGGTATATTATGCTTATATCCATTCACATTTATCATATGGACTAATTATATGGGGTTCAAGCCCAAATGCCAAAATTGTATTTAAAATGCAGAAAAAAGCTATAAGAACACTTTGTCAAGTCTCAAGAAGAACATCGTGCAAACAACTATTCAAACAATTAAATATTCTAACATTATCGTCAATTTTTATATTACAAGCAGCAAGTTTTGTACATTTGAACCTTGATAAATTTTCCTTCAGAAGACAAATTCATAATTATAACACAAGAAATATCAACCATATAGACTTGCCACATCCAAATTCAACATTCCGACAAAGATGCTCAGACTACATATCAATCAAAATTTACAACAAAATTCCTTCAGAAATAAAATCTTTAAGTAACATAAGACAATTCAAAAATAAATTAAAGCAATACCTTATCGTTAAATGTCCATACAAAATTGAAGATTTTTTAAATGAAAACAACAATGAAAATATAATATAAATTTAAAATCAAAATGTTGTGTTTCAAGATTGGACGAAGATTATTTTGCAAGATTCAAGGATTTAAATAATCAAAATTCTATCAGTTATTATTAGCATTACATACTCTGTTAATGTAATTTAGTCTTAACCATAATTTAATTATGGCAATTAAGATACTTACCAATAAAGAAATAAAGAAAGAAATTATGAATAGCACGCTAACACTATTATATAAACCCTACACACTCGTATTATCGTAAAATTAAAGATTTGGATATGTAATCCAAATAGTTATTGTTGTTTGATTGAGAATGTTTTTAAAATCCACTGCGTTATTATGGACTTTAGAACTTAAACGGCGTAATTGTTCTTCGCTTGCTCACAAACCACTCATCCGGGGGCCAGGAATTTACGGGACGACGGGAAATCGATGTCTGTCATGCAGCTACTGACCTTTATTAGGAATCACGTAAATGTCGTGACGCTCGTGCTTATACCATGATTATCAACTTATCTTGTCGATAGTCGTATGTATACGAAGGATCTATTGATAAATACCTCCGTATCAGCAAACCTGCGTATTCAGCGAATTTTCAATTTATATGTGTCTCACTACCATAAAGCCACTTACCAAGTTTCATCAACATACATTCATAAATAAGCGATATATACCATTTTACTAATTCTTCTTAAGAATAACATTGGGGCTGACTACGAGTTTGCTGCAACAAAGATGACAACAAATGTGGTTCTATGCAAATATCAATCAAACTCAACCAGGTTCATTCAGTATAACTCAACTGGAGCCATGCAGTTTTACACTTATTCTGCGTATTAGAGCTGAGTTCGCAGCAGGTTTGCTGCAACGGGGACCACAACAATTTGTCTGTGCAAATTTCAATAAGTCCCAACCAGGTGAAGCTATGCACCAAGTTTCATCAATTCATAAATAAGCGAGACATAACATGTTATTTATTCCCCTTAAAAATAACTTTGGACAAGGTACCGTGTTTAGCACTTTGTAAATCTCTGAAATGGGTGGACAAAGAACATTAATTTAAAGACCAACATGATTGATTTTTAAAGCTGAAATTATTGGTAAAACAAAAGTGAGGTTTTCAATAAAATTAACTATGAAAAAGCTAAAATATTGTTATTCTTATAATATTAACAAAGGGAATTTTATGAATAGGTATTTTTTAAATGTTCTCTGCAACCACTTACCTATCCAAAATACATCATTATTATGTATTTTGGATAACAGACATAGTACATAATACATAATAATGATGTATTTTGGATAGGTCAAGTGGTTGCAGAGAACATTAAAAAAAACATTGATTATTAATGGTTCAAAATGCATAATAATCCCTAACTAGGCAAAAGAATAAAAATAATGTTTATTTGTTTTTTAAGCTCTACGGAATTTTCAATTCCAAAATATTAGTAATAAACGGTATCAGGAAACTGACACATACTTTCTCCCTTTTAGCCTAACTTTAATGAAAAAGATTACTTTTTATTTACTAAATATAGAATACTAGCTGTGTACCCGTACTTTGTACGGGTTGTATATAAATGGTAGATTAACTAAAGAAAATAACAATCCACATTATTTTACAATATTAAAATTACATTTTACACGTTTAATGTACAATTAAATCAAAGTTAACGAAATATACTGGCAGATAGTTCGGGTCCTGTTGCTAAGTCGAGGAACTCTGTCGGGTAGTAAACGGCGTGTGGTTTGCGACTCCAAATCAATACACGTAACACGTTGGACTCGCTTTTAGAAATAAAATAACTCAAGTACAAACAAATAAAAAATATCGGGAAGGGGAGCATAAATATAAAATCGGCAGGGGGGAGCAAAATATAAAATCGAAGAGCTTGGAGAGAAAAATATAAATATTTTCAAGGATTTTAAGGAAGTGAATAGGCCTATGTGTTGCATGGGTTCAAGATCTACCTATGTGTAAAGTTTCAGCCCAGTCGGTTCAGTAGTTTTTGCGTTCACCCGGAACATCAGACAGACAGACAGACAAACAGAAACCACCTATTCTTTATAATACTATAGATAAATTACCGTTGAATGTTCAGAAAATCTTTTAAATAAGTTGTTTTCAAAAATTTCCACCCAAATCCCTTTTATGGAGGCACTACAGTATCCTTTGCTAAACACAGTGGTTAAGAGGGGAAATTACCCCTCACCCCCCCCCCAAAGGTTTAAGTGGCAACATATTTCGAACATCCTCTGTTTGTCAATGCTAACTTGACCTGCATATAAAGTTTGAATGATATTGATCAGTAAATAATAGAGCAATAGTAATTTTTGTATTCCCCATACGAATAACATTGAACAACGTACTGTGTTTACCGAAAAATGAAAATTTAAATTTTCTCCGCAACCAGCAATTGTAGAATAATAATTCAAAATACTAATTTATTTAGCTTTTTGAGCTCTTTTTAATGGTGAATAGTAATATTTTTAAAATTTGTGATGTTTTATGAAAAATAAAAAACTGAATTTTGGATGGTTTAAGTCGTGTAAGTTCGTGTGTAAACACACACACACACACACACACACACACACACACACACACACACACACACACACACACACACACACACACACACACACACACACACACGGATAGGCAGACACGTAAAAACCACTTTTTCGGGTTCATGGAGCACCAAAACGAATATTTCCACTAACAACTCAAATTCGAATTTTCGAAAACAATACTTTCTCCATATACTACGTATAGGAGGAGAAAGTAAAAAAAGATTTTTGCAACATGTTTAACCCCCATAAAACCCCCTTCTCATAGGTCGTTTTTTATGTTATTTGAACTAGACATCCAATTTTATTTTCCTGATGGATTCCACGAGGATAAATAATAAAGATAGACTTAGTGTTTTAAAATGAAAAGAGGTAAAAATATACTTTTTTGTATAACTTTATTTAACTTTACAATCTGTTCTTATCTAGTTTGAACAATGAGTAAATAATTTGTGAATAATAATACAGAAAATAACAGTAAAACTTGAGCTAGTTGCTAACCACTGTTAGCGCTAAAAAAAATTACGCAACAGTTGCTGTCTCTTCATCCAAATGTGAGTTTTCCATGTTAGTTTACCATCAATATGCATACCTAAATATTTAACTTCAGTTACTTGAGGTAGTTGATTATTACAGGAGGACAAAACAAAAAACTTTTGATTTAAAGTAAAATTTATGTGAGGTGATTTATTTTCGTTTATTTGTATTCTCCATGTCTTGAACCAATTTGTAATGATGTTTACGCTTTGTTGCAAGTGAAGACGCTTGAGCTGGGTCAGTACTAACCCACAATTTTGTTATTTCAAACAGTACAAATAATGTGAAACGTAGATAGTACAATAGTAAAGAACGTTAGTTATTATTGCTACTCCTTACAATGTGTTATATGATCAATTATATCAGTAATTGGCAAACATATTTCGCTCCTAAATGATTCAATCAAGAGTACAAAAAACATTGCACTCAAGTACTTGAAGAAATAATATAATAACTGTTGCTTCGAGGAATAGGTAATATCGGGTGCTTCAAAACAAAATAAAACTCATTTACCACATATGATGAAATCTTAAACTACACAGTTTTTTAGGAATAATATATGAAAAATAATTGTATACAAAAAGAATTACTAATTCCAGTTGTTAGCGTGCATTTTCTAATGCATATTGACCACGCGAATTATTGAATTATTGTTTTTCTGAGTCATAATTGAGAAAGGTATTGAAATGCTCATTGATGAAATTCATGCATGACTCACACACTTTCCCCGAATGTGCGGCCAGTAAAGGTCAAGGCGCCACTTGCCCGTTATCATGCGACGAGGGGCTGAGATTTATCACTCACGCCACCTCGCTATGATCTAGCGGAACACTAATGATTCCCTAGGTGTAATTACAGGTAACCTATGCTATTGCGTAACATTTCTCTGTAATTTTGAGACGTGTAAAGAGGAAGAACTTAGTAGTACTCCTGTAATTGCATATATAAACGAATTTTTGCTTAATTATAATACCAGCTTCTTACAGAGAAGAATACCCCCGTCGCAGCAAACCTGCGTACTCAGCGAATTTCCAATGCATATATATGTGACTCACTACTACATAGAGCTATTTACCAAGTTTCACAAAAATACATCCATAAATAAGTGATATATAGCATTATATTAATCCTCCATAACAATAACACTAGGGTTGAGGACGCAGGTTTGCTGCAACGAGGAAGATAAGTAATGTGTTTTTTTTGCAATTATCAATACAACTGAACCAGGTGAAGCTACATACAAAGTTCTCTTAATGTAGGTTCATAATTAAGGGAGATATACAACTTTACTTATTCTCCATATGAACAACGATTAAAACACCAAAATGTTTGTTTTGTTGAGCTAAACACATTAATAAACAGAAATGTGAAGTTTTTAGTAAAACTATCTGAGAAAAATCTAAAAACCTTTTTCCCATAAGATTAACATGGGACACGTTTTTTTGGATTTTCTCCGCAACCACTTAACCTAGCTTAATGATTCAAAGTACTAAATTGTTTGTATTTTTAAGCTCTATAAAATGGCTATAACCAAAATTGAGTGTTTTTAACATTTTGGGGTCAAATTTGCAAAAAACCGATTTTTGGAAAATTGTAAACCCCTATAAAACCCCCTTCCCATAGTGCGATCGATCTGGTTTTCGAACTTAAAGTCATAAATGCTACTCTCCACATTTTTGCCAAATTTCATCAAAATCGGATGTTTCTTTCAAAAGTTATCGCGGTAACGGACACACACACACACACACACACACACACACACACACACACACACACACACATATATATATACACATATATATATATACACATATATATATATATATATATATATATTTGAACGAATAGTGTTTTTGGCATCTGGGGACCTCAAAACAAAAAGTTACCATGGTCTCGGGCTTAAGTCTCACCAACTACGGTAATAGCTTCTTCCCTATAGGGGAAATTCGCTAAAATGTGAACAGTGTTGATCAGTATAACGCGATTGATTCCTGAAGTATGACATTATAAATACATCAGAATCTTACGACCAAAGTTAAAAATTGAATTAGAGTGGGCTCCGCTGTGTGACCTCGGGATAATGTTCCGCTGTGTGACCTCGGGATAATGTTCCGCTGTGTGACCTCGGGATAATGTTCCGCTGTGTGACCTCGGGATAATGTTCCGCTGTGTGACCTCGGGATAATGTTCCGCTGTGTGACCTCGGGATAATGTTCCGCTGTGTGACCTCGGGATAATGTTCCGCTGTGTGACCTCGGGATAATGTTCCGCTGTGTGACCTCGGGATAATGTTCCGCTGTGTGACCTCGGGATAATGTTCCGCTGTGTGACCTCGGGATAATGTTCCGCTGTGTGACCTCGGGATAATGTTCCGCTGTGTGACCTCGGGATAATGTTCCGCTGTGTGACCTCGGGATAATGTTCCGCTGTGTGACCTCGGGATAATGTTCCGCTGTGTGACCTCGGGATAATGTTCCGCTGTGTGACCTCGGGATAATGTTCCGCTGTGTGACCTCGGGATAATGTTCCGCTGTGTGACCTCGGGATAATGTTCCGCTGTGTGACCTCGGGATAATGTTCCGCTGTGTGACCTCGGGATAATGTTCCGCTGTGTGACCTCGGGATAATGTTCCGCTGTGTGACCTCGGGATAATGTTCCGCTGTGTGACCTCGGGATAATGTTCCGCTGTGTGACCTCGGGATAATGTTCCGCTGTGTGACCTCGGGATAATGTTCCGCTGTGTGACCTCGGGATAATGTTCCGCTGTGTGACCTCGGGATAATGTTCCGCTGTGTGACCTCGGGATAATGTTCCGCTGTGTGACCTCGGGATAATGTTCCGCTGTGTGACCTCGGGATAATGTTCCGCTGTGTGACCTCGGGATAATGTTCCGCTGTGTGACCTCGGGATAATGTTCCGCTGTGTGACCTCGGGATAATGTTCCGCTGTGTGACCTCGGGATAATGTTCCGCTGTGTGACCTCGGGATAATGTTCCGCTGTGTGACCTCGGGATAATGTTCCGCTGTGTGACCTCGGGATAATGTTCCGCTGTGTGACCTCGGGATAATGTTCCGCTGTGTGACCTCGGGATAATGTTCCGCTGTGTGACCTCGGGATAATGTTAACTTTCAAAGCTCGTCCTTCCTTAACGGATTATCCGGTTTTGTTGATTTGTGGCTCATTTTAAAGAGAAAAAAATTCCTAACGGTGTCAGTGAGTAAAACGTCGACATCACCAATAATAATTGTAAACAAAATCCAAAATTATAAACAATTAGATTTGTATCGGTCAATCGGTAGGTTTGTCGGTATGTTTTTGTTCTTTAAAATTAACCATAAACAAACATTGAAGAGGTCGGGCTTTGAAAGTTATCATTGGCCTTGTGGGAGAAAAAGGCAGAAACAAAGGATCCCCCTCTTAACCAATAACTCGTATCTGTATGGAAAACTAAAATCTTGAGCAGTACGATACACAACTGACACATTATTCCTCTCGGTCCGTTACCTGTCCCTCATCTCCGTGAAGCCACGAAGAGAGCAACCACCCGTCTCCGTGCCCTCCGTATCCTAAACCATCGCAGCCGTGGCTGCTCCACACCCACTCTCGCCCGCCTGTACTCCTCAGTCATCCGCCCTGTTTTGACCTACGCCCACCCACTCCTTCTGTCCGCCCAAACAGCTTCCTTTCAAGCTTCGAGGCTACTGAGAGACGCGCACTCCGCCTTGCCTCCCACCTCGCACCCTGGGCCCGTAACCATACGGCTTACGAAGCCCACTCCATACCCAAACTTCCTCCACCTCAACACCACCTACCTCCCGCACCTCCGACATTCTTCAACCTTACTTTCAACCCTACTTCACAGACCGCCCCAGCCTCACGATCCATCACCTTGCCAACCTTGACCAACAGCCCGCACCATTACCCCCACCACTAAACCCTATGTAAACCACCCCTAGCTCCCACTCCTGACCACTGTGACAGGCACTCGTTATAAAACAACAACAGCAAAAAGTCCTGTCGCAGTGAATCCCTCCTTCTACCCCCCAAAACCATTACCTTGCCTCTATAGCAGGCAAAAAAAGAAAAAAAGTCCTGTTGCAGTGTGTTAATCTATCAAACCCCCAAACCATCCCCTGGCCACTGTAGCAGGCAAAAAAAATAAAAAAGTCCTGTTGCAGTGTGTTAATCTATCAAACCCCCAAACCATCCCCTGGCCACTGTAGCAGGCAAAAAAAATAAAAAAAGGTCCTGTTGTAGTGTGTCAATCTATCAAACCCCCAAACCATCCCCTGGCCACTGTAGCAGGCAAAGAAAAATAAAAAAAGTCCTGTTGCAGTGTGTTAATCTATCAAACCCCCAAACCATCCCCTGGCCACTGTAGCAGGCAAAAAAAATAAAAAAGTCCTGTTGCAGTGTGTTAATCTATCAAACCCCCAAACCATCCCTGGCCACTGTAGCAGGCAAAAAAATAAAAAAGTCCTGTTGCAGTGTGTTAATCTATCAAACCCCCAAACCATCCCCTGGCCACTGTAGCAGGCAAAAAAAATAAAAAGTCCTGTTGCAGTGTGTTAATCTATCAAACCCCCAAACCATCCCCTGGCCACTGTAGCAGGCAAAAAAAAATAAAAAGTCCTGTTGCAGTGTGTTAATCTATCAAACCCCCAAACCATCCCTGGCCACTGTAGCAGGCAAAAAAATAAAAAAAGTCCTGTTGCAGTGTGTTAATCTATCAAACCCCCAAACCATCCCCTGGCCACTGTAGCAGGCAAAAAAATAAAAAAGTCCTGTTGCAGTGTGTTAATCTATCAAACCCCCAAACCATCCCTGGCCACTGTAGCAGGCAAAAAAAAATAAAAAAGTCCTGTTGCAGTGTGTTAATTTATCATACCCCCAAACCATCCCCTGGCCACTGTAGCAGGCAAAAAAATAAAAAAAGGTCCTGTTGCAGTGTGTTAATCTATCAAACCCCCAAACCATCCCCTGGCCACTGTAGCAGGCAAAAAAAATAAAAAAAGTCCAGTTGCAGTGTGTTAATCTATCAAACCCCCAAACCATCCCCTGGCCACTGTAGCAGGCAAAAAAAATATAAAAAGTCCTGTTGCAGTGTGTTAATCTATCAACCCCCAAACCATCCCCGAGCCACTGTAGCAGGCAAAAAAAGTCCTGTTGCATTGTGTTAATCTATCAAACCCCCAAACCATCCCCTGGCCACTGTAGCAGGCAAAAAAAATAAAAAAAAGGTCCTGTTGCAGTGTGTCAATCTATCAAACCCCCAAACCATCCCCTGGCCACTGTAGCAGGCAAAAAAATAAAAAAGTCCAGTTGTAGTGTGTTAATCTATCAAACCCCCAAACCATCCCCTGGCCACTGTAGCAGGCAACAAAAATAAAAAAGTCCAGTTGCAGTGTGTTAATCTATCAAACCCCCAAACCATCCCCTGGCCACTGTAGCAGGCAAAAAAAATAAAAAAAGTCCAGTTGCAGTGTGTTAATCTATCAAACCCCCAAACCATCCCCTGGCCACTGTAGCAGGCAAAAAAAATAAAGTCCTGTTGCAGTGTGTTAATCTATCAAACCCCCAAACCATCCCCTGGCCACTGTAGCAGGCAAAAAAAATAAAAAAAGTCCTGTTGCAGTGTGTTAATCTATCAAACCCCCAAACCATCCATCCCCTGGCCACTGTAGCAGGCAAACAAAATAAAAAAGTCCTTTTGCAGTGTGTCAATCTCCCACTCCCCAACCAACCCTATCCGACGGCTGAAGAGGGCCCAAGCGCCCCAAAACAGCCACAGTGGGCCAGGGACTTTCCCACTCACTGGAACCTCACGAAACGAACGAACGAACGAACTTTGGTATACTACCGTCGAATTCTTGTTACTATATGCCTGTCAGCTAATTGCGTGAATTCGGAATGTGCGTAGAAGGTAAGATTTGTGCTTCAGTGATAAGTGCTGTGTCAACTGTATGAACATTCTACGTAGATTTAATTTGTCTATCTATACTAATAAACATCATTAATATTTAACTGCGATTTTGATTGGAATTCTTAATTTCGATCCTGAATAGACCTACTCCTCGCCTTATAATACATAACACTGCTAACCTGGCATGCAGAAAAATATAACCAAAAACATCGAAACAGACAAGCAATAAAATTAATGTTTTCACTTTCCAAAAAATTGAGCTCATTGTATGTTTCTAAACCGCATTTGATACCATGCTAACTCATCTAGTATTGCAATTGTAAAGTGTATTTTCCTCATTAGTTCCCACTACTAAACGCAAATTATGGCCAGAAATGTAAGAATACCAGAATTTCAAGTAGAGAGAACAGGATGGGTTTTGTTTTATTTATATTTTTTTGGAGGGGTGGTTCTTACATTTTTGTAATCTGGTTGCGAAGGAACGCCGAGGCTTCACTGCGTGTGAAGGTGCGTGTGCGTGCGTGTATCTTGCGTGCCGCCCGCTCTCGCTCTTTCCCCATTAGATCGATCCAAAGACAGAACATCTCGCACAAACTTCCCCCGGAAACAAACAAGTCCCTCGAGCAATGTGAACATTCCTGCGTGGGTAAAAAACGACTACTTCAAAGAATTAAGAACGTCGTGATAGTCGTGTTATTTATAAAATAACCCAAATGTTCGGCAGCGTTTTAGTTAATAAGTAGCTTGAAAGGGCTAAAGCCCCTAACCTTGCTCCAATAGTCTGTCTCATCTCACTCTTTTACTCTTTACTTGCTGAGGAGAATAAAACATAAAAGTAGGAACACATGTCAGTTCGAAAACAAAGTATTCACATGTTTCAATGTAAACAAAGCAGACGTTTTAAATGCTTTTCTTATGAGGGATGTTTTACGTTATTTCTCGTTTGCTGGCAACTTTTTGGAAATACTTCTATTTTTCCCGAGTCCCTGGGATTGAGACCTTTAATTTGAGCCGTCTCCCATCATCCTGCGATTTGCCAAACTCCTACAATTTTAACTTACAAATTTCGCTTACAGAATGATATATAAATATAGTTGACGATTTTTTTTTAACCATGGGCGTAAGCAACCTAACTTAAGGAGACGACTTGGTGGCCAGCTAGTAAACAGGGGTGGGGGTAAGTTACCCCCAAAATCCATCCTTACTTATGCAATTAGACAAAGTAATTAGATACGTTTTTAGTGCAACGTTTTAAAACAGCTGATCACTAAAACCCATGAAGTTTCTCGGTTGGCTGTGTCAATGAACGTTATTGAACAGTGGGGGGGGGGGTAACGTCCCCCTCAGTCCTTCGTTTACTATCTAGCCCTCGAGTCACCTCCATCTCCGTACAATAGGAATGAATGGGTTCATGTGTCGGAGCTGCGAACAAAGATTTTCTCGGTGAGTCATCAGGTCCCTTCTTCACCGCAGTTGTTGTACTTATGCGAATGTGTTCTTTGACATAAGTGGCACACCGTGGTTCGTATTTGAATTGAAGAATGAATTAAAGGAAATCAAAAACATAACCCAAGCTACCAAGAACGGTAATACAACTAGTTATTTAATAGCAAAGTTAACTTCCGAAAGTCTTTCCATACATTAATCGGACAATTTATACGGTAATTTGCACCTGTAAAACACGGCCTTGATTGCACCACAAGGAAACGATAAAGAGAATCGTATTAGCTTAAGTAGACGCTATAACGCAAAACTAGGGGGTGGTGCATCGGGTCGTTAATAGTAAATGCGTTGTAACTACTATCAGTCACGCTTTATATTCGTCAGGCAATAGATGAAATGGAGAAGTGTTGATCAAATGTTTGCTCTAGGGGTGTATCGTTGTATTAGAAGTGAAAACGAGTTCGCACGCAGCACGCTGACGTGAGAAAAGTGAACTTCCACATAAAAACTTTTAAAGCTCAAAATCAGGTAAAAACATAGATCTATTTAAATTTTTATTAAAATCTGAAAACAGTGATTTTCTGGCTGTTCTGATGCTCCTAGTTTCATGTACCTGCAAAGCTGGGAATACAATTTTGCGCATTATAATGTTAGGAGAAGGTCCAGACAGGCTTTAAAGTAGGCGTGAGGTTACTGAGGATGATAAAAGTACTCTAACAAAGGAATAACAGGCTTTTCTAGTGTAAAACCCCGATAAGACAACGAACTGTGTTTATTCAAAACCCATTTTCTTTAATAACTTGGTAAATATGTATGCTAGAATGACGAGAGAGGGCTTACAACTTTCGCCTAACTAATTCCTATCTCTTTCATGCATTAATTTTACATACGGGGCATTTCTGACCCTTTTTGGGCCCAAAAACTCGTAATTTGAAAGATTAATCCCAAAAAAAGGGGTTTAGAGTTTTAAGATTGTTTTGCCCAACGAACTTGTCCAACTGATTACAGAAAGGAACGTCCCTACCAAATTTGAAGTAAATCGGACAAAAAATGCGACCGCTAGAGTGGAAACACACACACACACACACACACACACACACACACACACACACACACACACATATACATATATATATATATATATAATTTTGAACGACCCAAAACGTGTTCATGGGGTCACGCTAGAGACTTCTATGGTGGTCCCGGACTTCACCGTGCGGGTCATGCTAATAGTTAACTTTCCAAAGGGAATTCACTAAAAAATTGTATCAGCTGTTAATTCAAAGTAATACTCGTGTTATTTATGATTATTAACATGTGGTTTACTGAGAGCAGAGATTAAAAGATTTGAGTGAAGATTACATATATAGAGTAGTAAAATAAATCAAAGGGATGGTGAGCTATAAATAACCACTGGAGTGACCTTAAAAATGTATAAAAGAGGCAAATGATTTATACAATTCTGATTATCAGTAGGGGGAAGTGGTGAAATATTACTCCAAGTCATCTAAACGAACTGACTGGCCTTCCCCCGAGCAAATCTCGCCCCCCCGGTACTTGCACTAATCCGTCAACAGTGCTGATGCATTACCGTGCTTCGTCAACATTACAGTAGCATTACATAGCAATTACAGTAGCATTACATCATTGCAATTGAAATACCCCTGTCAACAGTGCAGTTACATCGTCATCATTTCGGTTCATTATTTTGTCAACATTTTGATTCCGATACATCGTCACTATTGGACTACCTCGTGACATTATAACGTCAATATTGTAGTTGCATTACAATGCAATTCCAAAATTTGTACTGTGGAAAGTAGGCACATGGCGATCTCAGTCTAAAAATAAACACTGTGTCATTTTATTACTTTCGTTTTCCTCGAACCATTAGAGACTCATAATAGTTTTCAAACAAATGTTTTTCCAAACATTTTGAAAAACGGAAAAAGTTTCATTATTTATGTCCATGTCTTGAATTGTTATCCCAAAAATGCTGATCTGAAAGTTGTTTAAATGGTAAGCGACATTATTAGTTTTTAAATAATTGTTATAATTGGTTATCAATTATAAAATTAATTGGTTCTCAAGCGTCTTGTATATGATTTTACATGAAGCTAAAACATCCTAATCTCGTTATTACATGACCCGAAATTACATTGCATGTTTGTGGAACTGTGTTTCTGCGTTAAAGACAGTTTGGAAAGTTTATCTCCTTAAAACAAACCGTTTTAGGGAAAATTACATTGTTTCTTTGTTAATAATTATCTCTCGAAATAAGCCACACGCGAAAACAGGAACTATTGTTGAGACGAGACTTGTTAGTAGGGTAAGTATATGCGCCTTCCGCCGCGCCGCTGCCTCATGCGATTGTATTCCATAACTTGTTAAAATAACTTTCGGAATATAAATCATGCGTTTAAATAACATGTACGCATGGAATATCAAAAGTTAAATACGGTTGTAAATGTTGGTAGTTACCAAGTAGAAGTGACAGTTCACTTTGATGACTTAAGATAAATTTATACTTTTAATTTTTGACTCATACCAATGAATATCTGTATTCATTGCTCAAACACATGTTGTACTGTAATATATGAATACAGTAACGTTTAATCTGCTTTATATGTATTGATAGTACTTTTAAATAGATACCCTGTTGAAAAGTAAGGTAATAGTAAGTAATCTATTACAAAACCTATTTAATAATTCAGGTTCGTTTGTATGGTCTGAAAAGATTAATAACGCAAATGACGAAAAAAGCGTTCTAGAATTTGTATGTCTAATAGGATGCGTTGAAGAAGTAAGACACCTCCCATCACAATCAATGATCATCCTTGTTAAGACGTTAACTTTCAAGAAAAGTTTGTGTTCCCCCAGTACTTATATGATGGATTTAAAAACTAGCAATGAATTTGATACAGTAATAGTTTGTATTGTTATTAGATAGAACAGGTTATTTAGCAACGAGTATGGTCGAAATGGACTACAGTTAAGAGGAAATAACTATTAATACTCAAATACTAATACTAATTAAACTGAGCTAAATCTTTTAAAATAGTACTAAACAAAGAGGAAGGTTTCAACTACGGTATTTAATATTCACCTACAAATTCTTGGAAGATACGTTCTATCATTAATATATCATAAAAATTATTAGTAATTTATTTTTCAAACTTACCTTTCTTAGCAAATTGTCCAGTTGAATTTGGTCAATGAACCCGAGACGTTGCCATTCGTCTGCCTCCTGAGCAACCCGGACGTTCCGGAACCCTGACTTGGAAGGAGGTTCTCCCTCGGACCCGCTGGTCAGGGAGTCCCCGCCGTCCATAGTGGGTATAGATGAGGAACCCTCGTCTTCCGTTGTCTCAAACTTTTTCTTCCAAGGAGGGCGGGGCCTAGAGAGAGCCGGCATTATGGGCACAGGGATGTGGCTGGATCGGGGACGCCTTCCGACACCCTCTTCTCTGCGATACAAAACACTTTCTTTTCCGCTGATACTTAGATCTACTTTCTTTTTTGATTTTCCTTTCTTCGGAATCTTGGATTCATCTTGATCCGGAGATGTTTTAGGTTCAACTTTAGTTTCGACCAACTTAAATATCGGCGTTTCTTTTCCATCCACTTCTTCGTGGATTTCAATGGTGACGTCACTATCGGGAGTTCTCAGTTTCACAACTTCCCCTCCGAACCTGACTCTTCTGGGGGTTCTCTTCTCTCCGTTATCGCCATCATCGATGTGCATTACAAAATCGTTCAAATATCGCTCGCCTTTGCCGTTTAAATCGTCTACAGAAAAAGATTCATTGTTGGTTTTCTTCAAATTTCCTTTGGGTTCTTTTTCTTCTAAGATTGTCATTGTTATCGCTGTATCCGTCGCAAATTTAATCTCAGTTTCCATTACAACCCTACCCTTTTCCGCCGGGTCTTCATCTTTTTCGTGGAGTGTCTTTTCGCCAAAGGCATTATCTATTTCTCTCCTCTTCTTTGTTGTAATGGACTCCTTATCGCTCTGGTCATCTGTTCCTGTAGAGTCATTTTGCAAGCTGGCGTCACTGTCGGTGTGGGCGTAGTCTTCTGCTTCTTCTCCGTCCGGTTCTCTTTTTTTGTCGTCTAGAGAATCTGTTTCCAGTCTGGTATAAAGTTTACTGTTCGACTCTAACTTCTCCATCTCTTCATTCGACAATTCAAATCTCGACCTCTCCGTCGTAGAAGTAGACGAAGTAACGTTCGAAGAATGGTGTATCGAGGGTCCGTTGTCACTCCAGTCGTCCTCTTCATTATCGTTAGTATCTACTTTCTTTTCATCGTCTTTTTGAGCATCAATTTCTGACATTTCCGAATTCGAATTGTTTCTAATTTCATAAACCTTGCACAATACATCAAAATCTCTCTTGATCTGCGGATAGTAACTTTCTAGAAAATGGTCGAACCTATTTTCGCCAACCAGCTGACGTAACCTCACCATCGCATCTATAGCTTGCTGCTGGAACGCAGTTTGAACAAGTTTCTTCGATAGGGCTGTCACCACCTGGACTAAACTCTGGTGGGATATTATTTGATCCCGCTGTGACAACGTGTCATGCAGGTCTTGTAGTAAGGGCGGAACACAAACCAACACGCTCATGGTGAGGTTCGAGTTGGCAGCAGGAGATTCTAACCCTTGGGAGACGACACTTCTCAACACGAACTCCGGATCTGAGGAATGTTTAACGTAGACCGAAAGAACGTCGAGAGCACTTTTCCTAACTGCTGGAGCCGGATGACCGAGGTTGTACGTCACTTCGGTGAGGACCACTGGGATCATGAGAGCGTCGAGGTCGTTGTTGGAGTCGGGAATGACCGGGATGAGATCCACCAGGACTCTGAGCGCGTGCTGCCTAACCTCCCACTCCGGGTCCGACAAGCGCATGGCCAACTCTGCGAAGATCTTCACCTTCTCGACGTTCTGAGGTAGGCGGTTGTACCGGAGTACCTGTTCCCACAGCGGCGTCAGCTCCAGTATCTTCCCGGAGCTGTTGGGTCGCTTCTGAGGGGTCGCGGGTGTTCTCCGCGCGTCTGCTCCGGCACTCTGCACCTCGAAGGCCCGGTGCTCCGGGAGGTACTGCGTCTGCGTCCTGACTGGATCCATGTCGTCCCCGTCATCGAAGCGCCCTCTACCGGCCGGGTTGTGCGGGTAGCTCGCGGTCACCAGCGTCACCTCGTCGTCCTCTGGCGCCCAGGGACTGCGGCTGGCGGGGGATTCCGTGTCGTCCCTCTGCGGCCACCAGCACATCACACCCCGACCCGGACATTACCGCTCGCCGGTCCAGCCACCGCTCTCGGTATCAGTCTCGGCTTTATCAACTAAATTTATCCCTCCAAGTAGCTTCTTTTAACTATTCTATAGGGTATCTGATCAAAATTAATTTACTTAAATAAATTTCACTTTATATTAGGTTGCGGCGAACAACAAAGGCAAAATAAAATGTCTATGAATGAGAAAGCTAATGCCGCGTTTGACTAAGTTTCAATACGCAGCTCTTGGATGAAAACAAATCTCATGACACTCTTGTTTCCTTTTTAAAACTGTCAACACTATAAGGGAACACCCCAATAAAACGTATTTTGTTGTTAACACTTACAATAACTTTCAACACCGATAGTCACTACGCTTCGGTTGCGTCACAGGACCGCACGCCTCGGGTGACCATAACCTACGGGCAACACGTGAAGGAACTGTGCCGCGTCTCAGGGGTATCGACCAATGGGGTGCTGCGCGCGCGCCCCCTGACACACTTTCTTGACCAATCAGAGGCCAGCGTTCATTTACATATCTGGACATCGCGCCCGCCGTAGATGAATGATGGCTGATAAGAGGTTCGATAGATAGCTGTGAAGTGGGCCATCTTTGTAACGAGTTAGAAATTGCAACTGGATAAGGGCTTTCTTGACCGATTATGTTGGGTTTTCAACTTCTCGTAGTTGTAATGAGGGGTAAAGAAACCAATAACATAAACAAATGTTTAAGTTAAGTGAAAACCTCAAGAAGCGATCATTAGATATTTCAACAGATTAAAATACCAAGTGGCAATACTGTTTGTTTAAATTATTGAATTTTCAACTAAGAAGTAAATAAATACCTGCATCCATAAACTGGATTGCAACGAAATAAAAGTTTATTTTTAGCGAATTTCCCCTATAAGGAAGTTAGCGAATTTCCCCTATAGGGAAGAAGCTATTACCGTAGGTGGCATGGTAAGACTTAAGCCCGAGACCATGATAACTTTTCGTTTTGAGGTCCCCAGATGCCAAAAACACTATTCGTTCAAATTTATATATATGCATATATATATATATATATATATATATATATATATATATGTGTGTATATATATTATATATATATATATATATGTGTCCGTTACCGCGATAACTTTTGAAAGAAACACCCGATTTTGATGAAATTTGGCACAAATGTGGAGAGTAGCATTTATGACTTTAAGTTCGAAAACCAGACCGATCGCACTATGGAAAGGGGGTTTTATTGGGGTTTACAATTTTCCAAAAATAGGTTTTTTGCAAATTTGACCCCAAAATGTAAAAATCACTCACTTTTGGTTATAGCCATTTTATAGAGCTTAAAAAAAACAAATAATGTATTATTTTGAATCATTAACCTAGGTTAAGTGGTTGCGGAGAAAATCCGTCCGCAAAAAAAACGTGTCGCATGTTAATCTTATGGGAAAAAGGTTTTTAGATTTTTCTCAGATAGTTTTACTAAAAACTTCACATTTCTGTTTATTAATGTGTTTAGCTCAACGAAACAAACATTTTGGTGTTTTAATCGTTGTTCTACGTCCAACCGTTGCAGAGATATTCAAAGTGCTAAACACAGTACGTTGTCCAATGTTATCCTTATGGAGAATAAATAAAATGCTATATCTCGATTATTTATGAATGTATATTGATGAAACTTGGTATGTAGCTTCAACTAGTTGTGGTATATTGATATTAGCACAAAAACAAGTTTTTTGTTGATAGTCCCCGTAGCAGCAAACCTGCATACTGGGCCCCATGTTATTCATATGGAGAATAAGTAAAGTTGTATATCTCCCTTAATTATGAACCTACATTAAGAGAACTTGGTATGTAGCTTCACCTGGTTCAGTTATATTGATAATTGCAAAAAAATATTACTTATCTTCCTCGTTGCAGCAAACCTGCGTCCTCAACCCTAATGTTATTCTTATGGAAAATAAATAAAATGTTATATATCACTTATTTATGGATGTATTTTTGTGAAACTTGGTAAATAGCCCTATGTAGTAGTGAGTCACATATATATGCATTGGAAATTCGCTGAGTACGCAGGTTTGCTGCGACGGGGGTATTTTCATTAACAGGTTTTCAGTGAATACTAATTATAAAATAGGGGATTCACAAGGATATTTTTACAATATTTTACAATATTTTTACAATATTTTAGAATATTTTTTATAATATGGTTGGTAGATCCTTAAGGTAACTCGTTTTAATGATGATAACAAAGCATATTCATAATACCCCGTCGCAGCAAACCTGCATACTCAGCGAATTTCCAATGGAGATATAAATGTCTTAATACTACATAAAGCCACTTACCAAGTTTCATAAAAATATATTCACAAATAAGCGATATATACAATTTTAATTATTCTCCATAAGAATAACATTGGGGCTGAGTACGCAGGTTTGCTGCAACAAGGAACACAAAAAATGGGTTTTTATGCTAATGTCAATATAACTCAACTAGGTGAAGTTGTATACTAGTTTTTATTCATTTATGTTCACAATTAAGGGAGACAGTGCATTTAATTATTATCCATAAGAATAACATGGGGGCTGAGTACGCAGGTTTGCTGCTACGGGAGAGTTATGCAAAAACAATTTTTTGGAGCAAATATCAATAGACCCCAACGAGATGAAGCTGTATACCAAGTTTCGTCAGTATACGTTCATAAATAAGCGAGATAAAAAAATTTTCTTTTCCTCCATAAGAATAACATTAGACAACGTACTGTGTTTAGCACTTTCAATATCTCGGTAACCAATTGACGTAGAGGAATGATCGAGATACCAAATTGTGTGTTTTTTAAAGCTGAATCGAATGGTCAAAACTAAAATTTGACTTTTTCAAAAATTGTAAGTAAAAAATTCAAAAAACCCATTTTTGGGGTACAAAACCCCCCCAAAATACCCCTTCGGATACGTCGATCTGTCTGGTTTTCGAACTTAAATTCATAAATGCTGCTTTACATATTTATACCAAATTTCGTCAAAATCGGATCATTTTTACGAGAGTTATCGTGCTCACGGACACACACACACACACACACACACACACATACATATATATATATATATATATATATATATATATATATATATATATATATATATATATATATATATATATGTATATACAGTATCGAACGAATGGTGTTTTTTGGGTCTGGGGACCTCTAAACGAAAAGTTATCATGGTCCCGGGCCTAGGTCTTACCATGCCGACTACGGTAATAGCTTCTTCCCTATAGGGGAAATTCGCTAAAATGTAATATAGAAAATAAAATATATAAACGTATGCCCATTAATTCGACCATGCAATTGATTAATCAAAAAAGAGCAAATACCAATTAGGTGTGATGAAAATCTAATTCACAAAATAAATAAATAAATAAACGAGTTCGCACGCAGCACGCTGACGTCAGGGAAGTGAATTTCCACATAACAACTTTTAAAACCCAAAATCAGTGTAAAAACATACATTTGTCCAATTCTTATTGAAATCTAAAATCATTGATTTTTTGGCTGTTCTGATACTCCTGGTTTCATTTACTTGCAAAGCTGGGAATACAATTTTGCACATTATAAGGTTAGGAGAAGGTCCAGATAGGCTTAAAAGTAGGCGTGAGGTTGCTGGGGATGATAAAAGTACTCTAACAAAGGAATAACAGGCTTTTCTAGTATAAAACCCCCGTAAGACAACGTACTGTGTTTAGTCGATAAACATTTTCTTTAATAACTCGGTAAATATTTATGCTAGAATGACGAGAGAGGGTTTAAAACTTTCGCCTTTTTAATTTCCATCTTTTAACATGCTTTGATTTTACATCTGGGGCCTCTCTGGCCATTTTTGGGTCAAAGACTCGAAATTTGAAAGATTAATCCAAAAAAGGGGTTTAGAGTTTTCCGATTGTTTTGCCAAACGACCTTGTCCAACTGATTACAGAAAGGAACGTCCCTACCAAATTTTAAGTAAATCGGACAAAAAATGCGACCGATAGAGTGCAAACACACACACACATATATATATATAATTTTGAACGACCCCCCAAAACGTATTCAGGGGGTCACGTTAGGAACTTCTATGGTGGTCCCGGGCTTAAGTTTCACCGTGCGGGTCTTACTAATAGTTCACTTTCCAAAGGAAATTCACTAATAAGCTTTAAAAATTACACTTCAATAAATATCCATAGTAAACTACCAATAATTACCGTGTTAGCTAAACTTTGTTCTCACTTTGATTAAATGTTCGTTTTAGGTCTGAATCATGATGTAAAAATAGTGTTTACATTATTCGTCTGAATATTATTAAAACGGGAACAATTATTTTCAGTTTGTTTATATTATTTTAATGGGAAACATTGTCTATCAGATGAAGGTGGTAGCAGAGGTATTTTAGCGCGCTGGAGGAGGAAGCAATGCAGTGGCATGGCAAGTTACACTGTGCGTTGGAGTTGGAGTACAATAAAGATATGATACAATCATCAGTTTTCTTTAGCAATGCTGCACGGATGACTTAAAAGCACTATCTTTCGGGATGCCTCTCGGGATGGTCTCTGATATATTTTATTTTGAAGTAATTTACTGTTTACTGTCAAATATGCCGATGATTACTGTACGTTTAACGTTTGAACAACCAAATTCATACTAACGTTTGAACAACCAAATTCATACTATTTTAAAAAAACCTACATGTTTTTGGTAAAAATACGTCTTTCCAGAAAAGATTTCGGCCACAAATAGTTTGGATTAGCGAAACTCTGGCATAAGTAAATTGAATAATTTAACTGTCTTTTCTCAAGATGATCCTGCATAATCAGTTTCTTCTGGCGGATTTTTAAAGTTTCGTGTAATCCACTACTAATTCAGTAAACCAAGAGTCGATTTATTCTATATAGTAGATCCTAGATTCTCAAATAAATATGTCTGGGTCGGTGATTTTACAAAAATGGAATCTTTGCAGTTTAGCGCCTTCAATAGTTACGCGTTAAACCCGCAGCACACAAGTGTTGTGCGGTGAGTGTTTACCTCTTTGACGGCGCTTTGTGATGTCAAGAAACGGACTATCAATACTTATTTCAAAAGTGAAGTTATACGTTTATTTTCAGTTTTAGTTTGTTTAACACATTCCCTACCAGCACTAGCACTGAGGTGACTAAATCTTGGGACGTGTGACGGTTGGTTAAGTAAAGATGTTAAGGTTTTTTTAAAAGTGTTTAGTAAATTTTCACAATCCGCTTTGAACTGCTTATATTATCAATACTAGTTCCTGGGGGGCCGAGCTTTGTTCGGGGGAAGGCCTGTCAGTTTGTTTAAATGACTTTGAGTAATATTTCACCATTTCCCCTTACTGATAATCAGATTTGAATAACTCATTTGCCTCTTTTCTACATTTTTAAGGTCACTCCAGTTGTTATGTATAGTTCAATGTCCCTTTAATTTATTTTACTACTCTATATATGTAATCTTCACTCAAGTCTTTTAATTTCTGCTCTCAGGAAACCACATGTTAATAATCCTATCCTATATCCTATACTCTAATATGAGTAAGGTTTGCTTGCTTGCGTGCTTGCTTGCTTGCGACACGGATCTCAAAAACGGCGCCAACGATTTCCTTCAAATGTTCAAAATAACTAATTTCTGGGATAAAAATTAGTTCTAGACAGGTCTCATCCCTAGGAAAAATCAAATAATGTAAAAAAACTAAAATGAAAAGTTAAAAAATCAAAACAAAAGAATTGTAACAGCTGTTCTTAATCAACCAGGGAACTGTCAAAGTAATACTCATGTTGTTTATGATTATTAACATGTCCCTGAGAGCAGAGATTAAAAGATTTGAGTGAAGATTACATATATAGAGTAGTAAAATAAATCAAAGGGACATTGAACAATAAATAACAACTGGAGTGACCTTAAAAATGTAGAAAAGAGACAAATGAGTTATAAAAATCTGATTATCAGTAGGGGGAAGTGGTGAAGTATACTTTAAGTCATCTAAACAAACTGACTGGCCTTCCTCCGAGCAAATCTCGGCCCCCCCAGGCACTCATATACAACATGAGTATTACTTAGACAGTTCCCTGGTTGATTATGAACAGCTGTTAAAATTCTTTTATTTTGATTTGAAACTCCATAAGCCCAATGTCAATTTTTCTAACTTTTCATTTTAGTTTTTTACATTATTTGATTTTTCCTGGGGATGAGGCCTGCCTAGAACTTATTTTTATCCCAGAAATTAGTTATTTCGAACGTTTGAAGGAAATCGTTGGAGCCGTTTTTGAGATCAGTGTCGCAAGCAAGCAAGCAAATCTTACTCATATTAGAGTATAGGATAATAATTCGCATTGTCTTTGGCTTCGTGCGTCAGCCCGTCCGTGGCTGTTTCTCGAGCTATAATGGCTCCCAAGCTACGCAAAGATATTTTTTAGGGGTAATCGAGGACTGGGAAGCTGCACGTGTCGTTTGTTTTTCTTGAAAAGCAACCTTATTTGAGTTACGGTAGCTTAAAGTTTTATGTTTTTAAGCCAATTTAGCATATGTTAGCGGAGCCGGGAGTATTCAGCTGTGGATTTCTATTTCTACAAGCTTTGTTCCTGAAACAGCTGATTATTTCCTGTGGTCGCGATAGCGGCCGCCAATAGTAGTACATTAATAAATCGTCAGCAACTTTTGACACAGCGTTTTTACTATTAAAACTGTGCTTTTAGATTGTTCATAATTTATTATAGAATGTATAGTATTTTTGCTGAAGCTTAATTTTATGTTAGGCTATACACGTAAACAATATAACGACACCGGAAGGATGCAAGACCTATAAAAAAGATGTAAGAAAATAATGTAAAGAATGTAAGAATCTTGGTACGTCCTTAGTGGTCGACTTTTGTTCAGGCGGACAAAATTACTATTGGGCCGGACACTCGTATTTTTATTCCATTATTTAAACACCAGCTTTTATTTTCAAAACGATATTTTTGTAAAATGTTTTTCACCGTTCTTTGCTGGCCGAGTTTCAACAATCCGGTGGTAGACCAGCGACCATGACCATCGCAGGTAACAAGTTACAGTCTCGGCTCCGAGACAGGTTGCGATAGAGTCAACTACCTCCACAGTTCCGCTCAAGGTCAACCAGTGTCTTGATCGTCCTGTCCTGAGTCCAGTAGTCGTAGTCGTAGTCCTGTAGCTGTAGTATTCCACCGCCGCGCTCCGCACCATCGCGTCGGCTCAGGTTAGTAAACATTGATAGATTTAGACTATTGTTTATTTGAACAGTTGATTCATATTATAGTCCAGTCAATAAAGGGGTTGTAGTGGACATGGAGGGGGGGAGTTTTTTCTTGTACGGGAATGTGTTGGGGGTAGTTGGAAGATAAAAATACTAAAAGTCCCCGCCCCTAGCCTAGCTGCTTCAGTGGTGAGAGGGGGGAAATACCCCCTTTTTAGTTTTTTAGTTCTGCACTGAAAACCGTGCATCGTACGGGAAAAGTTGTTCTTATAGAAAATAAATTAAATTAAATTCTCTACAAAAATAGTTATATTCATTTTTTCTGTGTATGTCTTGGTTTCCAAGATATTTTCAAATAAATATAAAATACCGTCATTCTATGGAAATATCCATAGTTATCATGGTTTTACTTATACAAATTGCAATTTCTCAGCAATGGGTCAAGTGATATTTATAATCTTCATACCATCCTTTTTGGATTAGAATTTCACATTTTTTAAATGCAAAGATCAAATACTCAGTAGTTTACAGTTTTCAAGATATTAAGCTTTAAATCATTAAAATGGCCGCCATTTTGAAACGGTTAAAGATAGAAACGCCAAATGTAATGCTTAATCCCTAAACTAGTATAATACACATGCCAAGTTTCAAGTCCGTAACTCTAGTATGGTTCCTAATATATGTTACATTGACTTAAAATCACATATAGACAGACGGAAAACGAAGCGATTTACGAAAAAGTTTATACGAAGTTTTTTGCTCCTTTTGATAAGTTCTACCAAGTCCTGTATTTGTGTCATACTCTTGTGGGACACTCTGGTAAATTATTTGACTAAAAACCCTAGAAAAAATCAATTTATAAAATATATTTTATATTTATTTGAAAATATCTTGGAAACTAAGACATATACAGAAAAAATGAATGTGTCCATTTTTGTAGATCATTTTATTTTCTTTATTTTGTATTAGAACAGTTTTTCCAGTGCGATGTACGGTTTTCAGTGCAGAAGTAAAAAACTAAAAAAGGCTAGGGTAAGAAACTAGCATTTTAGTATTTTAGCTAGGACCCAACACATTCCCGCACAGACAAAACTCCCCCCTCCATGTCCTCTACACCCCCCTTTTGAGCATTTAATGACTGGACTATCAGTGATGTCATTCAAACTGGGAGCTTATGAAAAATGAGTCGTAATGAATTAAATTATAGTTTTACTTTCTCCCACTTATACATAGTATATGGAGAAAGTATTGGGGTCGTTAACATTTTCTAATTTCAGTTATTAGTGGAAATATTCATTATAATGGTCCATGATTCTAAAAAAATGTTTTCGGGGTGATGTCTGTGTGTCTGTCTGGATGTGTCCAGAGCTGGAGACCGCACCCGTGATCCGATTTTGATGAAATTTGGTATGCAGGTGCTAATCCACGATATCTCTAGGTGTTATTTTTTTCTTAATTTTTAAGGATAATTATCCCCCCAAAAATGCTAGAAAACATGAAAAATAAAACATTAGGTTTCCAACAAAATGACAACACCCGCATCTCTAAAAAAAATTGGGTTCAAAGATTATAGGACTTAAAACATTCAAAATTCATTTTTTGGGATTTTTCATAAAAAACCATAAATGTTAATAAAGATTACTTATCACCGTTAAAAATAGCTAAAAAAACTAAACAATTAAGTGTTTTGAATTATTATTCTACGATCACTGGTTACGGAGAAAAATGAATTTTTAATTTTGCGGTAAACGCAGTACAATGTCCAATGTTATTCTTATGGGTAATACAAAAATTACCATTTCTCTCTTATTTACCGATCGAATTCGTTAAAAATTGATATGCAGGACAAGTTAGCATTGAGGATACAACAGAGGATATTCGAAATATGGTGCTGCTTAACCATGGGGGGGATGAGGGGGCATTTCCCCTCTTCAAACCATTGATGGACAAAGGATTCTGTAGTGCCTACAAAAAAAGGGATTTGGGTGAATATTTTTGAAAACAACTTATTTAAAAGATGTTCTGTACATTCTACTGTTCTTAAAAAATAGTAATTATAAATAAATAAAAAGTAATTTATTCCTTAAAGTTTGGCTTCAAGTATATCATTCAGTATCATCAAGTATCTTGCAATTTTTAAATGTTATCCTTTACAAAAGTCAAAATTGGTGTTTTCTAACTTGTGTCTGTCAGTAATGGGTTAAATATTGTCCGCTTTTCACAAAAACGGCTTTACCAAATTCTATTACATTCTTTTACTATGTCATTTGGAGTAATGGAAGTTTTAGGCTATTTTAATTAATATTACGGCATGGAGGCAAAGAGCAAACGTCATTAGAAAAGACAACATCTCCACCACAAGGTGAAGTCACGCCAGAAACCATTATACTTTATACATTATATTATATTTCATTATAGTATTACATTATAGTTCATTATACTTTCATGTTAACCTTGAGGCAATTAATTTAATTAATTATCATGATAACAGCATCAGAAATTAAAACAAATCCAGTTTTAAGACTGTGAAATACTTGTGTACATCATCCCCAGCTAGTAACTAAAATATTTTCACACATTTTTACTTGTAGATATTTATTTTTATTGCTGTCCAATCAACCTGCAGTCTAAAAGAATACCCCCGTCACAGCAAACCTGCATACTCAGCGAATTTCTAATGAATATATAACATAACACATTAAAACACTTAACTGGATTCATAAGAAATGTATTCACAAACAAGCGATATTTAAAATATTAATTATTCTCCATAAGAATAACATTGGGCATGAGTACGCAGGTTTGCTGCAAAAAGGCACACAAAATAATGGGTTTTTATGCAAATATCAATAGAACTCATCTTAGTGAAGTCACATACCAAGTTTCATCCATGTACATTCATAAATAAGCGATATATAACATTTTAAGTATTTTTCATAAGAATAACATGGGGACCGAGCACCTAGGTTTGCTGCTACGGGAACCATAGGCGAAAATTTTTTTTGTGCAAACAACAATACACCACAACCAGATCAAGCCATATACCAAATTTCGCCAGTTTATGTTCATAAATAAGCGAGATATACAATTTTTATTTTTCTCCATAAGAATAACATTAGACAACCTACTGTGTTTAGCACTTTCAATATCTCGGTAACCAATTGACGTAGAGCAATGATCAAAATACCAAATTGTTTGTTTTTATAAGCTGAATTCAATGGTATAAATTAAAATTTGATTTAAATTAAAATTGCATGTGAAAACCCCAAAATACCCCCGTAGCAGCAAACCTGCGTACTCAGCGAATTTCCAATGCATATATATGTATTTTAATACCACATAAAGCCACATACCAAGTTTCATCAATAAACAATTTATGACATTTTAATTATTCTCCATAAGAATAACATGGCGGCTGAGTATGCAGGTTTGCTGAAGCAAGGAACACAAAAAATGGGGTTTTATACAAATATCAATATAACTCATGTAGGTAAAGCCACATACCAAATTTCATTAATTTATTTTCATAATGAAGGCAGATAACACATTACTTATTCTCCATAAGAATAACATGGGGCTGAGTACGCAGGTTTGCTGCTACGGGAGCCTTGGGTAAAAAATTGTTTTTTTGAGCAAATATCAATGGTCCACAACCAGATGAAGCCGTATACCAAGTTTCGTCAGTATACGTTCATAAATAAGCGAGATATAAAATTTTTATTTTCCTCCATAAGAATAACATTAGACAACGTACTGTGTTTAGCACTTTCAATATCTCGGTAACCAATTGACGTAGAGAAATGATCAAAATACCAAATTGTGTGTTTTTTTAAGCTGAATCCAATGGGGAAGTCTAAAATTTGACTATTTCAAAAATTATATGTAACAAGTTCGAAAAACCCATTTTTGGGGTACAAAACCCCCCCAAAATACCCCTTCGGATAGAGCGATCTGGCTGGTTTTCGAATTTCAAGTCATAAATGTTGCTTTACACGTTTATACCAAATTTCATCAAAATCGGGTAATTTTTACGAGAGTTATCGTGCTCACGGACACACACACACACATATATATATATATATATATATATATATATATATATATATATATACAGTTTCGAACGAATGGTGTTTTTGGGGTCTGGGGACCTCAAAACGAAAAGTTATCATGGTCCCGGGCCTAGGTCTTACCATGCCGACTACGGTAATAGCTTCTTCCCTATAGGGGAAATTCGCTAAAACACATTTTTGGGGTACAAAACCCCCCAAAAACCCCCTTCGGATGGTGCGATTCATTTGGTTTTCGAACTCGTTCAAATAAATGGTACTTTACACATTTGTACCAAATTTCATTAAGATTGGACCTTTTTTACGAGAGTTATCGTGCTTACGGACACACACACACACACACACACACACACACACACACACACATATATATATATATATATATAAATCTATATATATACATATATAAAAATTTGAACGAATGGTATTTTTGACATCTAGGGACCTCAAAATGAAAAGTTATCATGGTCTCGGGCTTAAGTCTTACCATGAGACCTACGGTAATAGCTTCTTCCCTATAGGGGAAATTCGCTAAAAAACATATTAATATTTAGTTTAACTTTTAAGCGGGCGGGGTGGGGAATCCTTCTAGAGGTTTTACATGATAATACGTTGTTTTTGAGAAATATAAACAATTAACTCTTAACGTTGTTATTAAGGACTTAAATGTTAACTCAGCAGGTTATGCGGGTTGGAACTTTTCCTACGTTCCTCGTCAAATTTTATAATGAGTTTGAAAAGATATAGTGGGAACATTGGATTGACAATAGGAATGATGCATGATTGCATTCAAAATTTGTGTACAGAATGTTTCTAAATTATTTGTATTCAAGGTAATTTTTGCCATCCCCATTTTTGCTATCTCTTTTTAATGACAATCAAAAATATGTCTTAAGTGAAATGTGTCAAAAGCCTCCACTAGCATTAATAAAATACCCCCGTCGCAGTAAACCTGCGTACTCAGCAAATTTCCAATGCATAATCCTATACTCTAATATGAGTAAGGTTTGCTTGCTTGCTTGCTTGCTTGCGACATGGTTCTCAAAAACGGCTCTAACGATGTCCATCAAATGTTGGAAATAAATAATTTCTGGGATAAAAATAAGTTCTAGACAGGCCTCATCCCCAGGAAAAATCAAATACTGTAAAAAACTAAAATGAAAAGTTAAAAAATTAACATTGGGCTTATGGAGTTTCAAATCAAAACAAAATAATTGGAACAGCTGTTCATAATCAACCAGGGAACTGTCAAAGTAATACTCATCTTGTTTATGATTATTAACCTGTGGTTTCCTGAGAGCAGACATTAAAAGATTTGAGTGAAGATTTCATATATAGTAGTGAAATAAATCAAAGGGACATTGAGCTATAAATAACAACTGGAGGAAAACTCGGCCCCCAGGTACTATATGTATTAATACCATACAAAGCCGCATACCAAGTTTCATAAAAATATATTTACATATAAAAAAATAAGCGATAGATACAATTTTAATTATTCTACATAAGAATAACATTGGTGATGAGTAGTGGGGAAAGGGGACTTCTGGGCCAAGTAATTGACAGCTTCCGGTCACATGACCGGATGTGCTGAGTGAATATATACGTCATCTGAGGCTGAGCCAGTGACGTAAGCGATTTTGTGACTAAATGAGGGAAAGGTTAAAGTTCAAGGGCACTTGGAGGTTATTTAAAAAAGTACTACCTCGCACGCGTAAAATTCGAATCGTGATTCGATAGATTAATCGATAAAAATATCGAATGAAAACAATCGAATGAAGCAATCGAATGATACGAGTGCGAGGTAGTACTATTACATTTATTACTTTATTTTATTTACAATGTTTAGTCGCTAGGAGAAGTCTTAACTCTTCTTTAAAAACTTCCAGGTCTGTATAAGTCGATAGATAAATTGACTCATAACGAATACACCGAATCTTGAGTGACATGATAATGTTATTTTGTGAAGAGCGCGGAGAGAGGTTGATGTTCACCAGTCAAGAGCCGGAGGTGTACTGACTATTCGCAAGCTAGCGTTGTTCTGGTATTAAATAAACTGGTGGGGGTGAACGTGTAGGATGCGGGCAGGTGGTCACAACAGCAGCTGGCGTGGGGCAGATGGTGCGGGCCAGATGGTAATTCTTGAATTTTATTTAACTGTTTCCAAGTCTGTGAAACAGTAGATATAATAGCAAAGTTCTTTTTACCTTTACCACCTTCTTTTATGATTGTTTAGTAAAATGTTCATCAAGGATAACATAATTGCTTCTGCATCAGAGGATGTTGTGGTAGACACTTCATGTACTTGTATTTGATCAGTTGTTTCATTAGTGTCAGCTTGGTCAATATTAAAAGATGAAGATGTGGAAGAAACATTATTGTCTTGTATTTATGAAGCCATGTGTACCACGCCAGAGCTGGACGTATAGTGATGTTGCGTTTGCGTGTAGCTTAGGTACTCGGCTCTTCCCCCACCACCACCACACCAGTCCCCCACCACCACACCAGTCCACCACCAAGTTTTACATCGTAAAATAACCAATTTAAATGTGTTAGTTAGGGTTTAGCTCTTAGACTGTCAATACCTTAGCTCCGTAACTGAAAACTTCAACAATTTTTGCTCAACGCTATATAATTATAACAGTTACTATGATCTAAACCAGTGCATGTATTCATATGGTGCTTTTTGCGTAGCAAACAACTGGCTAAAAGTGTTTCAACCTCGATTATTCTTATGGAGAATAAGTAAAATGTAATGACTCCCTTAATTATGAACATAAATTAATAAAACAGATGACAAAAACACTATTCGTTCAAATGTATATATAAATTAATGAAGTTTTTAAAAAACTTAATTTTGGTTTTGGCCATGTTATAGAGATTAAAAAAAACAAATAATAAAGTATTTTGAATTATTAACCCATGTTAAGTGGTTGTGGAAAAAATCCAAAAAAAACTAATCATGAAATCTCCCATGTTACTCTTATAGGAAAAAGGTTTTTGGCTTTTCCTCAGTTAATTTTAATGTAAACTTCACATTTGCTTTTACCAATCTGTTCAGTTACACAAAACAATCATTTTGGTGTTTAAATTATGATTCCACGTCCAACCGTTGCAGAGATATTCAAAATGCTAAACTCAGTACGTTGTCTGATGTTACCCTTATGGAGAATAAATCAAATTTGATATCTCGATTATTTATGAATGTATGTTGATGAAACTTGGTATGTAGCTTCACGTAGTCCTGGTATATTGATATTTGCACAAAAAATGGATTTTTTGTTGATTATTCCCGTAGAAGCAAACCTACGTATTCAGCCCTTATGTTATTCTTATGGAGAATAAGTAAAATGTAATGACTCCCTTAATTATGAACATAAATTAATAAAACTTGGTATGTAGCTTCATTTTGTTGAATTATATTGATAATTGCATAAAAACACATTTTTTTGTTCCTTGTTGCAACAAACATGCTTACTCAGCCCCCCATGTTATTCTTATGGAGAATAACTAAAATGTTATATGCCGCTTATTTATGATTGAATATTGATGGAACTTGGTATGTGGCTTCGTCTAGTTAAATTCTATTTATATTTGCAAAAAAAAAACAAAAAACAATTGATTGTGTTCTTTGTTCAGCAAACCTACGTACTCATTACCAATGTTATTCTTATGGAGAATAATTAAAATCGCTTATATGTGAATATATTTTTATGAAACTTAGTATGCGGCTTTATGTGGTATTAAGACAAATATTATGCATTGGAAATTCGCTGAGTACGCAGGTTTGCTGCGACGGGGGTATTTTATGATATGCTTGCCAATAGACACTTACAACCGCAAGCAGAACCGTGTTATCGCTATTTTTTACAAATGCTAACGATCGCACTTGATAACCGACCATAAATGCTTAACAACAAGTGACGATGAGATGTCTTTCTAGTTCATTTAACTTTGAGTTACTCATGTAATTTAAATGATTGTATTAACTTGACAGTATTCTGGCTGTGCAGTTGCACCGCAACAAAAACAGGTTTTATGTTGCGGAGAAGGTGAATAATTAACCTCACCTTTATTCTAAGAGTAAAAACCGGTACTTATCATGTGTTTTAACAGCAACCCCACCCGACTATGTACTATAGACCCTTTATATAAGTGTTTCAATTTTTCTCCACAAACAGTCGCAATGGTGCACGCGTGCTTGCTCTGGAGTAGCGTCTTTTCGCGTAGCGACCACCTCCGCCATCATTTGGCCACCGTGCATGCTGATGGGCAACTTCCTCTTAACACCTGTCCCGTCTGCGGCAAATTGTTTAAAAGACGGGATAAGATGTTGAGACATTTCAACATCCATGCACGGGGACCATATACTGACATTGCTACCACTTCGCGGAAGGCCTCTGCAGGCCGCCGCTCTGTGACACCACCGCTGACCGACCCCGCTCAAGCAGAAAGACTGATTGGTGAGTTGTTTAATTTTTAATGAAGATAACTTATCTACATAAAGGCAAAGCCCTGGCTGACTTACTGACTGACTCACTTATCAGTGATAAGATGTGTGTGTGTGTGTCTGTTTCGTGTAGATAAAAAGCTGAAAATGTGTACACTGGTTCTTTAAACATAAAATAGTTTTTATCCTGATATAACCTTAAGCAGATTACAGTATTTTCACCTGGGATTTTTAAGGTACTAATAGTATATATTTGTTTTAATTACATGTTTAGCATAATACAATTCTACAAAAACATTTTAATAAATTTTGTTTGTTTTCAAACATTATCTATATGAATAAAGCAGAGTTCTTATCTTTGTACAGACCGGATAAACTACAAGGAATTAAGGCATGCAGTTTTCAAGGTAGGTTCCTTTAGACCCCTCCAGGACATTCGAGATTCTGATGTTAATCAAATAAGAGTGACGGCTACAATTTTCAACTGTTTTATTTGAAGTTATTCAAATTTTAAATGGGTCTTTATTTCTCTTTGAACAGATGTTTCTACACCCTCGTCCTCTGCCGTCCCTGCTAAACTAGATGTTTCTGTACCGTCAACGTCTACCGCAACCCCAAGTAACGAAGACTATATGAGCGGGGATTACCAGCAGCCATGTGACAGGAACACAAACAAACCGATCGGTGAGTGGTTTTTGTTGTCGAACATTAATTTATCTATATAAATAAAGCAGAGTTCTTGTCTTTGTACAGTACGGATAAACTATAAGGAATTAAGGCATATAGTTTTCAAGGTAGGTTCCTTTAGACCCTCTAGGACATCCGATATTCCGATGTTAATCAAATAAGAGTTACGGCTACAGTTTTCAACAATTTTATTTAATGTTATTCAAATTTTAAATGGGTGTAACCGGTAGTAATGAAATAAACATTGACTTTTACAAATAAAAGTAATATATTTCATTCATTTTAAGTTTCAAATAAACTAAAAACCTCTAATTTTAAGAGGATTATGTTCAATTCGGTTTTAATTATTCTGAAATAAAACTATTAATTTTGCAACAGATATAAATATGTCATTTTTAGCTGTTGTCAAACCGAACCATGTGCCTGCCGGCTGGTACATCTCGGAGTATGCAGAGCGAACGGAGCAAGAGGAAAGACGGCTTCGTAGGCTTCGCCTGAAAAACCAGGAGCCGATAATAATCATCGATAGTGATTCAGAATAAAACCAAGTATGTATTATAAATCGTTTTTTGTAGTTAAAATTAAAAATGATCTATATATTAATACGCTAGGGGTTTTTTTTTCTTCACAGTCATAACTCGATAACGGCTGGGTGGATTTTAACGTTTGAAGTGCCAAATTAAAGGTATTTTACGTAGATTTGTCAATACGTCTGAGAATTTTAAGAAAGTGAATCACTTAAGTAAACTCAGTAAAAATTTGAATTTTCGGAAAAGTGGCGCCATCCGATGGCGGAGGTCTAAACTATACGTGTTGATTGAAAGTACTGTACCTTTTTATCATTCGTTTTAATAACAGATGTTTTGTTATATTTGTTTACAACTAAAGAAACTTTTCGTTGGGTACAAACCTGCTTGGAATCAAGTAACAAGACAATTAGTGTTAAAATATTAATTGGTAGTACATTCACCTTTGTTTTTGTTCTTGTTATAATACAGAACACATAGGGTTACATATAGTAAAGTAATAATAAAGTAAAGTATATCAATGATTTATTCAACCAAATTTAAAAATCTAAATTATACATACCTCAATATGTTTAAATTAAGTTTAAGATGACACCACAAAACTCCTGTTTGACTTGTCAAGAAATCAGCTAGACATTGATTTGTAAACTGAAATTAATAGATTGATTCAGTGGTTTGAAATAGTAATATATAACAAATACAAACAAACTATGATATAATTTTCACAAATAATCATGCCATGGTGAATAAGTCCAGAATCTAAAGAGGAGGGGGATATTCATCGCAACAAGGCAATTAAATTCATAGGAACTATTTAGACAAAAAAGTAAAATTTTCAGAACATAAATGGTATTTAAACATATGTATTTCTGGTATCTTTATAACTAGGAGTACGCTCTAATGTCACGTAAGAGGACGAAGCGAAGAGTTAAATTACTATCTTTTAAGCGAATTTCCCCTATAGGGAAGGACCGTAGGTCTCATGGAAATACTATAGTATTACATGTCATTCATTCATCATTTAGTGATAATTTTCTTATTATGTGTTATTTTATATTAAAGTTTCCCTATAAATGTACTAATTAATTAATTTCCCCTAAATTTGTTATTTGTGTTAATTGCCCTATGTCCATGCCTAATAATAATAATCATTATCATCACTCCTCAGAAAGCCATTCCCCTCTATGTATTTAATGTTTATTTATGTGTGCAATTGTAAAATAATATGTATTTCATTAATTTAATCACCAATAATTATTCATAGCCTATCCCCATATAATAGCCTACTCACTTAATTTAATATGTTGCTAACAATAATATTTTAGATATAAGTTATGTGAGAGGATTGCAATAAAATTAAAATTTAATATAATATACTTTTCAAAAATAGTCCTTAAGGAATCTAAATTACAGTGACCAGTGTTAACAATTGTGTGACCATGTGCTTCTCAACAATGGACCATGCTTCCAGACCTCATCTCTACTAGATCTTTCTTCTTGTTCCAGATGCCATAGTGTTAAGACCTAAAATCTGTGAAGGACACAGTTCCTATTTTAAATTCCCCAGTATGGCCTAAGTTTTGCATTGCTTAGTGCTCATTTTATTAGGGACTTACTGCTCAATTAATACCATCTGTAAATTCATTCCTTTTTATTTGATTTTCCCCAAAACTGGTATTTGAGCGAAGAACATTTGTAAGCAGATTGGTAAACTCCTTCCATTGTATTCTATTTAGGGACTGGAAAGAATACAGACATTTAAATAGAGCAAGCCTAATGTTCTGAAAGTTAAAGTAACCTCAAGAGAGTATTTTTATATTGAACTATCTTTCCAAATTTAATTTTGAGTATTTTAACCATTCATAAAGCCAGTGAAACCATTGGACCCTCCTTTTGGACAACACTAAAATTTCCATTGTTGTAATTTTTCAACACATCAGCTTCATTGGACTTAATATTCTTTCAAATATCATCCCAACGTTATTCAAGTCAGCACGATACTTCCCCCCTGAGAAAAAGAGCCCTCATTTGTAAAGAAACTCCATTTAGAACCCAAAATATGAACATTTAGTTTTAGGCCTACAAGTATGTTTGTCATTTACCTTCTAGGCTAGGCCACACATTGTAACTGTTCCCCCTGAGTTGTATATTATTGTAAATCCCTTTAATTGAGAACCTTTTTGAAACATAATTGTACTAATAGATAAATAAATATTGTATTGTTCCTCTGTAACTTGTATTTTATTCAAATAGTTAAAGAAATCTTAGAAATTGTATACCTACCTTTTGTTGACATCCAGAGTAAATACAAAACACATTCTACTCACTACAATAAAGTAAAGGAGACCACAAGTATAAGTATATTTATTAACAAGTCAAAGAAGATCATTTGTGAGCTATATTTAAATAGCCTAGGGAATTTTGTAAGCAACAACACTCATTTTTGAAAAGAGAAGCTAGGCTTAGCACATGGTAGCCATTGCCCTCAGATCCGATAGCATCACTTTTTATATCCACTTTTCCTGAGCACATCCGAGCAAACAATTAGTTAAAAGTTAGCAATTTAGAAGTATAATTAGGTAAGAACACTCTCTTAGAAGTTAAATAAGAATACTTAAGCCCGAGATCATGATAACTTTCCCAAATGTCAAAAACACTATTCGTTCAAATTTACATACATACATACACACACATATATATATATAGTGTGTGTCCGTTAACATACAATAACTCGAGTAAAAACATCCGATTTAGATGAAATTTGGCTCAAATGTGGAAAGTGACATTCATGAGTAAGTTCGAAAACCAGAAAAATCGGACCATGGGAAGGGGGATTTAAATTTTCCAAAAATCAGTTTTTTGCACTTTTCACCCAACAATTTTTAAATCACTCAATTTTGGATTTTGAGCACTTTATAGAGCTAAAAAAATATAGTATTTTAAATTATTAACCTTGGTTAAGTGGTAGCGGAGAAAATAAAAAAAACCTGCTCATAAAATCTCCCATGTTTATCTTATGGGAAAAAGGTTTTTTGCTTTTTCCTCAGTTAATTTTAATGTAAACCTCACATTTTCTTTTACCAATCTGTTCAGCTCTACAAAACAATCATTTTGGTGTAAAAAATTGTGATTCTACGTCCAACCATTGCAGAGATATTCAAAGTGCTAAACACAGTACGTTGTCCAATGTTATCCTTGTAGAGAATAATTAAAATTTGATATCTGGATTTGATAAAATTTTAAAATTTGATATCTGATGAATGAATGTTGATGTAACTTGGCATGTGGCTTCACCTAGTACTCGTATATTGACATTTGTAAAAAAAATAAATTTTGCTGATTTTCCCCTCAGCAGCAAACCTGCATACTCAGCCCATGTTATTCTTATGGAGAAAAAGTAAAATGTAATGTCTCCCTTAATTATGAACATAAATTAATAAAACTTGGTATGCAGCTTTGACTGGTTAAGTTATACTGATAATTGCATAAAACACATATTTTGTGTTCCTTGTTGCAGCAAACCTGCGTACTCAGTTTTAAATGTTATTCTTATGGAGAATAAATAAAATACTATAAATCACGTATTTATTCGTGTATTTTTATGAAACTTGGTGAGTGGCTTTATGTGGTAGTGAGAAACATATACATGCATTGGAAATTCGCTGAGTACGCAGGTTTGCTGCTACGGGGTATTATATCATTCTATTTTATTTATAATAAGAAGATACTATGAAGGGTTGAATATATAGGGCTTACGTTCCTGACAACGTCAAGCGGGATGACGGTGAATCACCCGCAGTCATCAGCGTCACGTCACACCGCCACTACCTTTGTCATCGACGTTTTGACTGAACCTAACCATTCACAGTGGATGAGACTTCCGTTCTTTAGCACTTTCGAGATTTGTCGTCCGTTTTAAAACTGATAAGTGATAGAATAAGCATTTTATTCACTTAAAGGAGTTGAATAAATTATTAATTTTGCTGAGCAGCTCAGACTTAGACTGAGATTAATTTTTCAAACTGCGGTGATGTTAAAAGGCTTCCTAATCATTGACGGGGGATATCAGTGGGACTAGTCATAGCTTCTCGTGTTCAGTTGTAGATATTGTTAGTGTATTGATAAATGTACATATTGTAGATTGAAATGTTAAGTGTAAAATGTTTGTTTCTGTAATTGCACATTCAGCAGTGACCATCAGCGTTGATTTTGTTATCACAATTGAATATCGAATTTGAACACTGATTTGAATACCTAGTTATTGGTTTTTGAATTTTGGTTGTTGATCATATGGACTGAAAGTCTTTATTAGTGAATTTCCTTTGGAAAGTGAACTATTAGCATTACCCGCACGGTGAAACTTAAGCCCGGGACCACCATAGAAGTTCCTAACGTGACCCCCTGAACACGTTTTGGGGGGTCGTTCAAAATTTTATATATATATATATATATGTTTGCACTCTAGTGGTCGCATTTATTGTCCGATTTGCTTCAAATTTGGTAGGGACATTCCTTTCTGTAATCAGTTGGACAAGTTCGTTGGGCAAAACAATCGGAAAACTCTAAACCCCTTTTTTGGGGATTAATCTTTCAAATTCTGAGTATTTGGGCTCAAAAAGGGTCATAAGAACCCTGGATGTATAATTAATCCATGTATAAAGATGGGAATTAGTGAGGCGAAACTTTTAAGCCCTCTCCCGTCATTCTAGTGTAACTATTTACCAAGTTATAGAAGAAAATATGTATTGACCAAACACAGTACGTTGTCTTATGGGGGTTTTACATTAGAAAAGCCTGTTATTCATTTGTTTGTGTACTTTCATCATCCCCAGCAACCTCACGCCTACTTTAAAGCCTGACTGGACCTTCTCCTAACCTTATAATGCGCAAAATTGTATTCCAAGCATTGCAGGTAAATGAAACCAGGAGCATCAGACAGCCAAAAAATCAATGTTTTCAGATTTCAATAAAAATTGGAATAAATGTATGTTTTACACTGATTTTGAGTTTTAAAAGCTTTTAATGTGGAAATTCACTTCCCTCACGTCAGCGTGCTGCGTGCGAACTCGTTTATGATTCATTATGTGTGTTCATTAAAGGGTATTGTTGTTATCATAATATTGTTCTGACAAGTCGTGCATTCTGAAATTTTAATTTGACTTGAAAGTTTTGAAATTTAGCTACATGACTTGTAAAATCGTGAACATGTTTATGTTATTAGATAGAAGGATTTTTTCAATAGGTTTTTTTAGAGTGAAAGAATATTTGTGTAATAAAGCATTTAATAGTCTACATGGTTTTTTAAACAGTAATATTAAGTTTATCTAAGTTGAGGCAACACTGTACATCATGTAAATCTATAGTTAGGCTTAGTTATAATTTATTTTGACATTTATTTATGCATAACATTGTATATTTTTTATGGAGAAATAAAATTCTGATTCTGATTCAGTCCAATTAACGCCTTATTGGTTTTCTCAAATACGAGGTTTAATATGTTTCTTGGAAGTACTTCTTGAGAGCGATTATTGAATTGATTGAGGTAGCTTGCAACGTAAGCTATTTCAGGTCTTGTACCAACGGCCAGAAACATTAAACTTTCAATTAAGGTTTGATAAGGAAAATTAATGGACATTTTAAATCCAATCTCAATTTGTAACGGTTCTAGCAACTTATACATACAATAATCAAGTATATAACAACTCAGAGCTTTCATTTTTGTATTTAAAAGGAAATTAAAAAAACTTCTTAATCCCGCTTTAATTTGAATTGAGACTCATCAAAATGCACTATCACTGGTCATCTTTAATTTTAGTATCTGACTTTATTGAAGTCCGTTTTGAGCATGGTTGCATGCAAAGACGGGGTGCCGCTGCGACATCTGCCGCGACATCTGCCAACTCTGTCTGGCAGTGTAAACTATTGGCGGCTATAAAACTGGGGGCTTTCCGCAGAGGGCTCATAGTCTCAAACCAACAGTCTAGCTAGCTGTTTGTTGGAGCTGTCCGTAATAGCATCTTTAGTATAGAGTTGGTACCACTATATATTAGAGATGCTACCTTAGCTTAAGGCATGTCTGTTTATTATTAATCATGTTAGAATAACGCTTGTAGTTTGCTGCTAGTAAATGTAGTTAGTTTAACTGATTGTGGTATTTGGTGTTGGTTTATTGAAGTGTTTTATTTACTAATGAAATATGTACATTTATTTCACGCTCTACAAGTGGGTAAAGTCTTTAAATATATCAAGGGGGTTTATAATATGTTTCTCAAATAAACACCTTTCCTAACCCTTATAAAAAGGTATGGCGCGAAAACCGACCTTAAGTCATTACGGTGCGAAAACCGGATGACTTTACCTATCTTAGCCCTCACTCACGAGAAACTTTTGTAAATATTGAGAATGTTAAGTCGGTCTTTGTAAACCGACCTTGGTCAAAACTTTTGTTCGCAGTTGCCTGGCACCCTTTGATTGTATATACGTACCATTGGGTTTCAGGATGCTGTTAGCCATTGTACCACCGACCTTGATCAGCTTTGTAAACTACCTTAGTCAAACCATTTTTAACTTCCAGGGGGTTAATCAATAAAAGGTTCCGGTTATCAGGTTTATTGCCTATAACTGTGAGTATTTTCCCTTGTATTTTTGGAAGGTTAATTAATAAAAGGTTCCGGTTATCAGGTTTATTGCCTATAACTGTAGTATTTCCCTTTTTAATTTTAAAATCAGTCTTTGTAAAATACCTTGGTCAAAACTTTGGTTCTCAGCTGCCTGGCGCCCTTTACTGTCCAAAGTCCGATTGGGTTTCAGGATGATGTTAGCCATTGTAACACCGACTTTGGTTGTAGCATTTTGGGGTTCTTCAAAATTATCTTCCCGAATACAGAACGGGGAATAGAGCAGTTTGTGGTCCAAGTGAGAATCACTTACTGCTCTATTACCTGTTTTGGCAACATGAATAGATGACATTGACCTATTGACGGGACTTATTAAATTAATAGATTGTAATTGTCTTCCTTTAATACAGAGCGGGGAACAGAACACTTTATAATTCAAGTGAGAATTACTTACTGCGCTGTTCCCCGTTTTGGAAATTGTTCAGATGACCTTGGGGACTTAGACAATTTTTATTTGGTAAATTATTGTGAGATATATTTTTTGTTACTAATATCAAGGTCAACTTCAAGAGGATCTTATTAATATACAACTTCTTTATTTATGATCCAAAATATACCGTGAGGGTACTTAAATTACGCGGCTCAGTAAAAAGAACAAGAAGTGCAAAGCAGATCCGACCAAGGGTATCGCAGCGTTAGCGGAATAACAACTATTTTGAAGGTCAAACCTAAATAACTTCTTTATTTATGGTTTTAATTATGCCCGAGTGGTCTGGTGAGGGAAAGGTAGGTACCTTTCCTACACACTAGTGCTACCTCAGTCTTGTTTAACTCACGCTTCAATCAACATGTCGATGCAGAAAAACAATCTACCATTCAGTAACACAAAGGGTAATTTCAGTTTACAACTTTAAATCTTTGTGCGGTCCACCGTAGGTTATTAATTCAAAGTTGCAGTCAAGGTCGGGAGTGACTTCGTCCAAAGTATGACATAAAGTATAACATGTGGGTACTCATATTACGAGGCTCGGTTAGACCAACAAGAAGGTGCAATCAGAATTCAGATCCGACCAAGGGTATAGCAGCAACAGCGAAAAACAAATATTTCAAGGACAGACCTAAATAACTTTTTTTTGTTGTTTAAAGTATACTATGTGGGTACTCAAATTACGCGGCTCGACAAGACGAACAAGAAGGTGCAATCAGAATTCAGATCCGACCAAGGGTATAGCAGCAACAGCGAAAAGACAACTATTTTCAAGGCCAAACATAAATAACTTTTTGATTTATGGTTTAAACTATGTTGAGTGGGTCCTTAAATTACGCGGCTTGACAAGACGAACAAGAAGGTGCAATCTAAATTTAAATATAACAAACGGTATAGCAACAGTAGCGTAAAAACAATTGTTTGAAGGACAAGGTAACGTTGTGGTGGGGGTAGGTGTTTATTTTACACGCTAGCGGTACGTCAATTTACTTTCAGCCTTTAAAAAATGAACATCTACTTATAGAGTTTGCGCAAAGTCTGATAATGTAACAGTTTTACAGGAACATGAGGAAGGTGACCTTCAATAGTCCACTTGACACTACCTTCTACTTCTCTGACTATGAAGACAGAAGGTCTACGCTTTTAGTGGAAAATGAGCGGTTTCGTCGAAGAATAATCGAGGTTGCAACACTTTTAGCCAGATGTTTGCTACGCAAAAAGCATCATATGAATACATGCACTGGTTTAGATCATAGTAACTGTTATAATTATATAGCGTTGAGCAAGGATTATTGAAGTTTTCAGTTACGGAGCTAAGGTATTGACAGTCTAAGAGCTAAACCCTAACTAACACATGTAAATTGGTTATTGTGTGATGTAAAACTTGGTGGGGGACTGGTGTGGTGATGGGGGACTGGTGTGGTGTTGGTGGGGGAAGAGCCGAGTACCTAACCTACACGCAAACGCTACATCACTATACATCCAGCTCTTGCGCGGTACACATGGCTTCACAATTACAAGACAATAATATTTCTTCCACATCTTCATCTTTTAATATTGACCAAGCTGACACTAATGAAACAACTGATCAAATACAAGTAGATGAAGTGTCTACCACAACATCCTCTGATGCAGAAGCAATTATGTTATCCTTGTTGGACATTTTATTAAACAATCATGAAAGAAGGTGGTAAAGGTAAATACCCCCGTCGCAGAAAACCTGCGTACTCAGCGAATTTCCAATATGTGACTCACTACTACATAGAGCTACTTACCAAGTTTCACAAAAATACATCCATAAATAAGTGATATATAGCATTTTATTTATTCTCCATAAGAATAACATTAGGGTTGAGAACACAGGTTTGCTGCAACGAGGAAGATAAGTAATATGTTTTTTTTCAATTATCAATATAACTGAACCAGGTGAAGCTATATACCAAGCTTTATTAATTTAGGTTCATAATTAAGGGACATATCCAACTTTACTTATTCTCCATATGAATAACATGGGGGCGAGTATGCAGGTTTGCTGCTACGGGGACTATCAACAAAAAACTTGTTTTTTGTGCTAATATCAATATACCACAACTAGTTGAAGCCACATACCAAGTTTCATCAATATACATTCAAAAATAATCGAGATATAGGATTTTATTTATTCTCCATAAGGATAACATTGGACAACGTACTTTGTTTAGCACTTTGAATATCTCTGCAACGGTTGAACGTAGAACAACGATTAAAACACCAAAATATTTGTTTTGTTGAGCTAAACACATTAATAAACAGAAATGTGAAGTTTTTAGTAAAACTATCTGAGAAAAATCTAAAAACCTTTTTCCCATAAGATTAACATGGGACACGTTTTTTTGGATTTTCTCCACAACAAATTAACCTAAGTTAATGAATAAAAATACTAAATTATTTGTTTTTTAAGCTCCATAAAATGGATATAACCAAAATTGAGTGTTTTTAACATTTTGGGGTCAAATTTGCAAAAAACCAATTTTTGGAAAATTGTAAACCCCCCTAAAAACCCCTTCCCATAGTGCGATCGATCTGGTTTTCGAACTTAAAGTCATAAATGCTACTCTCCACATTTGTGCCAAATTTCATCAAAATCGGGTGTTTCTTTCAAAATTTATCGCGGTAACGGACACACATATATATATATATATATATATATATATATATATATATATATATATATACATATATATAAATTTGAACGATTAGTGTTTTTGGCATCTGGGGACCTCAAAACGAAAAGTTATCATGGTCTCGGGTCTAAGTCATACTATGCCACCTACGGTAATAGCTTTTTCCCTATAGGGGAAATTCGCTAAAAGAACTTTGCTATTATATCTACTGTTTCACAGACTTGGAAACAGTTAAATAAAATTCAAGAATTACCACCTGCCCCGCGCCATCTGCCCCACGCCAGCTGCTATTGTGACCACCTGCCCGCATCCTACACGTTTACCCCCATCATTTTATTTAATACCAGAACAACGCTAGCTTGCGAATAGTCAGTACACCTCCGGCTCATGACTGGTGAACATCAACCTCTTTCCACGCTCTTCACAAAATAACATCATAATGTCACTCAAGATTCGGTGTATTCATTATGACTCAATTTATCTATCGACTTATACAGACCTAGAAGTTTTTAAAGAAGAGTTAAGACTTCTCCTAGCGACTAAACATTGTAAATAAAATAAAGTAATAAATGTAATAGTACTACCTCACACTCGTATCATTCGATTGCTTCATTCGATTGGTTTCATTAGATATTTTTTATCGATGAAAACTATCGAATCACGATTTGAATTTTACGCATGCGAGGTAGTACTTTTTTTAAATACCATCCCTGTGACATTGAACCTTAACCTTTCCCTCATTTCGTCACAAAACCACCTACGTCACTGGCTCAGCCTCAGATGACGTATATATTCACGCAACACATCCGGTCACGTGACCGGAAGCTGTCAATTACTTGGCCCAGAAGTCCCCGTTCCCCACTACTGTGATGAGTACGTAAGTTTGCTGAACACAAACAATTGGTTTTTATGCAAATACAAATAGAATTTAATTAGGTGAAGCCACATACCAAGTTTCATCAATATTCAATCATAAATAAGCACTATATAACATCTTAATTTTTAATGTTATATAGTATAGAATAGAATAGTATAGTATAGAATGTTATATAGTATAGTATAGAATAACATGGGAGCTGAGTAAGCAGGTTTGCTGCAACAAGGAAAAAATGGGTTTTTATGCAAATATCAATATAACTCAACAAGGTGAAGCCACATACCAAGTTTTATTAATTTATGTTCATAATTAAGGTAGTTATTACATTTTACTTATTCTCCATAAAAATAACATGGGGGCTGAGTACGCAGGTTCCCTGCTAATAATCTACGAAAAATCAATTTGCTGTGCGAATATCAATATACTGTACCAGTAATACGTGACGCCACATGCCAAGTTTCATCAATATACATTCATTAATAATGGAGATATCAAAAAAATGGTAGTTAAAAAAATGTCTTCTGGATTATATGCTTTACGTAAAAAGTCTAAAATTAATGCATTAAAAACTATTTATTACTCTTTAATAAATTTACACATGTCTTATGGCATAGCTATTTATGGAGCTACTACAAAGAAAAACTTGGAGAGAATTCTTCTACAGCAAAAAAGAGCGTTGAGAATAATTTTTAATATTAAAAAGAATCAATCCGCTAAACCTCTTTTTTCTCAACTAGGAATTTTGACAGTATATGACCTATATATTTACGAAACAGTACTATATGTTAAAAAAATGAATATTTCAACCAAAAATCCCAATAATCATAATTACAATACTAGAAATAATAGATATGTTGAAAATCACAAACTAAAATTTTTTGAAAAGAAGACTTGTTTCATGGGCAAACAATTTTTATTTCATTTACCAAAAAATATTTTTGAGGAACAAAATTTAGAAAAATGTAAAAGACTTTTAAAAAATTACCTGCTACCTTTAAACTTATACTCTTTTGAAGATTTTGTTGTTGTTGAATAATCATCACTAATTTTTCTTGTACTCTAGATATTAATTGTTTTGCTAGTATAAATTGTTTTTGTTCTCTTTTTATCATTAATTATATAAACAATTATTAGTGCAGGCCTCGTGAAGAGATTCTTTTGTATTTCTTTAGAATTATAATTTGTGCCATGAAGTATATTGTGACGCTATTCAATGTACAATATGTATATTGGTGAATAAAGATATATTTGATTTTGAATTTGAATCAAATTTTATTTATTCTCCCTAAGGATAACATTGGACAACGTACTGTGTTTAGTACTTTGAATATCTCTGCAACCTCTGGTTGGACGTAGAATAATAATTTAAATACCAAAATGATTGTTTTGTGGAGCTGAGTTGATTGGTAAAAGCAAATGTGAAGTTTACATTAAAATTAACTTTGGAAAAGCCAAAAACCTTTTTCCCATAAGATTAACATGGGAGATTTTTTGAGCAGGTTTTTTTTATTTTCTCCGCAACCACTTAACCTAGGTTAATAATTCAAAACACTATATTATTTGTTTTTTTAAGCTCTATAACACGGTCTAAACCAAAATTAAGTATTTTAAAATTTTTAGGGTAAAAAATGCAAAAAACTGATTTTTGGTCAATTTAAAACCCCCATAAACCCCCCTTCCCAATGTCCGATATTTATATATAAATTACGAATAGTGTTTTAGTCATCTGAGGACCTCAAAACAAGTTTTTATAGTCTCGAGCTTAAGTCTTACCATGAGACCTACGGTAATAGCTTCTTCCCTATAGGGGAAATTCGCTAAAAGGACTTAACAAAATGTTCTTAAGCCTCTCATCAACTACCATAAACTACAAGGTCCATAGTTTAGGAGTTATACCCCACGGTCAGAGATAGATTGAAGAAATACCTCTCCTTTGTTTTCAAAAAGTTGAATTTACTCAATTTGAATGAGTCATACCACTTACTAGTACAGGGACGGGTCACGATTGTGACTTAAAACAAACCCTGACTCCTTCAAATGAGAAGTGATCGACTTCAACGGTTAGTTCTTGCCGAGACTAGAAGTGATTTAACTTCAAGGTTTTCATAACCTTGTCAATGAACATTGAAGAGGATGGTGAAAAGGTTATGAAAAGAGTCTTTTTGACTGGCAATAAGGTTATCACTAAGGTTGTAATGACAAGGCCTGCTTGTCATAGTAAACCTTGGTTGAGGAGTTTCCATTGTAAGATTGCTTTCCTAACCTTGCATAAGGTTTATATGGACAGCTTTTTGGCATAAATTGTATGAAAATGATGGTTAAAACCTTTTCAAAACCTTTTTTGCTAACTGGGAATTCCTTCTTATAAGAGATCTTTTCATCTTTTCTCCGCTTGATCTTTTCATGCTCTCATAGAATAGCCTCTGCACAGCTTATCTTCAGAGAGCAATGTTGTCACCATGGAAGAGGATTACCTGAAACAAATACTGACATTTTTAGCTATAAAATTACAAAGTTAAACACTGCCATCTCCAACATGTGGACACTGGCACCATACAGGAGCAGAGTGGTGTGTCTTTAGAAGGGTGTTAATGTTTTACCCCACCTCATGTTTCAATATATTGTCAAGTTGCAGATGCGGGGACGGTGGCTGTCATGTCCCCGGTTGGCAGCCCTGATTGTAGTGCTGACTACGGTGCTCTCTACCCTCACTCTTCTCAAGTACGCGGACAAACTCATCTTACATAGTCAGCGAGTCAAGTCGGATGCTGTAGTGTCAGAGCAGCACGTTCAGGATGCTATTGTGAGTGCTGATTCTATTAGGTTTTATATAATAACTATATTATATAAAATATTAAGTTTATTTAATTCAACTGGAATGTTTCTACTTGATACATTTTACGGGCATGTGATGGCTAATGGTACCGGGTGTCCCACAAAGAGGTCGCTATTTTTTAATTGATATACCAGATGTATCGAACACGCTACAAACTTGAAACTCTACAGTTATAATAAATACATGTGTAAAAAAATACCCCCGAGTCTCATATGATTCTGATTAATCAGAACAAAATGGCAGAATATCAAAATAATGGTGCGTTTTCGTTAAAGTAATTTTATTTGAAAAACCATTTCAAATTAATTCTTGATTTCTTACAATGTTATTAAGTACTAAATAAAATTAAAGAAATTAAAGAGATAGGAAAGTGGTAAATCATGAATTAAATTAATTTGATTCATAACCCTTCATTCGAACTGATGTCCATCAATCGCTATGTACTGATGGCAACGAAACAAAAATGAGTCATAAGCGTTTTTGAAAAATTGCCGAGGTATCAATAACAGTTCCTCTTCAATCAACCACATTAATTCATCATCTGTCGCAATGTCCTATAGGGCTTATTGAAGGAAAAGGTTTATTCTCACTAGGTTTCGACAGACGTTGAATTAATGAGTTTGATTGAAGAGGAACTGTTGTTTATACCTCGGCAATTTTTCAAAAACGCTTATGACTCATTTTTGTTTCGTTGCCGTCAGTGCATAGCGATTGATGGACATAAGTTTGAATCAAGGGTTATGAATCAAATTAATTTCATTTATGATTTACTACTTTCCTACCTCTTTAATTTCTTTAATTTTATTTAGTACTTAATAACATTGTAAAAAATCAAGAATTAATTTGAAATGGTTTTGCAAATAAAATTACTTTAACAAAAACGCACTATTATTTTGATGTTCCGCCATTTTGTTCTGATTAATCAGAATTAAATGAGACTCGGGGGTATTTTTTACAAATGTATTTATTATAACTGTAGAGTTTCAAGTTTGTAGCGCGTTCAATACATCTGGTATATTAATTCAAAAATAGTGACCTCTTCGTGGGACACCCGGTGTATTATAGTCAAATTTTAGTTGAAAATGTTTCACTCTGTTACAAACCGGAGTTCAGAAGTGATTTAATCATAAAACAAGATCATAATTAATCAAATAAGGTTAATGGTTTGATGTGAAGACAAAATGTCATCAAAGTCTTGGCACGTTCAAGCAATACATCAGAATCCAATTATTCCCCCTCTAGTATCTGACTGAAGATTTGTTAAGTACCATGTTTTATTGAAAGCCTTATTGCAATTTTAAAGTTCCTGTTAATATCAGACACTTAAACTTTCTTAAAGGGAGCACAACAATAGAATTCAAGAAGAAGTTATAGTAAAAAATTCATAAGGTTAGTTAAGAACTTTTTGAATTTGAAAACAAACCAATCATTTGAGTTTGGATAACATTCAAAGATGTTAATGCACCTTAACACCATTGAACTCTTCCATTATTTGTGAATGGATTAAATCCAATAATCCACCAAATGTCTTGTAGGCTTCTCCAGAACAAGAGGCAACAGGGGAGCTTAATCTGTTTACATATTTTGGATCGTTATCAATGACTTTTGTTCATCCCTTAGAGAAAAGCTGAAACACACAATGCCGAACGGTTGCTCAGAGTGCAGACGGTTTGTCGCAAGTACAACCTGGGACTGTACCGGGACTCGGCTGCCCCCCCAGCCTTCAAACACCCCCCCACTCCGCAGTACAGTGTGTTCTACATAGATCTGTGAGTTGCACCTCTCCAAGGCATATTTGTTAGTGTATTTGACAGTATAAAATAAAGATCTATATTGTGCAACTATTAAAATTACTTCAATCCTTTGACTTCCAAGGGCTCATAGGGGACTTATTGTATCAGGGATGCCACAAGGTGATTGGGGGCTTGTGGCAGAGCCCCCTAGGGCTTCTGAAGTTCGGGAGCCTGGGGCAAAGTGCTCTGGCTGCCCTCTCCTTATGGCCGCCCTGTATTGTATTACCATACAAAACCATGGTAAATGTAAACGAGAAACGAGATCGCACACAGCACGCTGACGTGAGGGAAGTGAATTTCCACATTAAAATCTTAAAAATATCAAATAAAGGGTTTAAACCAACACTGGTTACATTTTTTTGAAAACTGAAACATTTTATTTTTGGCTGTTTTGATGCTCCTGGTTATATTTAAATTCACTAATAGGATGCCAATATTGTACATTATAAAGTTAGAAGGAGGTATTGTCAGGATAACAAGTTGGTATAGGGGTATGGGGGGTGATAAAACGATATTAATTTATGAAAAACAGCCTTTTCCAGTGTAAAATCCCTATAAGACATCGTACTGTATTTTGACAATTAACATTTTCTTTAATAACTCGGTAAGTACTTGTGCTAGAATGATGAGAGAGGGCTTAAAATCTTTGGATTTTCACGTAAAATAAGTTAATGTGCAATAAGTGTACCTTTTCTGACCCTTTTTTGGCCCAAAACTCAAAATTTGACAACTTAAAATCCCCCAAAAAAGGGGGTTAGAGTTTTCCGATTGCTTTACCCAATGAACTTGTCAAACTGATTATAAAAAGGAATGTCTCTACCAAATTTGAAATAAATCGGAGAAAAATTGTGACCGCTAGAGTGTGAACATATATATATATATATATATATATATATATATACACATAAAGATTTAGAGACCCCTCAAACCGTGTTCAAAGGGTCACGTTAGGAACTTCTACTGTGGTCCCGGGCTTAAGTCTCACCGTGCGGGTCATGCTAATGGTTCACTTTTCTATAGGAAATTCACTAACAACCAGGTAATTTAACCTTTTTAATCGTTAGAACTAAGTTGTCCAGCGTATAAGTTTTAAATTCCACTTGTATCAACATCAGTTGATCTAACTGAGTGGCTGGCTGAGTGGTCTAAGTCGCTAACCTCCCGGCCAGGGAGTGGCGCTTGTACAAGAATTTGAATTTCGCCAAAGTTGCTGGTTTTTGATTGCAACTCATGAAGAGTTCACTTGCCCATGCCGTGGCAGAGTTCAACATCGTTATTTAAAACTTAACGCTTACCTACTTTGTAATGCTTGTAATCAAATGGGAAAACCACTGACAGAAATTTGAATGTGTTATCCTGACAAAATCCCAACAAACTGTATATCAAAATATTCGTAAGATTCCAAAATTTGTCTAAAATTCAGAAAATAAACAAAATCCCCTCAATGCTTCTCCAAATTGGCCTCAAATTTAGAATGTTTATCTTTGACAGACAATGACTTTATTTGGTCAGCTTATTACATGGACATGGATATGTCTGTTTTAAAAGTTCATCAGTTTCTCCACATAGAATACAACACATACAAAATGTTTTTCGCTCTTCATGAATCTTCTCTGTGACTGCAATCATCAGGTCTAGTAATATTATCAAAGAAACAACAAATTACAACCACTTCTTCAAACTGCTTTGAAGACAAAGGGTTGAATAAAATAAAAACCTGTTTGATAATTTTTATGTTAGAAGCTGTGCATGTTTGTAGGAAACAGTTTTTTCTTGCATTCACTCACCTAAATTTTATTTTAAATGTTTATTCCTTATATATTTGTCTATTCCTATTATTTGTATTACAGTTATACAATGTATTACTTTGTGTTGATGACTTGACCTTTTATCCGTGTTTTTGTTTATCAGGACAAGGGTTTACATTTGCAACATAATATGAGCAATGATGCATCTCCTTCCTGTAGACCTCAGAAAAAATGCTATTATTGCTTGCTGTTGGTATAGTCCTTCAGATCTTCAATTTATTATTCAAATTTATCAAGTTTGTGGTCACCATAGTAAATATATTATTTATTTTTTAGATTTGGCTTTAGGACTGAAAGATCCCTATACAAAGAACAGGTACTCAGCTGAGGCATAAACAATTAGCTTTTTTCTATATTTATCGTCAGACCCTTACTGTACCCACAGGATACACAAGTTCAGCTGGTGTCCTGTGTACAAGGCGGCCAGTTCCACCTGGCTGTACAACCTGTGTCTGCTGGGAGGCTACAGTGAGGACCAGCTGAGAGAGGGCCAGCGGACCCAGCAGCTCAGCACATTGGCGCGCAGAGTATTCCCTGAGCTGGAGTATCCTCAGGCCGAGGAGGTATGTTACCTACGCAAAACCCTGCTACTCTGATACCCCCTGGTACCCTTTTATTTTGAAATCCTGACACTCTGACATCCTGATAATATTTTAAGCTGAAACCCTGATACTCTGCTACCCTGATACCATTTTATGTTGATATTCTGGTACCCTGATAATATTTTAAGCTGAAACCCTAACACTCTGCTACCCTGATATCCTGATACCTTTTTAAGTTTAAATCCTTACACTCTGATATCCTGATAATATTTTAAGCTAAAACCCTAATACCTTGATACCCTTTTATATTTAAACCCTGACACTCTGATAGCCTGTTAATCTTTTAAGCTGAAACCCCAAAACTCTGCTGCCCTGATACTCTTTTATGTTGAAATCCTGATACTCTGATACCCAGATGGTATAATGATACCCTGACACCCTTAAACAATTTAAAACTCTGCTCCCCTCATATTCAACAAACAACACACATTCAAATACTTCAATCACAAGATAGGCGCTCAAAGCGTTAATAATATAGCACTAAAATCATTATGGAACATCTACAAAATTATTAAAAATGGGTATCCTTTAAGTAAGTGAATGTGTGAGTCATTGGCGTGGTGGTCAAGGTGGCAGACCTTGGAACCATGGCAGCGGCCCTGTCATAAGTACAAATCCCAGTTCTAGAGAGTAAATGTTAGCGGTACTGTGCAACTCGTACTGTAACAGCTTACCCCTTGCTTTGCTGGCTATGTTCCATGCACAATTCTGTAGTATTGTGGATGGGCAAAGTAAGGAAAAAGGAAGATGCCAACTTCTCTATTTTAAGTTTTCTGGAGTTTTGAGTTTGTTAGGCTCTACCCACAAACATTTGAATCAGTAGTATAATTTGTATTTGTCTGTGGCATTTGAGTTTCGGTAGCTTAAAGTTTTATGTTTTTAGGCCATTTTAGCATATATTAGCAAAGTCGGGAGAATTCAGCTGTGGATTTCTATTTCTACAAGCTTTGTTCCTGAAACAGCTAATTATTTCCTGCGGTTGCGATAGCGGCCGCCAATACTACTATATTTTAAATTTTACATTTAGATGCCTTAAGATAACACAGTTATTTTTTATCTCACACAACAGGCTCTTCAGAGCAGTCTGAAGCTGTTGGTGGTGCGTCATCCGTTTGAACGGCTGCTGTCAGCGTACCGTGACAAACTAGAGAACACGAGGGTCGGGGGGGAGCATGGCTCACTACACTTCTACCAGCGGTTCGGTGCCAGAATCGTCGCAAAGTATCGTCCTGGAGGCAACCAGACTCGGACCCAGGACCTACTGCAGCCCGGGCAGTACCTCTGGGGCAGGACTGAACCGGCTGGAGTGGAGCCTACATTCCGAGAGTTTGTGAGGTGAAATATATAGATAGTGCCATAGATTTGAAGTACTTTAAAAAATTAAAATCAAAAGAATTTTGTTAAGAGATTTATTTTGTTTTCAACATATTTTAAAATTTTAATTAAATACAGTAGTAGCTGCTATGCCCGTAATCGCAACGGGGTGAAAATTCAGAGTAGGAAAATTGTAAACAAAACAATGACAGTCTTTGGTTAGATATAATCCTTATAACAGCTGTTTATTTAAATGAATTGAACTAATAAAAAACACATCTTTTATATATAACAAGTAGCTCCCCCACAAAAATTTGCGGATATAATCCTTAAAACAGCTGTTTATTGAATTAAGAAAAAACATATGTGCTACTATGAAAACTGAGACTGGTCCTTTAATATTAGAGAAGTAATATTTTGTAATCCCTTGTTTTCGATGACATTATTATTTACATAGAAGGTAAGAGGTAAATACTTAAAATGATCAAAACCAAAGAAAAACATTGACCTAATAATTTCATTGTATTGGCTCACAAGCATTAACTCAAATGAGTTATCAAATTCAAGTTTATAAATTCTTCCCTTAGTTTAAAAAAATTACTTTTTGAAATTTTATATGAAAACTAGGCTTATTGCCGTTGGAGGCTTCACCCCAAAACCCCCTTTCGGAGTTCGCTTTGCTCACTTGCATTCCTCAGTCAACTCAAGTTTAAATCAAACTTGTAGTTCATTAACCAAAGAAAAACTACACAACAATGACCTTTAGTGAGCACATTAACAGCTTCACAGGCAGTCCTATATCGGTTCGAAACATTTTACCAAACGGCTGCTGTTTGTTTTATTGAATGAACTCCTGAGTAAGATGGTTGTTACGAGGTGTATAAAGGCAAAAAATAAAGTGCTCACTCAATCAAAGTCAATCAGATATGAATAAAAAGTTGTGGTTACAATGTTAAATTGGAGTTATACAAATGGATTTATGTGCAAAAAATAATAACAAATTATACTTCAGTTCACGACAAAATTATAGTAACCTAACCTTTCCAAAACTGTACCTATACACATTTAAATGGGCCAAAATAATCAATATTACTTCTTCTCCGATGAATAGTGGCTAAACAGATGATTGGATCTTAAATCTGACAAAAAATCTTTAGTTGTAAATTATCTTTTCTACAACTTTTGTACTTAAATTTTTTTGCCATCTCTTACCGTTTTCGTATAAAACATGCTCAAAGTGGAAAAATTGAAAAAGTGGAATTTTCCCCACCCAAAAATGCCTGAAAAACTCAAAAATATTAAATTTTGGCAATTTTTCTGGCAGTTTCTCGTCAAGAGCTTTAATTCAAGTATGAGGTCGAGGGGGGTTGGATTACGGGAAGTGCCTCATAGTTTATGTCAGTGAATCAGTGAGTGAGTGAACCCGTCTAGCTTTATAGAAGTAGTCTCGCTTCGCTCGCTGAGGGCTCCGCCCCAGACCCCCGTTTGGGGTCACTTCAGTTTGTTATTATAACTCAATGTCCCTCTCAAGTATTTTTTATATGGTATACTATTTTGATTCATTTGGGAAATAGCCGATGGCATCTTTTTTCATTGGACCTATCATTTGTTTATACTTTACCATGTGAAAGTTACATTGAAAGTTTACTGGATATTTTTTTACAGATGTTATGATTTCTTTTGCTTTTATCCATAAGTCCAATGTTAAAATTCCAATTTTCAACATTAAAATTAGTGGTTTTAAAATTTAAAACTGTAACTTTTGGCACTTTCCTCGGGATTTCTAGGTACAAACTACATGCATGCTAAATTTCACGTTTCTAGCTTGTCTGCAAAAGGTCTAGAATTCGTATACGTGAGTGAGTGAGTTACACATCGGGCTGTATAGTTATTTAGATTATTATGCAAACAAGCAAAAAAGGAACTTTGTTATAGAAAAGGTTTTGTTACAGTTTTTATTGAAAATTTATTAAACTATGCAAAAATATAAAAATTAGGTTGCTTCTGCAAGAAAAATGTGCCATTACTAGGGTTTAAATAAAGTATATCTATAAAGGCTTTTTAGCGAATTTCCTCTATAGGGAAGTTAGCGAATTTCCCCTATAGGGAAGAAGCTATTACCGTAGGTCTCATGGTAAGACTTAAGCCCGAGACCATGACAACTTTTCATTTTGAGGTCCCCAGATGCCAAAAACACCATTCGTTCAGATTTTTATATATGTATATATATTTTTATATATATATATATATGTGTGTCCTTAAGCACAATAACTCTCGTAAAAAAGGTCCGATCTTAATGAAATTTGGTACAAATGTGTAAAGTACCATTTATTTGAACGAGTTCGAAAACCAGATGAATCGCACCATCCGAAGAGGGGTTTTTGGGGGGTTTTGTACCCCCAAAATGTGTTTTTTGGGGTTTTCACATGTAATTTTCACTTAAATCAAATTTTAATTTATACTATTGAATTCAGCTTTAAAAAACAAACAATTTGGTATTTTGATCATTGCTCTACGTCAATTGGTTACCGAGATATTGAAAGTGCTAAACACAGTATGTTGTCTAATGTTATTCTTTTGGAGAAAAAGAAAAATTTTATATCTCATGAACATAAACTGGCGAAATTTGGTATATGGCTTGATATGGTTGTGTTTTATTGTTGTTTGCACAAAAAAATAATTTTTCGCCTATGGTTCCTGTAGCAGCAAACCTAGGTACTTGGTCCCCATGTTATTCTTATGGAAAATACTTAAAATGTTATATATCGCTTATTCATGAATGTATATGGATGAAACTTGGTATATGACTTCACTAAGATGAGTTCTATTGATATTTGCATAAAAACCCATTATTTTGTGTGCCTCGTTGCAGCAAACCTGCGTACTCATCCCCAATGTTATTCTTATAGAAAATAATTATTAAATATCGCTTGTTTGTGAATACATTTCTTATGAATCCTGTTAAGTGTTTTAATGTGTTATGTTATATATTCATTGGAAAGTCGCTGAGTATGCAGGTTTGCTGTGACGGGGGTATTTTTCATGTGTTACAACACACTTAACATGCACAAATATGCTACATATATCACTACCATAGTAAAAATATTGTTAGTACCTTGGATAAGTAAGTTACATAAGTAAGTTGCTCAGCTGTAACTAATGTACAAGCATCACCTGAGAACGTATTTAAATAAACTTGCTAATACAGTATACAAGCAATTTCTACAAAACTATACAGAACCATATCAATAGTGAAGTTATCATGAAACTTTGCAGGCACTACTAAGTATGGAACGATGCGTTACACCACTTAAAACACTTTATACACTTTCTTACGTCGGCTAGCATTCCTGGCTAACCAAGGATCTGGGGAAAATGTGTTTGGATAAACTAAGGTTTTCTTTATAGCCAAATTTGTCTTGATTCTTAAGAGTCTTCATCAGTGGTAAGAGTCGCCATATTGGATTTATGTTCCATAAGAACAATGTTAACTTTGTGCCTCCGTTACGCATCACTTGATCGTCACAAAAAACCTGGTAAAGTCTTAAATTAAAGGTATAGTAGTCCTCTAGGGAAAGCCAAAACGAATTATGTTAAATTGTCCTTAAAATATTAAGATAATTGCCATTAATTACACTTTTAATTGAAGAATTTTTTGAGGGGCAATACGAATTGATTTTTGAAAAGTAAAATTGTATTTCCCTAGTGTGAAGCAACCTTCATTAATCTGTTTTTAATACATCATGTTCTAGGTATTTAATAGATTTAGATCTACTCAGCTACTCTGATGACCACTGGATCCCGATCTACCTCTTCTGCACTCCCTGTCTTCTGAAATACGACATTATCGCTAAGGTAATTTGTAAAAAGTGAGGAGATATTGATATTTATTTTTATCTTACAGTATTTATAGGACTGTGTCTCCAGCTTGTAAATAATAGTAACTGAGGGGCCGAGCTTTGACCGAGAAAGGGCAGTTAGATTGTTTAGATGGCTTGGGAGTAATACTTCACCACTTCCCTCAACTGAATGGCAGATTTGTATGGTTCATTCACCTCTTTTCTACATTTTTAGGGTCACTCCAGTTGTTATTTATAGCTCAATGTCCCTTTGATTTATTTACCACTCTTACAATATAATCTTCACTCAAACGTTTTAGTCACTGCTCTCAGGAAACCTCTCGTTAATAACGAGTTCGCTCGCAGCACGCTGACGTGAGGGAAGTGAATTTCCATATAACAAACTTTAAACACTCAAAATCAGTGTAAAAACATACATTTATTCCAATTTTTATTGAAATCTGAAAACATTGATTTTTTGGCTGTTCTGATGCTCATGGTTTCATTCACCTGCAATGCTGGGAATACAATTTTGCGCATTATAAGCTTAGGAGATGGTCCAGTCAGGCTTTAAAGTAGGCGTGAGGTTGCTGGGGATGATAAAAGTACACCCATGAATGAATAACAGGCTTTTTTAATGTAAAACCCAAATAAGACCATGTACTGTGTTTGGTCGATACACATTTCTTTAATAGCTTGGTAAATATTTATGCTAGAATGACGAGAGAAGACTTTAAGTTTTGCCTCACTAATTCCGATCTTTTTACATCCGGGGCTTTTCTGACCCTTTTTGGGCCCAAAAACTCAAAATTGGGATTTAGAGTTTTCTGATTGTTTGCCCAACGAACTTGTCCAACTTTACTCTGGTATGTCACATGACAGGCTTTTTTGAGAAAATCTATATTTAAAAAAAATATTTATTTTGAAAACACCCATATGCCCAAAATTCAAAAAATTCAAATGGTAGCGTATTTCAAAAAGCATACCATTGAAAAGGTCTTGTAAATCCTAGGATTTTATAATTTACACCAACTTTGTATCTTGTTTCGTTTTTCTGCAATCAGTAAAAAACATTATTTTCTATATGAAATGCATGTTAATTGTACATAACACATAAAACGAATGTGACCACAGAAGTATTCAGAAGTTTTTTGCAAATTAACATGCATTTAAATGAATACTTCTGTGGTCACATTCGTTTTATGTGTTATGTACAATTAACATGCATTTCATATAGAAAATAATGTTTTTTACTGATTGCAGAAAAACAAAAAAAGATACAAAGTTGGTGTAAATTATAAAAATCCTAGGATTTACAAGACCTTTTCAATGGTATGCTTTTTGACATACGCTACCATTTGAATTTTTTGAATTTTGGGTATATGGGTATTTTCAAAATAAATATTGTTTTTAAATATAGATTTTCTCAAAAAAACCTGTCATGTGACATACCAGAGTAAAGCTGAGATTATCAAGAGTAAGTCGAAAAAAAGGTATGTGTTGTGGTTTAGAAAATACAGGGTTTTCCGTAAATGTCAATATTTTACGTAAAAATGGCCGCCATTTTGAAACGAATAAAGATAAGTGAATTATGTTTTCGCCAAAATGTTTATTTTAATGAGACCTTTAAAATGACGTATAATATTCCCTATGTTTACGTTAGACAATTTTGAGATTCGAACCCGTGACATTAAGTTTTGGAACATCCTGTACATAGATTTTGATGACAATTTTTTAATAGATAGCCCATATGCGTTTTAGAGGGGAAGATTTCTGTTTGACGACTTTAGACCAAACCGTTCTCTCATTATAAATGCTGGACGGGTGGTCTGATTCACCCTGTATATAAAATTTGTAACGTCCCCAAAACGTGTTCGGGGGTCACGTTAGGAAGTTCTATGGTGGTCCTGGGCTTAAGTTTCACCATGCGGATCATACTAATAGTTCACTTTCCATAGGAAATTCACTAGTATAATAATAAACAACAAGAGAATTACTTTGACAGTTCACTGATTTATTATAAACAGCTGCTACGATTCTTTTGTTTTAATTTTGAACTCCATGAACCCAACGTTGTTTTTTTTTTATTATTTGATTTTTTCTGTGGATGAGACCTGTCTATTACTTATTTTTAACCCAGACATTATTTAATTACAACTTTTGAAAAAAATCGTTGGAGCCGTTTTTGATATCGGTATTGCAAAGCAAGCAAGCACAAGTGCAAGCAAGCAAGCAAACCTTACTCATATTAGAGTAGAGAATAGGATTAATACTGTAGCTAAATTAAAATCAAAAGTTCCTTACAAGTGTAATTTTGTTAATTTATTTAAATGTTTCAAACAGTTTATTTTATCTTAATATGATTGCTCAGATAGTAGGTATTAATTGAACAATTGCCAAATTGCAAGGCAGAGAGAATCACCGTTGCGCTTGACCAGTTAATTTTATTGTGGATTAGCCTCTGGATCACTTTATATTAGCAAAAAAAGGATTTAAATTGCCTGTACTACTGTCAAATGATCAAAAGCAAACCAACTGGATCGTTTGACAGGACAGGTAAAACATTTAAACTTTTTAGCAAATTTCCCCTATAGGGAAGAAGCTATTACTGTAGGTCTCATGGTAAGACTTAGGTCCGAGACCATGCTAACTTTTAGTTTGGTGGTCCCCAGATGCCAAAAACACTATTTGTTCAAATTTATATATATATATATGTATATGTGCCCGTTAACTCGATAACTTGAGTAAAAATCGTCCGATTTCGATGAAATTTGGCTTAAATGTGTAAAGTCAAAGTATTGGGATTTCGATGAAATTTTCCCAAAAAATTTAAGTTCGAAAACCAGAAAGTACTTAAAATGTATTGTATCATTTAGCATTGTTATACAAAGAGATGTTAGTATATACAATAACATATTATGTTATAACATATTATTGTATTATGTTATTGTATATACTAACATCTCTTTGTGTAACAATGCTAAATGACACAATACATTTTAAGTACTTCATATAAATAAAATGTTAACTTCAGATATTTTTACATTTCTATACACAGTTATTTTTAAACTCTTATTTTATTCTTAAACTGTTTAAAACGTACAGTGAATTTTTATATTTATGTAACTGTACAATTTCAGGATTAAAGCAAAAATTATCAGATTGCAACCAATAAAGTTGATGAACTGAGTCTTATATTTGTCAACTAATTTTACAGTTTCTAAAAAGGAATATTTCTTTAAATTCTAATGGTAGAAACGTTGATGACCCTATTGAAATTTCAAATATATTCAACCAATTCAAGCTTACCTCACCAGCGCTTAGAAATAAAACCCCATACCTAAAAATTTAGCTCAGCTAATTCAATGTTACTAGCCCCCTGTTACATCAAAAGAAATGTTATCAATAATCCAATTAATGAAGCAAAAGAAAACTGTAGATTTGCAATATATTTCAACATGGCTAGTTAAAAAAATGTTCTGACTACATTGTTGCCTAATTTAGTCATTGTCATTGTTATTTAAATTAAATTAGTAAATTTAACATTTGAAGCTGGTGTCTTTCCAGATCTATTAAAGTGTGCAAGAGTGGTCTCTGTCTTCAAGAAAGGTGATCCGTCTCAAACAAACAACTACAGACCGGTATCTATTTTACCGGTTTTTAGCAAAATATATGAAAAATCATTCTTTAACAGATTAATTGATTTTCTAAATTATTCAAATGTCATATCAAACGATAAATTTGGTTTTGTTCATGAGAAATCTACAACTGATGCAATTGTGCATCTGATAAATTGTATCGTTACCAAATTGCGTCTAGAAAACCAAAACTTCTCTGCTGGCGTTTTTCTGGACTTGTCAATAGTATTTGATTGTGTTAGTCATGAAATCCTGCTAAATAAACAGTGTGACGATGGGATAAGAGGTATACCTTATGTGGCTTGAATCTTATCTCAAAAATAGAAAGCAACAAGTTGACATTGATAATCAACTGTCTGATTCTATTGAACTTAAATTTGGTGTTCCTCAGGGATATATTCTGGGCCCAGTACTATTTTTACTCTACGTGAACTACTGTGATTCATCTATAAAATTTTGTAATTTGGTACAATATGCTGATGATGCGTCCTTGTGTATTTCTCGGAAAGGTAAACATTGTCTTGAAGAGGAATTGTACCAAGATCTAAATTATTATATTCAATTCTTTTCTAATATTAATTTAAAATTAAACCTAGAAAATACTAATTATATTCATTTCAATGCAGGATCAAAATTTGACTGTGGTCCGAATGTGATAATAGGAGATACTCCAGTAGTGAGGTCGACTGTATTAAGTTCCTCGGAATACACCTTGATGGAGGGTTGACTTGGAAATATCAGATCGACTGTGTTTGTTCCAAAGTGTCATCCAACATTTACATTCTTAGACACCTGGCAAAGTACATATATACCCTGGCTTTTCGGGTGATATTTAAATTAAAAAGGACTCAGTCTTGTAGAGACATCTTCAAAAGGATGAATTTACTTACTCTTCCTTCTATTTACATTTTAGAAACCACGATTTGTACACGTTATAAATGTAAATTAAAAAAGGATGTGATTTACATAATTATAATACAAAATACAATCACTATTTCAGGCCAACACAACATAGACTAAATATATTTAAAAATTTACCGTCCGAATCTGGGTCTAAATTCCTCTAGCGACTGATGTTGAAACAGATTACTGCCAATTTAAACACTGAAAAAATTTTTTGCCCTTTCAAAAATAAATTAAGGCATTCATCAAATGCTTTATTAAGTGTTGTTGAATTTATAGACCATTGTCAAAATTATAGTGAAATAAATAGTTTCATTTATATTAACTAAAAATTTACCAATAACAATAGAAAGTAAATTAGGTTATTATTATTTTTGTTATTCTTTTCATTATTTAAAATTTAATTTAGTAATTGTAATATTTGTAAAAAATTATCCTACAAATTGTATTTTATATTTAATTTAGTTGCTACCGACTGTAAAAGGTTGTATTAGCAGTAAAATGAATTTGAATTTGAATGAAGGATCATTTAAAAACAAACTTTAACCAGCTACCATTTCAAAATGTTTGTTTGAGGTCACGCAACGGTCCAGCAAAGAGATGTAACGCTTGAACTTACATTTACATTCAAAAGACTATTCATTTTAGCGAATTTCCCCTATAGGGAAGAAGCTATTACCGTAGGTCTCATGGTAAGACTTTAGCCCGAGACCATGACAACTTTTTTTTTTAGGTCCCCAGATGACTAAAACACTATTCGTTCAAATTTATATATATGTATATATATATATATATATATATATATATATATATATATATATATATATATATATGTGTCCGTGAATGCGATAAAAAAACGTGTCCGTGACTTGAGTAAAAAACGTCCGATTTCAATGAAATTTGGCTCAAATGTGTAAAGTGACATTTATGACTTTAAGTTCGAAAACCAGAAAAATCGGATGGGAAGGGGGGTTTATGGAGGTTTTAAATTTTCCAAAAATCAGTTTTTTGCATTTTTTACCCTAAAATTTTTAAAACACTTAATTTTGGTTTAGACCATGTTATAGAGCTTAAAAAACAAATAATATAGTATTTTGAATTATTAAGCTCGGTTAAGTGGTTGCGGAGAAAATCCAAAAAAACCTGCTCATAAAATCTCCATTGTTAATCTTATGGGAAAAAGGTTTTTGGCTTTTCCTAAGTTAATTTTAATGTAAACTTCACATTTGCTTTTACCAATCAACTCAGCTTCACAAAACAATCATTTTGGTGTTTAAATTGTGATTCTACGTCCAACCATTGCAGAGATATTCAAAGTGCTAAACACAGTACGTTGTCCAATGTTATCCTTATGGAGAATAAATAAAATTTGATATCTCCATTATTAATGAATGTATATTGATGAAACTTGGCACGTGGGGTCACGTAGTACTGGTATATTGATATTTGCACAAAAAATTGATTTTTTGTTGATAATCCCCGTAGCAGCGAACCTGCGTACTCAGCCCCATGTTATTCTTATCGAGAATAAGTAAAATGTAATGACTCCCTTAATTATGAACATAAATTAATAAAACTTGGTATGTGGCTTCACCTTGTTGAGTTATATTGATATTTGCATAAAAACCCATTTTTTTAGTTCCTTGTTGCAGCAAACCTGCTTACTCAGCTCCCATGTTATTCTTATGGAGAATAATTAAAATGTTATATAGTGCTTATTTATGATTGAATATTGATGAAACTTGGTATGTGGCTTCACCTTATTAAATAATACTTATATTTGCATAAAAAACAATTGTTTGTGTTCCTTGTTTCAGCAAACCTATGGTACTCATCACCAATGTTACTCTTATGGAGAATTATTAAAATTGTATATATCGCTTATATGTGAATATATTTTTATAAAACTTGGTATGTGGCTTTATATGGTATTAAGACATATATTATGCATTGGAAATTCGCTGAGTAAGCAGGTTTGCTGCGACGGGGGTATTTTAATTTTTAAAAGACAAGTAGAGTAGCATTGATAGTCCTAGGGTAGCATTTCTGAATGCCAGAGCATTAGTCTACAAGTGAATGAAAATTACACCATCTGTGGAACACAGTCAATAATTTACGAACATTACACCTTGAGTCCCTAGATGGTATGCACAGAAACCAAATGGTCAAATGGTCTATACTGAGATGGGGATTGACATTGGGAGCAATAAATAGTAATTCAAAATCACAGTGAAGATACAACCTGTTGGCTACCATGTGTTTAGCTACTCTCTCTGCTTGCAACCTCCTTATTTATCCAATCTAAGAATCATTGCTGATTGTGATTGGATACCCAAACGTGGTTGAATTATGGATTGGGCTCACTGGATGCCCCATCAAGTCCTTTGACACCCTTTGAGTCCTTTGAGGGAATGGTGGACCTTCATCTGCCAATGCCACTAGGTGGGTGTTAGGAAAGGGCTTTACCCAACAAACTCTTCAAGCGATAGGATAGAGAGCGAACCTGGAAAAAGCAACCCTAGAATGGAATCTGGAAGACAGGTAGGTGGGTTTGAGACTCCCTTGGGAGGGGAGATCCTATAATAGCGGCCAAATAAATTGTTGAGGGCATGGTTTACTGTGATGACTCTAAATAACTGTATGTTAGCAGATGACTATTTCAAATGTTTATTCAATCATATGGTTATTGTTTACATTGTGTTATTCTTGCGATTATAGTTGTAGTTTTCAAATGTATTATGTTCTGTTCAGTTAATTTACAGTTTTCAATTTATTAAAACGATGTGTACATGCAAAATAAAGTGCGTGCTTTACTTATTACTTATTTATATATATAATCAAAACCCACTCCAGGCCACCACTTCACAATAATTAATTGGCGACGATAACAAAACTAAATTTTGCATGCTACTTCAATACAACTTAAGTTCACAAGTTCACATACAGCACTTCTAATAAAATTTACATTCAATTTACTTATTTTCCAGTTCATTATATCTATATTATCAAGTTATCTTACATTGTTCAAACATGGATGAAGATCAGTTTAGGCAATTCATGCACATATTTCAAGAACAACAGAACCATCTTATTAAAGAAGTTCTTCAAGCTGTACGAACTCATGGTGAACAAACAATGGAAATGAAACCTGCAGTTAATTATTCAAGCATTGCACCTTTCGAAAACTATGATCCTCGACGTGAAAAGTTTACGTCTTATCTAGAACGTTTTGAAAACTATTACACCATGAAAGGATTATCGGACACAACTAAAATCGGTTAACTTTTGTGCGTTTCGATCGGGAGTGATCATTACAACAGTTTAGCCTCATTCTTAGGCCCCGAAAAACAGTTGAAAAATCTCAACTATGTAGAACTTACCAACGCTTTAAAACAATTGTTGATTGCAAAGAAGAACGTGGTCGTATCTCAGCATTATTTTTTGAATGTTTTTCAGAAAGAACGGCAGTCAATATCTGAATTTGTGGCTTCCCTACAACATAATCTTGCCGAATGTGAATTCTTAGTCAAATGTTCATGTGAACAATCAGTTTCGATCGCGGATGTTTTTCTGAGAGCACAGTTTATTCGAGGTTTGCGAGATGATTGGCTCCGAGAACAAATTCTACAGTCAAATGAAACTACTTTCGATGGAATCCTTAGAAAGGCAATTGCCCTCGAAGCCTCAAAGATCGAATCTAGGGAGCTTGCTCAACGATCTTATTCTAATAAAACAAACTTTAACAATAGTGATGACGTGAACAAAGTATCTAACTGTTCCAGGCGTTCTCCCTCACATAATCGCCCTGCTAGGCCGCAACGTCAACACTCTTCCCGTTCTCGTACTCGTCGTCCAGATTTAAAATCTCTTGGCATCGATAATCTTTGCTTCCGATGTGGAAAAGACAACCATCAAGCATCTGAATGTTGGATTGATAAATCAAAACTCAAGTGCAATAAATGCAACAAACAAGGTCATCTATCCAAAGTATGTATTTCAACACTGATGACAGAACGGAAGAAAACAAACCCTCCTAGTTCAACAAACTTCGTCCAGAACTTCTCTCCTGTTGATTTTATAACAACTTCACCTGACTACGGCCTCAAGAAAATCTTAACTGTAAATCAACATCCAAATGTGGTTGAACTATTTGAAGTTAAACATGATTCTGACAAATACATGATTACTGTAATGCTCAATGGAAAACCACAAAGTTTCGAAGTAGATACAGGCGCAAAGTTCTCCCTTCTTTCTAAAAACGACTTCGATCGCCTCAAATTAGGCATACCCATGGAAACCACAACCATTGCTTTCAGATCATATTCTGGCGATATAATAAAGCCTGAAGGAAAAGTGAACGTCAGTGTTTCCTACTGTGAAAAACAAATTGAAGGGGAACTTCACACTGTTCCATCAGGTCACGATGCGCTCTTGGGACGGCAATGGATTCGAGCCCTAGGAATTGATCTCAACCAATTGGATGCTGACATGATGCAATCAACTCAAACCCTCCAGACCCAGCCGATTAACTCTACAGATGAACTCTTCAACGTGTTTTCAAACATCTTCGAGGAGAAAATTGGATGTGTTCCTGATTTCAAAGTAACACTGCAACTTCGAAACGGTGCAAAACCTATTTTTACTAGGGAACGTAATGTCCCATATGCTTTGCTCGACCGAGTGAACAAGGAATTGGACTCACTTGAGAAAGAAGGAATTATTTCTCCCGTGGAAACCAGTGATTGGGGATCTCCTCTTGTTGTCATCCCAAAAGCAGACGGTGGAGTTCGCCTCTGCGTTGATTACAAATGTGGTGTCAATGAGCGTCTCGTCCAAGCAAATCATCCCATAAGACGTATCGATGATGTTCTCGATAGCTTATGTAATTCAAGATATTTCTGCAAACTTGACCTGTACAAGGCATACTTACATCTCCGGGTTGACGAAGAAGCTAGCAACATCCAGACTATGTCAACTCACAGGGGTACTTATCGAGTGCATAGACTCAGTTTCGGCATAAAAACTACACCATCAGAGTTCAATCGGATCCTTTCTCAAATTCTAAAAGGCCTAAAGAAAACGGAATCATATTTCGATGACATCATTGTACATGGTTCGACAATCGAAGAATGCAAACAAAATCTGCAAGCCTGTCTCCAGCGATTTTCTGATTACAACCTACACCTGAACAGGCAAAAATGCTCGTTCTTCCAAGAGAAAATTGAATATTTAGGACGAATTGTGGAGTTTAACAAAATTAGTAAGTCCCCAGCGAAGATCCAAGCAGTTCAGCAGATGCCCCGGCCTTCCAACACCGAAGAAGTCAAACGTTTCCTGGGACTTGTATCCTACTATTCTCGCTTCATTCCTGATGCATCAACAATTACTTACCCTTTACGGTGTCTCCTACAGAAAAATGCAAAATGGGAGTGGACTTCAACCTGTGAAGCATCCTTTTTAGGAATCAAATCTGAGCTCTGCGGCGATCGAGTTCTTGTACCCTTCGATCCGACCCTGCCTCTTGTTCTGACTACAGATGCCAGCCCTACAGGACTTGCAGCTGTGCTAAGCCATGTCATTGAAGGATATGAGAAGCCCATAGCATATGCTTCCCGCTCACTAACTATTTCCGAAAGAAACTATAGTCAACTAGACCGTGAGAGCCTTGCAATCATCTTTGGAGTGTCACATTTTTACTACTATCTCTTCGGGTCACATTTCACACTTGTTACCGACAATGCACCCATTTCGAGGATTTTCCAGCACAACAAAGCTCTCCCACAAATGACATCAGGACGTCTTCTTCGATATGCCTCTTATTTATCTGGGTTCAACTACTCTCTGAAATTCAAACCCGGAAAGGAAAATGAAAACGTTGACTGCCTTTCAAGAGCTCCACTCAAACAAATAACCTCAACTGATGATGAAATGATTGGTTATGAAGTTAATCAGATATATGAGCAACTTATCTTCGAGATTTCTGATGAACAAATAACTGCTTCAAAAATAAGGAGTGAAACAGGAAAAGATCCAGATTTATCGAAAGTATTACAAGATCTCAAAAGCAAGCCTGATGATACAGAATACACATTAGTTGATGGAATTCTGTTTAGGAAGGATCGTGTTATCATCCCAAAGAGTTTGAGGTCAACAGTTTTAAATGAACTACATGACACACATCTAGGCATAACTAAGATGAAACAGCTAGCTCGCCGCTACGTGTACTGGCCCAATATCGACAAGGACATCGAGCATCTCGTTAAAGGATGTGAAAAATGTGCGCTTACACGTCACAGTCCTCCAAAAGCTCCAGTTCATCCATGGGACCCTCCACAAAATAATTGGGAAAGAGTCCACATCGACTATGCAGGCCCTTTTGAAAACGCATATTTCCTAATGTGTGTCGATGCAAAATCTAAATGGGCTGAGGTGAAGATTATCAGAGATCCGCCTACTAGTTCAAGTACTACACATCTCCTTGAAGAGATTTTCTCAGTCCACGGATATCCACAAGTACTCGTGTCAGATAACGCAACAATTTTTAAAAGTGACATTTTTCAATTATATTGCAAAACCAGAGGTGTTTTCCAGAAGTTCATTGCCCCAGGACACCCGGCTACAAACGGTCTGGCTGAAAGATCTATCCAAACTCTTAAAAATCGACTTAAAGCAGTCTCTACTGAAACAACTTCAATTCAAGCAAAAGTCCAAAAAATACTGTTGAAGTACCGAGCAACGCCACTTGCTTGTGGTCAGTCACCAGCTGAACTCTATTTACAACGGAAGCTACGAATACGACTGGATGCAATTTTCCCATATAGACCACAAACTTCAAAAACTGTTTGTCTGCCTGCACGTTCACTTCAAGTGGGGGAGAGAGTCCAGGTTCGATTCTTCATTAATAACAAACATATCTGGAAATTTGGACAAATAAAGAAGAAGCTCGGAAGAAGACATTACCTTGTGATCCTTGATTCATCTGATAGAGTGATAAAGAGGCACATTAATCAACTTCGTTCGACTTTTGTTCCAAAGTCAGAGAAAGCCGTCTCATTTGGTCCAACGCAATCATTTGATGTTCCAAGGCTTCCATTGCCTCTGATTCCAAGAGGACCAGACAGACATCGAACACAACAAGAACATCCAAGAGCAGCCTCTGTGCCAAATCCAGCTACGAGACAAACTTTAGAACAACAAGTGGTTCAGCCTACGGCTACGAATGCAAGACCACATCGTGAGCGGCACCTGCCTTCAAGGTTTCAGGATTATGTCATGTGAACAATAAAATTGAAGACTTGCAGATCCTAATTAAAACGGGATTTATGATTCATTATTAATAATTTCAATTTGCATAATCTGTTTATGATTGATATCCTTAAATTAGTGGGGGAGACTGTGGTGACTCTAAATAACTGTATGTTAGCAGATGACTATTTCAAATGTTTATTCAATCATATGGTTATTGTTTACATTGTGTTATTCTTGTGATTATAGTTGTAGTTTTCAAATGTATTATGTTCTGTTCAGTTAATTTACAGTTTTCAATTTATTAAAACGATGTGTACATGCAAAATAAAGTGCGTGCTTTACTTATTACTTATTTATATATATAATCAAAACCCACTCCAGGCCACCACTTCACAATAGTTTACCGGACTATCAACCGAGATCAGCCACTAGCAGACGTGCTACATTCCCAAAACTCCACACCAGCTGATAGGAATAACATTCAAGTGATATTTTTCCATCGCAAAATGGCAACAGAGACAGCGTATAGCGATGCTATTGGCTACAGCCCAACTTTCAATTTATTTGGCCGCTATTATAGGTAGATGTTGTTCAAGTTGGAGATTACATCCTCCTATGGTTTCCCACCTTTGAGTCCAGGTGCTGGGTAGGTTGAGGAGTAATTCTGGATCTTTTAGGGTGACTTGCTGTCTCTGCCTCATTTTACTCATCCTTGCAGATTCCTCCCTTCCAGAGGCTGTGCTTTCCAAAGGAAGACACTCATAATGCCGAAGTCTTTTAAGCCCTGAAATCTAACATCTAACACCTCATCTCAAAGTGTATAAAACATCGGATTTTCCAGGTAGAAACACTAGAGTGGGACCAAGTGTATGTCCTACGATCGGCCAACGTTGACCACCTCATACGGCCTAGCTGGCGACACAAGACACTCCCAGCTGATATGACGGCCAGCGACATAGCTCGCATGTACTTTTCACAGCTCACTACCGTTGATGTGCGAAACCTCTACCAGAAATATCAGCTGGACTTTGAACTCTTCGGATACCAAGTGACTGATTATCTCAAATACACTTCAGATTACACTAACACATTGTGATGTTAGAGAGTTAATAGACTGAGCAAAATTAAATTTACTTGTTGAAGTTTGGGAACAATTTATAATTTAGATATTTTAAGGTATCTTAATCTGTTCATCTAGTCACTGTCACGGAACTTATACTGTTTAAACCTAGTTATTTAGAACTAGGTTGTTCTAGTTAGTTAAATGTTTTTGATCAGAACTTTTTGACTGGTTAACCGAAAATCCACTTTACAGTTTAGATGAATTTCTTAACCATCCAAATATTGATATATGTTTTATTAAGTAATTGTTATTGTTTTTATGTATTGCACTTATACAATTAAATGTCAGACCATTTGCTTTTAGTGCCGGTAGTGCCTTCTTGTTAGTAATTTATATATTTTATTAAAACTATACTTATATGTTGATTTTATTGTATTTTAACAGTATAGAGCCATTCACAATTTGAAGGTGTAATGTTACTGTCAATACAAAGTTGGGAATTTTTGTTACTCTTAGTTAACTTATAATTTTTAATGTTTTCATTGCATAACCATGACGTCATGACAAAGTTGTTACCCCTATTGAAATAAATTACTATTTTAAGAATGTAAATGACAAGCAAATGTTTATTATACGGTTAGCATTTGTGCTTGATGATTTTAAGAACAGCTTTGTATTTGCTTAGTTTCAAATTATGCTATTCATTTGGAGAAAATGTTTGTTAAAAATATTTATTTTAAAAATTTTGTTTTTTATGTTAAAATAATTTAATCCCAACTACTTTTATATAACTTTTAACAGTGGTCTCTTAGTAATAATGATATCACAGTAGTACTTAAGAACTGAAGTATGGGGAAATTCATCAGCAACAAATCTGCAATATGTCCTTATAAAAAGTGGTAAGAGTGCTGGAGGAATTGATGTAAGAAGAAAACTTGTAGACCTAAGTTTTGTTAATTTAAATGTGACGCCTATATTCTTTAAGTGGGTATGTATAATATATATACATGCATAACTGCATGGTTTTTGGAGAGACATTTAACCATTGAGGAGTTCTTGAACTGGAGAACATCAACCTTGCCCCAGTGATAACAAACCTTGTCCTTGCCTACAAACAAAACCATGTAAACTTTAATGTCTGTAAATTTGTATTTTTGTTGCACTTTTTACTTTTTTGTACTCAAGGTTCATGAATAAAGTCTTCTGATTCTGATTTTTCTTGTAGGATTCTCGAATGTATTTTCATACACACCCAATCATGGTTGCAGGTGAAGTTGTGTTGTTGTTGTAATAAGGTGTTTTAATGGTGCTATACATATAATTCCGGAACCTAGCAATAGTTGAGTAAATGCAATGTTTATTCCTATTTACCTAAGAATAATGTTGGTATCTTAAACATTATAGTACCTCATTGGATGAATATAAGTATAATATTTACAACCAATTGTTGAAACAAAATGGGCACCCAGCTAAATTGGATTTTACCTTATTACACCAGTAAAAATTTGTTTTAATTTGATTGTCTGTTACGTTATCATTAAAATTTTAAACCTACTATGAGGGTATTTTCTGTACAACTTTTTTCTGAATAATATTTTTATTTTTCCGAAAGGGGGGGGGTTTGAAAATTTTACCCATTTGACAGTTTTTCCCTAATATAATGGTCACTTGAATAATAAATCTCAGTAGACCATGGGTCCTGAAACATTCAATTAAAACAAATATGAAGTTTGCTTTGGCAGCAAAATACATCAAACCTCTTCATATATGCCAGTTATTTAGCATGTAACTTACTTTGACTCAGATTGTTTCCACTCAAGCCCAGTAATCTTGGTCAAATTACCTTGTATGCAAGTTCAAACGTAGTAAGGTATGTGTGATATTTATATTGCTGAAAAAAGTCATATCCAATCAAACTGCTAGTCTTTGTACTAACTTGTTTTTGTGCTACAAGTAATTTACAGAAGGTTCAAGAATAACGAATCAAACTTGTTATAACAAACATTTTACAATGCATGTTATATGGTCAATAAATATATGTCAGATATGTATGTCATCAGTATTCCATTGTCATGTACAGTATTAGTTATTGATAAGTACATGCTTATTCTTCAGGCCACGAAAATATCAAATCTCAGCCTTAATCACACTTTCATTTTGGAAAATTGACAATATTACTGAGAAAAGTGGTGGCAATCTGGAGGAGTGAACGTGAGTGGCTACTGTATATTGTAGTTAACAGAATAGGTATGTTAGGTACATATTTTTTTGTACAAATCTCACAGTTTTCTTATTCTTAAAACTTTTCAAAAGCAAACCCGAGTACATTGGTCTCAAGCTACTATCTCAACTTCTGCCTGAATTAGCACAGACAAATGGCATTAAAATATTTAAAAAGAGCTCAAAAAGTATTTATTAGATAAACGTTTCTACCGGCTTTCTTCTTACCTAACCTAAACTGACCATTCACTCCACATAAATCACTATCATTCCACCCCGTCCATTCCATGAGTGTTGAACTCCAAGACAGACATCCGAGAGTGGGTGTGCCACGGCCAAGTAGCCATAAATGACTGGTCTCATGCCACAAGAGGTGGTCAATCGGGACAACAGAGTAAGTAAGTCATTAAGTATTACGGTCTTTGCAATTTGCAAAAAGTATCAGAATCAGAATTATCTTTATTCATTTTTATTTTCTCCCTCTATACATAGTATATGGAGAAAGTATTGTTTTTTTCAAAATTTTTGAATTTGAGTTGTTAGTGGAAATATTCGTTTTGGTGCTCCCTGAACCCAAAAAAGTGGTTTTTACGTGATGTCTGTGTGTGTGTATGTGTGTGTGTGTGTGTGTGTGTGTGTGTGTGTGTGTGTGTGTGTGTGTGTGTGTGTGTGTGTGTGTGTGTGTGTGTGTGTGTGTGTGTGTGTGTGTGTGTGTGTGGATGTGTACAGAGCTAGAGTCCTAACCAATGGGCCAATTTTTATGAAATTTTGTATATAGGTACTAATCCACAATATCTCCAGGCATTTTTTCATTTTTTTGAATTTCAAGGGTAATTATCCCCCAAAAACCGACAAAAACCATGAAAAATCTAAATTTCTTAAAAACCGCTCCAACGATTTTGATTCAACTTTAGTCATTTGTAGAACTTTAATTTTCCAACAAAATGACACCACCCACATTTCTATAAAAATTCGGGCTCAGAAACTACAGGACTTAAAACATCAAAATTTAAGTTTTTTGATTTTTCATGAAAAGACTTAATTAAAAAAAAGTATTACTATTCACCATTAAAAAGATCTAAAAAAACTAAATAATTTAGTATTTTGAATTACTATTCTACGTTTGCTGGTTTCGGAGAAAATTTAAATTTTCATTTTGCCGGGAACGCAGTACGTTGTCCAATGTTATTCTTATGGGGAATACAAAAATTACTATTTCTCTCTTATTTACCGATCAATTTCATTTAATCTCGATATACTTGTCAAGCTAGCATTGACCAACAGAGGAAATTCGTAATATGTTGCCCCTTAATAACCCTGGGGGGGGATGGGGGCATTTCCCCTCTTTAAACCACGAGTGTAGCAATGGATTCTGTAGTGCCTCAAAAGCAGGGATTTGGGTGGATGTTTTTTAAAACAACTTGTTTATAAGATGTTCTGTAGATTCTACAGTGCTTTGTATTCTATATTTAGTAAATAAAAAGTAATTTATTCATTAAAGTTGGGCTAAAAGGGAGAAAGTATGTGTCAGTTTCCTGATACCGTTTATTAGTACTTATAATGATGTCATGTTACTTAATTATTTGTCATCTTACGATATTACATTTACATGTTAAAGAAGTCAACAGTACACTATAATATGGTGTTTGAGTTTTAAATTTGTTAATCTTGGATTTTAACTTATTAATAGCACTGGTATCTTTAATTTCGACTGCAAAGAGATTAAAATACCTAAACATAAGAAGGTTTTTATCATAAAAAAGAAAACAAATTTTATTTCAGAAAAATCAAAGAATTACAATATTTGTATGCATGCTGCAAAAGCTCCAAAAGCTGCAAAAGTATGCTTGTAACACAAACTTTTCCTCAGCTCTTTTGTCTACCAGCCAGTCTCTATAGAAGTAGTCTTATTTCCTCCTGAACATTTTCATGTGCAATAACAATTTTGTTTGTGATAACCTTTTGAGTTAGCCAGTGTTATAAAACGGGTTTATTACTTCAAAACTGTTTACCTAAGCAAAATATTCAGTGACTAATCAAGTGCCACAGTTCATCAGTTTAAATTGTTGAAGAGTTTGTTAATTTTTATCACTACCGTACTGCATTACATATTTTTTCTTTTATAAAATGTCATTTTAATATGAGCTGGGTGCTTTAGAGGTAAGAAACTAACCAATTTAAACTTGTTTTGTTCTTAGTGTGTTATTTAACTTTATTGTATACTACAAGTCTGATGTTTTAAAGTAAAATTTGTTGAACAAATTTTACTGAGTGGAGTCGTGGTCCGGCGCTCAGCTCGGTTGTGCAATAAACACTTTTCTCAAGGACCCTAGAGAACGGGAAACGTTTTTTTGGTTTCCCGAAACGTCGGGTTAATATAAGTGGCATTTTAGTAATCGTTTTATTCGTATGTGTTTTGTATGTGTTTGTGTATTTGACAAGAGGATTTCTACACGGAGATCTTCAGCAAATTCTGACTAAACGCCATAAATCCTGGAGGTGGGTAGTGCCTAATAATTTATTTATAAAATTTGTTAGCTAAACTAAATGTAAAACAATATTTATACTTACTTTTAGTGCATTACTACTAGTTTTACTGGCAACATAATTTTTACTTAAAAATGTTGATAACTGTAGTTTGAACAGTTACAGACTATACGGATATTAGTGGACCTGTTGTTTGAAACCGAGCAAAGGCAATAGACAATAGACAATACACAAATCTTTATTGTACATAACGCCTGAGAAACATTACATAAGTAATTTTTAAGCAGGTACATGGTCAAGTTTGTTTAATATTAACTAAGCCTAACACATTCAAATTCCCTACCTCAAGCTTTCCTACCTTATATAAAATGTATACATAAACCATGTATGAATCATACGCTAAATTTTATCTATAAAAAACTCATCAACTCTATAATAAGCTTTATGGCTCAATGTCTCTTTCAGTTTAGATGTAAAATTTGTTATTACTAAGCTTTTGTATGATTCAGGTATATGATTATAAATTTTTAATGCCACATAAAGTGGTCCAGTTTCAAATTTTTTATGACTATGATTTGGATATCGAAAAATGTTATTATTATTTCTAGTATGATAGCTGTGATTTATTTTGTATTTTTCAAAAACAAATGATTTTGTATGAACAAATTTTGCTAGCTCAAGAATGTAAAGAGAAGGTAATGTTAGAATACAATGTTTTAAAATAAGGCTTACAACTAGTTCTTGGTTTTAAGTGGAAAATTGTCCTAAGAATGAACTTTTGACACACGAACACTCTCCCGGCTTCTACAGAGTTACCCCATAAGGTAACTCCATAAGCCAACAGCGAGTGGACATATGCATAATAGACAGTTAAGCAGACTTCTATAGATGTGACTTTAGTTAATATACTAATTGCATACCTTGTTGAACTTAATTTCTTACTTAAAAAATGTATGTGGTCAGACCAACTTAATTTTGAATCAAAATTTAAACCCAAAAATGTAACTCCTTTAGTGTTACTAATTGTAGGATCCATTAGATTATTTCTTAGCTTGAATTGCAAAATATTGGTCTTGCCCTCATTTAATTTTAAACCATGGTTCTCAAACCATTCAGTAATTTTTGTAATGGTGTCATCAAGAGTAAATTTGATTTCACTAACAGTTTTTCTTTTCAAAAGAGCAGTTGTATCATCTGCATATAGAGTGAAACTACAAATGTTTTTAGAAAAAAAATTGGCAAGCTGTTGATATATACTATATACAGTAATGGGCCCAATATGGAGCCTTGAGGCACACCATATCTTACAATGGCCCATTTAGAATAATATTTGGTCGAATTTCTTGTTATTATTGTTTGTTGTTTACGATTGGATAAGTATGATTGCAGTAATTCTATAGCAGCCCCTTCAAGTCCCATATTTTTCAATTTTATCAATAACAATTCATGGTCTACGCAGTCGAAAGCCCTGGACAAGTCACAGAAATCCCCTGCAGTTAACTGCGACCGATCCAGAGCCTCAGAACATCACCGACAAATGTAAAAAGAGCTGTATGGGTGCTTAAATTTTTCCTAAAACCAAACTGTTCTGGGCATAATTTTGAGTTGCATTCCAAGTAATTAGAAATTCTAAGGTAAATTACCTTCTGAAAAATGTTTGATACATTATTTAATAAAGAGATTGGTCTGTAATTCTAACTAGAACCAAGTGAGGCTTTTTTTTTAATAGGTTTGATTTCAGAGAATTTTAACAAATCAGGAAAGACACCCGCCTGAAATGATTGATTGATGAGTTTAGCTAATACACCAGAAACAATATCAGCAGACCACTTCAATAATTTAGTGGGAACCTCATCCCAGCCACAAGCATTACTGTTACTTAAACTTAAAATTACATTTTTTACCTCAATTTCATTGGTAAAACAGAAATATTGTAAATTAGCCGTATTGTCCGACACTGTGGAACATTCATTAAAATACTTGTTATTATTGAAAGAGACATTTGGAACATTTAATATTTCCTTTATATTTGTAAATTGTACATTAAGATACTACGCAATTTCTTTGGGGTCATTTATTACCCTCCCTCCGACCTCAATTTCAGTGTTAGTTTTACTTTTTGCCTTCAGACCCAATTCCTTCTTAACTACTTCCCACATTGCCTTACTCTTATTAACAGATTTCTTAATATAATCACCATTCCACGATCTCTTAGCCTAAACAACAACATTTTTAAAAATTTTCTTATATTTTTTAACATAGGTCAAAAATGATTCCTGTCTACAAGCTACAAGTCTTCGCAAGTTGATGTAATCTTCTCTTATTTACTGAAGATACCCTAATACCTTGTGTTATCCAATTCTGTTGTTTTTGCTTATTTTTAACCTTCATCATCTTAATCGGAAACACTTCATTTAATGACAGCATTAAACTTGATAAAAAATCTTTGTAATTCTCATTTACAGACTTGTTTAACTGCAGTGAGTCAATATTTGCCTTTAAAAAATGTATAAAACATAGTAATTTTTTAATGGGGAAAAAGCGGAATTTCTCAAAAAATGTTTCAGGAAAATTTAGATTACTGGGCAGCTGTAGCAACAATGCATTATGGCCAGACAGACCAAGTTCAATATTGGTGATTGCTATTTTATCATAATTTACACTAGTGAGAATATTATCAATGCATGTTTTTGAAGTTTTAAAAATTCTGGTTGGTTGTCTCATTATTTTCAAGCCAAAACTATACACTATAGGGTATAGGGTATACACTAGCAAGACACTATAAACTATACTATGCTCAAGGCATCCCATCTAATAACATATTAAAAAGAGTTAGCTATAATAAGCACTACAGATCATGTTGCCATTTTTGAAGTTTTTTTTACTTATATTCGGTTCATAGCATATGTTTTATCCTGATAAAACGGTATTTAATTGCATAAACTGCAGTTTTAGAATGTAACTGAATACAATTTTATTTCCATGTCATCATAACAATTTATGAACTATATTTGTTTGTTTATAATTTATAATTTAATTTGTTTTTATATAATAATTCTAATTCTATTTTATCCTTATAGGCTGAAAAACAAACGTTGAAAGGAATATGCTCTTTAGAATAGAATTCTTAAAAATTAAAACCCTCTTAAACTATGGAAACAAATGTTTTCACACTTCAACCTCAAAGTTTATCCAGAAATAATGGAGGAGTACTGTTTACAACAACTATTGCCTTAGTGTGTATATTTTACACTCTCGACATATTACACTCTCGACATATTACTCTCGATTATTCGAGAGTGTAACCTAGGGGTGGGGGGTTAATCTAGATTGCCTAGGTCGAGACCTATCAGAAAAATGTCAACAATGATTAGTTAGAGTTATTTTCTGTATGACTCCTATTAACAAATACCATGGATGGTAAAAATCTTGAAAAATAGAAAATAACGAAGTGTGCGAACCCTAACCCCAAACCCACGATAGTTTGAATCCTGAAACGATAGACCACCCCCTTCTGGCCACTTACAATCAGTTTTTGAGATTGCTAAACTGAACCTTTGAATCCTGAAACGATAGATCACCCCCTTCTGGCCACTTACAATCAGTTTTTGAGATTGCTAAACTGAACCTTTGAATCCTGAAACGATATATCACCCCTTCTGGCCACTTACAATCAGTTTTTGAGATTGCTAAACTGAACCTTTGAATCCTGAAACGATATATCACCCCTTCTGTCCACTTACAATCAGTTTTTGAGATTGCTAAACTGAACCTTTGAATCCTGAAACGATATATCACCCCTTCTGGCCACTTACAATCAGTTTTTGAGATTGCTAAACTGAACCTTTGAATCCTGAAACGATATATCACCCCTTCTGGCCACTTACAATCAGTTTTTGAGATTGCTAAACTGAACCTGTTAGTTTCAGTTACTGTAGGGGCCAAATGGTTTCTAGTGAGTGCCATTTTATTGCTCATAAATAAATAAAAAAATACCCCCGTCGCAGCAAACCTGCGTACTCAGCGAATTTCCAATGAATATATATGTCTTAATAACACATTATGCCTCTTACCAGAATTCATAAGAAATATATTCATAAATAAGCGTTATTTAAAATATTCATTATTCTCTATTAGAATAACATTAGGGATGAGTACGCAGGTTTGCTGCAACAAGGAACAAAAAATAATGGGTTTTTATGCAAATATCAATAGAACTCATCTAAGTGAAGTCACATACCAAGTTTCATCCATATACATTCATAAATAAGCGATATATAACATCTTTATTATTCTCCATAAGAATAACATGGGGACCGAGTACCTAGGTTTGCTGCTACGGGAGCCATAGGCGAAAAAGTAGTTTTTTGTTCAAACAACAACAAACCACAACTAGATGAAGCGATACACCAAGTTTCGTCAGTTTATGTTCATAAACAACCGAGATATAAACTTTTTCTTTTTCTCCATAAGAAAAAGAACATGTATGTTTAACATTGGACAACATACTGTGTTTAGCACTTTCAATATCTCAGTAACCAATTGACGTAGAGCAATGATCAAAATACCAAATTGTTTGTTTTTTTTAAGCTGAATTCAATGGTATAAATTAAAATTTGATTTAAATGATTATTACATGTGAAAACTCAAAAAACCCATTTTTGGGGTACAAAACCCCCACAAAACCCCCCCAAAACCCCCCTTCGGATAGTGCGATTTGTCTGGTTTTCGAACTCGTTCAAATAAATGGTACTTTACATATTTGTACTAAATTTTATTAAGATCGGACCTTTTTTACGAGAGTTATCGTGCTTACGGACATATATATATATAAATATATACATATATAAAAATTTGAACGAATGGTGTTTTTGGCATCTGGGGACCTCAAAACGAAAAGTTATCATGGTCTCGAGCTTAAGTCTTACCATGAGACCTACGGTAATAGCTTCTTCCCTATAGGGGAAATTCGCTAAAAAACAACGTAAACACACAACTTTAAATGCGTTTTTGTGCAATATATTATATTGCAGCAACGATTTGTAGCCCAAACAGGCCCTTTCAAACAAATTATCGGATTATTGTGAGAGCAATATATTTTATTTCTAAAAAAAATCAAAATAAACTAGTATCTGTAGTGGTTGAAATTTTATATCTATATCTATAAAAGAGGAAGTATGTATGTATATATGTATGCAGCCTATGGACTCCGAAACCGCTCGACAGATCGTAATGAAACTTTCAGGCATTATTAAGCATTATTCAAGGATGGTTTGTATGAAGTTTGGTGCAAATCGTCCAAAGGGCTCCGACCCAGAGGGCATACAAGGGTGCAGTGTCAGGTTTTAGAAATTTAGTGTTTACAAAATTAACAGCTATAATTAATTAACAGCTGTGATTAAAAAAGTTTCTTTAAACTGTCATTTGTTTAAATGTAAACAACACAATGTAAACAAAGAAATGTAAACACTGGCTGTTTAATTTGGGCGCAGCAACGTGCGCCGGGTAACTGCTAGTTCTAAATAAAGATGAATAATCAAGAAAGTTCTTCTAGAATATAATATTAATACAAATTATATCCTTACATCAATGAGCAAATGCAATTAAATATTTCTGGGATTGTTTAGATTCTTGGAACATTTTCAAACGTCATGGCTCACATAAAAGAAGGATATTGTTTGAAATACCGTTCATCCAAGGACACTTGCTTGAGTTTCTGAATAAACCAGTTCCTTCCAGACTTGCATGAAAGGAGTTCACTAGTGCATCGATCCTATCAAAGTAAGTATGTTTTAATTTTATTTTAAAAAATATCATTGTTATGTATTCCACAGATCAGTTTTTAACCACTGGTGCATAAAATATTCCATGCAAAAGAAGAAAAACTTAATTGCTGGGTGATATTTGTGCTAACTAATTTTAACAAATTCTATATTTCTACTTAGTCCAGTAGAATTGTATCCTTGCCGTGCAAAAGGAGGAGTAATTTTGATTTTTAGGTATGTTATATGTATCGACCCCTTGATGAAAAATTCAAGTTTTCGACCTCGTAGCCCTTGTGTGTTTTCCACCATCTTGAAAAATCTTCTAAAAACTGTACTTTTTTAACTATTTCCGTAATTACTCGCTTGCAGTGTTTCGTAACAAAAAACAAATTCCAATCATTTGTAAAGATTGTAAAATTCCCTACAAGATTCATATATGATATTGGGAAATACCACTAATAGAAATGAAGAATCATAGGTATTAAATCAGTAACAACATTGAAAAATAGAGAAAAACTGTACTTTACCTCATTTCAGCTTAACTAACTAATTTTCCATAAGGCGTAGGGTAACATGTGTAAGGAGTTAATTTGGAGAAAACAAAATTTCCTACAAGTTGCATACAAAGTATTGTACCATGTGTCAAACGGATGCATAGAAACAAAGGGTCCAAATTTAAATAAAAATTTAAAAGATTGTAAAGTATCATTTAAGCTTTCTAAAATATAGTACCTTATTGTTGCTTACGTTTAAGGTTGAATCAGTGTTATTTATGGTTCTTAGATGACATTCCGTTACATACTGCATTGACAAAAGTTACTTCTGGCTTAGAAACATAAAAAAGTATGTTAAAGTAAGTTAAGTATGTTAAAATAGTTAATGTTAAAATGAAGTTAGGATAATATTATCCGTCCGTAAAACTACAAAATCACTGTATAGAGTAAGGTAAGCTGTCAAAAACATTAAAACATGTTGTCTTATTCCTTAAGTTTCCTTCAAACTTTGGCCGAATCTAGCAAGTATCTTGTTGAATTAATTTTACAACTCAAATAATCAGACGTAATAAAATGAGCGGGTTGAGAACTACCTACCCACACTATCACTTATCCATCCCGTTGATGTTTGCTCATCTATATTTGGCAAAGGCAATGATGCTACTTTAGAATGTGTATAACATGTATTAAATATTGCGAAATGATCGTACATTTTAATAATAATTTTTTTTAATAGATTGTCGTCTTCAGCGTCAGTCAGTATCTGTCATTTTGGTCATAATTTGTATTCATCTTCGGTATGAACTAAAGTCAATATTGTCTAGATTATCGTATTCAAAATTAAATGCAATGCACAACCAAAGTAACACTTACAACAGTTTTTTTTATGCTTTACAAGGTCATCTCTCTTGCAGCGGGTAGTCTTGCAAAATCAAATTTCGAGCTTTTTGTAGATTACAAAAGCCAAAATAAAAGATTCAGTGGTCTTGATATTGACCATTTATCTACCTCAGGATCTTTGAGTATAAGAAAATTCTCTTCGATCTAGGGTGATTTTTACGTAGAAAAGGGATATTAAAACAAAACAAAGGATATTTATTTAAACTTAAAACTAATTTTCGAGTAAAGATTATCAGGTATTTAACCCCTTTTTAATGTTCGGAAATACATATTTTTAAAAGCTAAAGCTATGGATATAATTGATTTAAAAATATTTGGAGAATGTCAATAATATTTAGTGATTTGGCCTTAGACTCTGATATCATATTTAGTCCATCATTCAAGTAAATATATTTCTGGATTGTTTTTAACTTATAGAGTAATATATAAATAATAGCCTGGTCAACAGAAAACTGTTTTTAAAAATCCAGCTTATATTTGAAATGGAATTATAACATTTTACGAGCAATGTTTCTCTTATAGAATTTATAATCCAGAAAACAATGAAGAGACGAACTATCAACCCCATTTAAATAAAGAGGATGGATTTTTTCAAGGCTTTAAAAAAACTATTATGATTCCAATATTAAAAAAGGTGGCCCAAGTACTTTAACAACATTTAATACCACTACTACTTTTTGTAGGTTTTTAAAAAAAAGTGTACAATCAACTTGCAAATTTCATACAACAAAAATTTATCATATAAACAGCTTGGTTTTCGATCTGGGATTTCAACTATAGATGCCACATATAAATTTATCATTAAACGCTTTTTATGGAAAAAAATAACAATTTGAGTTTTTCAAGCCCTTTCCAAGTTATTTCATATGGTAAACAAAGAAATCTTATTACCATATTACAAAGTTACATAACATTGGAGTTGGAGGTTATTTATATATGTAATTGGCTTTGTTCTTATTATAATACAGAACGCATAGGGTTACATATAGTAAAGTAATAATAAAGTAAAGTATATCAATGATTTATTCAACCAAATTTAAAAATCTAAATTATACATACCTCAATATGTTTAAATTAAGTTTAAGATGATACCACAAAACCCCTGTTTGACTTGTCAAGAAATCAGCTAGACATTGATTTGTAAACTGAAATTAATAGATTGATTCAGTGGTTTTAAATAGTAAAATATAACAAATACAAACAAACTATGATATAATTTTCACAAATAATCATGACATGATGAATAAGTCCAGAATCTAAAGAGGAGGGGGATATTCATCGCAACACGGCAATTAAATTCATAGGAACTATTTAGACAAAAATGTAAAATTTTCAGAACATAAATGGTATTTAAACATATGTATTTCTGGTATCTTTATAATGAGGTAACACTGTATAATAACTTTCAGCTGAAATTAAATATTTAAATTTTTTCCCCATATTTGAAACATTAAATCTATACTTATTTAATAGGGTTTTTGTGACAATTACTCCTCCTAAACTACTGAACCAATTTTTATGTTTTTGGTGTCATTGGAAAGAGCCTAACGTGAAGTTGTGCAGGAAACTTTTTTATAGAGAAATAATTTGTGAGTGAGGCCCTGGGGCCCCTTAAAGTTGAGTTTTTTCTATAAGAAAATAAGTTGCGTTTTTTCATTAGGAAATAACTATAAGTTTTAAGCAATCAGCTGGGTAGAGTAAACACAGTTAATCAGCAGGCCATGTTGGCTTTGGAACGGTAACACAATATTTATATGGGAATGTCAGTATAATATTACGTTGTGATCGCGAGTGAAGCCGCGACGGGCTCCTAGTTATAATATAAAGTTACACCAAAAGCAGGTTTTCATCCCAAGTATTTTTTGTAATGTGAGATCTAAAAATGTTTAAACCACTATTCATTTTATAAAAAAGCAATAAAATATCTACTCAACATGAACAAAAAATCGAGTTACAGATATATATTTATATCAAACACAATTCGGTACTTTGGTATTATACGGATGCCACCCTTATACAGCGCGCTGCGGCAGTTATGTTAGGATGGGTTATCATAAAAATGATTGTAGGACTTTTCTTGTTTCATTACGAATCGAATGATACCTGATGAGTCATACTTCCGGCCGCCAAACCCCCTCCAAATAGGCCAAGGTCAGGTCGTTGACTGGAGCGCGCGCATCACCTGTCACCGCCTGTATCTGGGTCAGTGTCATGAGTGATTTATTGCCGTGCGCTACGTTACATTTGTTTTCATAATGAGTGACGTTCTTTTGGTGTGGGATTTACCTCAAAATGAAGAGGAAACCGTACGTATTTTTATGATAACCCATCCTAAAATAACTGCCGCAGCGCGCTGTATGTTTGGCGGAGTACATGTGGCGATCGGGTGTGGCTGCTAGCGGCGGCGACGCATTCAACACGATCCTAGCGGACATCGCTGCCTTTTGGGAGGCACAACACAAAGACCGCTCATCAGACTGATGTAAAATTTGTACAGTAAGTCAATAAAAGTACGTTTTTTTCGATTTATGTAGTTATCCTTTGTATCCGGTAAAAATTTAACCTCCAAAAATAGTGGCATCCGTATAATACCAAAGTACCCACAATTCTTACACTAATATCTATACCTACATTTTAGAAATTTTACAATTTTTTTTACAAAATCATTCTAAGATATATAGAGTAGTGTTCCAAATGCTTACGGCCCCCTTTTGTAGATATCTCCTTTTGGTCAAGAAAAAACATAAAACAGTATGTATAAAAAACGAGTTCACATGGAGCACGCTGACGTGAGGGAAGTGAATTTCCACATAAAAACTTTTAAAACTCCAAATCAGTGTAATAACATACATTTATTCCAATTTTTATTGAAATATGAAAACAGTGATTTTTTTTGGCTGTTCTGATGCTCCTGGTTTCATTTACCTGCAAAGCCGGGAATACAATTTTGTGCATTATAATGTTAGGAGAAGATCCAGACAGGCTTGAAAGTAGGCGTGAGGTTGCTGGGGTTGATAAAAGTACTCTAAGAAAGGAATAAAACAGGCTTTTCTAGTGTAACATCCCCGTAAGACAACGTACTGTGTTTAGTCAATACACATTTTCTTTAGTAACTCAGTAAATATGTATGCTAGAATGACGAGAGAGGGCTTAAAGCTTTTGCCTCACTAATTCCCATCTTTTTACATGCATTAATTTTACACACGGGGCGTTTCTGACCCTTTTTGGGCCCAACAACTTAAAATTTGAAAGATTAATCCCCAAAAAAGGGGTTTAGAGTTTTCCGATTGTTTTGCCCAACGAACTTGTCCAACTGATTACAGAAAGGAATGTCCCTACCAATTTTGAAGTAAATCGGACAAAAAATGCGACCGCTAGAGTGCAAACACACACACACACACACACACACACACACATATATATATATATATATATATATATATATATATATATATATATATATATATATATATATGTCTATGTATATATACATACATATATATACATACATATATATATACAATTTTGAAAGACCCCCAAAACGTGTTCAGGGGGTCACGTTAGGAACTTCTATGTTGGTCCCGGGCTTAAGTTTCACCGTGCGAGTCATGCTAATAGTTTCTGAACTAATAATGTAATAAACGAGTTCGCACGCAGCACGCTGACGTGAGGGAAGTGAATTTCCACATAAAAAACTATAAAAACTCAAAATCAGTTAAAAACATACATTATTCCAATTTTTATTCAAATCTGAAAATATAGAATTTTTGGCTGTTCTGATGCTCCTGGTTCTATTTACCTGCAATGCTGGGAATACAATGTTGCGCATTATAAGGATAGGAGAAGGTCCAGTCAGGCTTCAAAGTAGGCGTGAGGTAGTTGGGGATGATAAAAGTACACCAACAAATGAATTATAGGCTTTTATAATGTAAACACCCCATAAGACAATGTACTGTGTTTGGTCAAAACACACTTTCACTAATAACTCGGTAAATATTTATGCTAGAATGACGAGAGAGGGCTTAAAAGTTTTGTCACACTAATTCCCATCTTTTAACATGCGTCAATTTTACATCCGGGGCTTTTCTGACCCTTTTTGGGTCCAAAAACTCAAAATTTGAAATATTATTCCTCAAAAAAGGGGTTTAGAGTTTTCCGATTATTTTGCCTAACGAACTTGTCCAACAGATTATAGAAAAGAACGTCCCTACCAAATTTGAAGTAAATCGGACAAAAAATGCCACCGCTAGAGTGCATACACATATATATATATATATGTTTATATATATAAAATTTTGAACGACCCCCCAAAACGTGTTCAGGGGGTCACGTTAGGAACTTCTATTGTGGTCCCGGGCTTAAGTTTCACCGTGCGGGTCATGCTAATAGTTCACTTTCCATAGGAAATTCACTAATAACACAATATAGAGGTACTGTACCTTTACGAATGAAACAATTATAATAATAGTGTATTGTTTTTAATCAAATTTAATAACTCAGTAGTTTGTTGTCCAATTGCATAAAAAAATGAGTTGTTTGATTTGTCTTTAAACTCCACACCTTTTGTCCCTGTACCTACAAGACTTGAGATCTAATTACGTTTAAATATTTTAACGAGGGGCTTGTGGTTTCTGAAAAAGTTGTGGTACATATAACACTTTTTTAACACGTTCAATGCTGATAAACAAGTTTAAACATGAAAATCACATAAGTTTCAATGTTAATTAGAGGGCGGGAATTATCGTCCTCCGCATCCAACGTGTTAACTGGTGATTAAGATAATTGTTTAAAACAAGTTATTACAAGATCACCTGATAGAACTTTCACACACAACTTCAAAAGACAGGAATTAGAATTATATTTTAAACTAGCTGATAGCCACAGGCTTCGCCCCGCAAATGATTTATAAAAACTATTACAGTTGTGTGTGCTGCATTATGTAGTTAGCCCGTGGAACTACTACGAATAAAGATCAGCTATTTGTAATTTCATTAGCTCAATCAAAATTGAATCTCCATAAGGAATATATGGGAACTTTGTCGAGGTCTCTGGCGGAGCCCTAAGGTCAGATCAGGATGAAAACCATTTAGTTTTCCTATTTTATGCATAAAGAATCAGTGTACAACATTTCAGTTCTCTACCTACATGGGAAGTTGGAGAATTAGTGATGAGTGAGTCAGTTAGTCAGCCAGGACTTTGTCTTTTATAGATATAGAAGAAGATAACTCCTATCTGGAGAACTCTTCCTTCACAGAGAAAATATAGCCTAGATAAAACCAGATCCAAAACTCACATTGTCTGCTGAACAAGATTGTTACATTGCTGGTAGTAAATAACCAACCCACCACACAGTTCAGTTTAACTAGTGTTATGGATCAAGTGTAGTGTAAGTAACTCAATTACATTAGTGTAGTGTACTGAATAGTTAGTGAGTATTAGTTGTAATGACAATATTATGTTATAGAATTTCAAAATATGGCTTCTCTATAATTTCTTTAAAACCAATGTACACATAATTTAGTTAGACAGCTACTAGAGTACTGCAATGCAATATGGTCACATTTATATAATTTCTTTAAAACCAATGTACACATAATTTAGTTAGACAGCTACTAGAGTACTGCAATGCAATATGGTCACATTTATATAATTTCTTTAAAACCAATGTACACATAATTTAGTTAGACAGCTACTAGAGTACTGCAATGCAATATGGTCACATTTATATAATTTCTTTAAAACCAATGTACACATAATTTAGTTAGACAGCTACTAGAGTACTGCAATGCAATATGGTCACATTTATATAATTTCTTTAAAACCAATGTACACATAATTTAGTTAGACAGCTACTAGAGTACTGCAATGCAATATGGTCACATTTATATAATTTCTTTAAAACCAATGTACACATAATTTAGTTAGACAGCTACTAGAGTACTGCAATGCAATATGGTCACATTTATATAATTTCTTTAAAACCAATGTACACATAATTTAGTTAGACAGCGACTAGAGTACTGCAATGCAATATGGTCACATTTATATAATTTCTTTAAAACCAATGTACACATAATTTAGTTAGACAGCGACTAGAGTACTGCAATGCAATATGGTCACATTTATATAATTTCTTTAAAACCAATGTACACATAATTTAGTTAGACAGCGACTAGAGTACTGCAATGCAATATGGTCACATTTATATAATTTCTTTAAAACCAATGTACACATAATTTAGTTAGACAGCGACTAGAGTACTGCAATGCAATATGGTCACATTTATATAATTTCTTTAAAACCAATGTACACATAATTTAGTAAGACAGCGACTAGAGTACTGCAATGCAATATGGTCACATTTATATAATTTCTTTAAAACCAATGTACACATAATTTAGTTAGACAGCGACTAGAGTACTGCAATGCAATATGGTCACATTTATATAATTTCTTTAAAACCAATGTACACATAATTTAGTAAGACAGCGACTAGAGTACTGCAATGCAATATGGTCACATTTATATAATTTCTTTAAAACCAATGTACACATAATTTAGTTAGACAGCTACTAGAGTACTGCAATGCAATATGGTCACATTTATATAATTTCTTTAAAACCAATGTACACATAATTTAGTTAGACAGCGACTAGAGTACTGCAATGCAATATGGTCACATTTATATAATTTCTTTAAAACCAATGTACACATAATTTAGTAAGACAGCGACTAGAGTACTGCAATGCAATATGGTCACATTTATATAATTTCTTTAAAACCAATGTACACATAATTTAGTTAGACAGCGACTAGAGTACTGCAATGCAATATGGTCACATTTATATAATTTCTTTAAAACCAATGTACACATAATTTAGTAAGACAGCGACTAGAGTACTGCAATGCAATATGGTCACATTTATATAATTTCTTTAAAACCAATGTACACATAATTTAGTTAGACAGCGACTAGAGTACTGCAATGCAATATGGTCACATTTATATAATTTCTTTAAAACCAATGTACACATAATTTAGTAAGACAGCGACTAGAGTACTGCAATGCAATATGGTCACATTTATATAATTTCTTTAAAACCAATGTACACATAATTTAGTTAGACAGCGACTAGAGTACTGCAATGCAATATGGTCACATTTATATAATTTCTTTAAAACCAATGTACACATAATTTAGTAAGACAGCGACTAGAGTACTGCAATGCAATATGGTCACATTTATATAATTTCTTTAAAACCAATGTACACATAATTTAGTTAGACAGCGACTAGAGTACTGCAATGCAATATGGTCACATTTATATAATTTCTTTAAAACCAATGTACACATAATTTAGTTAGACAGCTACTAGAGTACTGCAATGCAATATGGTCACATTTATATAATTTCTTTAAAACCAATGTACACATAATTTAGTTAGACAGCGACTAGAGTACTGCAATGCAATATGGTCACATTTATATAATTTCTTTAAAACCAATGTACACATAATTTAGTAAGACAGCGACTAGAGTACTGCAATGCAATATGGTCACATTTATATAATTTCTTTAAAACCAATGTACACATAATTTAGTAAGACAGCGACTAGAGTACTGCAATGCAATATGGTCACATTTATATTTAATTATTATACAAACCAATGTAAAAATTGAAAACTTACAAATTCAATTTTTAAGAACCATTGTTAAAGAAAATTGTTTTAGTTTTATGGATGTTCACAACAACATAAAGGAGAGGTGCTATATTTAAATTAAAAAATTGAAAACTCAGAAGAAAATATTTAGATATGCACTGTTTATTATAGCTAATTTCCCCTATAGGGAAAAAGCTATTACCATAGGACTCATGGTAAGACTTAAGCCCGAGACCATGATAACTTTCATTTTGAGGTCCCCAGATGCCAAAAACACCATTCATTCAAATTTTTATATATGTATATTTTATATTTTTGTATATATATATATATATATATATATATATCCGTAAGCACGATAACTCTCGTAAAATAGGTCCGATCTTAATGAAATTTGGTACAAATGTGTTAAGTACTATTTATTTGAACGAGTTTGAAAACCAGACAAATCGCACCATCCGAAGGGGGGGTTTTGTACCCCTAAAATGGGTTTTTGGGGTTTTCACATGTAATTTTTATTTAAATCAAATTTTAATTTTTACTATTTAATTCAGCATAAAAAACAAACAATCTGGTATTTTGATCATTGCTCTACGTCAATTGGCTACTGAGACATTGGAAGTACTAAACACAGTATGTTGTCTAATGTTATTCTTATGGAGAAAAAGAAAAATTGTATATCTCGCTTATTTATGAACATAAATTGACGAAATTTGGTATATGGCTTCATCTGGTTGTGGTTTATTGTTGTTTGCACAAAAAAACATTTTTCGCCTTTGGTTCCCTTAGCAGCAAACCTAGGTACTTGGTCCCCATGTTATTCTTATGGAAAATAGTTAAAATGTTATATATCGTTTAATTATGAATGTATATAGAAAAAAACTCGGTATGTGACTTCACTAAGATGAGTTCTATTGATATTTGCATAAAAACCCGTTATTTTGTGTTCCTTCTTGCAGCAAACCTGCGTACTCATCCCAATGTTATTCTTTATAGAGAATAATTAATATTTAAAAAAAAAAAAAACGCTTGTTTGTGAATATATTTCTTATGAATCCTGTTAAGTGTTTTAATGTGTTATGTTATATATTCATTGGAAATTCGCTGAGTATGCAGGTTTGCTGCGATGGGGGTATTTTAAAATGTTAGTCGTTTTATACAATATTCATAAATATTACAAAAGATTAATTTAAAAAATGCAATAATATAAATCCTTTTATAAAAAAGTTTGATGGAACAAATTTTGAATATTTTAGTACTCTCCCACATCTACATACGAAAAAGAAGTTTCAACAAGTTTAAATCTCTTTGATTGTCACATTGAGAAGTTTAAGATGAAGTCTTTAAAATTAAAAGTAATTTAACAATTTAAGTTTTCATATAGAGTCTATTTAAAATCACTCTATTTTTCATCCATTACTATATATAATTTTGTACTACTTACAAATGGCTTTTCCATTAATAAATTAATAAAAATATGTGAATCTCCTTAAAAATGTCATGCAAGTCAAACCACTAAATAACCTATTTCAGGGAATTTGGTAAAATACTGAGGTTCTTATAAAACTAATTTCTATTAATTTACATTAAACTTGTCTCCATTGGACACTAATTAAATCCCATTTAATAAAGCAAATTAAAATTCCTACACAAACAAAAATTAAAAACTTATTATATTATTGTAGTTCCAGAAAATGTCTGATGCCAAACAAAAAATTCTCAGAAACCATAATCCCTATAAGTTTAAAACTTTCTAAGATAGACTGTATTTTTTAAGGGTGAAAATCATATCATACTAATATTATAAATGTGAAAGTATGGATGTTTGTGCGTAACTCTGAAGTTCCATCACGTGAAAACTACTGGACCGATTGAGCTGAAATTTTGCAGAGAGGTACTTGATAGCCCTGAGTAACATATAGGCATATTAAAGTTGTGAAAATCCTATAGGGCTATGCCCCACGGGGGTTCAAAGTTCGCATGTATTCCTTATGGACATTCATTTTTGTTTGAGCTGATGAAAATACAAACAGCTGATCTTGATTCGTAGTAGTTCCACAGGCTACCACAGAATGCAGCACACAAAACTATCATGGATTCTATAAATAATTCGTGGGGCGAAGCCTGCGGGTAACAGCTAGTAACTAATAAAAATAAGTTTGTTAAAAGTCTCTCTTCTTAATTAACCTGTCTTGGCTGTCTTTACATACTAACTAAAGCAGTCACAGCTACAAAGGAAGAAAACACATTTTTAAAATTGTTAATTTCATTCTAAAAAAATACTCGTTCTAATCAGTTACTATTTTACATGCTGGGTCCTGAAACAGGAATATCTTAATCCTAGACAAACCTGAGAGAAAGCATGGGTCATTGCCCTACTTCTCACTCTATTGGTCCTCAAGGACTATAGTTGATGTTGACTTAAAATTTCATTCCCGAGTCGTCAGTAGCTCTTACCGGTCAACAATTTGATGTACTGAAAGCAACCGTGTTGGATCAAAACTGAATTGGACTTTAGCTATAAGCTCATCATTTTAATAGAAAATTGATGTCATTGACTGCTTTTATTATCAGGTACTGTACATAAACCATTAACTAAAACTTTAGATTAGGGGATATAAGTTTATTTAAATAGATTAATAGGTAAAGTATGAATACTAAATACTTAATTGAAAGAGTGAAGTTTAATTAGTTTTAGTTTGTGAAAAGAATCTGATACCAAGTAAAATTAAATTATTTAAAACCTTATTCAAAATTGTGTATATCATTGTCTGAAACTATCTGTCTATCTTCTATATATTATTTATATATATTATTAATTCGCTACATGCAAAATTTGTAAACCATAAGGCTTTTTACTTTCTCCCTCTATACATAGTATATGGAGAAAGTATTGTTTTCGTAAAAATTTTCGAATTTGAGTTTTTAGTGGAAATATTCGTTTTGGTGCTCCCTGAACCTAAAAAAGTGGTTTTTACGTGATGTCTGTCTGTGTATGTGTGTGCGTGTGTGTGTGTGTGTGTGTGTGTGTTTGTCTGTGTGGATGTGTACAGAGCTAGAGCCTTAACCAATGGGTCGATTTTTATGAAATTTGGTATGTAGGTACTAATCCACGATATCTCCAGGTGGTTTTTCATTTTTTGATTTTTAAGGGTAAAATTGTCCCCCAGAAACCGCCAAAAAACATGAAAAATCAAAATTTCTCAAAAACGGCTCTAACAACTTTGATTAAACTTTAGTCGTTTGTAGAACTTTAGTTTTCCAACAAAATAACATCACCCGCATTCCTGTAAAAATTCGGGTTCAGTAATTACAAGACTTAAAACATCAAAATTTCAGTTTTTTGGATTTTTCATAAAAAGACAAAAATATATAAAAAATATTACTATTCACCATTAAAAAGAGCTCAAAAAACTAAATAATTTAGTATTTTGAATTACTATTCTACGATTGCTGGTTTCGGAGAAAATTTAAATTTTCATTTTGCAGTAAAGGCAGTACGTTGACCGATGTTATTCTTATGGGGAATAAAAATACCCCCGTAGCAGCAAACCTGCATACTCAGCGAATTTCCAATGCATATTAATTTATCTTAATACCACATAAAGCCACATACCAAGTTTCATCAATATACCATACATTCATAAATAAACAATTTATGACATTTTAATTATTTTCCATAAGAATAACATGGCGGCTGAGTATGCAGGTTTGCTGAAATAAGGAACACTAAAAATGGGCTTTTATACAAATATCATTATAACTGAACTAGGTAAAGCCACATACAAAGTTCTATTAATTTATGTTCATAATTAAAGAGATAATACGTTAATTATTCTCCATAAGAATAACATGGGGCTGAGTATGCAGGTTTGCTGCTACGGGAACTATCGGGTAAAAAATGGATTTTTGTGCAAATATCAATAGACCACAATGAAATTAAGCAATATACCAAGTTTCGTCAGGATAAGTTGATAAATCAGCGAGATATACAATTTTTCTTATCCTCCATAAGAATAACATTGGACAACGTACTGTGTTTAGCACTTTCAATATCTCAGTAACCAATTGACGTAGAGCAATGATTAAAACATCAAATTGTGCGTATTTTTAAGCCGATTTCAATGGGGAAAAATAAAATTTTACTTTTTCAAAAATTGTATGTAAAAAACTCAAAAAACCCATTTTTGGGGTACAAAACCCCCCCAAAATACCCCTTCGGATAGGTCGATCCGTCTGGTTTTCGAACTTAAAGTCATAAATGCTGCTTTCCACGTTTGTACCAAATTTCATCAAAATCGGACCTTTTTTACGAGAGTTATCGCACCCACGGACACACACATATATATATATATATATATATATATATATATATATATATATATATATATATATATATATACATATGTTTGATTCACAAATTAGGGCTACTAGTATAATATTAAAAAGAAATAAAGGAATAAACCTTGAGTACCCTTTTTTCATTTTTATTTTACACGACACGTGTTTCGACTTTCAAGTCATCTTCACAGTGTAAGTACATTAACCTAATATATAAATAAACAAAGACAATCAGATGTAATTAAAATAGTGTAACTATCATATGCTATTATCTTTTCTTAGTTTATAATCGTTGGTGAAGTTGTTTCTTTGATCGCCTAATTTCATTAATTTTGTCAAATAGTGGGTTTCGTGTATATGTTTGTACTGCGTTGAGTAAATTTACTTTGTCATTTTGGAAATTTGTATAAATGTGGAGTTCTTCTTTGGTGTTCATTTTTTGTCCTTTCTTTTCGTATTCTAAAATTTGTAGGTTTTCATTAATATTTTTATAGTTGTGATCTGTTTTCAAAATGTGTTCTGCAAATGATGATTTTTGTGATGTCATGTTGTTAGATCGTATGGCCTGTATGTGTTCGTTGAATCTGGATTTGAAACTTCTCCCTGTTTGGCCGATATAATAACTGTTACAGTCACTACATGTTAATTTATAAATACCTGATTTTTCAAATTCATTCTTTTGAAGATTTCTTTTGTTGGTTAATTTGTTGATCAAATGGAATGAGTTATTTCTTGTTTTGTAACTTAATTTATATTTTGAGGGATCAAATGCTTTCCTGATTGCTTTGTTTATCGTGGAACTATAAGGTACACACATAAATTCAGTTTTAGATTTATCATTTTTCTTTTTCTTTTCTTTTTTCTTTTTATTTTCAATCATTTTTTCGATTAAGTCTGATTTATAACCATTGATTTTTGCTAAGTATTTCAATATGTTTTTCTCTTCGTTATAACTTTCTTCTGACATTGGAATGTTAAGTAATCTGGTGATCATTGAATGAAAGGTTGACATCTTATGGATCCAGGGATGAAACACGTGTCGTGTAAAATAAAAATGAAAAAAGGGTACTCAAGGTTTATTCCTTTATTTCTTATTAATATATATATATATATATATATATATATATATATATATATATATATATATATATACAGTTTCGAACGAATGGTGTTTTTGGGGTCTGGGAACCTCAAAACGAAAAGTTATCATGGTCCCGGGCCTAGGTCTTACCATGCCGACTACGGTAATAGCTTCTTCCCTATAGGGGAAATTCGCTAAAAATACTATTTCTCTCTTATTTACTGATCAATTTCATTCAAACTTGATATACTTGTCAAGTTAGCATTGACCAACAGAGGAAATTCAAAATATGTTGCCCCTTAATAACCCTGGGGGGGGAATAGGGGGCATTTCCCCTCTTAAAACCACGAGTGTAGCAATGGATTCTGTAGTGCCTCCAAAACAGGGATTTGGGTGGACGTTTTTTTAAAACAACTTGTTTACAAGATTTTCTGTACATTCGACCGTGCTTTGTATTCTATATTTAGTAAATAAAAAGTAATTTATTCATTAAAGTTGGGCTAAAAGGGAGAAAGTATGTGTCAGTTTCCTGATACCGTTTATTTGTTTTAAGATTTACCCCCACAATTATATACTGAAACACGCATATAGGTGTGCAGATATGCAAACTGGATTTAGATTTTCGATTGAAGTCTCAGGGTTCTGCCCCATGGGACTTCCAAGTCCTCATGTTACTCAACTGGAGGAGAGTTTTATTTGGTTTATGTCACATGTGTTTTTTCTTAATTCAATTCAATTAAATAAACAGCTGTTATGAGGCTTATATCTAAATACAGACTGACATTGTTTTGTTGACTATCTAACTATTTACCATCACTTATTCTCAAAGGGTGTGCAAGCTGTGTATAGTAAATAATTCTAGTTTTAAACCATTGACTTATAAAGTAATGCAACCTATATTCTCTATATAAAATCTCTTATATGAGCTAGTTCATCTAAAACTAATTTGTTAATAGTTACCGTACAACTAAATAAGTTGATTGTTATTTTTTTATATGATAGATAAATGATTAATTAGATGATACTATAATGAACAACAAACTCATTTATTGTTTTAGGAAAAGATTGATGGCAATTTAGTTTTATATATATATATATAAACTTAAAACCTAAAGTTTTATTATCTAATTGGCTGCTCATTATATTAATTGATAATTATTTTTGCCAAAGAATGTCATTTTAAACCATGATAATTTCTTATGGCTTTGTTAATTTTGTCATTTCACTGGGTTTAAGCGCCCATGATAATTTTATGGAGAGTAATTTAGTTGATCAGATCAACGAGGTTCGTCTTGAGTAAAAGAAGTGTAGCCTACATGGTCGACCGCCATTTGCAACTCTGTCAACTCTGCTCACATAGCAACCAACGAGGGTAACCAATCAAACCCTCATGAGTTATATGACAGTCAGCTGAAAAACATTTAACTTTTGAAGAGAAGATTTGATCGGTTACCTAAAGAAAATGACGGTCGACCAAGCAGCATCACTTTTTACCCAAGATGAGATATCCAAATATATTAACCTCGTTGGATCAGATGGTTATATTAATGGTAGAATGCAGCCCATATAAATGATTTATTCTCAGGAGCTTACATTTAAGTTTACACATATTTCCGGCACACACACACACACACACACACACACACACACACACACTTTTAAAATACTCTTCTTTATTTAAAATTTAAATTATCTATAAAAATGTAAACTCTTAAAAAAATGGAGTTATCGGAAAACACTAACCCCCTTTTTGGGGATTAATCTTTCAAATTTTGAGTTTTTGGGACCAAAAGAGTCAGAAAAGCCCCAGTTGTAAAACTGATACATGTAAAAAGATGGGGATTAGTGAGGCAAAAGCTTTAAGTCCTCTCTCATCATTCTAGCACAAAAAATATTCTACCGAGTTATTAAAGAAAATTTATATCAAGTAAACACTGTACGTTATGGGGGTTTTACATTAGAAAAGCCTGTTATTCATTTGTTGGTGTATTTATATCATCCCCACCAACCTCACACCTACTTTCAATTCTGACTGGACCTTCTCCTAACCTTATACTTGCGCAAAATTGTATTCCCAGCATTGCAGTTAAATGGAAACAGGAGCATCAGAAGAGGAAAATACCCCCGTCGCAGCAAACCTGCATACTCAGCGAAATTCCAATGAATATATAACATAACACATTAAAACACTTAACAGGATTCATAAGAAATATATTCACAAACAAGCGATATTTAAAATATTAATTATTCTCCATAAGGATAACATTGGGGATGAGTACGCAGGTTTGCTGCAACAAGGAACATAAAATAATGGGTTTTTATGAAAATATCATTATAACTCATCTAAGTAAAGCCACATACCAAGTTTCATTCATATACATTTATAAGTAAGCGATATATAACATTTTGATTATTCTCTATAAGAATAACATGGAGGCGATTACCTAGGTTTGCTGCTATGGGATCCATATGTGAAAATTTTGTATTTTGTGCAAACAACAATAACCTCCAACCAGATTAAGCCATATACCAAATTTTGTCAGTTTATGTTCATAAATAAGTGAGATATACAATTTTTCTTTTTCTCCATAAGAATAACATTAGACAACGTACTGTGTTTAGCACTTTCAATATCCCAGGAACCAATTGGCGTAGAACAATGATCAAAATACCAAATTATTTGTTCTTTTTATGCTGAATTAAATGGTGAAAATAAAAAATTTGATTTAAATAAAAATTACATGTGGTACAAAACCCCCCCAAAACCCCCCTTTGGATGGTGTGATTTGTCTGCTTTCGAACTCGTTCAAATAAATGGTGCTTTACACATTTGTACAAAATTTCATTAAGATCGGACCTTTTTCACGAGAGTTATCGTGCTTACGTTATATACGTAATACGTTACATATATATATATTATATTATATATATTATATTATTATAAATTATTATTATAATTATTATTATTATCTTCCCTATAGGGGAAATTCGCTAAAAATAAAAGCATTCAGATTTTGGTAAAAATTTGAATAAATATATATTTTGGGACTGATTTTGAGTTTTACAAGATTTTATGTGGAAATGCCCTTCCCTCTCGTCAGCGTGCTGCGTGTGAACTCATTTACGTTTGAATTTAATTTTACATCAAATGTGATGTTTCTAACTTTTACCATTTTGAAATGGTACAAATTAAATACATTTTAAATTTGTAAAGCTAACTATCTTAAAAACAGAACTTTATTGGTGATTCACTGCTTTTATCAACAAAATTGCAGTAACTCAGCTATGGATTCCAAAATCTTTTAATCGTTACACCATCTTTTAAGGTATAACATTTTGGACTTTTTAGGGTATCTATAGACACGTTTTTCAAAAAGTAGCTCTTTTAAAGATATTTAGCTTTGCAAATTTAAAATGACCACCATTTTGAAATGGTAAAAGTAAATTAAATACCAAGTGATGTTTAAACGTAAACAAGACGTGCCAAGTTTAGTCAAAATATGCATATTGACCAAGTAGCAAGAGAAGTTATTTTAAGCTTGTTTACGCTTTATAAATTGTCAAAAAATAGGTAATATCACAATTAAAACTCACAAAAATCGGAGAAATACTACAGCACCAGCCCATAGACACTAAGGTTTTATGAGAAAAACATATATTTGCTGGAAGGAAGTTATATAATAAGTCACCAGGTGATAAAAGAATTAAAATAATATAGTTAATTTTAAGATATTGTCAAAGCTTTATTTATTGCCTCCACCATTATATTAAGCACAGGAATATTTATTACAACTAGTTGTCCTGTTGCTCGAATCGGAGCAAGTCTGTACCCAATGAAAGGTTACTTCAGTTGGTAAACAAACATAACAAAACATCTGATATTAAAACGGATGATAACAACGTACTTTCAATTTCAATCAACACGTAGTTTAGACTTCCACCGTCAAATAGCGCCACTGTTCCGAATATTCAGCCCTTTACTGTATTTAAGTATGCCCTTTCTTAAAATTCTGATATGTATTGGCAAATATGCGTAAAAATACCCATCTATCCGTTATCGAGTTATGACTGTGAAGAAAAACCCCTAGGTATTAATATATTGAGATAAAATTTTAGTTTATAAGATTTTTTAAATTTAGTTTTTGATATTTTTTTATATTATACTTCTCTATACCATTTGTACAATTATGAAATGAAGACTCTTTGAATTGAAAATATTCTTTGTCATAAACTAGGAAACAAAATGTTCTTGCTCTTAAAAAATACCAGAATAGCCCTTTGTCAAAAGTCAACTCAGTCAGTTATTTGTGTGCTGTTGTGCGTAGTCTCGGGTGGTGTTAACATATGTGTGCAGACAAAGAAAGGGGTCAGCAAACTATTCTTGTATACTGCCTCATATAAAAGTGGTTTAGATCCTAGGTCTATCCACCTACAGTCCACAGCACATAGGTGTTTTAACCGAATAACACGTAAGTTTAACCACTTCAATTTTTTTTACAAAAAAAGTATTATAAAATATATCAGGTTACTCACCTAGTCTGACAATGGTTTTAGCGAATTTCCCCTATAGGGAAGAAGCTATTACCATAGGTCTCATGGTAAGACTTAAGCCCGAGGCCATGATAACTTTTCATTTTGAGGTCCCCAGATGCCAAAAACACCATTCGTTCAAATTTTTATATATGTATATATATATATATGTATATATATATATATATATATGTGTGTGTCCGTAAGCACGATAACTCTCGTAAAAAATCTCCGATCTTAATGAAATTTGGTACAAATGTGTAAAGTACCATTTATTTGAACGAGTTCGAAAACCAGACGAATCGCATCATCCGAAGGGGGTTTTTTGGGGGTTTTGTATCCCAAAAATGGTTTTTTTGGGGTTTTCACATGTAATTTTTATTTTAATCAAATTGCAATTGTTACCATTGAAATCAACTTAAAAAACAAACAATTTGGTATTTTGATCATTGCTCTACGTCAATTGGTTACTGAGATATTGAATGTGCTAAACACAGTACGTTGTCTAATGTTATTCTTATGGAGAAAAAGAAAAATTGTATATCTCGCTTATTTATGAACATAAACTGACAAAATTTGGTATATGACTTCATCTGGTTGTGGTTTATTGTTGTTTGCTCAAAAAAACAATTGTTGCCTATGGTTCCCGTTGCAGCAAACCTAGGTACTCGGTCCCCATGTTATTCTTATGGAAAATATTTAAAATGTTATATATCGCTTATTTATGAATGTATATGGATGAAACTTGGTACGTGACTTCACTTAGATGAGTTCTATTGATATTTGCTTAAAAACCCATTATTTTGTATTCCTTGTTGCAGCAAACCGCGTACTCATCCCCAATGTTGTTCTTATGGAGAATAATTAATATTTTAAATATCGCTTGTTTGTGAATATATTTCTTATGAATTCTGTTAAGTGGCTTAATGTGTTATGTTATATATTCATTGGAAATTCGCTGAGGATGCAGGTTTGCTGCGACAGGGGTATTTTGCTTTCTCACAGTGGTGACTTATAGACTCTATTGAAATAAGACCGAATGGTCATTATCAAAATATAACTCCAAACAGAACTTTGTCATTGAGGGGGTACTCATTTAAAAGTTCTAAAACTGGATACATATTATAGTAGTTCCTTGATGTGAACAAAGACTCGTACTATCACTAATAATACAATTGTTCAATAAAAGGTACTCAGTGAGCGATCCCGCTTAAGAAATTTAAAGTTTCCGTACTCTTGGGACCCCTTTTGTAGATTTTATGTTTGGGCCAAGACAAGCATAAAACACCCTATAAACAAATGTCTACAATGGAGAGATGACTGGCGGTAATTTTTAAAAATTGATTTATTACTCAGTGGTCGTTCAACATGGAAACTTACAATTGTTCATAAATGCGTTTCTTAGAGAGTAAAATAAGTGAATGAAATACGGTTTCTTTAACCTTAGATGTTTCAAGATCTTTAAAAAACTTGAATAACAAAATTTCATAAAAATCGTAAAATAATACAATATCATTTTCATAGATAAAAAGAGGAATTTAAGGACAAATCAAGTGATACCGTAGTTGCTGGAATAAAAAAAAACCAGAGTTATTATAAATTTGTACTTACAAAATTACACTATTATTGTAGTGTCTTATTTGTCAAAACTGGAGAATACAACTAAATTGTGTAATTTATTACAGTAAAAAGTTAATAACTCTGTTATTCGACATCCGATCGCCGCAAACATGGTATTGCTCAATTTCTCCTTATATTCCTCACTTTTTATGTATGAAAAACATTTGTGGTTATTTTAATGATTTTCAAGAAGTTTGACTTTAGAATTTTAAATAGGCACAATCTTGAAACAGCTAAAGTTAAAAAAGCTAAATTCAGTTCACTAATTTTACTGTCTAAGATACACATTTATGCAAAAATTTGATTTTTAATTATGCTAATTATGCTGAACAAACATTAAGTTATAAAAACATTTGTAAAATTAAATACCCCCGTCGCAGCAAACCTGCGTACTCAGCGAATTTCCAATGCATATATATGTGTCTCACTACTACATAGAGCTACTTACCAAGTTTCACAAAAATCCATTTATAAATAAGTGATATATAGCATTTTATTTATTCTCCATAAGAATAACATTAGAGCTGAGTATGCAGGTTTGCTGCAACGAGGAAGATAAAAAATGTGTATTTTTGCAATTATCAATATAACTCAACCAGGTGAAGCTACATACCAAGTTTTATTAATTTAGGTTCATAACTAAGGGAAAACTTGACTTATTCTCCATACTGTATGAATAATATGGGGGCCGAGTATGCAGGTTTGCTTCAACGGGGACAATCAACAAAAAATACAATTAGTGTGCAAATATCAATATACCAGTACTACGCGAAGCCACATACCAAGTTTCACTAATATACATTCATAAATAATCGAGTTATAAAATTGTATTTATTCTCCATAAGGATAACATTGGACAACGTACTGTGTTTAGCACTTTGAATATCTCTGCAACAGCTGGACATAGAACATCACTTAAAACACCAAAATGATTGTTTTGTAGAGTTGAACTGATTGGTATCAGCAAATGTCAATTTTTCAGTATGTGTGTTTTCTTTTTCCCATAAGATTAACATGGACAATTTTATGGACACTTTTTTTGACTTTTCTCTACAACCACTAAACCTAGGTTAATGATTCAAGATACTAAATTATTTGTTTTTTAAGCTCTATAAAATGGCTATAACCAAAATTGAGTGTTTTTAAAATTTTAGGGGGAAAAATTCAAAAAACTGATTTTTGGAAAATTTAAAACCCCCATAAAACCCCCTTCCCATAGTCCGATCAATCTGGTTTTCGAATTTAAAGTCATAAATATTACTCTACACATTTGTGCCAAATTTCATCAAAATCGGGCGTTTCTTTCAAAAGTTATCGCGGTAACGGACACACATATATAACACATAATATATATATACACACACATATATATACACACATATATATATACATGTATATAAATTTGAACGAATAGTGTTTTTGGCATCTGGGGACCTCAAAACAAAAAGTTATCATGGTCTCGGGCTTAAGTCTTACCATGCCACCTACGGTAATAGCTTCTTCCCTATAGGGGAAATTCGCTAAAACCAGACAAGGATCTAGCCATTTTAGACATACGTTTATATGCTGTTTTTTTTGTCATGTTGTTTTGGTAAGCCTCGTTATAAGGTAATTAACTAGCTAATTTCCACTGTATAATATACAATAAGGAGATCATATTTGGGAGACTAGATTCAAGAATTAGCAAACATTTTAGACAAAACCTTTTAACTAAAAACTTGAAATACAATTTAAAATATTAAATTTTTGTCATTGAGTAATCTGATGCTTCAGTAAGTGGAAATTATAAATCTATTTGATGTACTACCTATAAATTTAAACTATTTAATTCGCTAATATACAATTATAATATGGTCACAATATTTTAAGTATTTAAACAAACAAGTAAATTAAAAGTTTCAGTTTTAAATAGATTAAACATGTTGATACTGGAAAGTAAGTATAATTATTTTATTGCTTCCATCAGTGAATTGTGATTTGAAATTAAAAAGTTAGCACTATGCTTGGGAGACACTAGTAATCAGTGATTTAATTGCAACCCCTGTGGAATTTAATGGAGCTACCGACCTCAAATTCAAGCAGGCCACTAGTTGGACGTGGACTGAAGGTGAGGCCATTAAATCTAGCTAAACTTTTATCATAATTAAAACTTTCCATGATATCTTTTCAATTGGTTTTATATATTCATTCAATTATTCTTACCATTGTTATATTGATATGAGATTAGGATAGGATGATAGGGTTAAGATAATAAACACTAGAAATTATAAGTAAAGTCAAAACAAATCTTATTAATAAAATACCCCCCGTCCCAGCAAACCTGCGTACTCAGCGAATTTTCAATACATTTATATGTTTCTCACTACTACATGCAGCTACTTACCAAGTTTGACAAAAATACATTCATAAATAAGTGATTTATAACATTTTATTTATTCCCCATAAGAATAACATGAGGACTGAGTACGCAGGTTTGTTGCAACGAGGAAGATAAGTAATGAGTTTTTATGCAATTATCAATATAACTGAACCAGTTGAAGCTACTTACCAAGTTTTATTAATTTATGTTCATAATTAAGGGAGATAGAAAACTTTACTTACTCTCCATAAGAATAACATTAGGGCTGAGTATGCAGGTCAGCTGCTACGGGGACAACCAACAAAACATTTATTTTTTGTACAAATATAAATATACCAGTACAACGTGAAGCCACATACCAAGTTTCATCAATATACATTCATAAATAATCGAGATATCAAATTTTATTTATTCTCCATAAGGATAACATTGGACAACGTACTGTGTTTAGCACTTTGAATATCTCTGCAACGGTTGGACGTAGAATCGCAATTTAAACACCAAATTGATTGTTTTGTGGAGCTGAAGTGATTGGTAAAAGCAAATGTGAAGTTTAAAGTAAAATTAACTGAAGAAAAGCCAAAAACCTTTTTCCCATAAGATTAACATGGGAGATTTTATGAGCATGTTTTTTGGATTTCTTCCGCAACCACTTAACCTAGGTTGATAATACAAAATACCATATTTTTTGTTGTTTTAAGCTCTATAACGTGGTCAGAACAAAAATTAAGTGTTTTAAAAATGTTAGGGTGAAAAATGCAAAAAACTGATTTTTGGAAAATTTAAAACCCCCATAAACCCCCCTTCCCAGGGTCCGATTTTTCTGGTTTTCAAACTTTAAGTCATAAATGTTAGTTTACACATTTGAGCCAAATTTCATCGAAATCGGACGTTTTTTACTCAAGTTATCGCATTCACGGACACACACACACACACATATATATATATATATATATACATATATATAAATTTGAACGAATAGTTTTTTTGACATCTGGGGACCTCAAAACAAAAATTTATCATGGTCTTGGGCTTAAGTCTTACCATGAGACCTATGGTAATAGCTTCTTCCCAATAGGGGAAATTCGCTAAAAGGTGATAAAAAGATTTTTAGTGTTGAGGCTATTTTCTCAACGAACATATTAATTGAAACTCTAATAGTTATTATGAATTACAAACATATTTATAATAAAATATTATTACAAAACACGTTTTTATAACTCTGATTAACTTAGCTTACTTATAATTGATGACGGAACGAAGTGAAGTAATCTATGTATTAGCTGAGACAATGATTCGGTGTCCGTCAGTGTGTGGTCGTGTGTGTTTGTAATGCAATAACGTGAAAACGGCTGCACGGATCGTTTTCAGATTTTACACAAAAGTTTTCCATTTCATTTCAAGCTTCCACTTCAAAAATGGAACACATTCGTAATGGTTTTTTATTAACTAACATTTAAAAGTTGTAACATTTCCATAAGGTAAACAATTGGATAAAAATTACTGGTTTTAAAGTACGAGATACTAATACAATATAGTTTCTTAATTACAAGAAACTACTAAAATATGGTTTTATTCAATATGTTTTATGATTAAAGAAATAAAATACTCTCCGTTTACCATGATTTATTTAAATTTATCAAAGGTTTTAAAAATTATTATAGTAAGAAACTAATACAAGTTTTTACAAATAAAGGTAACGTTCTCCTATGTTTTGAGTAATGTGAGTGAATTAATAGTTTATCCGCTAGATTTTAGCAGCCATTTATTTCGTATTTACTTCTGCCAGCTGTGTTCTTTTGTCAGTTTATAATATTAAATATGGTAAGTGCTGTAGATGATGCACATGTTGAATTGACAGCAACATGCAGCTCAGCAAAGGAAATTTGGCAGAAGTTGCTTAGTGTATATGAACAGTCTTCTAGTCCAAGGTTAGACAGAACCTTGGAACAGTTTTTCTCGGCCAAGGTAAATGATGATGGAGAGTTGGTTCAGTATATTTCTCATTTGCAATTAACATTTAGGGAATTAAATGAGGAGTTGCAAAAGCACAATGCTTATGTCCTACCTGGAATTGTACTTATGTCGAGAATTATGAGCACATTACCAAGTGAATTCTTTGAATTTAAAAGCGAATGGGAAAGTATTCCGGTTACAGATAGAAGTTTATATCTTTAAAGTGAGCGAATCAGGCTCATTGAGTCAAGGTTACCTTCTAAGAGCGTAACAAGTGGAGGGAATGAGTTACAAATAAATAAGACGGGATGTAATAAAAGACGTCTTACAACACTTAAGATATATTTACACTTATACTGATTCACATACAGACGGTAAACATATATAAAAGATGGTACTAGGCTATCGATTTCGACCAGTCACACCAGTCATCATCAGGCCAATGAGAGAACTGACAGAATCAAAATGGCATCCTTGCTTATATCCTATTGGCTACCGGAAGTTCCGGATACAGGTTCCTAAATGTGCCACCAGAGTCGAAGTTAACTTGTTCGTTAATCAATTTATCTCTATTTTTACATTTTTCTTTAAATATAAACAATTCTTCCCATGCGTTCATTTCATTTCCTTTTTTACAAATCTTGAGGATGCTGAGGTTTTCTTCTATTTTCCCTATGGTGTGGCCATTTTCTATAAGATGTTTCGCTACGTTTGATCTTTCTGGTTTTCTGTTCTTCCAAGCTGATATATGGTTCTTAAATCTTTTAATACAATTAACAGTTTCACCAATATAAAAGTGATCACAGTTGTTACAATTAATTTTATAAACGCCGGGCATGTCGAATTTGTTACAATCTTCTATCTTGGGATTTAGTATTTTGTTCATGGTGTTTTGCGTTCTGTAGGCTATATTAACTCCATATTTCTTGAATCGATTTGCGACCTTTTGTATCTTAGTTCCTGTGAAGCTGAATGTTGCAAAATTACTTGATATTTATTTTCTTCCGTCTAACGTTGTTATTCTACGCAGTTTTTCTTGGTTCATTATTTTCCTATGTATTTTCGCTCCAATTTCATCTATTATTCTCGGGTTGAATCCGTTGGCTCGAGCCATTGCCTTTATAGTTGTTATTTCTCTTCTTCTGTTATCTTCATTTAGAGGAATCTTGTAGGCTCTATATAACATCGATCTAAATGCAGCGGTCTTATGGCTGGTGGGATGAAGAGACTTGTTGTTGATTGTAGTATCCGTCTGCGTAGGCTTCCTGTATATATCAAACACTAGCTTATGATTTCTTCTTGATATTGTGAGATCTAGGAAATTTATCTTGCCGTTCTCTTCATACTCTCTAGTAAATTTTAAGTTTTTATGATGACTGTTAAATAATCTCATCATTTTTTCTGCTTCCTTTTCTTCGGTTTCCTGGAAAATAACCAGTATATCGTCCACATATCTGACATACATTATGATTTCATGTTCTTTCTTAAACTTTTCCAAAATGATCTCCTCATTATGTTGCAAGAATACTTCTGATAATATTGATGAAAGGGGGCTACCCATGGCTAAACCATCAGTTTGTGTATAAAATCTATTGTTAAACCTAAAATAGTTTTGTTTCAATACGATTCTGAGCAATTTTACAAGCTGATTTAAATTGCTCAGAATCGTATTGAAACAAAACTATTTTAGGTTTAACAATAGATTTTATACACAAACTGATGGTTTAGCCATGGGTAGCCCCCTTTCATCAATATTATCAGAAGTATTCTTGCAACATAATGAGGAGATCATTTTGGAAAAGTTTAAGAAAGAACATGAAATCATAATGTATGTCAGATATGTGGATGATATACTGGTTATTTTCCAGGAAACCGAAGAAAAGGAAGCAGAAAAAATGATGAGATTATTTAACAGTCATCATAAAAACTTAAAATTTACTAGAGAGTATGAAGAGAACGGCAAGATAAATTTCCTAGATCTCACAATATCAAGAAGAAATCATGAGCTAGTGTTTGATATATACAGGAAGCCTACGCAGACGGATACTACAATCAACAACAAGTCTCTTCATCCCACCAGCCATAAGACCGCTGCATTTAGATCGATGTTATATAGAGCCTACAAGATTCCTCTAAATGAAGATAACAGAAGAAGAGAAATAACAACTATAAAGGCAATGGCTCGAGCCAACGGATTCAACCCGAGAATAATAGATGAAATTGGAGCGAAAATACATAGGAAAATAAAGAACCAAGAAAAACTGCATAGAATAACAACGTTAGACGGAAGAAAATAAATATCAAGTAATTTTGCAACATTCAGCTTCACAGGAACTAAGATACAAAAGGTCGCAAATCGATTCAAGAAATATGGAGTTAATATAGCCTACAGAACGCAAAACACCATGAACAAAATACTAAATCCCAAGATAGAAGATTGTAACAAATTCGACATGCCCGGCGTTTATAAAATTAATTGTAACAACTGTGATCACTTTTATATTGGTGAAACTGTTAATTGTATTAAAAGATTTAAGAACCATATATCAGCTTGGAAGAACAGAAAACCAGAAAGATCAAACGTAGCGAAACATCTTATAGAAAATGGCCACACCATAGGGAAAATAGAAGAAAACCTCAGCATCCTCAAGATTTGTAAAAAAGGAAATGAAATGAATGCATGGGAAGAATTGTTTATATTTAAAGAAAAATGTAAAAATAGAGATAAATTGATTAACGAACAAGTTAACTTTGACTCTGGTGGCACATTTAGGAACCTGTATCCAGAACTTCCGGTAGCCAATAGGATATAAGCAAGGATGCCATTTTGATTCTGTCAGTTCTCTCATTGGCCTGATGATGACTGGTGTGACTGGTCGAAATCGATAGCCTAGTACCATCTTTTATATATGTTTACCGTCTGTATGTGAATCAGTATAAGTGTAAATATATCTTAAGTGTTGTAAGACGTCTTTTATTACATCCCGTAAGTAATAACAACACGTAATATGCTGATAAAAAAGTTGTTTAAATAAATAAGAAAACAGTTAAGTCACCAAGTGGTAGTTAAGGGTGTAAAAGAAAAATATCTTAGCTGTAGTTCAAAGTTTAAGTGTGTTTTATTTATAAAGGATCGCATTATGCAGGCAAGTGTCCTAAGAATCCTAGAAACTTTAAACATGGTGGAAATTCTTCAAATGAGAACCAGAAGAAATCTAGTCCCTTTTTATGTTTTGTAGCTGACGGTCAGAGTAATGACACAATTATTGTTGACTCTGGTGTTTCGCAACAAAAGTGCTTTAAGAGAGAATATTTGAATACCTACCAGGTTTTTTCTCAGCCTGTTACAGTCACAGTACCCAAGTAGCAAAAAAAGCGTTTTCAAAATATGTTAAAACTTGTGCTAAACTCGTATTAAACTTAAATTAAATAATGCTATTCCCATTTTCTTCAATGTTAATATTAGTTTTAACATCAATTTAAAAAAATGTAAAACTAAAACATGTTAAAGTTATGTTATAAATAATATTAAAATATATTAAAACATGCATCAAAAATTATTTTAAAATTATGCTATTCCCCCTTTTTTCAATGTTAATATTAGTTTTAAAATATGTCAAACTAATATTAAAACAGGTTAAAGTTATGTTGGAGCTAATATCAAAATATATTAAAACTTGTATCAAAACTCACTTTTTAATCATGCTATTCCCCCTTTTATCAATGTTAATATTAATGTAAAAATATGTCTAATATGAAAACATTTTGAAGTTATGATAGAAATAATATCAGAATATATTAAAACTTGAATCAAAACTATTTTTCAATTATGCTACTCCCCCTTTTTTAAATGAGTTAATGATAGTATTAAAATATGCCAAACTAAACAAGATTTTAAATAATGTTAACTTACTTTTTTAAATGTTAACACCAGTTTTAAAATATTTCATAACTCGCTTTTTTATGTGTTAAAACAGGTTTTAAAATATGTCAAACTGATAATAACATTTCTTAAAGTTATGTAAAACATTATTTTTTAAATGAATTTATATTATTATATTATAACTTCGTTTTAATTATAATATAAGTACTGTTTTAATTTTCATAAAAGTTTATACTATAGCTACAAACATTGGAGTAAAGTTCCCATCCATAAACAGTTATTTTACCACAATCAGTGATCCGCTACTTCTTCAGGAGACCGTCCACTAGGAGTCAGAAGAAAAGCTTAATCGTAAGCATAGGTTAAGTTGCACACCACATAAAATCTTCTTTTGAGTAGAACACAATGTGTAAATTCAAACTCAAATGCTGGGTCAGAAATGGCAGCAGGACAAGTTTACATTTAGGTGCTATTATCGTACCTTGAAAATTGTATTATTAGGTAAATGTCCCTTCACAGTACAATTTATGGTAAGATTTAACATATGGAAAAATAACTTATTCTATACCACCACTACTACAAAATAATAGTCAATGCCTATCTCCAAGATTATGTCCTACATACAAGGAAGCAGTGAATAGTCCCGATTGGTGGCACTGGCAATCTGCAATGAACGATGAGATGGCATCAATCAAGGAAAATGAAGGATTTGAGTTAGTTCCTCGTCCACATAATAAGAGAGTTAGTTTTGGGTTCTAACTAGAAAACAAAATCCTGAGCGCTATAAGGCAAGGCTAGTAGCAAAAGGATATGCTCAAAAGTATGGTGAAGATTATAATGAAACATTTAGCCTCGTAGCTAGATGTGATACTATTCGTTGTCTTTTGAATGTAGCTGTTCAGGAAGATCTTCACCTAAAACAGTTTGAAGTAAAGACCGCATTTCTTTATTCTAAGCTGGATGAAGAAATTTATACTTGGCAACCTGAAGGTTATAGTGATCAAACTGGTAGAGTTTGGAAACTCAAGCGCAGTTTATACGGTCTAAAATAAGTCCAAGATGTTGAAGTAAGCTTCTTATGGAAAGCATGCTTAAAAAAGGTTTCAGCCAAAGTGCTGCTGATCAATGTTTGTTCATTCGTAATAAGAATGGTGCTAAAATGTATGTAGTAAGTTTTGTTGACGATGGTCTAATTGCTGGCTATAATCAACAAGAAATGTCTGACTTAATTGTACAATTGGAACAAGAGTTTAAGTTGAAAGTTACTGACTCTGAGTGTTATCTTGTATTGGAAATTCACAGAACAGAGAACAGAGGTATTTTTTTAAGTCAGAAGTCTTATATCAAGATTGTCCTTGAGAGGTACAGGATATCAGATAGTAATCCAGTTGGCACGCCTTTAATATCAAAGCGTGAAGAACCGGTGGTAGATGACAAACCTCTTGCGACAGGTGTTCCTTTCAGAGAAGCTGTGGGCAGTCTGATGTACATTACAAATACAAGACCAGACATATGCTGTGCAGTAAATTTAGTTGCACAGAAATTAAATTCTCCTACTATGCAGGCATGGACCAACGTTAAGAGAATTTTTCGTTACATAAAGGGGACAATGGATTATGTATTAACATATTCTAAATGTGAAAAGATGCTACATTGTTACAGTGACGCGGATTTTGCAAATGACGAATCAAGAAAGTCACGGACAGGCTATCTATGTATGTTTGCTGGCGGAATCGTTAGTTGGTCTTCTGTGAAGCAGCACTGTGTTACTCTATCAACAACAGAAGCACAGTTTGTAGTTGCAAGTGAGGCTGCTAAACAAATTGTGTGGATAAAAAATCTGTTGAGTGAGATCTAAGGACAAGACGTTAATGCTATTCTATTTGTTGACAACGCAGAAGCTGTAAGACTAGCGAGGAATGCTGGAGAGTTTCTTAAGCGGTCGAAGCACATCCATGTGAGGTATCAGTATGTACGTGAACCATTCCAAGCAGGGACATTTGATGTGCGTCATGTGGATGGAAATGAGCAGCTTGCTGACTTCTTGACAAAGGGCCTCCCGGTTTCAAGACTGAATAATCTTCTGCAGCACGTTAGTTGAGAGCATACTGAATTTAAACCAACATGCTGTATATAACAACATATGATTTGATCTAAATCATGTGAGTTTATGTTTATGTTGTCAGTTGTGTAATGTTTATGGTTTAAAACCCAAGACTCTGAATTTTGGTTTCAAACAAAACTCTCTGATTAGCTTGGAGGTTTAGCGAAACAGTAAGTATTATGTAAATGTAAAATAGTTACTGTATTTGTGTATTTTTGTATTACTTTGATGAATTTTTTCTATCTTAAATGGACTCTAAGGACCGGTCACAAAATAATTACTTTCCTACCAGCTTTTCCTATGTTATTGTTCAGTCGTGTACTTTCTATATGGATTATCGTAAATCATCGATTTATGACTGAATTTAAAGGAAAAATACCTATAATAGCAGACAATTAAATTGCCAGTTGAGGGCGTGGTTTGCCGGGCTGTCAACCGAGATCAGCCAATAGTAGTTGTGCTGCATTGGCAGAACCACCAGCACCAAGCACCAGCTGATCGGATAACATTTGAGTGATATTTTTCTATGGCGAAATGGCAACAGAGATAGCGTACAACCTTGCTATTGGCTACAGCCCAACTGGCAATATAACTGTCCGCTATTATAGCGACCCAGTAAGCATAATTTTGATATCACAAATAATCGTTAAAAAATTCCAAATATATTCATACACCATGATGACCATAATTATGTACCAGACATGGGTGTGCTCTTGCGCAGGTTTCGTGACGTCATCTTCGGCGGAAATCAGCTGGTAGTTGTCCGGCAACCACCATTTGGCATTTTCATCGTGTTTGTTTACTTTTTAATGTTTACATCAGAACAGAAAGCTTATGGTAAAAATAAAACATATGTTCAAAATCAAAACAAATTATGTCAATTTCGGGGGAAGCGCAGAAACTTACCGAATTTGGTCAGCGTTGGAGCATACCTATGTCTGGAACTTACATCATGTACATACACAATTTAACAAACTAAACATTTTATTATATTTTGTTGAATTTTAAAATAGGTTAATTAATTGCTATACAAAAATTATGTTCCCTGGGATCAGTAGGTATTTTTTCCTTTGTAACGAGTCACATATCGATGTTTTCGGATGATTACACTGAGGAAGGATAGGCTTAACCTTAGTATCGGTCTCACGGGGATCAGGTAGAAATATGAAATCTTTTGTAACTGCAGTGCCCTCTCGAGTTTAAAAACTTTTGAGTGTGATTGGTTCAAAAGAAATTTTTCTCCACACATTCATTGTCCGTGAGGGAAAATATTCCAAAGTACACAATTTCACAGTCACCTAAAATTATCCTTGGAAAAACTCATTAGATGAAATGGTTTCAGCCAAGATGGACAACGCGGAGATGTATACGTTGTACAACTCGATGCAACGGCGTGACACAGAAGTGGTACTAGCTGAGGTGGCTCCCCAGCTGGTCTGGGCAGAGGGGGAGACTGTGCTGGACATCGGGTGTGGCCCGGGAGACATCACAATGGAGGTGCTGGCCCCCAGACTGCCCCACTCCGCCCGTCTGGTGAGCCCTCCACTCCAGTCACCAAACATTTTACGTTTCTATGCTTCTTAGTAATAACTTAATATCTCTTTAAGACGCCGACACAACCTGGGCGTACTTTAAGGCGAATATGAATTATGAGTGTAGAATGGGTGAGATGCCTCGTGTAGCCTTGTTACTGGCTAAGACCGACTGATTCCTTAGCCAGGATCATTAATTAATAGCCCAATGACCACTGCTAACTTTCAAAGCCCATCCCTCCTCAACCGAAAGTAACGGTTTATCCGTGTGATTGATTTAAGACTCATTTCAAGAGCAAAAAAAAAATACTTAGCGATTTCAATAAAAAAATTCAATATCACAGATAATAATTGTTCAAAGAAATTTCAAAATATTCAATACTAGATGACCTGACAGACGTCCTGTCCTATTGCCATTGAATTTGTTTGTTTGTGATCATTACATGATTTTAAAAACAAATATTGTAAAAGATGAGCTCGTTCGCTCCACTCACTCGCCTCCAGGATGAGCTTGTTCGCTACGCTCACTCATCTATTTTTATATAGGGCTAATTTCGGCATTGAAAAAAAAATCATTTTGAGTTGCCATTCAAGTAGATTTGTTATTTCCATACCGTGGAATGGGGTGAATAGAAACAAAACTTCAAAGAATAAATCAAAATCTTAAAACTGGGATTTATATCGACACTATATAAGGGCATTATTTGTTCCCATTATGAACATATCCCGTGTACCTGGGAAAAATTGTTTCAGCATGTTGGTATCACTGCTTTTGTTTGTTTTATAATGTGTCATGTGTCTTCAAATTTTTGCTGAAAAACATTCTCTCCAAAAATTGTCCGTAAATATGAACCTATCTATATCTATAAAACGCTAAGCCATTTTTTGTAACCAGAACTCCTCCGTTATTCATAGACCGTTTTTGACGATTAAGGTGTAAAATAAATGGCTCAAATTCGCAGTTGCGCAGAGTGGTTTTCAATTTTCGATATTTTTAATATGAAGGGCACCTGCCGCCCTCAAAGTTTGTTTCCATCCCATAAGATTAAAATGGGGAATAATTTGAAATCAATTGCATTCTAAAACAGGTGATGATACAGTAAAATTCAGGTAAACAGTAAGAACAGCTGATGTTCGATTTAGAGCAACAGGTCCACTAGTTACATATATTCATGTTAATATAATTTTTTTATATTGACCTAGGTATCTCAAAAACAAGTGTTGTAGTAGTTTAGCCTAATAATAAACTATACTATTATTACTTAATTTTTGTTAAGGTTATGTAATGATATTGCAAAACCAGGGTCAATAGAAACAGATAAAAAAAGGCTTTTAATTACCCAAATACATAGCAATTTAGGTTATTACCGGGGCTTTTTTGCCTTATAAGGTTCAAAATACGTCTTTTAAAGGCTATATTTAAAAATCAGGGTAGGGTTTTAATCTTATCCAAGCACTTAGGTAATACATGGAGGCTTAAGTATTAACATACAATACAATTTAACATATATTAAGTATGTTAATAGAAAATCAAGCAAATGTGTGTTGCTTGTTTCAAGTCTAACTCTTATTTGTATAAACTTTGTATGTCAATTTAATACAACAGACAATCTCTTAATTGCTCTCTGAATTGTAGAGTGTGTTTACTCCGTTCATTTATTCCTTTATATACCACAATATTTAAACATAATCTAATTTTTATGTATCACAAAAAGAAAATAAACACAAGCAATACCTAGGGTCGTTTAGTTTAAAGCCTACAGTTTACTTCTACCAATTACATGCACGTTTCACTTGCTTCAGGGGTTTCATTAAATTTTTTTCATTTTTTTATATAAAAAAATGCATTTACAAATTTTATTTGCACAACTTTTATATTGTAACTTTTATAATGTCATAAAACATTTGGGTTTCCATTCACACTAACATTGGCTAATCGAAAAGGACAGCAAAAACAACAACTGTTTCTATCCACCCCACCGCAAGGGGTAAATAGAAACAGCAACATTTAATTTTTTTTACGAAGTATATTTAAAAAATAGTAATACTGATTTATAGACGAAGGCAAGACCGGAAAACTGAAGTAGGTTTTATTGGATTAGCATCTATATTATTAGAAGAATTTATTGATTTTTGTTCGGCGATTTTAGACCCCTAAAACCATTATTTTATACATACATGTTTGGTATCAAAGAAAAGCTCTTACTCTCTAGATGTGCCTTTTGGGGGTATGAAAAACTTATACCTTCAGAGCTTTACCCTGCAGGCTTCAAAATTTTCAATGTTAATCTTATGGAGTTTATTAGATTTAATTAATCAGCTGATTATAATGTACATCACCTTTTAAGTCTGGCCCTATGCCTGCTAGATCTCCGTGCGGAGAATGGGAACAGGCCCGCCCAGAGGCCCGGACTGTTTGTGGGGGCACAGGCCCAGGCCCGTCGGTTGGGGGGCCCCAGGCAAAACATGTTAACATGTTGTCTAAAAGGTCACCAACTTGGATTCAGACGGGGCCTGGACGAAACTTGTTGTCTAAAAAAGGTTATTTTGGATCTGGTTGCAACAAGGGCGGGTCTGTGAAGGGGCCCTATACTCTAATTTGCCCAGGGGCCTGAAATTTCTCAGGGCAGGCCTGAATGGGAAATCTGATAGTTACATTTAATAACAGTTTTATAACTACAAAGTTGAAAACTATTGCTATTCACCCCGTTTTATGGTAATCAACATATTTTTATGCCTTTCAAGTATGTTAGATGTAATCCTTATAACAGATGTTTCTTTAAATGAATTGAATTAAGAAAAGACATATGTCACATAATAAACCAAATCAAACATTCCTCCCTAAGAATAACATGTAAACTTTGAAGAGCTGTAGGGCACATCCCTTAAGGATTTTCAAAAATAAAATATGCCTCTATATTAACCAGGTATGCCAGGAAACTGACCGTAAATTTTGAAGCCAATCGATTCAGTATTTTTTGAGTTATAAATGGTGTAACTAACCCAACTTTGTTTCAAGTTTTTAGATTTATGTTTATTATTATTTTTAATTTTTATCCACTGCAGCTAACGATTTATGAACTTCATAAAATCAAACTCTAACAAAAACATATTTAATATTTTGTAATTTAAGCAAAACATGCTGAAAGACAAATTGATATCGTCATCCATTTGACTGCCTAGGACTGATATCAGCTTCAGTATACAATCGGTACCGTATAAACGATAGCTATATACGTGCTATTATAAATAACAGAGAAATTGTGATTTTGATTAGTTAAAACTTGATGTTTTAGTCCAGAAATGGAAAAAGCGTGTTTTAACTTACAAAAATCACATTTGCCCAATTATTAATAATCCTATTGTTATCATCTTTATACCATTATTTGTGGGACAAAAAGACAACACTTTTTGGATGTTCCAGGATTTTGCTAATTATTATGGTTTTTAAGATATTTAGCTTTGAAAAAAAAAATGGCCGTCATTATGAAATGGTGAAAGACAGAAAGTTGAAATTCAATACCAAAACATCATTAAGTATAGGCATGAAGTATGCCAAGTTTCAAAACCTTTAACGGTTCGAAATATACAAGAAACAGGAACACATTTTGTCAAAATTCTCACAGATTAAAACTTTATAAAAAGAAGCCAACATTCATAGGTTCAACATGTTATAATAAAATCCCAAATTATATTGCATCTGCAGCTACTTCATCTGAATTCAAGAAAAAGCTCAAATATTTTCTCATCAATAAGGCTTTGTGTTCTTTTGATGAAATTGTATTTGATAATTAGAATAAGTAGCCATGTAATTGTATTATTTTTAATTTTAATTATGAATAGTAATAAGATGCATTTTGTTATGACACCTTTCATGTATTTGTGTATATAACGAATAAAGAAAGTTGATTACCTATAACTCCATTGTATATTAAAATGTAAAATATGTCTACATCTATAAAAGGCAAAGCCCTTGCTAACTGACTGACTGACTCACTCATCATCAATTCTCCACCTTCCAATGTAGGTAGAGAGCTGAAATTTTTTACACTGATTCTTTAGGCATAAAATAGGAAAACTAAATGGTTTTCATCCTGATTTGAACTTAGGGCTCCGCCAGAGACCCCGACAAAGTTCCCATGTATTCCTTATGGACATTCAATTTTATTTGAGCTGATGAAAATACAAACAGCTGATCTTGATTCGTAGTAGTTCCATGGGCTAACCACAGAATGCAGCACACACAACTGTAATAGTTTTATAAATCGTTTGCGGGGCGAGCCTGCGGCTATCAGCTAGTTGTATATAATGAAAGATTGAATAGGCCTATATCATCTTACAAAAAGCTATGTAATAAACAAAATAAATAATTATTAGTTATTTGTATATAGTCGTTAGATTGTAATGGTAAAAAAGGACATAATATTCTATGATTTTATTGCTTTCCCAGTTTAAAGGATTTTTCAGTTGATTATTTTGATTAGCGAGAAAATTCTTGCCAATTGAATCTTGGGTGAATTTAGTTAATATTAAGAATGAACATAAAGGGCACACCTTGCAAATACAAAAATTTTTTTATTCCCCGGTTGTCAAGCGCAGCTGCATTGCTGCCAAGTTACTCGGATTCCTATTTTACAAGGAATACATTCCCACTGCTACTGACGGACCTTGTGAATCCTTGTGAGTCTGTTCTATGTGAAAATCAGAGTTTGTATTTCAATCTCTACCTCTTGCTGAGATACTTTGACAGATGTTTGTTATCGTTAGGCTAGGTTTGTTGTTTAAAAATGATACTGTTTTGACATTTGAATCCTCAACAATGTTTGTAGCAAGGCTAGTACAGTACCACGTCGCCGGCTGTTTATTGGCCCAGTGGATACTCCTCTGACACCTGTAGTGAGGTAGGCCACAGGTCAAGATATTCTGCGTGTGGTGTACATGAGTATTACTTTGACAGTTCACTGACTGATTATAAACAGCTGTTATGATTCTTTTGTTTTGATTTAAAAGTTCATAAACCTATTTATTTTTCATTTTAAATGTGTTTTTTTTCATAATTGATTTTTCCTGGGGATGAGAACTGTCTAAAAATTATTTTTAACCCAGAAATGAGTTGATTACAACTTTTTAAGGAAATCGTTAGAGCCGTTTTTGAGATCAGAGTTGCAAGCATAAGCAAGCAAGCAAACCTTACTCATATTATAGTATAGGATAAACTCAACATCACCAAAATAAATTTCAGACAAATATATTGTTGTTACAGGTTGGAATTGACATCAGCAAAAAAATGATTGATTATGCCAATAAGAAGTACTTAAACAACCGAGTGGAATTCAAATCAATCGATTTTTCAACCAAGCACGTTACAAATTTCTTTCCAGCACAAACTTTTTCAAAAGTGTTCTCATTCTATTGTCTTCACTGGATCCAAGACCAAGAGTAAGTAATTTGATTTTAACATCGTTCACAATTAACAGTTGGCTCTCAAGAAATCGGGAATAACTTGGCGGACAGCCCTACTAACTTGTTAACTTAGGAATTATTATTAGGAACTTGTTCAACCCTAACTGGGCTAAAACAGCCAGGACTGAAACACTAGGACTTGTTCAACACCCTCAAACTGGCATACAATGGACTTTTTTCAAACAGGGCTAAACAATGTTTGGGAAGTCTAAAAATGGTTTCATTTCTGGTGTTATAACTATGCTGGAATTTTAATGATTCAGGCAGATGAAATTTCATGTGATGAATATAACTTAATATTTCATAAATATATAAGCTGGGCAGTGTTAAAATTTCTAGATTTTTAAAATGAATTTTACAAGAACTTCGTGGGTGGGAATTTGTCATGATAATTCTCTTTTGCAGTCTAAAAATCAAACTGATACTTGATGCTTGTCCCCACAAGATTAATCCAAACCTCAAAATGGATTTGATGTAGGCATGGTACACTATTTTCATTGTCTCTATGGGGACACATTCCCTTAAGTGAAACAATACAAAAGATGTAGATCTGATTTTTTTCATAACAGAATCTATATGAATTTTCCAATTCATGTTTTCATCTACATAGACGCCTAAGAATTTTTGGGATTTGACTATATTAGAAAAGTGTGTTACCTCATTATTTTTTTTGCTGAAAATTTAATTAGTTGTATTTTGTCGAGGTTGAGATTAAAACCATTTGATTCAAACCAATTATCCATAGCCTAGTGATGTAGATAGTTCTTCATGATTTCCGTGCTTCACAATTGCAGTTGTGTCATCAGCGAACAAAATCAAATTTCTACTTATAGCTTTAGGAAGATCATTTATATAGATTAAAAAGAAAAGTGGACCAAGAATTGATAGTTGTGGAACACCAACAGACACATCTTTCCATGCTGAGAAGTGCCTGGTCCCATTTTCTGAAACTATTGTTCTTTGTTTTCTTTTTAAAAGGTAAGATTTTATTAAAGAAAGACATTTTCCAGTAACTCCATAGTAATTTAATTTTAATAAGAGTACCGAATGATCTACACAATCAAAGGCCTTGGACAAGTCACAAAACACACCACCAGTATCCAGTGACCCATCCAAAGCGTCTGTGACTTTATTTACAAATTGTGTGAGAGCTGAAACTGTGCTGAAATTGTTTCTAAAACCAAACTGTTTATTATAAAATAAATTATTTTGTTCAAAGTAATTTACTAATCTAAAATGTATAACTTTTTCAAATATTTTAGAAAAGTTGCTTAAAACAGAAATCGGACAGTAACTGTTTTTGTCTGTTCTAAGACCTTTTTGAAAATTGGAGTAATTTGTGAATATTTAAGTTTCTCAGGAAAAACACCTTTGTCTAGACACTGATTTATGGTATCAGAAAGTGGTCCAGAGAGTAAATTAGCAGCGGCCTTGATAAGTTTGACTGGTACCTCATCCCAACCTACAGAAGATTTATTTTTCAAGGAAAGAATTATTTTGTTCACTTCCTCTTTATTTGTATGTCCAAAACTGCACTATTTCTACGTCCAAAACTGAACAATGAAACCGCTTCAAATGCACAATGATTTTGCTTTGCAGATGTGAATTCCCTTGACAGTAGCATTTTTTACATTAATGTTTGAAGTTACATTTCAAAAGAAATCATTAAAATATTGTTACTATAGACATAGGGTTATATATTTCTTCATAGTTTTCTTTCAGGATTATTCTGGATTCAGTTTGATAGCCATTGTTACCTAGTTATTTGTTTACAATTTGCCATGCAGCCTTTGACTTATTTTCAGATTTTCTTGTATGTTGGCTATTTGCACATGAAATATTACTCTGGAAAAAACAATAAACAGAGTTATTACCACCCAATTTCAAATTATTTTATCCTCAAGTTAAATAAAAGGCGGTTCAGAAGCGTTGTTCCTACTTGTGAAAGCAATACACCACCAACCTCAAGTTTGAGGTGATCCACTCTGAAGAGGTCTCTCGATCTTTTACTGTGGAGTGGATGGACATGCCTTGTGTAAATATGATTTTGGGGAACAAAAATGATGGGCTTCAAAAATATAGATACAAGGGGTCGAAAATAACCAAAAATACACAGTATTAAGAAACCAACTCAATAGTGTAGTTAAAGGTGTTTTGAGAAAGCAATTTCATGATCTTGTTTGTGTAGACAAGCATACAAGAACATTTTCACACTGCTGAAGCCAGGCTGCGAGTTCCTAGTGGTTGTGGCTTCCACCAACAATATATTCCTGGTTTACAAGATTCTCAGTCGGATGGACAAGTGGAGTACATATATGCAGGTCGGTATTTAGACGTTTTACGTTTTTCCATTAGATATTTTACCCTTGAATACTCTTAGTTTTTTTATTCCTCTTTTAATATCAATATAATCGCTATAGTAAATCTAATGTGAAATCTAATTGCGTTAAGTTGTCCAAGTGCATATAAAAAACCTTCACTTGGTTTTTAAACTACTCATGTTAGAAAAATATCAATTTTGGGGTTCTTTACAAGGCCCGTGGCAGTAATTTATTTCACCCTCTGTAAAATTAATTCTGTGTCCAGCACTCTCCAAAAAAAAGGGTCTGCTGTGAAAGAAATGTGGATCCAGAAATCCTCAACATTACGTATTTACTGAAAGACATTCCTTATCCGAACAAAACATTCACAACTGAAATATACACTACAATTTAATTATGATATTAAACTAGTTTTAAAACCTGAATTGAAACAAACTCTTTGCTTTAAACAGTTTACTTTCAGGATGTGGACTCGTACATTCCCAGATTCTATGACTCATCTGATGTGTGCCGCGACATCGGGCAAGTAGTGAAAGAACAGGGATTGGAGATCATAAACATAGAGGAACGCAAAATCACTGCATCTTTCCCTTCCATGGAGGTACTCATGCGTAAGTTTGAATCTCAGGAACATTTTAACGTTACTATTTTGTGTAATATGGGCAGTACTATTTTCTTATAGAGAGTAAATAACAAATTTACATTATTTAAATATTACTATTTTGTAGCCGTGAAAATGTCACACCCACTATTGATTTGTGAGGGGTTCATAACCTACCTTGTGCTGTTTTTGCAAATATTCCGCCAAGCGCTATATGACTAAGGGCTATAAAACGACTTAAAGTACTATGTTACAAATAAAAATTTACTAAATTATTGATATAGTCCCCAAACTTTTTCCTTAATAATCTCAGTTTTCCAGAAATTCAAAACTTCCTAATTGTTCTAGTTTGTCTCTCTGGATAACTTGTAATTACATGTTTACCATATACATATTCTTATTTTTCAAAGAAGTATCTTTAAAATATTACTTCACAACAGAGTTTTTTTTCGCAACACATCTTTTTTGGGGTATCCCTTAATACTTCTTGAAAACATTAGTTCTAAATGATGTTTTTGCAGTAAAATTTTCTCTCTTCATAAATTTAAATCAAATTTGATGAATAAGGGATCATTTTAAAGCCGAGATCTTCAACTATTGATAAATTATAATTTTAAAAATACTAACCACAAAAAATAGTGTAATAGGTACTTTTTTATTTGTTAATGTACTTGTGAAAAATCTTACAGGGTGAAGTTAACTAACTCAAAACATGGGACAGTAAGAAACATGAACGAGATTTTCAAGAATAAATGTGGGTTCATGTGTTTCAATGCGTATGGGCCATCTAAGAACTACGTAAAAAAGTACACCCATGAAGAAATTTTTTTTTTCAGGCTCAAATGAGGCGGTGAATCCATTCGTGAAGAGAATGAACCAATCAACACGAGAACAGTACATGGCGAGTTTCGAGCAAGTTGTGGAAGAACAACAACTCATCTCAGAAACAGTCACAGGAGAAATTCACACTCAGAATCCCGTAATCACTGTCTACGGCAGAAGGCCCCTCGGATAACCGTCACAATGACCAGGATCTACTAAAGCCTTAATCCATTAGCTTTTTAATTATTTTGTATGTGAACATCACGAGTTTATCCTATTAAAATAGGGCGAAATGCTAAATATCAGAAAAACCTTCATGTAAGTTTTTATTTATTTTGATAAATATATAAATGTTATGTTTTTCTGAAAATACATTAAATTTTCTATAATTGCAAATAATTTTTGTCATTCTCTAGAAAAATATTGTTTTTTATTTATAAAAAAACAAACAAATTATTTTTGACAGCAAAGTAATATTTTTGCACCAAAATATAGTTGCTATAGAAATTTGATCTTTAGAGCATTTAGACAATTTCATTCCCTACACAAAAATGTCAATATTTTTAATTTTCATTGAAAAATATTGTTTTTTGAGGTTTCATTCAAAACCTATATTTATTGGAAACCATCGATTTTATTCTACCCAAACACAACAGTTTATAATGTAACACATACCATCAGTGTGAAGTTTGCAGGTCATAATTTGTAAAATAATATCTAAAATAAAAATAAAACATAGTTTTATCCCATAACCAATATATAAATATATTGTTTACTACACTTTTAGAAGTATATAGAGTGTATCCCATATCTCTCCGCAACCACAATTGCAATCACTAACGAGTTCTATTTATATAAATAAATGTAAAAAACAACTTTATCACAACTCTTACATTATATTTACACTATTTACATTCTTCCACACGTAATAGTCTGACTTTGTGTGGTAGCCTTCAAAACACTTTTCCAAGTGCAGAGCTATGTCACACCTTTTGCAAATCCACCGAACTTCAGACCTTTATAGCAAACTGTGCAGTTCCTTGAGGGAAACTGTTTCTTAGCTGTAGGAGGAATTTGCATGGGAAAGTAAGCCCACTGTTTGCACAGCAGTCTCATAGTGTTGTCGAGAGACGGCCTTCCAGGTCTAGATTTCTCGGTAAGGGTTACATTATTCAACAGCTGTTCAATAACGTTTAGACGATAGTCTCTATAATGCATGTCAGCATTACGGAGTTTTCTATAAATGCAGAAACTGTTTGCGTTTATATCGATCATATCTGTTTTAACTGTTTTATTTATCGCCATATCGATCAAGTAAAAAAATATTTTCTAATATGCCTTTACTGTATGGCGCATGATAGGGAAAGACACCATTCGTTGATCTTGTACGGCAACCCCAAGCATGTTGTAGTCGATTACAATTTTAGTTTCATAACAATTAGGTTTTGTCCCTTTCTAACAATACCTTTGGCCACGCATTTCTATCCCCTCATGAATAGTTGTGAGCATTTGGATAACTTTTTTGTCCTCCATTGAATAACCAAAATGCCATCTTTGCTCATTCTTATTACTTCTCCTAACTGAAGATCTTGATTATTGGGCTCACAGGGCATGTTGATTCGGTTTTGATTTGCTGTGCCTACAGCATGAGTATGTCTGTTGAGGATCGCCTTGCATAAATCATGTGAATTGTACCAATTATCCATGTATATCATATGGCCCTGATTTAAAATTGGTTCAGCTAACTGAAGGACGACTGCTGATCTGGCTGGCATGTTTAGGGTTTTTATCAGAGCCAGTGTACATTTTGAACGTACTGCAATATCCAATTGAAGATTCACACAGTTTATACATATTTATGCCGAATCTGGCCCGCTTACTAGGTTTGAGTTGCATGAATGAAAGCCAGCTCTCAGCTTTACTAAGCTTTCCTCAATTGCAAAATTCTTTTCCACAGTGTAAGTATGCATATACTTAGTTTCTAGGTAAGAAATTACTGGTCGTAGTTTTTTCAACTTGTCTTTTGGATCTGAATGTTCTGGACTGGAAAAATGTAAGAATCGAGAAATCTGATTGAACCTTATAAAAGACATGACGTCTGCAAATATTTGTTTCAATAATCCTGCGTTTCGATCAATACATTTGGATTGAGGGTTTTTTCACTTGCCCCATGAGCATATATAGTGTCAAATATGCTTTGATTTCATTTGCAACAGTTCACAAATTATGTTGACAAACATTTAATAACAAATAATTAAGTAGGCCTATAGAAATAATATATAAAGATGTATAAACCCTGGATAGCCTATATAAAAAAGTTAATATGCCCTCATGAGAACCCAATTAGGCCCATTCATAATTTTTATGTGTATATAAGTGATCTTTATAAGCCTATTCATATATTATATATGTACCAATCACCTCACATAAAATATTTCATAATCTTGTCCAATAATAGTGTAAACTACTTCAAACACAAATATAAATGAAATCTGATCTTAAATATAATATTACCAAGCTAAAATGTTATATAGTAATCTCAGTGGAAATTTAAAGAAAAAGTGTCAAGTGTGCCGGAAGCCTCAAGAAAGAAGATTATCTGTGAGTGTATTGTTATATGGGTGATGACCACATCTCTCTCTTCCAAAATGACTGGCCTAGGTGTTAGATGTTAAAAAGTGAGCCTTGTGTCAAGATTAACTAAATTCCCTTTAAATAAGTGCATTGGACACTAAAAGTTCAATCTTATTAATAGGAGAAGAGCTAAAACCATATAGATTATCCTTTTTATTTGTTATTAGTCCAAAAATAAATGGTTTAAGTGAAGAATGATGCAGCTCTGGTAAACCAAACCCAAGCTAACCCTGAACATACAGACTAAATTACTTCAGAGTTAGGGTGGATCAAGCAGCTTTAACTTCTGATTATGTCAATAAACATTCGTTAATTTGGCAATTTTAGTCCAAATTCAGTAGGAAGAGAACTTAGTAATCAAACTTTATAGCATCAGGGAAATCAGAACAGAACTTTTTAGACTCAAATCATTCAAAATCATGGCCGCGTTATGTTTGGTGATGCCAAGCCAACTTCAGTTCTTTGAACATCAGACTTAATTATATATTACAGTTATACGATCAGATTCAAATTTTAATAATAAAGAAAATCAGTTTTTTTATCCTAGCAAAAATCTAGTAAAAGAGAGAGTCACCACCACAAATCCTCCTAAACGCCCTGAGACCAAAGAAACTTTATTCTCACCGTAAGAGTTAAGCCGAGGACATTTAATATCATTTTAAACAATAATATTTCATAAATCAAAGTTATACCTTATCCCCACTTTTTGTATTATATATTTGTTAGTCCCTTGAGAATTTGTATATGTTGGAACGTAAATCTTGTAGAATAAATGTGCCAATTTGTTAACTGTAACCGTCTAGCTTTATTTCCAGCAGAAGTAGCCATCTTGTTTTCTTGTCACCTTAGAAGCGTCAGACGGTCAGACGCCACAGAGTATTTAGGCTAGCAATACAAGAACCAAACTCAATAAAAATAAGTAGGTATCGATATATTCAATAACAGAAAACAGTACATGTTACAAGTGTGAATATAGTAAATAGTAAAAACAAATAGCAAATAAAAAAATAAGTACAATAATGTTGGGGGTGTGTGGGTATTTTCACATTACTGTCTGCGCGCTTCCATGACTTTTCGTACAGTTTTTTTTGGCGATTTGGGTCTGACAATAATTTGTTTGCATAATCGTTGGTTTCAATCACAAACATGCTAAAGAATTCCTCGCCAAGAAACTCATTTATACATTTCAGGTGGCTAGGTTTTTCACCCAGCCTTTGGCTAGCAGCAGAATTCAAGCCTGGTACATTAGTAAAAGGGATATCTCTAACAGTATTATCAAAATCCTCCCATTTCCACCTGGGTGTTTCAAGTTTTTTCCCCTTTAAGCGAATTTCCCCTATAGGGAAGAAACTATTACCGTAGTCGGGATGGTAATAACTAGGCCCGGGACCATGATAACTTTTCGTTTTGAGGTCCCCGGACCCCAAAAACACCATTCGTTCGAAACTGTATATACATATATATATATATGTGTGTGTGTCCGTGAGCACGATAACTCTCGTAAAAATTATCCGATTTTGATGAAATTTGGTATAAACGTGTAAATCAACATTTATGACTTTAAGTTTGGAAACCAGCCAGATCGCTCTATCCGAAGGGGTATTTTGGGGGGGTTTTGTACCCCAAAAATGGGTTTTTCGAATTTTTTACATATAATTTTGGAAAAAGTCAAATTTTAGTTTTCCCATTGGATTCAGCTTAAAAAAACACACAATTTGGTATTTTGATCATTTCTTTACGTCAATTGGTTACCGAGATATTGAAAGTGCTAAACACAGTACGTTGTCTAATGTTATTCTTATGGAGGAAAATAAAAATTTTATATATCGCTTATTTATGAACGTATACTGACGAAACTTGGTATACGGCTTCATCTAGTTGTGGACCATTGATATTTGCTCAAAAAACAATTTTTTACCAAAGGCTCCCATAGCAGCAAACCTGCGTACTCAGCCCCATGTTATTCTTATGGAGAATAAGTAACGTGTTATCTCCCTTCATTATGAAAATAAATTAATGAAATTTGGTATGTGGCTTTACCTACATGAGTTATATTGATATTTGTATAAAATCTCATTTTTTGTATTCCTTGCTTCAGAAAACCTGCATACTCAGCCGCCATGTTATTCTTATGGAGAATAATTAAAATGTCATAAATTGTTTATTTATGAATGTATATTGATGAAACTTGGTATGTGGCTTTATGTGGTATTAAGATACGTATATATGCATTGGAAACTCGCTGAGTACGCAGGTTTGCTGCTACGGGGGTATTTAGCATCAGGCCTACTCGGCCCTTCAACAGTTTTTTTTGCCCTACCTCTCACAGTTTTCTTAGAGATACCTTAGGCCTACCCCTTTTTCTAGACACAGCGGAGGTACTTGGTCTACTAGTACCTGCAATTTCAACTTGAATGTCATTTGTTACTTCAATTACTGGCAATGATTCTTCTGTAAAAATTTCCTTGCGCCCCATTTCCTCACTACCATCCAAGTCAATATTACCTAAACCTAATTCTTCACCTTTCCTATTTCCTTGCCTCATTTCCTCACTACCATCCAAGTCAATATTACCTAAACCTAATTCTTCACCTTTCCTATCTCCTTGCCCCATTTCAACATCCCCTAAACCTACCTCTTCACCTTCCCTTTCTTGTTGTTGATCATCATCTATTGTCATTACCTCGTCCTCGTCTAGTACCTCTTCACCTTCCCTTTCTTGTTTTTGATCATCATCTATTGTCATTACCTCGTCCTCGTCTAGGCCTATGTCTGTTTCACAGCGTATATCCGTCGTTTCTGCTTCCTCAATCCACCCACAATCAATGGACGTAACACTACACATATTATCGTCATATTCGTCTAATAAGTTGACGATTTTACTTGAACAAATAGCTTCATAATTATCTTTAGAACAGCCAACCATGGTAAACAAATCACATCAAAACACACATACATACAAACAAACTGTAAACAAACATTTGACACTGTTTTACCAATGACAGCTGATTTGTTTTGACATAATAGTGATATCATGTCACTATTGTTTACTACGATTGAGGTAGGTTAGTTCACAGCTGCTGTTGTTGTTGTAGTAATAACTTGTGTTTGGGGACAGACGACAAGAAAACCAAAGATGAATAAACCAGATCCAAACAGTCCATAAAAGATATAACTTCTGTTGTATAATCTCCATGCTACTCGAAGATCGAAAAATACTGTTTCATTTGAGTCAAAACCTACAAAATCGTTTTCAAATGACAATTAAAATATGTTTTGTACAGTCTTGTAACCTTTATTAACAGTTTTCAACCAAATTCGACGCCATAAAAAAAACCCATCTAAAAGATTCTAAAAACATGATGTCATCATCACGGAACAGTTCCGTGATGATGCGAAATTTGGGCTCACATCAGCCATCACGGAACAGTTCCGTGATGCAAGGCTAATGGGTTAAGCATTAAGAGTAAAATAATCAAAATAAATATATGTAACATGGTTACCAACTACTAAGGCACTAAGGTACATTGTGTACTTTGTGACTTTGAACACGAATAAAGTTGGTAAGAGTGTACTAAGACATGAGGAGGGGGAAAATAATTGCTGTGAAAGGGCCTGAATTATCATCAGTAACATTATTTCTGAACACCTAACTGAATGTGTTATATTCCTCAACTATTTATACTGAGGTAGGTTTAGAGCTCACAGCAAAATTGTTTCAATGTTTTATATTGTTAAAGTGTTCATGAATTTGTGTAAACCAAAGTGAAATGTCTTATGGATGATCTGTTTTAATTAAATAGCTCTATTCTGGATTATTAGCGAATTTCCCCTATAGGGAAGAAGCTATTACCGTAGGTCTCATGGTAAGACTTAAGCCCGAGACCATGATAACTTTTCATTTTGAGGTCCCCAGATGCCAAAAACACCATTCGTTCAAATTTTTATATATGTATATATATATATATATATATATATGTGTTTGTAAGCACGATAACTCTCATAAAAAAGGTCCGATCTTAATGAAATTTGGTACAAACGTGTAAAATACCATTTATTTGAACGAGTTCGAAAACCAGACGAATCGCACCATCCAAAGGGGGGTTTTGTACCCCAAAAATAGGGGTTTACACATGTACATTTTATTGAAATCAAATTTTAATTTTCACCATTGAATTCAGCATAAAAAAACAAAAAAACAAACTTTGGAATCTTGATCATTGCTCTACGTCAATTGGTTACTGAGATATTGAAAGTGCTAAACACAGTACATTGTCTAATGTTATTCTTATGGAGAAAAAGAAAAATTGTATATCTCGCTTATTTATGAACATAAACTGACGAAATTTGGTATATGGCTTCATCTGGTTGTGGTTTATTGTTGTTTGCACAAGAAAACAATTTTTCGCCTATGGTTCCCGTATCAGCTAACCTAGGTACTCGGTCCCCATGTTATTCTTATGGAAAATAAATAAAATGTTGTATATTGCTTATTTATGACTGTATATGGATGAAACTTGGTATGTGACTTCACTTAACTGAGTTCTATTGATATTTCCATAAAAACCCATTATTTTGTGTTCCTTGTTGCAGAAAACCTGCGTACTCATCCCCAATGTTATTCTTATGGAGAATAATTAATATTTTAAATATCGCTTGTTGTGAATATATATATTATGAATATTGTTAAGTGGCTTAATGTGTTATGTTATAATTCATTGGAAATTCGCTGAGTCTCCAGGTTTGCTGCGACGGGTGTATTTTATATCTCCACTGATAAAGAATAATAATGTAGACCTCGTGCGGATCTTCGTGAAGCCTGAGTAGGGGGTGCCAGCAGAAGAGTGGGGGGATCAGGGTTAGAGGGGAAGTTCAAAATACCATGTGTCATAATACTATTCCTTCGGAAAACATTTGGCTACTCTTTATATTAAATATATTTTACTGGGTGAACGTATAGTAATTACGTTTTTATGACAGCCTTTATAAACACGAGGATGGTATTTAAACCATAACTGACAATATACTCTTTATGTTTTTGAGTACTGTATTTTAAATTATATCTTAACAAATTCTAAATGGATTACATTAGGCTTCTTGGCTTTCTTTTCACATGGAATCGTCAACACACCCTGTTTCACTATTATTTGCAGTATAGTTAGAAAATTTGTTCTTGTACGATCAGTTTTTTTTTACTCTTAAAAAGGTTTATTGCTATTGCTGATTGTTTATTTGTAATTTCAATATTTATCCTATAAAACTAATGTTTAAACATATGGGTGCAGCGAACTCGCTAGGTTGAAGGCAATTAAAATAATTTGTGTTAGGCCTAATCAATAAACGCTGTCCCACACTTCTCGCAAATCCGCCCAAACATTCAGCCGAACTCCGAATGTTCGGAGTAGTCGTTAGAAGTGTGGGAGCTGCACGAACTTTTTGGTATCAGTACACTATCGCCGAATGATTTGCTCCAATGTTCCACCGAATATTCGGAACGAGTCACGAAACAGAATCTTGCACCTAATCAACCGAATGTGCACAACAAACTAACCAAGTACACGCTCTCGTAATACCATGCTCGCCCATTCGCTTCCGCTCATCTCCTTTGATTCGTGCCAAAAACCCGACAAAAAATGGAGCACAGGCGAACACGAACCATGGCGAGGCGAACTATCCCAAACATATACGAGCAAATTGAGTACACTATCGCGCTCGCCTTTCTTAGGCCATAGTGAACTGGTAGCAAGAATACAGGACGGAATGTTCATTGAACATTCGGGAGGATGTTCGGCCGAATGTTTTAGGCCTGTTCGCGAGATGTATGGGACAGTCAGACTTAACCTAAGATCTTGCATAACAATCACTTCGCGGTTGCAAGGTTTTTGGTTTGGCACATACAGATGATTCTCACAATCAATTTTTAGTCAACAGTCTAAGAACAGATGTCAATCGTTCACCCCCACCCTAAAAAACCGGTTTAAACCACTTTTACCAATAAAACCCAGGCTTCACGAAGATCCGCACGAGGTCTATTTGGTGTTATTTGACTACTGTAAACATAAATAAATAAATAATTAATTTTGGAACTAATTTAAAAGTAAGCTTGGTATTGGTGAAGTCATCCATTCGTAAACAATCATGAGTGAGGAGAGAACAAATTGTAAATATACTGTGTTTATTTATTTTTAATTTTAGATTAAAAAGTTGAGGTAAGGGAATTTTTTAAAAAGTCTTTATTCATATAGACACAGAGTATTGCAAATTCAAAACTGAAAAGGTGAAGATTAAATTTTAAAAAACTACTGTGTGAAACTGTTTGATCTTAACTTGAAGATAATTTAATTTGAGGCATTCTGCTACAAGTAGTGATATTATACAGCGAAGGTCTAAAGTTAAACTCTCTTTTTATAGTAAAGATAAGTCTTAAAGAAGCACAGGAAAGAAAAATACTAATCCTAACAACTATAAGGTAATACACTATGACGATTAGATTGAAAAAGAAATTAATATATTTTCTTTACTTAGAAGACTCTATAAGATTTAACAGATTGCTGGTGGAAAAAACATACATTACAAATTACATTTCCTCACAAATTAAAAAACAATATTTTGAGAAAATTAAATTTTAATAATTTCAATTTAAGATCTTGGCCAATACATATTAATAATATTAATGTTATTGTTAATTTTAATTGATTTCCAAATGTTTTTAATGTACTATAACTTGTTGAGGTATTGTAGTGATTTCAATTTTGAAGTACCAACGAAATGCATTTTAATACTAGCTGGCCCGACAGACGTCGTCCTGTTCTGATGTCATTGAATATGTTTTATGTCAAATACTCGTTCATTTTCAATTTGAGCTCACTCTCCTATCAAAAAAAGAGTTTGATTTGTCATTCAAGTAGTTTTTTATTTCCATAATGAACATACATGTTTATGCCTTTCAAGTTACTAACCTTATAACCTTTGTTGTAACCAACTGAACTTTGATCAAATCAATGGGAACTTTGAAGGCCAGTGGGACAGAGAGACCTTAGGTCGGATTACAAATTTTCTTTTACATTAACCTTGTCCTGGCATTAACAAACACAATAAGCAAATAATTATTCAATATGATGCACTCATTCTCAAGTTATGGAATCACAAAGGAAAACAGGCATTCATCTTCTAATATAACAAATTCTTGTGTCACAGTGTAACAAAACACCTCCGAAACGGCTTGACCGATTCTTATGAAATTTTGTGTGTATATTCGGTAGCTCTGAGAATAGGACGTAAACTATTTTTTAAATTTTTTTTGATAGGCGAGTGAGTGAAGCGAATGAGCTCATATTGAAAATAAACGAGTATTGACATAGAACAAAATCAATGACATTAGAACAGGACAACGTCTGTCAGGCCAGCTAGTTTTTATATATTAAGAAAGGATACAGTATTTTTATAATTTTGACCAACTTAGACTTTGGTTTAGACTTTTTTTACTTTATTTTATTTTAATACCGGCTATGTAGCATCACTGACTGATAGAATAAATAAACAATTTGTTATTACTAATTGTTTTAGTTTGATTTCTTCTTTTCCATGATATATTAACTTATAAATCAATTAGAACTCCCGAGCTGAGCTGTGTTTTAATTCCACCATTTGGCTATTGAATTTGTAGAAAAAAATTAAGTTTAAAATACTTTGAATAAAGTAAAGTTATGTTAGTCTTGACCAGAAATTAGTTTATAAAATAGTATGTAACAAGTGAGACTTAAAATAAATATATTTACATGAAAAATAATATTTCAACAAAAAAAGCAATATTGAAAATCCTGGGATTAAATTGTTGATCTGTTGAGTTTTTGAACACCAAAACCTGACCCGTTCCAAGTGGAAAGAAATGCTGCTTCTCAAAGCATACACTACTTTGTACTATAGGTTTTACGACAGAAAATAAGGAATTTTTTCATGTAACAATAATTTATTGTAATACAAACAATTACAAAATTCATTAAATAATAAACAGTAAAATCAGTACCTGAATCGAAACAATCTTCAACCTCGTTGGAGATCACAGTACACCGCAAAAGTACCTGAAAATATTGAAACAGTAAGATAAGTAACATAAAATAAATTACTCTTAGATTACTTATGTAAAAAGGAATAGAAGATTCTGATGGATCTCTAGGTTACCAGGCTGTATAATTTACGATCTGTCTTAAGAGAATGACTGGAGCGGCAACACTCCATCATCAACTACAACCTGTATACTGAGCCAGCAAGAGCAGCAGTGCCCTACAATATGAGGGTCATCCAGAAAGTAAACAATGTTTGTGTACCGCGTTGAGCACAGCCTTGCCACCAACTCACCACCTTGCTGTGCAACAGTCCACTCGCCACCATGCCAAAATGTGAGCCGAATCTCGTTGCTGAGCAGACACGTTTATTGTTTGTACAATAATTCAAAATGGCAGTTTCAACCGAAAATCCTGCCAAATACGAGATGTGTAGTGTTATTCGGTTTCTGAATCTGAATGCGCAAATTGTTCGTCCTATACAGATTTGTAGACAAACACTAAAGAAAGTTTAATAATAATAATGCTTTATTGCCATTAATCAAATGAAATAGACGTCACAAGAAATATAAGATACATGCACATACCATTCTTAACAAATAAATAGTTTATGGTGAAACTGCAGTGAACAAGACATTGAAATTTCTAGAAAGGGTTCATATAGTGTGGTAACAGTGAACCATCCGTTTTCCTCAATTATTTATTTCAAATCATCTATAACGAGCGATATCCTGCCACTCCGATCCTCATCATGCACATTGGATTTCCCTTCATTAAATGTAATACACCATTATTCCCTGAAGACTCATTCACTGTATTTTCACAGTAAACTTTCTTCGTCTACAAATTTAATTGGTCGAACATTGTGTATACTCAGAGACATAATGACACTGTGGATTTCACATTTGGCTAGATTTTTGATTGACACCGCCATATTTAATCGTTGTAGAAACAAGACGTGGGACCGCTCAGCAACGAGGCTTGCCTCACACTTCAGCGAGGAGGTGAGTGGACGGCCAGACAGACAGTCGCTGGGTGGGGGAGCTGTGTTTGGCGCAGTGTGCAAACGCTCTTTACTTTCTGGACAACTCTCGAATTTAAAAGCTAAATGGAAAATATTTTTGATCTAAACTTTAATAGCAGGACTCAAATTCTTGACGGACCAGTCTTGTATTCTTTACACGAGACTTCACTCACCCGTCTAGCCCGGGTACAGTATGTCGTAGTGTCCCGGTCTATACAGCAGGTGAATGGCCGGGGTGGAGCCCTCGGGGAAGTCGTGAGCTATGACCTCGGGCGTGTTGCCTCGGTCCATGTACCTCACCCTCACCCCGACCTTGAGTGCCGAGGACAGTGCGATGATGTGAATGTGATCGCTCTCCTTGAACATTGGCTCCACTTCCTGAAGCAACACCAAAATATATACGTCATACTCAAAACATAAATGGTTTCTAAATTAAATAAAACATCAACATTTGTATCAAGATAAATCAAATGATACAAAATCAGCAGTTGAGGTTAAAAAATTGTCTTGTAGGGTTAGGCAAGCCCAGAATTTTTAGCTCAAGCCTAGCTTACTTATTTTCAAATATTGTTGAGTCTTGCGTTCGTTCAAGTTTATTCATTTGTTTAATTTGTTTCCCCTTTCAACCGATTAGCTGATAGGTAAGTTTAGGTACAGTTCGGGTCACAGTGCTTAGCGTCTGGTTAGTGTATGATCTGGAATAACTTTTCGCCTCTATTTGGCTTAGTATCATTAAGTGTTACAGTATACTTTTGCCAACAGAAAGCACTATTAATTAATTTAGTTTTAAAACATTGGTTTTGGTTATTTTCGATATTGTCTGCTTTTATTTACGAGACATTTGAGTTGGTTCTCGCCTTTCCCAGGCGTCAAGCACCGTGGCACAAACTGCACCTTGATTGTATACTTATGCAGTGAAAATTGCTGCAAGCCCTCTCTCCAGTCCGTGACTGTCATTAAGAGGGAAGGTGATTAATTTTCGGCCGACATTACGTTGTCCAGTTGTTATTATTGGCCGATATTATATTTGCCATCGTCATTTACAGGTTACAGTTGATATTACACAAGTTCAGTTATTTACTAAGTTATGTTGTTTATGACCGAATCATGTTTCCTGTTGTTATTTTGGGCAGATTTTACATGGTGCAGTCGTATTTTGTGGCTGTTACTGAGCGATTTGGCAGTTCGCAATAGTTAACAATCCTCCAGAGATCGTCAAGAAATACTCGCTCAAACTTTTAAATATTTGTTAAAACTTCAAGTCATGTATTGAAATTCTCAAATTTTCGAGTACTCACACACCCCAACAAATTTGTGGTTCCTTACTATTTTGGCAAAACTATGTAATCTAGAACCCATTTCGAACAATTTGATGACTGTCTGGTCAACATTTATGTGATACTTGTGAACTCTTGAGGGAATTATATGTCTTAGTGTTGGTAAATCTTGCCAAATGCCATGCTTGGAACTAATCATTTCCCCAGGCACATTTATACTCCTCAATAAGGGACCGCATTAAGATTGCCTGCCTTGTCTGTGGCTAGAGTGAAATGTCTACATTCGCACAGCTTACAGTTGGGGCAGGCCTCCACCCCAACCAACGAGATTTATAAATTACATCCAGAGTTCTCATCTGGGGAGAAAAATTGAAGCCTCACTGGAGAATATTGTTGTAAACAAACCTGAGAGAAAAATGGTTTCCAGCAAACATGTGATGAAAAATATGTTTGACGTGAAAATTGTATTTTAAAAGAAAATATTATTCTTTCTCCTTGTGTTACATATTCATTATCAATACAAATTATTTCATCTTAAAAGAACTTTAAATATAAAAAAAAAACACTTTAAATATGGTGCTTATTTTTATTGTTTTCTTGACGGAAAACTAATGTACAACAATAATGTGTTGATAGTTGGGTTGCCGAGGTCACGGCGCCCACCATGTAGCTTCACTTTTTCTTTGAGATTAATGTGTTTCCACCCTCTATATGTACTAAGCTTACCTGACTGCAGAAGTCCTTGATGGTGCGGTCGCCCTCGATGAAGTGCTGGTAGAAGTCCGCCTCCTTCTGCAGATGTCCGGAGGCTATCAGTCTCAGATACACGACCACGTAATCCGAGTAGCCTTGGTCGTTGAACATCTTGTGCAACGCCTCGTACGAATCGGGGCCTTTGCCCACCAACTCTATCACTTCCATGAACTGCAAACAAACACTTATTTTACTAAGAGTGTAGTTAATTTTATTCTCATATAGAATCTCAAGATATTGTTTGATGCTTCAACTTAATTGTTCAAGCATGCCGACAAATTAGTATAAGTTATACCAGTGTAGCTAACCCCACCGATTGCAGAAATGTGATTGTACGAAGTGAAGTTTTTTGGGACTGCCCACCACATAATTGTTATTTTTTTACTTTCTCCCCCTTATACATAGTATATGGAGAAAGTATTGTTTTCGCCAAAATTTTTGAATTTGAGTTGTTAGTGGAAATATTCGTTTTGGTGCTCCCTGAATCCAAAAAAGTGATTTTTACGTGATGTCTGTGTGTGTGTCTGTCTGTATGGATGTGTACAGAGTTAGAGCCTTAACTAATGGTCCGATTTGTATGAAATTTGGTATATAGGTACTAATTCATGATATCTCCAGGCGTTTTTTCATTTTTTTTTAATTTTTGATTTTTAAGGGCAATTATCCCCCAAAACCACCAAAAAACATGAAAAATCAAAGTTTCTCAAAAACAGCTCTAACTATTTTAATTAAACTTTGGTCGTTTGTATATCTTTAGTTTTCCAACAAAAAGACACCACCTGCATTTCTGTAAAAATTCAGGTTCAGAAGTTACAGGACTTAAAACATCAAAAATTCAGTTTTTTGATTTTTCATAAAAAAATGTAACTATAAAAAATATTACTATTTACCATTAAAAACAGCTCAAAAAACTAAATAATTTAATATTTTGAATTACTATTCTACAATTGCTAGTTGCGGAGAAAATTTAAATTTTCATTTTGCGGTAAACACAGTAGGTTGTCCAATGTTATCCTTATGGGGAATACAAAAATTACTATTTCTCTCTTATTTACTGATCAATTTCATTCAAACTTGATATGCTTGACAAGTTAGCATTGACCAACGGAGGAAATTCGAAATATGTTGCCCCTTAATAACCCGGGAGGGAGGGGAATAGGGGGCATTTGCCCTCTTAAAACCACGTGTATAGCACAATGGATCCTGTGCCTCCAAAACAGGGATTTGGGTGGATGTTTTTTAAAACAACTTGTTTACAAGATTTTCTGTACATTCGACCGTGCTTTGTATTCTATATTTAGTAAATAAAAAGTAATTTATTCATTGAAGTTGGGCTAAAAGGGAGAAAGTAAGTGTCAGTTTCCTGATACCGTTTATTTTTAAATACCTCAACTGCCAGACACCATAGGCTAATAGGTCTGTACGGCAATCTAAAGACAGTGAGATACCATTAATAGAAATGGGCAGGCCAGAGGTTAACACCCATGAAAAAGTATCACAGCAGTCGGCCGGGATCAAACCTAAGCTTGACAACGGCTGACTTGCGAGGCCAGAGCTCTACCTCTGAGCTACTGCATTTGGTAATATAACCTTAGATCCCCTCAAGGTGAGAACGCAACAAGCAGCTAGATATATAGTTGAAATATAAATAGCATGCAACTAGTGACTTTTAGAAGCTATAGCCTCTAACCCTCAGTTTAAACTGGCTGTACTGTTTACTGGAAAATAAATGGATATTAATGTTTACATTTTATACCTGATTATATCACAAACATGAACACTAGAAGTGATTACGCCTACAGCTGCCCGTTACTTTATTTTAAAGGAAAGAGAATATTTTTTTAGTACTTTAAGGAAATTTTTTAGAGAAAATAAGAGGGGTGAACAAAATTGGGGTCTGTTTTCATCCTGAACTGTTTTTCTTTTAATGTTTTAAGTTTCAGTGTTACAGGTCTTACGACAGCTTCAGAATCCTGTGCAAAGATACAAGTTTACCATTTTTTCCTTAAACTATTTTATATTAGGAAATTTTCCTATTATATAAATATATATAGGACTTGTAACAAATTTGATGCCTGTGAGATTTAAATTATTATTAGCGATTGTCGGAGGTCGAAATTCAACCAAAAATAATTTTACGTTAACTCAATGCAATGCATACGAATAATGGTTTGCGAGAATGTTTTTCCATATCCTGTGTGAGCAGTTAAAAAAATATTTAAACCACAATCCAATCAATTACAGTTCTTCCATAAGATTAACATTGAAACTTTGAAAGCCTGTGGAGCGTAGCCTTGAGGGAAAATAATTATAAAGAGTTTCTGCACATCTACGCGACAATACCTTTCTAACGGTGTGCTTGAATTTCTCCTATAATACATAGGTACATGCTGAGAAAAAAGAGGGACAGTTTTTGCTTGCCTATTAATGTCATGATATATTTTTTACTTTTTTATGGCCTTTTACTGATATATTTTTATTTCAATTCATGTTGAGCTCAGCAAAGTGGTTTTCTAGTTACTTAAATAAAAAATGTACCTACAGAAGCTTATTAATAACCAACTGTAGTTGAACACTTTATATCTGCTTTATAACGGACATTATACAACTTTTTCTGTGGGCTACAAAAATACCAGTTCTAAAGTTAAACAATCACATGGATCACCAAATTCCTAGTACAGAAAAAAATAAACAAGTTTAGGTCCAAGTGGTTACATTTCTACTTACTGTGTCATGGAAATCTTCTAACGTGAACTGAGGAAATCCCAAGGCGATTAAAGAATCTTTGCTTTTTAAAGCGAGTTCCCTGAAACTGAAAGCCCAGCTCAATTGTGGTTATAGGCTAATAAGAATTATGAATCAATCTTATATTTATACAAGTTAACGAATCTAACCAAACTGTATAATAACTAGCTCGGTATGTGAAATTACACTAATACCAGTTTGACCTTGATCAAAGTATTAAAAATTATATGAGACTTGAAACTGGAAACCGCCATTGAAGTTAGCCTATCTAATTAAACATCCTAGTGTGACTCTCTACACATTCCTAACTTCAATTTTGACCTTTTTGGGGACTACCCACCACTACAGGTACCCATCATCTTTGTAATGGCACTGTCTTTCAGCTGAGACTAATGAAACCATCTTGTCAAATGTTTTAAATAGAAATGCAAATATCACAGAAACACAGGGTCACCCAAAAGGTTTTATAGGCCCTCTCTTCCATAATCATATTGTGTGTTATATATGCAAATTATAAATTCATCCTACAAAATGTATACGAAGTTCTATATTCTGTTTCCCTGCCATGATTGCCATCTGTTCAGAGGTGCCTTGATGGTCAGCTAGTGAACAAAGTGGATCATCGGGAGGAGGAAGTTCCCCCACCACTTTCCTTCATTACTTATGCCATTAAACAAAGTACTTCAATTTGTATTTTATTGAAGACTTTATCGCAACTAATTGATAAACACTATCATGTTTCATTCTTAGTTTCATGGTTGGCTTTGTCAATAAACACTGTATGACCAGTGGAGGGGGTAGTTTTCCCCAGAACTCTTTGTTTACTACTGTCAGATTCAAAATTATGGATAATCGAGTTTGACTTGCCACCAAATTAACCGATTGAGCTACAATAACGGCGGTTACATCAAAATTGTCCTTATCTTATTCTTCGTGTTTTGGTGAAAACAAAAATTTTAAATTTTGGTTATAACTCATTTTTATTGCGGGTAGAATCTAAAAAGTACACGATTTTTGCCGTTTTATAGCAACTATGGACTTAAAAAATTCATATTTCCGAAATGGGTTAACGTATCGATTTCAAATTTTGAAATGTCATAGATAGACATGTTTTTAGGTTATTTGTATAATTTTAGATTTTTAAACTTAATTTTATGAAAGCTGTTATCCATTTCGTAAAGTGATGTTTTCTCAGCACTCAAAAGAGCTAAAAACTTGTTTAATGGCTTGTTATGAGGTTCGTGATTTTAATAGTCTAATTTTGAAAGTACTTAAACCAAATCTACCTCGAAACAGTTTATTTAGAGTGATTATTAAGTAATAAATGAGTGTGCGCACGAGGCTGGCTACCGCTTCGGCTTGTTGAAAAGAACAGAGTGCGACGTTGCCGCGATAAGCGAGTTGGCAGGCGCTCCACACTCTGAGACTTTTAACCTTTTGGCAGGTGCTCCGCGCTCGGGTTGGATGGGAAAGATGATGCACGCACCCCTAATGAATGTGACAGAAGAGCAATGTTCGTTTTCTCCTGAGTCATTTGGTGAGCGTTTTAACTTGTGTTCACAAAATGTCCCAAACTGTCAAAATCATCCTTAAACAGAATCATTAAGAAGCTTGGTTTTAGGTTCAAGAAATCCAACAAAAACTAGTTCTAATGAAATCCAACTCTATTGCTGCTTTTCGCCTTGTCTATTTAAGAAGAATAAAGGACCTGAGAGCTAAAGGCTTTAAAGTCTGTTATACTGCTGAAACTTGGTGGGGACAAAATCATACAATGAAGAGTGGTTGGCAAGAACATACGATCGACGCAATGAATAAGAACTTTAACAACTACAACCAAACGGAGATAGGAAATGGTAAAAATTTATATCAACAAAGACATTTTGAGAAACACTTGCAGATTGCGGAGTGCTAGCCAACTCGCTTATTGCGGCAACGTCGCACTCCGTTCTTTTCAACACGCGCAGCGGTAGCCAGCCTCGTGCGTGCACTGATTTATTACTTAATAATCACTCTGAATAAACCGTTTCGAAGTAGATTTGGTTTAAGTACTTTCAAAATTAGACTATAAGAATCACGAGCTTCATAACAAGCCATTAAACAAGTTTTTAGCACTTTTGAGTGCTGAGAAAACATCACTTTACGAAATGGATAACAGCTCTCATAAAATTAAGTTTAAAAATCTAAAATTATACAAATAAACTAAAAACATGTCTATCTATGATGTATCAAAATTTGAAATCGATAAGTTGACCCGTTTCGTAAATATGAATTTTTTAAGCCCGTAGTTGCTAGAAAAACGGCAAAAATCGTGTACTTTTTAGATTCTACCCACAATAAAAATTAGTTACAATCAAAATTTAAAATTTTGTTTACACCGAAACACGAAGCATAAGACAAGAGCAATTTTGATGTAACCGCCGTTATTGTAGCTCAGTCGGTTAATATTTGGTGGCAAGTCAAACTCGAGTATCCATAATTTTGAATCCGACAGCAGTTGGCCATCAAGTCATCTCCGTACCTTACATGTGTGGAACATTCTTGTATAAAAGGAACATTTGGGGTTTAAAAGGACAAACTATATCCACACATTTAGGCACTCATAACTCAAAAAAAGGTGGAACAACGGTGGCTGGGGTGGGAGATGGGCGGAAATTGAGCAAATGCAGATCTTAGCATATCAGTACATATAACTTTAAAAAAAAATAATAATATCCAATAAATATGATCATCTATTTTATCAATCTTGACAAATGTATGTAAACAACTGCACACACACACAAATAAATAAGCAGTTACATCTACATTAGAGTGTAAATGAATAGGCAGGAAGGGTTAAGAGAGTACAAATCTATAAACAAACAGGCTAGTTTTTTACTACAGTTAAGTAAGATGAAATAATACTTAGACAAATTTACCTCATTACCTTTTGTATTCTTCTGGATTATCTAAGAGTCTTTCAAAATACGCAAAACCAAAACCTCTGAAGAAACAGTTCCCATCTGGCCTTGTTCTTCTGATATTTTTGTACTTGCTTGCTAGATCATGAACTTTTTGTCTGTAAATATCATCAGCAGAGTATTCTGATTCCAAGGTCATTAGATTTTCTTTCTCTCCAACCAAAGCAATTTTTTCAGATATCTGGAAAAAGTTCAAGGTTGTTATTGTTATTGCTGGATTAGGAAACCCAGCATTAGCTGCTAGGCACGTCTTCCACAAGCGGGAATTTTTTCGCAGGTTATCGGAATGAAAGGATGTAGCAGGAAAGGAAAGGGAGGGATGGGACAGGCAGCCAAATTGTCCTTTGTCCAAATTGTCACAGAGGGCCAACTCCCGTGCTCCTGTGATCAGGCTCAAACAGGCGGACCCTGCTCTATCCTCCAACTGGCCAACTCAACTGACAGGGTATCCCCAGCAGCTGCAAATAGAGGAACCAAAGGTGAAAGGGAAACTCGTTATAATGGACAGCCAAAAGACTCACCATATATAATGACAACTTCATCTGCTGTACCCAATGTCAGCCTCAAAACTGGTAGAGACCAGTTTTAAGGTTGTCCTGGGACCAATTTAAGTTCAAAGTAAAAACCTGGGAAGTAAATGATCCAGATTAAGACTTCCATGGTTTTAAAAGGTGATTAATTTTGTTTACAATCAAAATGTTGCAAAATTATGTAGTCTAATAGATTTTTACCAGTGAACAAGTTGTTTAAATGTTGATTGTAAATAATGTAGCGTTTAGAACTTATTTGTAAGCTCTGAATGCTAATAAATAAAATTGCACATAATTCCTTTTTAGCGAATTTCCCCTATAGGGAAGAAGCTATTACCGTAGTCGGCATGGTAAGACCTAGGCCCGGGACCATGATAACTTTTCGTTTTGAGGTCCCCAGACCCCAAAAACACCATTCGTTCGAAACTGTATATATATATATATATATATATATCTATATATATATATATATCTATATATATATATATATCTATATATATATATATATATATATATATATATATGTGTCCGTGAGCACGATAACTCTCGTAAAAATTATCCGATTTTGATAAAATTTGGTATAAACGTGTAAAGCAGCATTTATGACTTTAAGTTCGAAAACCAGCCAGATCGCTCTATCCGAAGGGGTATTTTGGGGGGGTTTTGTACCCCAAAAATGGGTTTTTCGAATTTTTTACATATAATTTTGGAAATAGTCAAATTTTAGTTTTTCCCATTGGATTCAGCTTAAAAAAACACACAATTTGGTATTTTGATCATTTCTCTACGTCAATTGGTTCCCGAGATATTGAAAATGCTAAACACAGTACGTTGTCTAATGTTATTCTTATGGAGGAAAATAAAAATTTTATATCTCGCTTATTTATGAACGTATACTGACGAAACTTGGTATACGGCTTCATCTGGTTGTGGACCATTGATATTTGCTGAAAAAAAAAACAATTTTTTACCAAAGGCTCCTGTAGCAGCAAACCTGCGTACTCAGCCCCATGTTATTCTTATGGAGAATAAGTAACGTGTTATCTCCCTTCATTATGAAAATAAATTAATGAAATTTGGTATGTGGCTTTACCTACATGAGTTATATTGATTTTTGTATAAAACCCCATTTATTGTGTTCCTTGCTTCAGCAAACCTGCATACTCAGCCGCCATGTTATTCTTATGGAGAATAATCAAAATGTCATAAATAGTTTATTTATGAATGTATATTAATGAAACTTGGTATGTGGCTTTATGTGGTATTAAGACACATATATATGCATTGGAAATTCGCTGAGTACGCAGGTTTGCTGCTACGGGGGTATTTTAATACCATCTCTGTAATAAATGGAGATTGACAAAAAAATGGAGCTCTGGTCCACCCCAATCGCATGGCACATTGCAAGGGGTTGCAGGGTTATGCTTAACTGCAGCCACCTAAATCCCAGAGGTAAGGTATCAATTCAAAGAATGAAAGATTATTTACCCTCCATGGTCTTTTACATTTTTCATTGTTGTTAATCAGTTATATTATAGGCCTATAAGCCTATCAATCCCTATAGCTATAAGCCCTATATTCCCTATAGCTTTCCAATCTTTACTGTGGGTAAGACAAATTTTGTTCACTTAAAATGTGTAGACTGTGCCGGAAACAGTAGCCAGTCAGAGGTTTGAGTTCAAAGGCAAATCGGAATACAAATTGTCCATATTGTAATATTTGTCAACATATACAACTTATATTTATTTCCTCTGAAGTAAATATTTTATAAAATATAATTTTTGTATACAACAAATATATACGGGGAGAGATGAGAGATATTTCATGTTCATAATTCTCTGCTTTCATATAGCATGTCTAACATAAACCACAAATTAGTGTAAGCTTGAATGTTTTACTATTGGGTGAATTACCTCCTTCTCCAGGTTTCTCTGTTGTTGCAAAATAAGGTCATCTTGGTTGACTTCTGAAAAAGTATAAATTAATTTAACGATCAGTAACAAACAACAAATAATTACAATAAACAGGTAAAAAATGTAATTGTTTAAACTATCTCTCTCACCTTTTCACGTTTGATAGATACCGTACATATTAAGTTACTACTGCTTAGTTGTTCTTAGGTATTGAATGCAGCTTTTTGATCGGCATGGTACATGTTGTGTAATTAAATATGTCTGACTAATTTTGAAATATATTCACACTTAAGTTAGTTGATGAAAATACAATAAAATGCAAGTGGAAGATGATAAAAGAAAATCAAATTAGCTCAATCACAACTGATGTTATCCAATGACCAACGAAATAATCAATTAAGCGTTTTATATATTTTAAGCTGCTGTAAGGCTTTTCAATTAGATTTAAACACAGTATTGTTAGCTAAACTAAAATGTTTTTCCAAAAGTAAAAAAAAACTCAGGGCCTCCATCCATTTAGTCCCTGAGATATCAGCAACTCCGCAGCAAACCTGTACACATGATACTTAAGGCGGTCCCACACTACTCGCGAACACGTCTGAACATTCGGCCGAACATTCTCCAGAACATTCAGCCGAACATTCTACCGAACATTCACTGAACGTTCGTCCTGATGAAGCTCCCACACTTCTCGCGAACACCCACCGAACATTCGGGGGAATGTTCGGGCGAACATTCCCTCGAACATAAATAAATTCCAATCAGCTGTTTGCGCATTGTCCGTCATGTCCAACGAGCATTGTCGTGAAAAAATGGACAACTCTACTGATAATGTCACTGTTGTTGCATCTACAGTCGTATTTTTTCTGCAATAGCAGATACACCCCTGTTTGATTTTGTTAATCAGCTGGTTATAAACAATTGTTGGAAATCAGCTGTAATAACTGCTAGTTTGGGCGTTGGCGCGGCGATCGTCCATCGTTGACCACTCTGCCTTCAGTGTTCACAAGGAAACGCTTTGTATTTGACTTGTTTATAATTAATTCATGATAATCATATTAATAACAATGTTTTCGTTTGTTGGCAATTAATTAACATCGAGTAAATATGTCTTCTCCTAATGTAATAAATTATAAAAGGTGTAGAATTTATTCGTGTAGAAGAAACCAACGAAAACAGGAGAAGCCTATTTTTTACGAAGTAAAAAATCAAATATAAATATATCAAGTACTAGCTGATACCAATATTTTGCAGAGCTGATTAAAATCCTACTCTAAACATCTGTTTAAGTACTCACCTGAATCATTAAACCTATTGCCCATAAGAGGAACGTTGTAACTTTAAGGGTGACTGGGGCGAAACCCTAATTAAGGGCTTGCTAAGATGGGACGTTGAAACGGAACAGACAAGTCGACAGACAGTCACCATCTTTCTTTTATACATGTATAAGATAGTATAATTCATTATAAAAAAAGGTTAACAAACATTGGACATTATTTATTATCTGGCATAAACATTTATATATTAAGTTTATTAACAGTCAAGCTTTTACAAGTTCTTACAATAAGGAATATACTGAACAATAATATTAGTCAAGAGATAACTCAAAAAACTATTCTTTTCGGGAAAAATTTCAACGTGGGAATGACAGACTGGTTGTGCACCTGTACCACGCCGCCGATGCGATTCTTACCCCGGCGATGCAATTTTCTTGGAAACTTCTTATCTCTTGTTAAATACTTGAGGTAAATTAAATAGATTCCACTGTCATTTACTCAACTTAGATGACAGACTTATATTAATTTGAAAAAAAAGATACGTTTGGGTGTTGTGACCACAAACAAATGTTTTTTTCTCCTTGAGTAGTTGTCCCCCCTTTACCACTGAGACCGGCTCTGATTTTGGAGAGTGGAAGAAAATCAACTACTATTTAAATAAAGGATATGTAGGGACAATAATTAAGGGTTCCGTATTAAAGGATTTATTTGTATCTTCTATAATCAGTTAATTAAAATGTCCATTATTGAGGTTGGCGTCAATCTGCTGTCGCGAAAACGCAAGTGATTGTATGAACTGAATGATTTGAAACAACACATTGCCTCAACACACTGACAAAATAGTGCAGCTGAGTTGAAGAAGTGACTCAAGCCCTGAATCCTGCAGAATCCGTCGACAGTATACTAATAAATGTCAACCCCCTGTGCCTTAAAACAAAACTTAAATTTACACAATTTTTTTATTTATAGCTATAATTATAACTGACATACGCATAGTATCTCAGTACAACTAGAGATTGACTATTCATTACCAATGACCACTTAAGTGGTATTCAATACTTACTTGAAAGCACAACAAATAAATACGGTACCATACAAATAAATACGCATGTTTTATAGTATTGTCTCAGTAGAACAAGATCGATGACTATCAATGATGCAGTGATACAATAATGCATGTTCGCGAACAGTGTGGGAGCCTGCGGAATATTCGTTGGAATGTTCGGCTGAACATTCGCCCGAATGTTCACTGAACGTTCACTGAACATTCGGTCCCGTATTTAAAGTTTGCGCAGCTCCCACACTTCTCGCGAATACTCCGAACATTCGGAGTTCGGCCGAATGTTCGGGCGTGTTCGCGAGTAGTGTGGGACCGCCTTTAGCAGATATATGTTAGTTGACATTTTGAGTATTATTAAGCTTTTCATCAATAATGTAGTTATAAAAGGTATTTTGATAATAATTTTAAAAACAAATAGATTTGATGATTCTGGTATTTGATATCCTTGACTTATATACCAGCCTACCACAGATTCAACTTCCAGAAGTTGTAAAAAAACCTAAGAGATATAATAAAAAATAAGTATCACACATCGTAACCACGTATTATGCAAATCAAAAAGCTGTTTAAAATAAATTATGTGGGGCCTATATACAAAATATTTAACTTTTTCAAATTAAAAAAATGAAGATAGGCTGGATATTTTTTTTAAGGAGGAATAAAAAAAAACAGATCTAGTTATATTGCCAATGGTACTTTTTCCATTGAGATTAATATTACCTTTGTAAATATCAATTCAGACAGAAAGAAGAGTTCTCAAAATGGCAGTATTTATTAGTCCATCATAGTGCCTCCAAGCTTAGTAGGCTATTGTGATATGCTTGATGACTGTAAATAATCGATCATGTGCTATCATACTGAACGGAAAACATCACATAAAACTACTGATGACTGTCCAGAAGACACATAAATTCAGATGACTTGACATTTAAAAAATTAAAAAGTTGTAGATACCTAAACTTTGAGAGTGTCTTAAAAATTCCATTACTTCCTTCGATTAAGATCAAAACCTCTCGTTTGTTACAGATTAAATAGTAGGGCCTACACAACCCAACCAATAGTTTAACTATTTTATTTGTTTTTTGACAAAACAATTCATTTAAATTTAATTAGCCTATATGGAAATTATACAGCTAAGCTTAGGTCTACTTCTTTATCTAGTGAAAGAATAATGCCTCGATGTAATTTCAAGCTGCAAGCTTTTATGATGTAGCATCAAATGAAGGCTTATGTTACTGAAAGAGAGAGTATAATGAACTTTCTGTTTTTATTTTTGATTAAATTAAGGCTTCCGACAATCCCAGTAAGACTTCTTGGAATTTTATCAATAACTTTACACATAACAATAAACTTACATACAATCCCAACCTTTTTTTGGAAATAGATGGCAGATTAAATCAAGATCCCGAAGATGTTTGTAATATTCTAAATAATCATTTTCTTAGCCCTAGTATTGATTATCAACGCCAGTCAGAAGGGAGCTTAACTCCACTTCCGAGTTAAAAGATTTTAAGCTTTTATCTATTGATGAACTCAGACAAATCTTACGCTCAATAAAAAGTACCGTAAAAACTCTGCTGGCTACGACGATATTTCAAGTAAATTAATTAAGTCTTATGCTCATGAATCAGAGAAACCCTTGTTGCATCTGGTCAACACCTTTTTTTTCAGGGAATTTGTCCAGATGGTGGGAAGCTGGCTATTGTTAAGCCCCTTCATAAGAGGGGAAGTAAGCTACTTCCCCACAACTATCGTCAAATCTCACTCCTACCAACAATTTCTAAAGTTTTGGGGAAGGCAGTGTGTCAAGATTTAATGCAGTACTTGGAAGACAATAACTTATTTTTTTCACAACAAAAAATTTTTTTGGCTATCAAAAAATAAATCAACCAAGCTGGCCCTTATAGACTTTGTCAATAAATGCATCGATGCCTTGGAGGGGGGTGATTCTGCAGTTAGCTGCTTTATCGACCTTTCCAAGGCGTTCGATTGCATTGATCACAAAATTTTGATCAATAAGCTTGAACGTTTAGGCATTAAACAAAGTGCTTTGAGCTGGCTAATCTCTTACCTCAACAACAGAAAGCAACAAACTACAGTGAATTTTACTTCTAAATCTGGAATCAAGAAACAATTCTTTTCCCAAATTGCCCCAATTACAGTTGGAGTCCCTCAAGGATCTATTTTAGGCCCAGTTGTTTTTTTAATTTATCTAAATGACATTTCTTTTTCAAGCTCTATTCCGCAACATTCTTTAACAATTTTTGCCGATGATACGTCCTTATTCATGAAAAACCGAGACATAACGGAACTTGAAAGAGATACTTTTGGCCAGCTCAACACTATTTCTCAATACTTTTCTGAAATTAACCTGCATATTAACTCTAAAAAAAAACCAATACATGTTCATAACTACAGCTCAAAAAAAATGTCTAGATAGGGCTGGCTTACTGGCACCTTCTGTGCTTTTGGATGAAGAGATGCTTGAGGAATCTTCTTCAGTGGAGTATTTGGGAGTGAGGTTGGACGATGGTCTTAGGTGGTCAGAGCATGTTGATAAATTAGCATCTATTTTAACCTCAAATGTTTTTGTTCTTAGAAATCTGACCGCCTTCAATAATTTAGCTTTAAGTAGATTAGTCTATTTTAGTTTGATCGAAAGTCATTTAAGGTACGGTATTCGATAGTGTTTTGGGGCTTGTCTAGTAAATTGAATCCTAGACGAATTTTCATAATACAGAAAAAAGCAATTAGATGAATCTCTAGGCTTTGGCCTAGCAATTCATGTAGGGAGAAGTTCAAAGAGTTGCAGATCCTCACCGTTCCATCTCTTTATATTTACAAAACAATTCTATATGCTAAGGAAACCAATCAGATACAGGCTCATCAACGTTCATATTTTACTAGAAACCATAATGTAAATCCATCTGTACAGCACAATTTAAAGCTTTATGAATCAAAACCAGGTTATGCCGGCTTGAAATATTTTTCAAAACTTCCCTCAGCTATTAAAGAAATCAGTGACATTAAGAAGTTCAAGATTAATTTAAAGCAACGTATCTTATTGAGAAGGAGCTATTATGATCTGCCACAAATTTCCTGATTTCTATATTTTTTCTGACTTCTTCCTGAATGGGTCCTTTTTTCCTTTTCTTTTTCATTTTCATTGAGACATTCCAAAGCACTAATACCTCACCTTTTTGGACTAATACTTTCACCTGATTGGACAACGTCGGTCTTCGACAACCTCATAGTTAATTATGACGGGTCCCATGCCTCTGGGTCTACGGGACGTACGAAGGAGGTATGAGGTATGAGAAACTATCGTAATAATTCAAATATCACTAACAAACATTTAGGCCTACCTTGAATTGCAATAGCTGGGTTATTTGATTGAGTAACTTGTTCGTCATCCATTGCCTGACTTGAGAATCCTGAAATATTCACACTTAGGTATTATTTCTCGGGAAACATTAAAGAATACTTTCTTTTTACAGTTAGGTACGGTACTCCGAACCTAACTGTACAGTTATCTAATCATCTCATATGTTATCTTAAAGTCAATAGGGGGAAAAAATGAAACTAAATTACAAGCAGAAGTAAAGTAGGCCTTTACAAACTCCGTCTTGCCACCAATATTCACAGATCTGCCAACCTCTGTATTCCTCGTCCTCTGTTTTATTCCATCAATCAATTGTCAGCATGCTGCAGCTGTTAGGTTACTTTTTGTTTATTAAACTCAATTTTACTATAAAAATAACTGCAAGTGTTATTATTAATCAATGCAGCATAGATATGGACACATTTAATTTGCACAAAACATTCATGACATGTATTATTAAAATATCGATCAGGTGCACAGACAAGGACTTATTGCTATACCGATACTATAAATAATAAAAATAGAAAGACGTTACAGTAATGACAAGATAAATGAAGCGCTTAAGTTATGCTACTAAAAACAATTATTGTAATAATTCAAGGATCACTAAAAAGATTTACACTGATCTAAATTTCTCCGCTAGAGGTAGCCATGCAAGCTGTGTTGAGCAATAAGAAAAAGTTAGCAATATCCAAAGCATTTGTAATAGTAGATTTTGCCTCCAAGTTGCACTAAAGCTTCTGAACTATTTTACGCAATATTTAATAAGAAAAATAAGAGTTGAAGCAATTTTAAACTTATGAAAATTACATTGCTACTTGCACACGCAACTTCTGGGAGTCAGTTTGCTCTACGATCGCTTGCATGGTTATTTAGTTGTATATGGTATACACAAGATATAACTTACTTTGAATCTGAATTTGTATGCATACCGGTAACTTACATGAACTGTTTGATTTTTAAATATGTTCATAACTTATGTATTGCTATTACTTGCTGTTTAAGCACCCTTGTCTTTGTTGCACATTTATATCATAGCATTTTCAAGCTACCTTGATCATTCATATAAAATAGCTTTGCCGTGGATATGTAAGTAAAAATAAAATAAATACTTTAGGCCAAGCAGGTTTTTACTTTAAGTGGCATATAACGGTGCATTGTGAGATTGCCTCTAAAGATAATTCAGCAATATCCAGTGCTACTCTGAAACAGATTTCTTATCCCTATAATAATATTCATTCTTTAGCATACTGTAACAATCCATTTGAATTTAACAAATTAATTTAAGTGGAATAATTTAACCAAGTAAGGTAGACCGGAGTCCTATATTTTTATTTAAATGGTTCTTGTTAAGGCCCTCAATTTTTCTCAACTATATATTAAAACGAAAAATTGGTGTGAAAAGTTTGATTTAATGTAGGCCTTCAGGCCCAGGACTAAATTAAATTGATTAGGATAATGGTCTAGGTTATATAGGGCCGTTTTCGCAGAATAAGCTTACATGTAGGCTGTAATTATCACTGATCGGGCACTTAATAATAATTCTAATTTATGAACAACTTCAAAAGCTAGTCAAAAGTTAAAAATTAAGCCTACAGCATATCATAATTACCTCAGATAAACAAAATTAATTGATAAATACTTAGAAATACAACCGCAAAATAAACATTTGATTAGACTTGACTTGAGCAGAGGTCAGTGTTGCCACCACGTCAGTTTCCAGTTTGGTTTTACCCTAGAATTTGGTCAGCTCTACCCTAGATTACTCTAGAATCGAGCGTCATTACCCTAGAATTTCGTAAATGCATAATAACTCTAATATTTGTATTTAATCACTCGTAATAAGATTTATGAGAAAAAAATCAAGCAAACTTAAGCAAAAAAAAAAATTAAAATATTAAATATAATCAACTTTTTAAGTAAGATAATTTTTATTATAAGGTAGTTTTAGGGCAGACCATTCCCAGTTCTGGAGTAAAACCTCATTTCTTCGGAATCAAATCCTCTCTTCACAAGTTAAGTTAGTCTTTATTACTCTTTGACCAGATTATTTTTTTACAAAAATATCTTCCAGTGACAGTGAGGCTTCGCCTTTTAACACGAGACGAGAGCTCTATATTTATTTACATCTCGGCGGTTAAGGCCAGTGTTTGAACAAGTACACTGACCTTAATATGTCTGTTTAATATGTGAGAAGTGGTAATTAATATGTCTCGGCTAAAGACATAATAAATTTTTAGTTTTTAACTGTTCTTAATTCTATTAAATATTTAATTTTATAAAATACATTTTTAATTTTTTCCACCCTGAACATGTTATTACCCTAGAAATGCCATTACCCTAGAAAAGGGTAATTACCCTAGAAGTGGCAACACTGAGCAGGATAGAGGAGGAAGAACAAGAACAAGAACTACCATCTGAAAAGCGACTGCAGCTGTGACAGTGACGCCACATGCATGTTGTAAAAGAATTAAATCAATTATAATCAGAAATAATCGTACTGTATGAGGTATTAATTTAACGTTAATTTTAAAATGTACACTATACAACTTACATAGCATACTGCTTTAATGGTTATTTTATGCAACATCTCAACTTACAGTATATGGTATAATGCTTTTAATTTTTTTATATGCAACATCTCTGTGTATGTTGCCATATAAAAATTATTAAAGAGCCTAACAAATTTAAGAAAAATAAAATTGGATCACAAAAGGTGTACGAGTGTCAAGAAAAACCTTAAATTTGTATAATAAAATACCCCCGTAGCAGCAAACCTGCGTACTCAGCGAATTTCCAATGCATATATATGTGTCTTAATACCACATAAAGCCACATACCAAGTTTCATTAATATACATTCATAAATAAACTATTTATGACATTTTGATTATTCTCCATAAGAATAACATGGCGGCTGAGTATGCAGGTTTGCTGAAGCAAGGAACACAATAAATGGGGTTTTATACAAAAATCAATATAACTCATGTAGGTAAAGCCACATACCAAATTTCATTAATTTATTTTCATAATGAAGGGAGATAACACGTTACTTATTCTCCATAAGAATAACATGGGGCTGAGTACGCAGGTTTGCTGCTACAGGAGCCTTTGGTAAAAAATTGTTTTTTTTTTCAGCAAATATCAATGGTCCACAACCAGATGAAGCCGTATACCAAGTTTCGTCAGTATACGTTCATAAATAAGCGAGATATAAAATTTTTATTTTCCTCCATAAGAATAACATTAGACAACGTACTGTGTTTAGCATTTTCAATATCTCGGGAACCAATTGACGTAGAGAAATGATCAAAATACCAAATTGTGTGTTTTTTTAAGCTGAATCCAATGGGAAAAACTAAAATTTGACTATTTCCAAAATTATATGTAAAAAATTCGAAAAACCCATTTTTGGGGTACAAAACCCCCCCAAAATACCCCTTCGGATAGAGCGATCTGGCTGGTTTTCGAACTTAAAGTCATAAATGCTGCTTTACACGTTTATACCAAATTTTATCAAAATCGGATAATTTTTACGAGAGTTATCGTGCTCACGGACACATATATATATATATATATATATATATATATATATAGATATATATATATATATATATATATACAGTTTCGAACGAATGGTGTTTTTGGGGTCTGGGGACCTCAAAACGAAAAGTTATCATGGTCCCGGGCCTAGGTCTTACCATGCCGACTACGGTAATAGCTTCTTCCCTATAGGGGAAATTCGCTAAAATACAAATTACAACTGATGAAAACTTCATTGCATTATTTAAAAAAACTATGGAAGAATTTACATAAAGGATAATTTCTTTATTAGCATGATACGTGTTGTTAACACTAAACAGGATAAATAAAATACGTCTTACAACAATATAAAGTATATTTACACTTATACTGTACTTATACATACAAGACGTAAAATCAAAAGTGTAATTTCAGTATTTTGATTGGAGGGGCAAAAATGGTCATGATCGTGATTATTTTGACTTTTCATATATTACAATAGTATTGCCTCCAAATTATTGGGGCAACTGCCCCCCTTGCCACCCCAAATTACGCCTATGGGTAAAATATACACAAAAGATGGTACAAGGCGATCGATTTCAACCAGTTACACCGGTCACCGGTCATAATCAGGCCCAATCAGGAATGACAGAAACAAGATGGCGAACAGCTTATATACTATTGGCTACCGGAAGTTCCGGAAACAAGTTGTGATAAGTACCACCAGAGCCAAAGTTGACCAGTTCATTGATCAATTTATCCCTATCCTTACATTTTTCCTTAAAAATAAACAAGTCTTCCCAAGCATTCATTACATTTCCTTTCTTACAAATATGGAGAATATTCAAATTGTCTTCAATTGTTCCCAACGAGTGGCCATTTTCCATGAGGTGATTTGCAACTTTTGATCTTTCCGGTTTTCTCTTCCATGCTGAAACATGATTCTTGTATCTTTTTACAAAATTAACAGTTTGACCAACATAAGAATTATCACAATCATTACAACTGATTTTATATACACCGGGCTTATCAAACTTAACACTTAACACAATCTTCTATGTTCGGATGCAGAATTTTACTCATGGTGTTTCGTGTCTTAATTGAAAGCTATGGATACTCCTATATGGTTTTAGGTGTTGCAAAAGTATGACATTAACAAAAAAAAATCCTCATACTGAAAATAATTCAATAACGCTTGGGATTTCGAAAAGAAATAAAAGCATCAGCCGCCGAAAAAACCTATACCTATACATATGTATATAGTATACAGTTATACAGTATAATAGTATATCCTTTTTCAAAATTTCTAACATTTTGAACTTTTTCATTGCAAATGTTGGTGATCAAACTTCAATACCTTGTAATAAAAAATATATAATTTAAAAAATTAATATCATATCTTCTGTGCTATTAGTTCCGGTTACTATAGCAGAAGTTAAAAATGTAACAAGCACATTACAACAATTACCAGTGATATAAAATTTGGAAAAAAGGATATAAGCAAAGGATAATTAGTCCGCACAAAAGGAAAAAAAATTAGCAAGATAAAAATTCTTTGAAAGAATCACAAATGTTATAAAAAGATTATTAGAACGTTTGTCATTGTAGATTTAAGATCTCCAAGATCTAATCGTGGATAAAATCTCTTTCTAATCGTGGATAAAGTTACCGGATATCTGTTATGCATTCAAAGGTCATATAATTAAGACATTAAAAGACTACTTAATATATATCCATTACAAATTTATAAAATATTTATATAAATATTCTAAGAATACCTAAAGGACTTTGGCATTAAACATTGAATGGAGAACTTTGAATTTTTAATAGGTGTTGTGTATGCCGTATCAAATGTTGTATAGATTGTGCTTGTGAGCCATATCCTATAGATATTTATAAATCAATGTCAGTATCTTTAGACAATAAGAGGTTTAAATTACCTTATGTCGTCCAATTCTTTCAAGTATTATGGGACCTAGGTTTCAGTATATGCGGTTTGTAGCACGAATTGATAATGACAAACTAGTAAAATAATAACTGGGTTTCAGTGTAAAATGTTGTACTATCTTCAGGCTTCAGTACAAAATCAGTCCACTGTCGTTCTTAAATATAAAACTTCTTAAAGTTCACAATCATAATAGTTAGTTACACAAGAAAACAAAATTATATGACAAATACTTTCAAGAGTATTGATTTACTCACCCTATAATGTATTTACATACTGGAAAGAATAGTATACATTGTCTCTCCAAATGTGAGTTAAGTTAATGTTAATGTGTGGTAGGGATGATGTTCACAAATATCATACAAAATCAAGTAGGCCTAATACAAGATCTGCTTTCAACAACACAGATTAAATATATTAAAAAAATCATCCATCTCAAGCAGAAGTTATTAGTACAGAAGACTAATTAATAACTATCCAGCAGAAACAACAATTAAAAATCCTTTATCTTTTACAAACGATTATTTAATTGCAAACGGAGTTTATAATGTTGATGAATTTATAGATAATTCTCAAAATGTATATAACAAAGCTAAAAATGTTAATATGAGATTAGATTAAACTAGGTTTTGCAATAAATTATTTTAAGAATTATCATGACTAATACAATGCTGTAACTTTCAAATTATTTGTCAACTTTAACATTGCTAAACACATATATTGTTGTAGCTAATGTAACAAATATTGCTACTGTTTTTGTTACTTACTATAGGGCTAGAAGTAAATGTCTAAACGATATTCGCATGTAGCAGATAACGACACTTCCTAAAGCCATATGTATATATAATCATTATATTTACAAATGGAACATAACATTCATTGGTAAGTGCTTCACATTATTGATTAATTTCAGCCAATCTTTTTGTGATTAGACAGATAAGTTTCCAGAAAATATATTCTCCTCAGCACTCTATAAATCCAGAGACATCCAACACCCCCTCATTAATTATACTAGAGGGAAAGATTAAAAAGGGAAAGACTGTAAGCTCAGTAAAAAGGGGTTCGTTCCTTGTGAGATCGAATGTACTATGTGATATGTCTCTTCCTGCGCGAAGATCTTAACCTCTTGCAGGACAAATTTATTTAACGTTTCAAAAATTGTTAAAACTTTTTTATTTGGCAGATATATGTATATATAAACCATGTTTAGCAGTCTTTTAACATTTTTTATATTTTTTATATTATTTAAAGTGGTTTATCTTAACGTACACATGCGTGCCATTGCCCATATGTAGAAACTTGTTAGTGTTTATCAAGTAATTTTGTTACCTATGGAATATTCAAAGTATTAATAATTTTATGGAACCAATAATTGATATGATGTAGGCCTATTATTAATATAGTATATTTTATAAAAACTGCAATTTTTTGTGATATTTATCAATACAAAATTAAAAAAATTTGCAGTACTCACATTGCGCTCCAATGAGTGTTGGAGTAAGACATATATACAGTAACTGAACACTATAAAACAGTTTATTGGAAATGGAATTAATTTCTATAAGCACATTACACACATACACACCAAATTAAAAATACTATATACAATATCTAACATGAAGTGTTTAACAGTTTCATGAGTGGAAGTTTTGCATACACTCCGGGCACAACGGGACTTCACATTTTTCACAAAAGTACCTGGTTCTCTTGGCACAATGCTTGTATCGGCATCTTACGGCATTGGTAAGGTCTCTTTTTTCAGGGAAGTGGCCAGTACCATCCATCCTCAAGTCATCGCTGCAGCCTGGACGAGCTCTACGCTTCACAACAGGTTCGTCTTTGTCCAGCGAGGGGCGCCCTCTCTTCTTTCGAAGTTTACTAGTTTCAAAAATTGCCCTACAAATGTCCAGCTTGAAGTCGATCAGGTGCATTTTACTTCCTTCAATATTCCTAAATACTACCCAGGCATTGACAATGGTGACATTTAGGAGATGGAAAAAAATCCTGAGGTAGAATTTCTTATTCTTCAACGCATGCGGATAGTGAGCCACCATTCTATCCGTCATGTCTACCCCTCCCATAAATTTATTGTATTCTGAAATGCTGTATGGTCGAGGAATACGAACGATTTGCTTTGTATTATGGTCGAAGCGCTCAGCAGTATCCACTGGGTCCTTTCCAGCATAAGTGGAAATCATATGAACCGCCTTATTGTCAATCCACCTTGTTACTGTTATGTTATCAGGTGAAGTTGTTACACAGGAAGATCCCCTGCCTCTTTCCGTAAGCTCTTCTACACTTGATAGATGGTTCTGTGCTCCTTTCATGCGGTTAGACCTCAAAGTTCCAAGTACGTAGATTCCTTTTGTCTGAAGCTCTTTTAGTAAGTCATATGTAGTAAATAAGTTGTCCAAGAACAACTTGTGATTTACATTCTCTAGCCCTTGACAAAGTCTTACAATTGTGTCTGCTGTAGTACCAAGACTGGAGGGCTGAACATCATTTGTAGCACCTTGGTACATTTCAAATTTTGAAACATAGCCATCGGCATTTGCGATCACCCACACCTTGAAACCCCACTTTTTGGGTTTATTTTTCAGATACTGTTTAGCCCTACTGCGGCCTTTGAATGGTATGATCATTTCATCAAACGCAATGTTTTCGGTTGGAGTGGCTACTTCGGAAAATACTTTGTTTAGAGTTGTGATAACGGGACGTATTTTTATAAATATGTCTCTGTTGTTTTCGGGTATAGTTTCATTGTCTATAAAATGGATGTACTTTTTTAGCTTCTCAAATCTCTTGAGCGGCATGGCGTCTGCAATTATTGGCAACCTTTCAAGATCATTTCCAGTCCAATACATTCTATAGCTAGGGAAGCGAAAAATGGTCATTAGCATATTGATCGACAAAAACAACAACATTTCCTGTCCAGAGGTTGTGAATAAATGGTCACCACTTTGTATCGCATACCTGGTCGTTTCCCTAGCGATTGTGTCCAGTAGTGTGTCAGGAAAAAGATTTTGAAAATAATAGAGTGGTGTTTTAGTTGTCGCTTCTGTCAGGTTATAGGTAAGTTCTCCCTTGAATTGGGGAATGTTAAAAGTCAATTCATTATCTTTATTTGCAACCCATGCTATTGGTGGTGGCTTTGTAGTTGTCTTAGTAGGCCTCACACTCAAAGAAGTAGGGATTTTACCCTTAGGCCTACCTTTTGGTTTAGTTTTAGTAGGCCTCACAATCACAGCAGTAGGCATATTACCTTTAGGACTACATTTTGGTTTTGTTTTTTTAGAGGCAACAGAAGTAGGGTTACTGGTACTTGCTTGATTTACATCATATGTAGAAGGCCTATTTACACAGGTTTGCGTCTGTTTTTTTCTTATAGGCCTGGTAGTTTTCGGTACTTTGGTATTATACGGATGCCACCCTTATACAGCGCGCTGCGGCAGTTATGTTAGGATGGGTTATCATAAAAATGATTGTAGAACTTTCCTTGTTTTGTTACGAATCGAATGATACCTGATGAGTCATACTTCAGGCCGCCAAACCCCCTCCAAATAGGCCAAGGTCAGGTCGTTGACCGGAGCGCGCGCATCACCTGTCACCGCCTGTATCTGGGTCAGTGTCATGAGTGATTTATTGCCGTCACTACGTTACATTTGTTTTCATAATGAGTGACGTTCTGATGGTGTGGGATTTACCTCGAAATGAAGAGGAAACCGTACGTATTTTTATGATAACCCATCCTAACATAACTGCCGCAGCGCACTGTATATTTGGCGGAGTACATGTGGCGATCGGGTGTGGCTGCTAGCGGCGGCGACGCATTCAACACGATCCTAGCGGACATCGCTGTCTTTTGGGAGGCACAACACAAAGACCGCTCATCAGAATGATGTAAAATTTGTACAGTAAGTCAATAAAAGTACGTTTTTTCGAATTATGTAGTTATCCTTTGTATCCGGTAAAAATTTAACCTCCAAAAATAGTGGCATCCGTATAATACCAAAGTACCTAGTTTTCTTTGGTTCTTTTGTTGATTCACTTTCCGTAGGCCGAGTAATAGGCCTACTGGTTTTTGTTTCCCAGACTTCGATGTTTGGATGACATTCTTGGCCTAGGCATTTACTAGATCCTGACGTACTAGCTTCCTCACACTCATTACTGCCTGTACTAGGTTTTGGCACGTCTATTTCAGTAACAGTTGTTACTTCATCGCTATCAAAAAATAAGGTTGCTTGTAGATTCGGCTCTAGGCCTAGTCCTAAATCTAAGTCATTTTGATCAACATTTTCTGTGGGCTCTTCAGTTACGTCTACACCCTCCAAACTGTCTGGTAAGTTCTTTTTTATTAGTTGCAAATCATATTTACCTACCTCATTTAGAAAATCATAATTACTACCGTCTTCTTCACCGACATAACCACAATCCACACCACCTTCTTCAGAATCACTTTCATCCGTAATGATATCAATGTCCGATGTATTTGGATCCGTCAAATCATTGAGAATGCTAATAATAATGTCAGGTTCAGAACGTAAATTGTCTTCAGCCATATCAATTTAGATGAACAACCATAAACATACACATTCACAACATCATAACACTTCTAAAACGAAACACTGACAGTCTGCAAAACAATCCACACAGACCACTTTCATTGGTTATACATCTGTGCAGTGGCACAAGTGTGCCATAGAGTAGTAACACCTTATTAGCTACATATGGATAATGGCACATGTGTGTACGTTTGAAAAATGCTTTTTATTGTGTTTTGGTGCTTATTTGTGGAATGTATTTTATTTGTAAACAAACTAAAGACCATAACGAATACTAAAAAAAATCCCATAAAAATAAACCTAAAAATAGCCACTGTGAGAAATGTCAAACTTCAAGGTTATCAGCTGTAGGCCAACATATGGTAGGTTGGGAAAAAGGTTGTGCAAGCTGTTTATAACGCTAAAAATCAATCTAGGAACCCTGTTTACCAACGTTGGAGATATTATTGTACACAAATGTGCCAGTGTACAACTATGATACCAATTTTAAATATTTTTAGAATTACAAAAACTTAATGTCCACAAGTGTGCCAATGTCCTGCAAGAGGTTAATTAAGGACAAAATGTGTTGTTCAAATGTAATTTATTATAGTCTTTTAATTTTACGAATAATTATATTTAATAAGTATATAGTAAGAGACCATGGGCCTGGTAACGTATATATTTTCCATAGTTTTAGAAACACAAACCCGTTTTATCTGAACCTGCTACCAAGATAGTGTGATTTTTGTTGTGTGTGCCACCCAACCCTGACGCTGTTGACTTGAGAGTACGGATTTTCAGTCGTTGTGTTGACATGTTTTGGACTTACTCAGGAAACTATTAATACTTTATTCCGCCAAAATAAACTAATTCACTTGTTTTCAAATTACTGTTATTAAATTTGCACAAATTTGATTACATTTTTGTGAACAAAACAATTTTATGTTTTTTAAAATCCTACCACATCTTAACTATGGTTTTAATGATGTTTTTGAATGTAGCTATTTCTCATTATATCCGAGATAAAGTCCATACTCTTTGTTGTCCATACTTTTAACCTGCTTAATTGTAACAATATGTATAATGCTACTCAATAAATTATCCATGCTTTTATAAATATAATGATGTTTTAATCAATGACATTTCTTACATTATTACAGTAATAAGATATTGATGTTTTCCGTTTGAACCCCCCCTCTCCCCCCGCCATGATGGCCCCCGCCCTTCACAATATTATTGACCACCTGAGGTGTTTATACAAATTCTCCCCTTGCAGCAAACCTGCGTAATCAGTGAATTTCTAATGCATTTATATAATTCTCAGTACTTCATAAAGCAACTTACCAAGTTTCATAAAAATACATTTATAAATAAGTGATACATCACATTTCATTTATTCTCTATAAGAATAACATTAGGGCTGAGTACGTAGGTTTGCTGTAATAAGAAATATAAGAAATGCGTTTTTAAGCAATTATCAACACAACTCAACCAGGTGAAGCTACATACCAAGTTTTAATAATTTATGTTCATAATTAAGGGAGATACAAAATTACTTATTCTCCATAAGAATAACTTTAGGGCTTAGTATGTACGTTTGCTGCTATGAGGATAATCAACAACAAAAATTGTTGTGCAAATATCAATATTCCAGTACTAGGTAAAGCCCCATACCAAGTTTCATCAATATACGAGTTTCATCATAAATAATCGAGATATCAAATTTTATTTATTGTCCATAAGGATAACATTGGAACGTACTGTGCTTAGCACTTTGAATATCTCTGCATCAGTTGGATGTAGAATCACAATTTTAACACCAACATTATTGTTTTGTAGAGCTGAATTGATTGGTAAAAGCAAATGTAAAGTTTACAGTAAAATTAACTGAGGAAAACCTTTTTCCCATAAGTTTAACATGGGAGATTTTATGAACTGGTTTTTGGATTTTCCCCGGAACTACTTAACCTATGTTTATGATTCAAAATACTATATTATTTGTTTTCTATAAAATGGTCAAAACAAAAATTGAATGTTTTAAAAATGTTAGGGTAAAAATGCAAAAAACTGATTTTTGGAAAATTTTCAAACCCCATAAACCCCCCTTCCCATGGCCCGATTTTTCTGGTTTTCGAACTTAAAGCCAAGAATGTCACTTTACAAATTAGACCCAAATTTCATAGAAATCGGACGTTTTTTACTTAAGTTATCGCATTCACGGACACACACACATACATATATATACACACATATATATAAATTTGAACGAATAGTGTTTTTGGCATCTGGGGACCTCAAAACAAAAATTTATCATGGTCTCGAGCTTAAATCTTACCATGAGACCTACGGTAATAGCTTCTTCCCTATAGGGAAAATTCGCTAAAATCCCCAACTTCCCAGTATTTTTGGGATGGGTGAAATTTGGTACAATAATTCTTTATGTCTAAGTTAGAAAAAGTAAAGGGTTCTGATCCCAATCTGATCTTAAGCCTCTGCCTCACAGTTTGCCATAATTCCAAGGTTATTGTAAAAATCCATGAATTAAAAAGGTTACGTACCACTTCATAGCAAATGAAGACTTTACCGTACCATAACCATGTATAAAATTCCAAGGACAAATAAGGTACACAAATGAACGTGAAGTTTAAATATATTTTAAAGATAGTTTGTATAGTTGAGAGTATTGTTTTGCCTCTGGAGAGACCCGATGAATGATGGTCGCTTGTCGAACAAAGTTTCTCGGTAGTACAGCAGAGCCAGGCAGCAACAGTGCAACCCTAACACTATCAGCTGAAACCTGCAAATTGGATCAGTACTTTATTAATGAATTTCCAATGGAAAGTGAACTATTAGCATGACCCACAAGGTGAAACTCAAGCCTGGGACAACCATAGAAGTTCCTAATGTGACCCCCTGATCACGTTTTGGGGGGTCTTTCAAAATGTATATATATATGTGTGTTTGCACTCTAGCATTTGCATTTTTTGTCCGATTTACTTAAAATTTGATAGGGACATTCCTTTCTATAATCAGCTGGACAAGTTCGTTAGGCAAAACAATTGGAAAACTCAAAACCCCTTTTTTGGGGATTAATCTTTCAAATTTTGAGTTTTTGGGCCCAAAAAGGGCCAGAAAAGCAGCAGGTGAAAAAGTTAATGCATGTAAAAAGATAGAAATTAGTGAGGCAAAACTTTTAAGCCCTCTTTTTTTGGTTGATTATCCTCGTAGCAGCAAACCTGCATACTCAGCCCTAAAGTTATTCTTATGGAGAATAAGTAGTTTTGTATCTCCCTTAATTATGAACATAAATTATTAAAACTTGGTAAGTAGCTTCACCTGGTTGAGTTGTGTTTATAATTGCATAAAAACACATTTCTTATCTTTCTTATAACAGCAAACCTGCGTACTCAGCCCTAATGTTATTCTTATGGAGAATAAATGAAATGCGATGTATCACTTATTTATAAATGTATTTTTATGAAACTTGGTAAGTGGCTTTATGAAGTACTGAGAAATATATAAATGCATTAGAAATTCACTGAGTACGCAGGTTTGCTGCGATGGGAGAATTTCTATAAACAGCTCAGGTGGTCAATAATATTGTGAAGGGCGGGGGCCATCATGGCGGGGGGAGAGGGGGGGTTCAAACGGAAAACATCAATATCTTATTACTGTAATAATGTAAGAAATGTCATTGATTAAAACATCATTATATTTATAAAAGCATGGATAATTTATTGAGTAGCATTATACATATTGTTACAATCAAGCAGGTTAAAAGTATGGACAACAAAGAGTATGGACTTTATCTCGGATATAATGTGAAATAGCTACATTAAAAAACACAATTAAAATCATAGTTAAGGTGTGGTAGGATTTTAACAAACATACAATTTTTTCCTAGCATAAATAGTTACCGAGCTATTAAAGAAAATGTGTATCGACCCAACACAGTATGTTGTCTTATGGGGGTTTCACATTAGAAAAGCCTTTTATTCATTTGTTGGTGTACTTTTATGATCCCCAGCAACCTCACGCCTACTTTCAAGCCTGACTGGACCTTCTCCTAACCTTATAATGCGCAAAATTGTATTCCCAGCATTGCACGTAAATGAAACCAGGAGCATCAGGACAGCCAAAAAATCAATGTTTTCAGATTTCAATACAAATTGGAATAAATGTATGTTTTTACACTGATTTTGAGTTTTTAAAGTTTGTTATGTGGAAATTCACTTCCCTCACGTCAGAGAGCTGCGTGCGGACTCGATTATTAATTTATTTGCATATAAACGGTATTTATTTATTTGTATATAAATGGTACAAACCATTTTAAATACAGTAGCATGAAGATAAAACCAATATTTATTTTGGTGTAGCTCATGATAGTTGGTTGCCTTCTTAAATATAGCTTATAACTTAGTATTTATAATTTAATCAATAATTTAAAAGAATGTAATCTGTATTTAGTATTTGTTTATTTTATATGTTTTAATGTTACTGAAACTCTTACTACACTTTTAAAATTCAAAATAAATTAAACATACCGGGTGTTCACAAAGTCTTTCCTTGATAAAGAAACTGAATCAAATTAAAATAAATAATATTAGAGTACACTTTTATTTATGAGTTAGTTATTTAAGCCCTTTAGTTATTTAAGCCTTTAGTTCTTAAAGCCTTAAGCTTTAAGAACTTAAGGCTTTAAGTTTCTTAAAGCCTTAAGAAACTTAAGGCTTTAATCAGAATTAATATACCTCGATTAATATACTGGCTTTCATGATGTCTTTGAAAGTTTTCAAGGGATGCTGGATCTCATCCCAGGTTTTACTCATCAGGGCATTCAGTTTGTTTCTTGTTACGTACACTTCCAGTTTCTTTACTTTAAATACCTAAAAATATCTGATTATACTTGAATCTTTATATCAGTTGGAGGTCTTTCTTTTGTTTGGAAAAAGGTTTTGGCTTTAGTGCGGAATGTGTTTTATTGAACCAAGGGGGTTAATTAAAATTTAGCTACCCTTAATAAACTGTTCTTTTAGCGAATTTCCCCTATAGGGAAGAAGCTATTACCGTAGGTCTCATGGTAAGACTTAAGCCCGAGACCATGATAACTTTTTGTTTTTGAAATTTGGTACAAATGTGTAAAGTACCATTTAATTGAACGAGTTCGAAAACCAGACAAATCACACTATCCAAAGGGAGGTTTGGGGGGGGGGTTTGTACCCCAAAAATGTTTTTTTTTTGTTTTCACATGTAAGTTTTATTCAAATCAAATTTTAATCTATACCATTGGATTCAGCTTAAAAAATAAAAAAAATTGGTGTTTTAATCATTGCTCTACGTCAATTAGTTAATGAGATATTGCAAGTGCTAATCACCGTACGTTGTCTAATGCTCCTATGGAGAAAAATAAATTTGTATACAGTAGAACTTCGATAGTTCGACACTCGATAGTTTGACAGTCTGTATACTTCGACACGGCCCGTGACGACATGACATAACAGTAGCGGCGACCGATAGTGTCCTTGACGGGTTCGCCGGTCAGTGATGGGAGCCCGCTTAATGTTTTTGTGAACGTACGATACTGCCTTTCTTATAAATAACTTATCCTTCCTACCCCTAACCCATCCTATCCACCCCTTCCCTGCCCTTCCCAGTAAGTAGGTCAAGTCAGTTCACTCGAGACGCTGCGGGAGTTAAACACGTTTTTGATTCATTCGTGATACGCTATTGTTTTTCTGCTCATAATAATTCCTGTGTTGAAAAGTTCCATATACTCCCTATATTTTGACATTTCGATAGTTCTACACCCCTTTAGTCCACAAAGTGTCGAACTATCGAGGTTCTACTGTATCTCACTTATTTATGAATGTAAACGGACAAAAATTGATATATGGCTTCATCTGGTTGTGGTTTGTTGTTGTTTGCACAAAAATCAAAATTTTCACGTATGGTTCCATAAGCAGCAAACCTAGGTACTCGATCCCCATGTTATTCTTATGGAGAATAATTACAATGTTATGTAACGCTTATTTATAAATGTATATGAATGAAACTTGGTATGTGACTTTAATTAGATGAGTTCTATTGATGTTTGCATAACAATCCATTATTTTGTGTTCCTTGTTACAGCAAACCTGCGGATTCATCCCCAATGTTATTCTTATGGAGAATAATTAAAATTGTATTTATCGGTTATTTGTGAATATATTTTTATGAAACTTGGTATGCGGCTTTATGTGGTATTAAGACATTGGAAATTCGCTGAGTACGCAGGTTTGCTGCGACAGGGGTATTTATGCCTCATCACCACCGATGATGACATATGAATTGATTGCTCACCAATATGAATAACCAAGATGCGCTTTCCCATTTGAACTCAGCAAGCCTGCGATGGTGTCCACAGTTCCCACATTTCTGGCCAGCTTGAAGAAAAATTCTATTCCCCATGCGACAAGAGCCAATAAGGATAGAACACCTAAAAATATAAATAAGGATAGAACACCTAATATATAGCTGATAATATAGCCAGACATTGGAAGTTGTTACAAGTTATAGAGGTTATTTAAAGAACCGTAAGAATTAAAATTGGTTTATAGTTGGGATGATTTGTTATAAACTTGCTAAATACTTAGATTCTGAACAAAAATATCCTATGAGTGTACCAATAGTCCCAATAGTAGATGTACTAGATTCTTTGTATTACTGTCTAAAAATATACGTACTGTAGTTAGGCAGTAATAAACAAAAAATTGGTTTGATCATTTGGCTAAATCAAAAAGTAATATAGTAAGTAACTGATAGTTAAAGATCTGCCCTTCTGACCAGGGGGAGAGCTTGGAACAAACATTTGAAGGTCAGGGTGAAACTAAAGGGAGCAGTGAGAGGCACAGCATTTGTGAACTCTTCTTGAGTTGCTGATCAACTATTTAACCACATTTTGCCTTTCTGTGTGAGTGTCCACCAGAAAAAAAACATATTTTAGAGTTTTAAATGTTCAAGAGTACCGTACTAAAATCTTTTTTATTAATATAACAACGCAGGTTTAACCACTCTATTTCCAAGCTTTGCACTCAAGGGGATATCAAGGGGGGGATATCTCATTAGGGGATACAAAACAAAAACTGTGTTCATGACTAGCGCAGATACCGGTATACAAAATTGAAGATATCACTGACGTATCCCTTACATTCATAATTATTAATAGGCCTAGGCTTACACATCATCCAAGACATAAACCATTGATACAAAGTAATCAGTATATGTAACAGGACTAAAAAGTACTTGTATCAGTTGTAATCAGTACTGGAAAGCTGGAAAGTAATCGTTAAGCTAGAGTTGCCAAGTCACCGGATTTCCCAAGAGATTACCGGAGTTTTAAGATAAAAATATATAGCTCCGGGAATTTCCTTGAAAAATTAAAAATCTCCCCTTTTTGAAATTTTTTCCAAAGTTGAGTGACACAAATTTTGTGTTGAAATCCTATCTGTAAACGAAAATGTATTTACGTTTGCAACTTCATGGTCATGCAACGATTGCCAAATAAGCTAAACCTTTATTTCCCTGTTCACTCTAACCTCTATTATTTGTTACTCTTTGGCTTTATTTTGTCGGGAAATATCGTTGACTTTTACATATAATTTCGGTTATAGAACGCTGAAAATCAGTATGATGGCTCCCTGCAGTTAATTAAATATCAAATCTAATATGGCAACCGGAAGTTAATCACATCACTAAGACCGTCTAGACGTCAAGGTAAGTCAGGTGCGCTAGTTGACAAATTGGCTGCTAGGGGGTGAGGGTAGACTGTTCGGTGACTCATGTCCCAAATGCGCAATGCGCAAATACCGAGCCGTGTGCAGGTGCAGTTCATTTAATACTATTTATTTTACGTGAAAAATATTCCTAATATATAAATAAGATATTTTGGAGATATTGCACACATATTTTTTTGTTTTTCAGTACCGGTAACAGCATTTCTTTTTAATCAAAATGCATAAGCTTGATTTCAGGAGGATATACATTTTTATTTTTCCAAGTTTCAAGGGGGGATATATCCCCTGATAACCCCTCCCCCCCCCCCGTAACTACGCCACTGAAGGGCAGACAGTTTCTTCAGCATGATACATAATTGCCACATTAAAGACAAAATTCAACTCTTTCAAAATACATTTTAATAAAACCATCAAAAAGTTTGTGCCACTCACACTTTATCAGTGTAACAAATTCTCAGGTAACTCACAAGATGCCCCGAACCAGAAGTAAAGCCCGCGGATGGACAGCCAGGAGTTGGAAGGGGTGTGGTTGACGTTGTAAGCCGTGAGGATTAGTGCCACCAGACTCACGAGGCCACTGAGCACCACGGCCACCACGGTTGCCAACCACACAACACCGTCGATGAACCTCTCTCTCACCCACGCCACTGCCGGTGCTGCCAACCTTCTTAGATGTCAGAATCACACACTATGTTTAATCATGAAATAATCAGTGAGATTAAATAGTTTAGAATAGAATAAAACCGAAATTATCACAGAATACAAAGCTTAGTTTAATTATTTGATTACAGGAATTTTCCTGTCGTAACTTGTAAAACAATTTGTTCTCAATCTTCAGTAAGAGTTTTTATTCCTTAGTAGATTCTTACAAACTAGATACTCGATAACTTGACACTATGGGAAATTGGAAGGGACTCCATTCATTTAAAGTACTTTTGTACAAGTATTACTTAATTTTAGCTCAAAAAAGTTAACAATTATAAAAAAAATAGGCGTAATATTTTCCTACCATTTAAAGTGTTGGGATGACATTGCTTCTTTAAATTTTAAAATTATAATGTTAATTTGTGTTTTTAAACAATTTTATTTTGAACATTAATAACATGTAATGTTTTCCAATCTTGTTAAGACAATGAAAAGTAGAAACCAAAACATTCTGTTTATATCTTTCATTAATATCATTAAAGTCGGTTCCACATATGCATCATTTGCCGTGAACCGAGCAGCGACTCACCAAATCACGAGTACAATAGTGTGCACGGGTGATTGTCTACTTGGCAAGCAGCGTACTTGTAATTTTCCACACAGAGTCAGACTTTTGTACAAATCAAAGGGTAAGAATATGTGTTGTTCCCTCAAATAATGGTGGTTGAAAAAGTTTTCATGTGCGTGTTTGCTCGTTGGACAGCGAATACCAACACAGGTTTCTCGTTACTCGGCGTACGGTGAATGAAGCATGACAGAGCGTTATGGTTATTGCTTTAGATTTTCACTATACTAACTTACAAAAGTGCAGTGTTTTGTTGACGCAAGGGTAGAGGAGTTGCCCGGAGTTGTAGAGCATGAGGACCTCTTCCCTCTGGAGAGTGTCATAGGACTGACAAGTCCAGGCACAGACGTTCAGGTACAGCAGGCATGTAACTGACCACAGGTTCTGGTATATTATGTCATAGGTTAAAAAACTGATATTGAATTATATACTGTAAGTCAGGTGAGCTTTCGCCGCAGTATTGGAAAATGACAGACTTGATTTTAAAATGTTTTGCTCCTTGAAAAGCTAAATTTTCATTTAATTTTGCTGAAGTTCGGAGTAAACATGTGAAATTACTGTATCTTGGACGTCCTAACACATATTTTCCAATCCAACTTATATATTTAAACGTTTTCCCTAGGATGTTCGTAAATGTAGTCCTTTATGACTGAGATCCTTGTTCGAAGAAAGGGTTTAAGCTAGTATTAATATTCAAGTGTAATAATTTTGTTAGTTTTTGGTTGTAATTTTTGTAATCAAATTAAAGTCTCAAGGTTAGATAGGAATCGTACAATAATCTTAACTGACTTTTAGTCTAATTATCAACATCCATTTTCTGACTGTCTTTTGACTAAAGACTTAAAAACTAAAACAAAACTTCTTTGAACTCACTGATAAACAGTAGGCCTACATTAAATGGTGTTGTACTGGGAGTTTTAAGATCGCCTATCAGTACAATACCAGTCAGTCATCTGTCAGTTTTAAGTTGATCTATACTCTAGTATATTTATATGTGATTAATTTAAATGCGAACAGTTTATGTTGACCTCTTAAAGGCTGGGGATAATCTACTACTGTGACTCCTCCCAGACCAGGTTTTTCCTGGGAATAATATTTTTATCAGCTATTTATTTTAATAACATAGACACTCTGCCTTTTAGAATCATTTTTGAGAGGGCAGCATCAGGCGGTAACCTTAAAGAAAAAGGGGGCCATAGAAGCTCTTGGAAGCCCATCCGGTGTGGGGTACCCCAAGGTTCTATTTTAGGTATGATCCTTTTCTTGATTTATGTAAATGACCTCGTGGCGAATAAAATCGTCAGCACTTTAAAACTTTTTGCAGATGATGCCGTGGCATTAAGCTTAAGGGCTGACCAGCTCGACCAGAACTTGAAGAGTTTACTGGACAACCTGGAATACTAGTTTGGAACAATAGGGAAAAAACACTCGTAATGAAGTTTTTGACTGACAAAATATCCAACTCGACTGGCCCAGAGGAGTTCCACCATTATTCTAGCTGCACAAAATATCTGGGTTTAATAATTGACGAACAATTAAAATGGGGACATCACATCGAAAAATTGTGCTCAAAGTTGAAGTCAGTCTGTTTTGTCCTTAGGCGGCTATCACCAGTCACTGATCGTGATACGTGCCTGGTGGTGTATTATGGTTATGCCTTTAGCTTGATGAGCTATGGTGTCATTTTCTGGGGAAACGCTTCTGATTTCCTAAGGGCTTTCAAAATTCAGAAACAAATGATTAGGATATTGGCGGGCATTCAAAAATATGATCACTGTAAGGTTTTGTTTAAAACCCTTAAGGTTTTAACTTTGCCATCACTTAATATATACCAGGTCCTCATATTCTGGAAAAATAATCCGCACTTGTTTGAAAATGACAGAAACAGACACAATTACAACACATGTCACAGAGAGGACCTGGTGTATCCCCTGCACCAGCTGTCATTGTTGGAGCACGGGTTGCGATACGCAGCACTCCGCCTGTATAACGCTTTTCCATGACAACTCAAGGATGCACCTACCACTGCCGCTTTCAAAAAGGGTCTCAAGGTATTCCTATTGGAGTAGGCTTTTTATAAAGTGGCAGATTTTTTTCCAGGACAAGTGAATGAGGTTTTTTAGGTTAATAGGCTAAATCATTTTGTAAGTAGGGGTAAGAAATTGTACTTTTGTTGTTGTTGTATTACTATGATTTGGGTTGTTAGGTTAACGTAGATTAAGCGTAGGCGTGCGCAGAGTCTGATCAGCCAATGGGTGCCGGAACCGAAAAATGCTCCCCCCCCAATCTCGCTCTCTAAGAACTTATTTATCTATCAAATAATTGAATACATCAATTATTGTATGTAATCCAACAGTTAACTCCTCCTTGACACAAATATGTGCTAATCTTATTTAATGCAATCAATATTGTGCCTGCATAGGTATATTTAGTTTACAAAATATCATAATGTTACTTGTTTTTTATTATCTTCTGACAAAATCTAGATTACGTTCAAGCCGGGCGGCTGTACGTCACTCTGATTTCTCGTTAAAAGATTGTATCTAAAAGGTTTTCTTAAAAAAGATACTTTTAATACTTATACTACACTTACCATACGTTACTTATAGTGAAAAGTAAATTTCAAATAAATAGCGATATAAAATTACTATTTATAACCAAATTTAAACCATTATGGCATTTACTTTTCGTATAAATCTCCGCCTAAAAATGAATAAAAATAGGGCAAAGGGGTGTTGTATTTACATCCAGCAATCGGTTTCCAAGAAATCTGCCGATCGTCAAGGGAAAAAGTCAGATGACATATTTTTGATGTTGTATTTTGGACGTCGATTTTAATGGAATTTGCATTTGTAAATACTACCTAACTGTGTTACAATACTAATACCAGTATTACTTTACTGTAAGCAAACAATTACATATTACGTTGTACTTATTTCTTATATTAAACTTATTTTTTTAACATACTAACATCTAAACATTTATTTAATCATCTATTCTGGCACCCCCCTCAATCCCTCTTTGTAGCTAACGTGGGTGCCGCGGCAACCATGGCACTCACCGTGCGTACGCCCATGAGATCAAGTTAGTGACTAGTTCAACACAATGTAAATATTGTACCAGTGAACAATAAATGAACTGAACTGAACATATATATTTGTTTTAGTAAATTTATACCTTCTTCACAATAGAAGCTACTAAAATAAAGTAATTTGATAATTAAAACTAAGGCAGATTATAATGGTTATGAAATTTAATTATTTCTTATTCATAAACTTTGCCATGTAATACAAATGACAAGCATTGTAGGGAGTTTCTCCCTCATCAAAGCGATTTTGTATTGATTATGTGCTTCATAAGTCTGTAAATTGCAAATTTCTCATAAGTTGTAGGGGTAAATTCGACTTAACATATACAATATTGTAAGCTAATGTATAGAGAATGTATAAACTTGGCTAGCAAAATCTTTAAGTAATTGATTTAGGTGTATTTTATTTCAATGCACACATTAAATATATTTTTCAAAATATAAAGATTAAACAGTAATACAAGTAAACCAACTAAAATAAACTAAAATTTGTAAGATAAACTAAATATCATCATTGAAAATTGTTTAATTTTAATTCCATTCATTGCATGATGATTAAAATATAATCTAACACTGTATTACTCTTTCTCTTGAATAATAAAAAAAAAACTACTTACTCGTCAATACTAAATTCTTCTCAGTCAAGTTACCACTCTTCTCCACCATGAAGCCCTGGTACAGTCCGTAGCTTATGGTCACATTTCCCTCATCATAAGGTACAGTCTGTGCCACAACCCAGCTCTGTGACATTTCCGACACGATATGAACAACGTGCGAACACACAGACAACACCAGAGCTGCCAGGATGTAACCGCTGTGTTGCCTCTTCATCTTGCTCTTGCTCTTGCAGTGCCTTCATGATGTATTCAGTAGTGTATTCCCACAGCTTACATCAGAGCCTATCTTATCTGGGATTATTGGTGATTACTTGGATGAGGGTAAGATAACAGTCCTATTGTGACAGAGATGATAATGGTGATATGTTTTATTACTGTTGGATATAAATAATACTCGTTTTGGGGGTGATATATAATTTTTTGTTTGATAAAAAACTTTGTGAAGTATATTATAATTCTTAGCTAAACATTTTAGTGAGGAAGGAAACAATTTAAACCGTGCTTTATTATTCATTCAATGGCAAAAAGTGTATGAAAGTTGTCTTTTGAAACTATTAATCCTCCATTTTATTGACTGTTGTGTATTTATAAATTATCGTGAAAAATAAAATTGTGACATTTTGAATATTTTATGTGTAACTTACCTTCAAAATAAAATCCAAACTTCATACTTATGAAATGAAAATATTTAATGACAATATTATTATCTTTAACAGAACAGAGATGGTAAAAATGTGTAGTATCTACAGATCTGTAAGGTGATCTATATATCTAATTCCGTAAGCCCAAATTTGGCAGTGAAATTGTTAGCGAATGGAAGGTCGTAGAAAGATGGGTAGTCTCATTTTAAAGGTCTGGGCATGAAATTTTTGGAAAAATTATCCATGTTTCTTAATTATGTAAGGAAAATTTGTTATGGAATAAAATAATTTACACTTAAATAGCAGGGGTTTTAAAACGTCTGCTTTGTTAACATTAAAACAGTGTAAGTGCCTAATTTGTTTACAAACTGACATGTGTTCCTATAGTTATATTTTTTTATTTTCCTCAGCATGTAAAGAGCAAAATAAATCAGATCAGGCAGAATATTTAAGCAAGATTTGGGGCTATGGCCTCTTCAAGCCACTAGTTTAATGTAAATATACAAAATGTTGAATCAATACAAATTTTTCACTGGCTTTCTACAATCACATAACTTTAAAGAACACTTATATTAAAAATTCTGAAAAGTCTCAGAATTGCAATGAATCCAGTAACCATTAAAGCGAAATCTATTAGACTATATATTCAATAACAGTGTCTAATAATTAGATAACGTTTTATAATAGTTTAATACACTAAAGTAATTTTTTTATCAACTCAGCTTTTCGTTAACTGGTTGTAAACCATAAACCAAGTTCCTACATTTATAACGATCACAAAGGAATGTGACATAATGTAATGGCTCAACTCAGTAACCGGAACCGTAAAGTGGAACAGGTAACAAAAATCACCATCTTAACTGATACCATGAAAAATAAAGCAGGTATAGAAGTGTCACGTAATGCTAAAATTTGCTAACACAAAATTGTTAATTCAACTGGCCAGATCATACGAGCAAAACCGGCCAAGCGACGTTGCCTGTCTGTGCACTCCAGCCGGCTGGCCGGCCGGCCCAGCCGGTAGGGAAAAATTCCCTCGCCCTGCTTGGCGCTTGTCGTATTGAGTGCAGTGTTTACGCGCTCTTCGCATTATCTACTTCTCTGGTTAGTTTTCTATTCAATGATGCTAAAGATTTTGCCTCAATGTTAATTTATCGATTTACCAACTTTAAAAATACATTTAAAATCTTCTGAGATACTGGTACGTTTAATGTTGACTGACGATTTCTTTAAACATTTTTTAGTTCGAGGATAGTTTTCGTGTATGGGTTCATCCCGTCAATAATAAGATTAAAAGCTTAAGCTCTCTCTGTATGTTTTATAAACATACCCTGATTTATAAATAAAGGGTTACAGAAAATAGGTAAAATCATAATTTTAAAAGTAAACTATGTTTCACGATTAAATTGTAATGCATTTTATTACTGAATTTAATATTTTACAGTAACTTGTTCCTACGTGAAGAGCTAATTTCTTCAGTGAATTTATAGTAAATTTGTATGGCATCGGCAGCTAACATTTCAACATGTTATATACACTCTGCATTTTATGCACAGTATTCTCCTAAAGAACAACATTAAAGGCTGAGTACGCAGATTTGCTGCTTCAAGAAATATAAACAATATGTTTTTGTGCAATTATCAATATAACTTAACCAGGTGAAGCTACATACCAAGTTTTATTTTTTATTTATGTTCATAACTAAGGGAGAGATAAAACTTCATTTATTCTCGATAAGAATAATATTAGGGCTGAGTATGCAGGTTTGCTGCTACGGGGACAATAACAAAAATTGTTTATGCAAATATCAATATACCAGTACTAGGTGAAGCCACAGGCCAAGTTTCATCAATATACATTCATAAATAATCGAGATATTAATTTAGAATTATTCTTACGGTACACATTATTTAGATGAAAGATGCATATATTTTTAATAATTTTAATAGTTTTAGCGAATTTCCCCAATAGGGAAGAAGCTATTATCGTAGTCGGCATGGTAAGACCTAGCCCGGGAGCATGATAACATTTGTTTTGAGGCTCCCAGGTGCCAAAAACACCATGTATGCGTGTGTGCGTGTGCGTGTGCGTGTGTGTGTGTGTGTGTGTGTGTGTGTGTCCGTAGGCATGATAACTTTCGTAAAAATGCCTTTTGTATAAACGTGTAAGGCAGCGTCTATTTTCATGAGTTGGAAAACCAGACAGGTCGCTCTATTTTAAAGCAGGTTTTGTACCCCAAAATTTGTTTTAACTTTTTACATTTAATTTTTTATAAACCCAAATTTTAGTTTGTACCATTGAATTCAGCTTACAAAAACAAACAATTTGGTATTTTTATCATCACTCTACGTCAATTGGTTACCAAGATATTGAAAGTGCTAAACATAATACGTTGCCCAATGTTAATCTTATGGAGAGAGTAAAATGTTATATCTCGCTTATTAATGAACATATATTGACGAAACTTGTAATGTGGCTTCATTTGTTTAGGTTTTACTGATATTTAAACAACTTTTTTTCGTACTGATATTTGCATTTAAAACCAATTTTTTGTGGTCCCCAAGTCTGCAAACTTGCGTACTCAGTAGCTATAATATTATTCTCATGGAGGATAAGAAACAAGTGATATCTTGCTTGTTTATGAATATAAATTAGTAAAACTTGAAATGTTGCTTTATGTTATGGTGATCTATTTTATTTGTAAAAAAACAGATTTTAGTTGTTCTTGATGCAGCAAACCTGCATACTCAGTCCTAATGTTGTTCTTATGAATAATAAATAAAATTTAATATTGCACTTATTTATGAATATGCTTTGATGAAAGTTGGTAAGTGGTTCATGACGTAGTGAAGTACCATTTGAAATTCTCTGAGTATGCAGGTTTGATGCAACGGGGGTATTTTATTGTTAATCATCATTGCAATTTATGGAATTTAAAAGGTTGAATTTGTCTAATGCAGTTCATGTTTTATCCTTCTGTAATAATAACATTCCAGAAATTTAATAAATACCAGATCAGTTCGAAACGAGATTTGTGCACATCCTCCACTTCCTGTGCATACAACGGGAGAGTGATCTCCACTGCCACACAGCCACACGTTTATCAGATCAGCCTTACCGCCTACCGATGCCGTGGCCGTGGCGGAAGCGACCGAGATTGCTCCCTGCGGGAATTTGGGAATCCCGCACTGCCCGACTTGGCAACAAGGCACCGCTAACTCAGACTTGAACGACGCGACAGCGCCTGCATTTCCATGATACCCGCGTACGCTTTTTCCCTACTTCGTGACACTTCTGTACCTGATTTATTTTTCTATGCTGATACCAATCATTGATACTTCACTATCACCGTACTGGTTTCACTGCTAACAAAGAGTAACTGATATGTCCCCATTAGTAGAGTCAGGACAGTTACTGGACGTGTCTGGTGTCTACTGTGACTATTCGGTCACATCACTGAGGGAAAGTCTAGTGAAAGACAGACTTATGACTCACCTTTATTGCCTTCCATGCTCCCATGTCTCATCCTTATTGGCACATTACATGCACACACTACTACGGATCATCAGCAAGAAGAGAGGGGAATGGGGTTGAACTAATCCCAACATTTTACCATTATGTGTCTCTCGTTTGGTAAAAAACCTTTCCAACCCCCCCCCCCGTTTTTGATAGTTGAACGAATATTTTTTTGTATACTTATCTTTATATTTTTGCTGAGAAGTTTGATGCTTATTAATCTACCCAACCCCCAATAAAATCTCGTCAGCTGATTTTAACGGTGAATTTCTGCCTCTTCTTTTGCTTTCAAAAATCATGACCGGTGCCTTGGGCAAGCACTTTTTTTATCTTTACAAATAGATACGTTTAACTAATTTACTAATTTATTAGTGAACACTCACATAATTTGGTACAAGGTTAATGAAAAGCCAATCAAACTTTTATTACTATTTATTTGTCAGTGGTTATACAGAGTAATACATAAAATATCATAAAATGTATAAAGTTTGAATAAACAATAATTTGAGTAATATAACACATTATATAACATATAATAAGTAATATAACACATTCGAGTAGAGAGCCGTTATTGGACATAAAAGTAGACCGTTTATATTAATTGGTACTTTAGTTAAAGCATGAATCATGGAAACTCCAGCAATTAAATTGCACTTTTAAAGTAAAGAAGATCAATATCAATTTGATTCTGTGGTCACTAGCACATGGCTAAGGACAAAGATTTAGCAATTTAATATGATATCGGAAGTCAAAACAGAACTTAATATAGCTAAAACTTTTCCCATTTTGTAGTTTAATGTTTTAAAGCTGAAATAAACATTCTCGAATGAATAGCCTATCACAATTTGTTTTAACTATAAACTAAATATTATTTTATTACAAATACAGTAGATTTTGCTTGGGTACGTTAAAATTTTAAATCAGATTTCTTAATGTAAATTTCAAATCTCTGATAAATTAATTATTTTTTTCCTCTGATGTTTTTACAATTTTACTAGATAGGATAGGGGCAAAGAGAAGAACAAATCAGAGGTAAGATCCCATTATGCAGACTGGGTCCCCAGTAAGGCTACATTTAAGGCATGGAGGGAAGAGTGGGGCCGAATGTCCATTGTATTGCTGCTGCACCACTTCCGTGGTCACCAGCTCCTAAGCGTTTCACACTTCCATAGTAAATTTACCTCTGATTTTTTATCTGTGACAGGGCAGAGAGGTACATTAACAATTACATATTTTAGTGCTTAATTCTTTAAGCAAACAGTAAAAATGAATTATTTTATATGTACTTGTAAGGTTTGTCAAATCAATAATTCCTGTGACATGAATAAAATCAATGTCAATACATCGGAAATACTAGGGACAAACAATTGAGACTACTCTACAGGTTATGATCCAGACTATAAGTACAGATTAACAGTGTTCTTATGATGAGAAAACTAAACCAATGAAATTTCCAGCTCAGAGCAGAGGGGCATGGAGTTAATGCTTCTATAATAGTTTAAATCATTAACGAGGTTAGTATCATTGCACAGAAACTAGCTTTTAATACATCAATAAATCACTAACTAATGACAGGTTATTTCAGGTACACGGAACAATTTACACAACAATAACAATATCAGTACTAAATATAATATGAGTGGTGTTCAGTCTTCAGGCTAAACAATTAACCTTGCGAATGAATGAACCTTAGAGGGAGGTACAGTCTTGAAAGATATAAAGTGTCTACCTGCTTCTTCCGTAAGACCAGTGCTAAATGTTAATCCTGTACCTTTAAACACATAGAGAGTCAAGTGAACAGAATTGTAATGCAACAATTATTAATCTTACAAATAATTCCAAAGTATACAATATTTATTACATTTTAATAGAGTAATTTTTGCGATATCAAAATATTGCTTGCTGTGGGGCCATGCATAAATTACGCCATGCTATATTCAGCCCTTTTTGACCCCCCTGTGTCACGCTGCTTGTTAGTTCCCCCCTCCCCCTGTCACGTCACACTTATTAATTATTAAGTATTGGATTGCACTAGGGGTGTGCGAGTAGTGATTTTTTTAATCGAGTCGAGTAGTGCCAATTATTTTCGAGTTTCGAGTATTTTCGAGCGAGTATTTGCCATCAGTTGGTAGTTTAAAATAGTGTAATGGAATTTGGATACCACCCTAGATTTGATAATCTAAACATGGTTTCTAACTAATACATGAGTAGCAATACAAAGTTTTGGCCAATACAATCAAACTGGATTACGTATTGACAAACAAAACACGGTTTGACATTCGTTTCCGGCCGATGAAACAGGGCTCGGTTGTCATTTGGTCAAAATCACCTGGTCCAGACATCGCTTATAATCAATATTAAATAACAAAATCGTTAGTCACGGCAAAAATTATGCGGTCCGATCGTCATTTTCGGCCGATTTTACGTGATGCGATCGCCTTTGCGGCCGTTAATACACGTTTTGTCCGGTCGCAATCTTTCGCAGTCGTCATTTTCGGCCGATTTTACGTGATACGATTGCCTTTTGCGGCCGTTATTACGCGTTTTGGCCGGTCACAGTCGTTCGCGGTCGTCATTTTCGGCCGATTTTACGTGATGTGATTGCCTTTTGCGGCCGTTACTATGCGTTTTGGCCGGTCGCAATCGTTAGCGATCGTCCGGAAATCGGCGGGAAATAATCGCTCGAACTTTCGAGTAGTTTTCAAAACTTCGAGTCGAGTTTGAGTATTAAAATACTTGGCCGAAAACTCGAAGTTTCGAGTACTCGCACACCCCTAGATTGCACTGTAAGTGACGATTTCGCAGGCTTTAACTCCATTTATCGTGTCGCGTCACACAGCCCTTAACCCCCCCTCCCCCGTGTCACGGTCTGTCACGATGTGCCGCACCCCCTCCCCCCTGGGGAGGCGTGACGTAATATATGCACGGCCCCTGTATTCTCTAGGTATTTGATTTGATTTGAAACGAGCCATATATAGACTATTTAGGATAATCCGTTGAGTAGGGAAAGATTTTTTTTAGATATATAATAATAATAATATTTGTTCCATGGCAATGGTTAACAATATGTTGTAATTTACAACAAATTATTAATTCATGGTGTAAGCTTTGAACCAGGTAAGTTAGGCTGGAGTACTATCTTTCCCTTCCTGGTGGGAAGTTAACATTTTTCTTATGGGAAAAACAGATTGAATCTCAAATAAAAAAATCTTTTATTACTGAAGCCCTCCTCTTCAAAACTGCTTTCAAATAACCCTGTTAAATTATTCTACAAAAGTAACAAGCCATTCATGCGATCGAAAATTCATCACTAACCCTCGAGTATACGAGTATTGATCAAAAATACAATTCCGAATTGACTCAATAAATATTCTATTTTAGTAGAAAGCTTGGAATGCACGTTCAATACTTTTGAGGCAACAACAATATATAGTTTAACATTGATGCTATAGTGTGATTACAGAAACAACGTCGACTGGATTAATTGGCGTAAACAACCTTCCCGACTGTGACTTCAGGAAGATCTTGCCAGGCTTCGAGTATTCCGTCTACAGTAACCGTGTGGTGAATATTCGGTCTAGAAAGAAAGAAAATTTAAGATAAATCCTTTATTCTATCAATTTACTTAATAGATAAATAGTATTAAACAGATTCCCACTAAATATGTTGAAAGAGTAAAAACAGCATCGACAGAGTATTTTATTCCTCACTAAAATAAGAATGAGAAAATAAAACTAAACTTAATTTTGACAAATGAAGAAGATCCTGTGAATACACAAATATTAAGGTCAGCTTAATTTTACAGCAATTGCAAAATTTGGTCCCAGCGTAGAAAGCTCTCTCTCTGTGATACAACCTAATGTATTGTCGGTTTATCTAAGCCTACACGTCAAAAGAATCCACTGTTCGCAAATGGCTCCTGGCAGTATTTAATGTTATATTGACCAGTGGAAACCTACCTGTAGCTTTCAAGAGATCTAATGTTTTGGCTACCTTGAAACCAGTAAAGGAACCACAGCCAGGGAAATCAACTGCCCGATAGCTCTTCTTTGTGATTGTGTTATGCTGCTAGAAACGCTAATATACAGCAGGAATCTCCGATTCCCAATGCCAGCATCCCTTCGGGACAGGCTGCTTTCAGGCCAATCGAAGCTGCTGTGACCGTGTTCTGACACATCATCATTCATTGAGAAAGGGTGTGATTAAAAAATCTACGCAGCATTCATTGACATCTCAGCAGCTTATGATACAGTTGGAGGACCGGCCATTTATTTCAGTTCAATAGTATATTTCCTTGTCCTACCCTTTTACATATTTTATATGGCATACTACTGGCTAAACTGAATTCATCTTGGCTTTTGTTATCATATCGCCATTGCAAGGGCCTGTGGTTGGCTTCATCAGCCCCAATGTTTAAGCATTGGGATGCCCTCTCCAGTAATTATTACTCCATCCTTTCCCAGAGAGGATTAGTCAGCCTCCCAATGGTCATAGTTGGAGATTGTGGCTTAGGGAGATGGGGGTGTGTACCGACTATTCAAAAAGTGTAAATCAATTTTACATTTTTGAAAAAATTGTAGGCTACATAATCCAATTAAACAAGGCTACAACAAAATGTTCTTTAGAAGTATACTTAAAAAATCTTTACTTTTGAAACTCATAATAGCGATGGATTTGAATTTATTATTGATTTATTTGGACTTTTCGTATCGCTTCTAGTGTTTAAAACTACACTATGTTTCGGGAGGTAAGGAAACTCCTCCCGTTATAAAGTGAACCCTACTTACATCTAAATATCAAATTCTTACACCTAACTAACCTACATTTTTTTCTTTTTTTACATTTTATTTACACAAACACAAAACTAACAAATACAATAAGACAACATGTATAACACAACATGTATATACACAAACAAATGGAAAACTGCCAATCCAATAAATAGAAAAAATCCATCTTAACTTAACAAAGCATCGATGACTTTCCTTTTTCTCAGGGTTTTATAACATAATAAATTAAAGGAAAACCTTAAATGAAAACTGGTCAAATTGAAGAACTCCATTAGTAGAACACAGCCACAAATCCAACCTCAAACCGACAATTGACAAGAAAAAGGAAGCTGGTCTAAAGATTGTTGGCCCATTAACATGCAATGTAGCTAAACTAAAAAATTAACCTAACCTCCTAGCAAATCGGTCCAATACACTTTGACTTCGGGTTTACGTCAATATACAATGCCTAATCCCTTCAACACTAACATCCAATTTAGCTAAACTAACAATCAGCTTAACATCCTACCAAATCTGTCCAATAAGCTGGTTTACATCAATACACAACACTTAGGCCCTTCAACGAGTAACATTGTGTTATATAGCATCACAGACACCAGCGCTGGTCAGATAGCATACCTGATGGTGTAAGTGGAGAGTTTCTCGATGATGTCCATGAGTATGTGCTGGTACTTGCCCTGATGGGTGGAGGAGAGAAACCAGGCTTGGTCGAAGAGGAAGCCTACGGTGGCGCAGCGCAGCGACATCTGGCGGGAGACTGGAGGGTCCAGCTGCAACAACGGGGTCAACATTGGCATTGACTATTCACGTGTAGTAACCAGCAAACCTAATGGGTGGATCTGTTAAGAAAAAGAGGCGGGATTCTCCAAGTAGTTCCGACAGCACTGGATAGAAATCACCACCATCACACGAAACGGCGGACGTAACTCAGGCTCATACCGGTTGGCGCGCTCAGCTCGTCCGTGGCAGGTTTTTAAACTAATTCTGCTAATAAAATAACTTTCACGCTTTCCTCACAACTCGGAAGTTTTAATACAGGTACGTTTTAAAAAGGCTGTTAAGACTGCAATAACAAATTTTGTAGTGTGAAATAAAAATGAAATTGTAATAACTGTTAAAACTTGCAATACAATTGTTGCCGACGATGAAACTGTCTTTAACCAGTGTCAATCAAGCATGCACTGTTCGTCTGCCTCTGCAATTCCAAGTAGTTTGCGTAATGACTACGAGGAGGAAGCACATACTATAGCACCTGTTGCCGACCACACCCACTTGATTGTGCTATTTTCTTTGTTAATGGATTCTAGCATCAGGTTTACCGTCTGCTACAGGTGTGTAGTCAATGGCGTTGGAGCGGAAAGTCAAATATATAGTCGAAAGTCCATATCAATTGATGTGGTCAAAATTATCCGAGTTACTATTTACAGTAAGTGACATCTGGGGACACAGAAAGAAAAATACCCCCCGTCGCAGCAAACCTGCATACCAGCGAATTTCCAATGCTTAATATATGTCTTAATATCACATAACCAAGTTACCAAGTTTCATAAAAAAATATTCACAAATAACCGATATATAAAATTGCAATTATTCTCTATAAGAATAAAATTGGGGATGAGTACGTAGGTTTGCTGAAACAATGAATGCAAACAATTGGTGTTTATGCAAATGTAAATATAATTCAACTAGGTGAAGCCACATACCAAGTTTCATCAATATTCATTCATAAATAAGCGATATTTAATATTTTAATTATTCTCTATAAGAATAAAATGGGGGCTGAGTAAGCAGGTTTGCTGCAACAAAGAACACAAAATATGGGTTTTCATGCAAATCAATATAACTCAACTAGGTGAACTCATATACCAAGTTTCATTAATTTATGTGCATAATTAAGGGAGACATTACATTTTACTTTTTCTCCATAAAAATAACATGGGGGCTGAGTACGTAGGTTTGCTGTTACGGGAGCAATCGGTAAAAATTGCTTTTTTTGTGAAAATAACAATAGACCACAACCAGATGAAGCCGTATACAAAGTTTTGTTAGTATACGTCGATAAATAAGCGAGATATAAAAATTGTCTTATCCTCCATAAGGATAACATAGGACAACGTACTGTGTTTAGCACTTTTAATATCTCTGTAATCAACTGACGTAGAGAAATGATCAAAACACCAAATTGTGTGTTTTTTTAAAGCTGAATCCAATGGTGAAAACTAAAATTTGACTTTTTTAAATATTACAAGTAAAAACTTCAAAAAAAACATTTTTGGGGTACAAAGCCCCCCAAAATACCACTTCGGATGTGTCTATCTGTCTGGCTTTCGAACTTAAACTCATAAATGCTGCTTTACACATTTGTACCAAATTTCATCAAAATTGGACCTTTATTAAGATATATATATATATTGTTTCGAGCAAATTGTATTTTTGGGGTCTGGGGACCTCAAAACGAAAATTTATCATGGTCCCGGGCCTAGGTCTTACCATGCTGACTACGGTAATAGCTTCTTCCCTATAGGGGAAATTCGCTAATTCCCTATAGGGGAAATTCGCTAAAAATCATCAGATAGTTAAAGGTTGGATTCCAGTCACTAAACATACAGCGTGAACTGCTTCCTCTTTAAGACCAATGTTAACTTTCAAAGCCCGTTCTCCTGCATTATCTGATATCGTTTTAAAGAGCAAAAAAATACTAAGCGATTTTAGTGAGTAAAATGTTGACATCACAAAAAATAATCGTTAGTAAAATTCCAAAATTTTCAATATTTAAGGTTTGTTTATTGGAGAACTATTGGTTATATTGAAATCATGGCTCACTGAAATCACTAGGTATTTATTTATTCTTTAAAATTAACCAGAATTAACGATTTTGGATAACACTGAGGAGGGACGGACTTTGAAAGTTAACATTAGCCTTATGGGAGAGGCAGGCAGACACCAGGCTGGAGCCCCTTCATAACTCATTAGTCTATATTCATGCAAAACAAATTATTGCAACGTGAGGCTAACCATAAACATTTCTTATATTGTTTGAAGACAAAAGTTGCTTATAATCTTGTAGAAGACTTATGCATTATACAACTTGATAACGCTACTGCACTTATTTAAAGTTACTTTATTACAATTTTGTTGAGTATACTTGGGTGGAAAAAATCCAATTTTCAACACATAAAATTATAAAACAGAAAAACAATAGTAAGATAACCTAAAAACCGCTGCAACTGTATAGCTTTGTATTCTATAAAATGTATAGGTACTTAAGAAACTAATTATTTACATTCAAGAAATGTGAGGTCAACTTGTATCTATGAAATAAAATATAATACTGATAGAAAATGCTGGTTATCACAGGATTCAAATATTAGAGGGTTTATAATACAATTTCAAAGAATATTAAGCGAGAATATCCATTGTAAGATGAGACTCCTTTTATTGTACAAGTGAAAAAAAATCATTCAAACGAATATAACTATAATGCTAACAGCATTTTTGATACGAAAATACCCAAACACTTTTAGGAAAAGCGATCCAAACCCTTCAAATTTTTGTGGATGCCCTGGGAGTTAAACCAGTGTCCCCAAGTCCAAAACGCTAACGGATAGGCTAGCAAGATGCCCAACATTTCAATTTATTAGATTAAAAACCAAAGAGATTTAGATACTATCCAGAACGCAATGAGACAACCTACCTGGAGGTTACAGTTGGTGGTGACCCAGCGAGCGCCGACGGCCAGGCAAGACACCAGCTCGTGGTTGCTAGGCAACGCCACCTCCTCGTCTTTACTCAGGTTGGAATCAAATTCTCCGTAGTTCTTGTTGCTCTGGACAATGACCATACATCACTTTTACTGTGACAAGTCCAACAAACTCAATACAAGCATTTCAACATGCAAGATGCATATTGTTCTATGTAATGTTTGTGTTTTTTAGTTTGTATGAGTTTTTTCCTAATAAACCATGAACAATTTGTAAATCAATCTCTTGCCACCAATGGATAAAATACATACCACTTGGAGGATTAACAAATCGTATAAAGTGCCTGAATTTTTTAAAAAGTTAAGATAATATAGGAAAATAAAGGTTAAACAAACTGTTTTAGATTAGGGCCTGATTACTAAGTTTAGTCATTCCCCATTATTTAAGTCAAATGGATTACAGTAAGCAGCTATATATGTAATAAAATAAGATTAGATGACAATAAAACTAATATTACAGTTCTTTCTATATGCCTAAATTAATATTTATTCCTATTATTCAAACAATAAAATCTAAATTAAGAATACCTGTACCTGGCGATAGGATCAGGACAATTTTAGTGGTTTGAATATTTGTTGCACCTCTTATTGAAATTGATGCGTAGTTGGTCAGAACTGACTTCGCTTCTAAGAGGGGGAGGGAGGGGGGTTATTGTTTAGGAAGTGGTCGAACACGGGCAACACATCACCAAATTAGAGTCACAGTTTAATTACTTTCATACTCTACAACATGTTCACTGAAGGACATTTTCATCCTTTAATACGTTAACCAAAGAAGCTTTTCAAAATATTTCCAGTAGTGATGGTCAAAACCAGAAATTTCAAATCTCAAAACCGAAACCAAAACTTAAAAAATCGAATCTCGAGACTCGAAAGTCAAATTCCAAAATCCTATTTACTTGCCTGGTTATGGTTATGAAAAATAAATCCAGTTACTCCAAATAAACCAGTTAACTGCCATTCTCGAAGTATCCTAGAAAAATATTAGTTTCAGAACTACTAGTGAACCAATTATTTGTAGCTTAATTATGAACTTTGGTTAGAGTTGTTCTTTCACAAATAAAAAATCAATAATCCACAAAAGGTGAAGGTAGACGACCGATGACAGTAGGCTTTTGACCTTCACATTATTAATCAACACTCGGGCGTGATTTCTGTTAAAAAAACAACAATGACACAAAAATCTCTGCAGTTTTGAGTTTTGATTCTCGAAACTCGCCGATCGAATCTCGAAACCGAAACTTTTATAAAGTTTTGGTGGTTTTGAGATTCGAGTTTTGGTTTTGACACATCACTAATTTCCAGGCTTATTTTAGACATTTAAAACTGTTCAAATCCTTTTTAATTTTAATTATAATTATTACGGTACGAATATCTATGATACAAAGCACAAAATTATGAAAGGATTCTATGCTTCCGTGACCCATCTATTGCTTTACCGTGACCCTCAATAAGTCGAAGTTTGTGAAAAATAACCTTGCTAGTCGAACCTCAATACAGTGGAACTTGGTTATGACGTCTTTGAAGGGACCACACAATTAAAGACGCTATATCAGAGTGACCTTATAAAAGGGGTTCCAAAATTATAATTGTAAGCCAAGGAAAAATAAAAACACAATTTTTTCATGAAATACATACTTTTAATGAGAGTAATTGAGTAAATACCTAGACATGTATATATACGACTGAGCTATCAAATACTCAGTTAAAAATAATCAAAATACAGATCAAGCCCAAAATAATTTTTATTGACATTGAAACCTTTTATCCATTCTGAGAGCGGCAGATCATCTTCTTTGTCATCATCTGGGACTGCAGGTAACAGTTTTGCTTTTCTAATGCATCTTGATTTGGTCCTTGGTGTCACTTCCCTCCAAGCATTGACTAAGTATTGAATTGCATCCAAGATGGTTACGTTTATTGGCTGTGCAGTGTCCATGCAGACAACAATTTTTTTCAAAAGCTGCTTATGGTGTTGACACTTTAAGCTTCTAATGACGTCTTGGTCCATAGGTTGTAAAACACTTGTGCAGTTGGTAGGAAAAAACAAGATTAATGTTTGTTAAATTTAACTTTGGGTGGGCAGTGCAGTTGTCAACAAGGAGAATTTTCCTTTTTTTAAGCCAATTCCTTATCCCATTCTCTTAGTTCAGCTTCAAAAATTACAGAAGTCATCCACGGGTTTTTATCTGCCATGTTTGCACAAACCAAAACAGTCAATCTAACTTAGGACAATTTTCCGCCGACACATTTTCATTTTTAAATTGGAGTGTCTTGTCTGGAGTTAATTTGTAAAACAACCCTGTTTCATCGCCGTTGAAAATGTCCATCTTTGTATGGTTGTCTCACAACTGGCCACGTTTCAGTCAACCTAGTGGCGCTAGTGACACTCGACAGATTTTGCCTCAATACAAATCTTAGCAAACGTAATCGAATGCCTAGCCTTAAAAAAAGTTAAGCTTAAAAGTTACAGCCGTTGGAACATGTAAAGTCAACTCCAAACATCTGCTCAAACGCTGTAACTTTCTCCTTTAAAAGCGGACCACTCACAGGGATATTGGCAAACTGCGACATTGCTTAAACCATTTTAGCACAGCAGCATCGATATCGGTGCGATCACATCCCCTTATACATTTCATGTTTTCACCATCTTCTTTACAAATTTCTCCTTGTTTTTTAAAATAGAACCAACAGTAGAATTTATCAACCCGAACTCCCTACACACGTCTGCTATCTTACGTCTCCTCACACGCTCTTATAACTCACACTTTTTCTTTAATCGGCAAAACCTTTCTCTTAGCACTTGCCATGTTTTTTGGATGCTCGTAAATTAAAATTTCAAGAACAAAGAACCAACAGTAAAATACATACACAGAACTCACGAAAGCTAAGCGAACTGTAGGTACGCACGGTATCGCAGTGATTTGACGCGAATTGAGTTGAGATGACGAAATGTCAATGTCCTACAATGACAGGATGGCAGGGACAGGGGAGGAAGAGAGGATGGGGATGGCGGGGGTAGAGGAGGGCGAGTTGGCAGCGCGAGAGGAAAGGCCATATCCTAAAATAGACTGGAATGTAGCTAAACAATAGCCGCGCTGCACTTCCGACAGACAGACAGACATACATACAAACTTTTTCCGTTTATCTACAAGGGTTGCCTTCATTTCAGCCGGATTTTCGTGACGTTATATATGAGGTTTGGGAATTAATAACGATAAATCTGAGGTTTTTACAATGCAAATACCTATAGCTTGGCGGGACTGATGATGATATGACGATATATCCATGTTGAAGTTACGGCCGAGGCCGAAATAACCAAGTTGCTCTGTATTTCTAAATATTCGATGACTCAAATTTTTTCCGTTCCCCCTGAGGTTCGACTGATCAAGGTTCCACTGTACTATACAATATGGGATCAGGCCCTTCAAATTAAATAACCTTAACATTTATTGTTATAGAAGGCTGCAGCCAACCTGGGAGGCGTGGGGCGGTCGGAGGTCGATGACCAGGTCGACCCCGAGGTCACTCGTCTCTTTCATACAGGCCGCTCGGAGGGTTGACTTGTTCTCCATGTCCACAACATGCACTACAAACAATAACATAAATTGACATCCCGCTAGGGAATTAGATGAATTAAAAATACAAAGATAGGGTATCAAGGTAAATAACTTTTAAACTCATGCCAATTTGCTATTTTATATTATACCTCAGCATGAATCCAGTTATAAACTAACTTCAGAGGAATTTTATGTTATTTCCGTATCGTTGCCCACTTGGTTATACAATTCGAATAGCTATAATTGTGTTGAGTTTGAACACATTGTTATCGGGTTTTTTATATGAATCAAACCATCTAGGCCTCTATTACTGGTGAATTTCCTTTGGAAATTGAAATATTAGCATGACCCACACGGTGAAACTTAAGCCCGGGACCACCATAGAAGTTCCTAACGTGACCCCCTGAACACGTTTTGGGGGGTCGTTCAAAATTGTATATATATATAGACATATATATATATATATATATGTGTATGCACTCTAGCGGTCACATTTTTTGTCCGATTTACTTCAAATTTGGTAGGGACGTTCCTTTCGGTAATCAGTTGGACAAGTTCGTTGGGCAAAACAATCGGAAAACTCTAAATCCCTTTTTTTGGGGATTAATCATTCAAATTTTGAGTTTTTGGGCCCAAAAAGGGTCATAAAAGCCCCAGATGTAAAATCAATGCATGTAAAAAGATGGGAATTAGTGAGGCAAAAGTTTTAAGCCCTCTCTCGTCATTCTAGCATAAATATTTACCGAGTTATTAAAGAAAATGTGTATCAACTAAACACAGTACGTTGTCTTATGGGGGTTTTACACTAGAAAAGCCTGTTATTCCTTTGTTATAGTACTTTTATCATCCCCAGCAACCTCACGCCTACTTTCAAGCCTGTCTGGACCTTCTCCTAACCTTTATAATGTGCAAAATTGTATTCCCAGCATTGCAAGTAAATGAAACCAGGAGTATCAGAACAGCCAAAAAATCAATGTTTTCAGATTTCAATAAAAATTGGACAAATGTATGTTTTTACACTTATTTTGAGTTTTACAAGTTTTTATGTGGAAATTCACTTCCCTCACGTCAGCGTGCTGCGTGCGAACTCGTTTATTTTTAATATCTTAATATCTTAATATTTAAATCATGAACAACTTCAAGCAATTTATCGTGTGATCAAATAATTTTAAAAAATTTAGGAAAATTCCAATAACTTTTTCATTTTTGTTAACTGAGTTTATCATTGAATCAATAAAACTTATGCCTGCTGTAACAGTAGATTTTCCTGGTCGGAAACCATGTTTTTCGTCATCCAATAATTGATTCCTCTCTAAATAATCTAGGAGCTGTTTATATACAACTTTTTCAAACACCTTTGAGAATACAGGCAACAGTATGGCCTACTACAAATTTTAAACCATTGGTAAGTGTAATTTGAGTATTCTGATTGGGGGAAAGGGGGCGAAATTATTGTGGTTGTGAATATTGTGCTCTTTCATATGTTACAATAATATGGTCTCCAAATTATTGGAGGGGCAATTGCAGGCCATGTTTTAGTCAGCCAAACTCTCGTCACAGTTGCATGTTCCCACTGTCATTGAACTTATATAGGCAATGATTTAATTTTATTATTTATTTCTTCAGTTGAAACAAGGTTCTATGCAAGTAATTTTATTGGAACTCTTGCCTCTCAAATGCACGTCACTTATCTTTTTTAAATGTATTTGTAGTTTAGATTATTTATTAATCAGATAAGGCTTAAGATTGACCAATTGCATAACGTATGGTGAATACGACCTTTCTACCCATGTATATGTCAAAGAGATCAATAGTGTCTTATTCCCCAAATCACGCCAAACTGGATTTTTCTTATAAACAACATAACTGCCAGCAATTTAGCTGTGTAGGCCTAGGCCTAATTGTAGCACTAAAGAAGGGATACATTTCTCTCTCTCGTTACAACATACAACAGTAGTATAAGTTTACCGAGTTTGTCGGAGAGGGTCTGCAGGTAGAGTTTTTCGTCGGAGGAGGAGCACGTAGCGATGACGCGAGCGCCCCAGTGGTGCGCCAGCTGTATCACGGCACTGCCCAACGCCGTGGCTCCGTTCAGCACCAGCACTGCGCAACATCGACAGGCTGGTAAACTGATCAATCTAAGGCACTACACTACTAAGGCACATTCAACATTTCAGAATACAGTGGAATTGAGATAATTTGAAAACCAAGGGCTCAGTAAAACAATCAGACTTATGCAAAAATTCAAAATGCACAAATTGAACCAAAAAAGCTCACAATTCTCATTTTATTAATGAAAAAGTTAGTTGTATGTAAATCAACAACAACTTGCACTATTGGACAAGTGTGACAAGTCACACACAACTGCAAAAGAATATGGATGGACTGGATGCGCGGGGGGAGGGGAGGGTTGGATACGGAGTGACTTTCAACGAAGTGTAAAGGGGGTAAGGGGGGATGTGCCAAGCAGTTACGCGAAACAGCTGCAGCTAGTTTAACCTGAGGGACTCTGAGGGATTTTAGGGATCAAACTGTTGCAGCTATTTTTCCAACAAATTGCTGGAGTGCTAACTAAGCTGTTGCTAGCTGGATTGAAAAGAAATTCCAAGCAGAACTGTTTCCTGGAGTGTTTGAAAAAAAGTTCCAAAGATCCTGTAGCAGCGACACACCTCGGGTTGAAGATACGAGACTTTTTGCTCGAATATGCCAACAGTACTGCACCTATTTTCGGGTAATTATTTATATTCGGGTGTTGGCGGATTTTTATCTATCATACGTATAAGAGTTCTTCTAACTTTCAAAAATATAATTTGAATGGGCCAATTTTGTTAAAAATTTGTTTGCATGAAAAATGCTAGGGACCAAGCGACAGATTCTAATTAAAGAAGATTTTGAATTATAGAAGCTCAGATATCCACGTTTTTCTATAACACCGAAATCGTCTATTTAAGCTCTTAGTAAACTACTTATTCTGTAAATATCGACAGACCAACCTGTATCACCGCTAACCAGTCGCCCCAAGTAGTAGAGAGCGAGGTAGGAGCGCACACACTCCCCCACGCAGCCCGCGGCATCCACATAGCTCACTGAGTTTGGCTTTATCACTGTAAACAATGTTGTTAAATAATAAATATTAATTTTATATTTGTGTTTATGTAAACACGTTATTCAAACTTTGGGAATGACTTTAGCAAAGCTAAGTGTAAAAAGAAACAATGGAGAAGTAACCGCTAGAGGCAATAAGCAAAATGTAAAATTTAATAATTTTTCTAATTGGTACCTAAGTTTAGGAAAGCAGGGGCAGAGTCATTGTATTCCAATGTTAATGGCACAGCAAACCTATGATCAATGTTGTGAAAAACACTTTCTACACTGAAAGTTCATTCAAAATCTGCAAAAGTTAACATTTTTGAAAAAAAATCCTGTTTTATTTAAGAGTTAGAAAATCTTAAGACTTCCATAAATTGGTAGGAAAAATAAAGTAAAATAAACATTGGAATCCCCAGTCCTTGCACACTCCCCTCATTAGAAGAAATTCATAGTAAAACAAATATGCATAACATTTTGATTAACTCTTGACAAATAAGAGAAATTTCAAGTGGCAAAAAATTAAAGCATTAAATTTTGTCAGTAAAACCAATAAATCTCAGAAAACAAAGCTAGAGAGGACAATTAAAAACTCACCAACATCAAACTCTTGAAGGACTACTTTATCTGCACAGCCAGACTGTTCACTGTCAATTGGGATAACACCTAAAACAAACTGAAACTTTAGACTTCTACTGTTACTGATCATAAACAATACAGTAGGCCTAGCACATAAAAACTTTAAATGAGGGTTGGTTTTGAGTCGTTCGTTTTGCGATCAAGACAACACAAAACGCTAAAACCATGGCAGGAGTCCTATCGTGGGTTCATACCATTGCAAATATATTTTATTAGTGCTGATAAGCTTTGACATGTAATGGCTTTGGCCCACGTGGACAGACAAAATAATGGTAAAAGAGGTTAACAACATCCTTAAAATAAATTCTCCAATCTAAAATTCAAATTTATAAGTAGGTCTCAATAAAAAAAAATATACAATGAAATATATTATATGGAAGCAAATCAGCAGATTATCTGATAAACATACACAATAATAAAGTTTGTCAAAATTTCTGTGTTAAAAACTTTGAAATGTTGAACTGACACTTCGATAAAAACAGCCAATATGTTAAAACATACCGTAAACAACTTATTATTACTACAGGATGTATACCAAGTCGAAGGTCACAAAATGTAGGCCATTTGGAGGCCCTAACCAGTCTTTGTCACACGTATCCTAAATACTTAGGTACACTCAGGGCCTGATTAAGAAGTGCGGCACCCATAGGCTTGAGTTTATTTGGCGCCCTCCCCCCACCCCCACGATTATTGATGGGGGATATGTGTCAGAAAGGAGTGTCTGAATGCGGCCCAACGTAGCTTCATTTTGTGGATGCGTTATGTGTTAAAGGAATACCAACAACGCAGGTACCTTTGTTTCTCTTTCCGACCTATGAGATGTTGCCTAAACTCAAAGCCACCATAAACTGGTATCCCCTTATATCACATTGGCTGATCTAAAGGTTCCTAGGCCTTTATCTCTCGGTTTCATTCCCATCGTAAATGACGGCCGGATCGCGTAACATCGGCCGTAAATGACGATCTCACCGTATAATATCGGCCATAATTGACGATCAGGCCACGTAATATCGAACATAAAGACGACTGGGCGATGCACCATTAACGTAATAGATGACAGAACCACTCGTGATAGTTGCTTTTGGCCATAAATAAGTTAACGATCAAACCGCACTTTATACAAAAAATAATGACGGTCGTGCCCGCTATCTGCCGAAACAGACAATCATACCGCGCGATACAGGCCGCAAATGATGATCGCACTACATTATATCGGCCGTAAATGACGATCGGACCGCGTAATCATGGCCGTAAAAGACGATCGCACCGCAGGTGACCGTCTCGAGGATATAATCTTGTCCCGAAATAATCCCGAGGTATATATACCGGCCGAAAAACGGAATAATTTTTTCCCCAGAAATTTTCCCAAAATTTGGGGACCCGTCCATTTCTAATCACAATCTAAGGAACAATTAATTAAACTAATCTGTCAAACTGACAATAAAGCAGGTGTGGCGAAGGGAAACGACGCGCGGATCTAAAGATCTCTCGAGTTAATTGATCACCACACTTCCAAGATTACTAAAAAAATTCGAGCTCCTACAGCGCCCCTTGGCTGTCTGGCACCCTAGGCTGCAGCCTAGTCAGCCTAATGGTTAATCAGACCCTGGGTACACTACAGAAACTGGGGCAAACACTAATTCTAATTATTATAATCAATGTATTCGTTGTATTTAACCTACCTTAGAAAAGGTTTTTAGAATACTTATACAAAAAAAGTTGTTGGAAATTTATTAACTTGAAAGAGAATATTACATTTTCACAACATTTTGTAAATAATCTTAAAAAGGAGGACCTTCCTAGGTAAACACCCTATTAATCTGTTGGATCTCATTACGACTGAGCCACATATGAAACGTTGGGCCATTGTAGCAGGGTTTCGGTGGTGTGCAAGTGTTTTAGCGAATTTCCCCTATAGGGAAGAAGCTATTACCGTAGTCGGCATGGTAAGACCTAGGCCCGGGACCATGATAACTTTTCGTTTTGAGGTCCCCAGACCCCAAAAACACCATTCGTTCGAAACTGTATATATATATATATGTGTGTGTGTCCTTGAGCACGATAACTCTCGTAAAAATGATCCGATTTTAATGAAATTTGGTATAAACGTGTAAAGCAACATTTATGACTAAGTTCTAAAATCAGCCAGATCGCTCCATCGGAAGGGGGCTTTTGGGGGGGTTTTGTACCCCAAAAATGGGTTTTTGAATTTTTTACATATAATTCTTGAAATAGTCAAATATTAGTTTTTACCATTAGATTCAGCTTTAAAAAACACACAATTTGGTATTTTGATCATTCCTCTACGTCAATCGGTTACCGAGATATTGAAAGTGCTAAACACAGTACGTTGTCTAATGTTATTCTTATGGAGGAAAAGACAAATTTTATATCTTGCTTATTTATGAACGTATGCTGACGAAACTTGGTATACAGCTTCATCTGGTTATGGTCTATTGATAGTTGCTCAAAAAACAATTTTTGCCAAAGGCTCCCGTAGCAGCAAACCTGCGTATTCACCCCCCATGTTATTCTTATGGAGAATACTTAAATGCTATGTCTCTCTTAATTATCGACATAAAATGAATAAAAAGTGGTATACGACTTCACCTAGTTAAGTTCTATTGATATTAGCGTAATAACCCATTTATTGTGTTCCTTGTTGCAGCAAACCTACGTACTCAGCCCCAATGTTATTCTTATGGAGAATAATTAAAATTGCATATATCGCTTATTTGTGAATATATTTTTATGAAACTTGGTAAGTGGCTTTATTTAGTATTAAACCATTTATATCTCCATTAGAAATTCGCTGAGTATGCAGGTTTGCTGCGACGGGGGTATTTATTTTCTTGTTACCTGGGCGGGCACATACTAAGTTATCAACTCAAATGATTCTGAATATACCGGGATGCACAGAAGAACACTGCCTTTCTTGTTATATATTACGTTTCATTTTATGATTCTTGTAACCCTGTGTTAGTATTTAGGCTTATAACAGCTGTTGTTGATTTTTAATATATTTCCCCCATAACATCTACAAATAAAATTGATTTTGGGATGTTTAAACTAATAAAATAAGAAGGCCCTAATGGAAATAAAAAGTTTGGTTACTAGTACAGTAGATCTAAGCTGTATGAACAGCCTCAATACCAGAGTTACTGGAGGCAAGCCGTCCTTAGGGTGGCGCGACAGGTGCGGCCGCACAGGGCCTCGCGCTTGAGGGATGTTTTGTACGTGGAAGCTAGAGGTGTTAGGGAGCAGAGTTGTAGGCTATTGGTGACTAAAAATTTAAAAAACTAAAGACAATGCACAAATAATTAGCTGTACATAGTTTGCTAATTGCTAAAAATAAAATTGGGTTCTAGTAAGGGCTCAGTTCACATGAGTGAGAGGGACCCCCGTGAACTCGCGGTGAGCCCGCTGCATACTCGCAGACCCATGATTCACAGGAGCAATTTATTTCCAGTGAGATCATGGCAAGCGTGAAAATTTCCATTATTAATATGGTTTCCCGTGAAGGGTTCAGTAAAAAAATTCGTCCGGCAGGACTCCAGATTTAGTTATAGAAAAATACCTCTCTTACATTAACTACCTGTATTTTTCAACAGTATATTCGCAACATTCGAGGTGTTGAAAAGTGAGAAATTTTCATGTGTGAGTCTATTACCTACAACCCCTATTGCCAACCAACCTTGAAAAATACCAAAATAATCGTTTGCCTAGTTAACTTATTTTTAATTAGATGTTTTTGGCTAAAAAACATGGTAGGTATCATTAACACGTTGAAGTTTATTAAATCAAAGATATCACAGCAATTGGTTGTAGCAATTTCTGGTAGGAAAAAGCGCAAACGTCGTGTGGCGAGTGAACTGCCCAATGCCTCTACTGTAATTATAGTACTGCTTCATCGCCGGGCTCGCGGCGACGCCGACGTAGCTTTCCCTGGCAAGCACCGCGCCGGCGGCTCGCGGCGATCTTGCCGTGAACTCGCCCACTTGTGAATTGCACCATTTGTTTCTTTGGTCTATTTTCATAGATCGTGCACCTTGCCGACTATCGCAGTTGCGCTCGTGAACCACAGTTCTCGGAAAAGTCGAGCCACTAATGCAGCCCCAGTCAAGTCCCATTTGCTACAATGAAAGTCGCACCTACTGGTGCACACTGCTGACGCGATCAGTAGCAGCAGTTTGCTACAGTTTGATGCGACTGATCGCGTCGGCAGTGTGCACCAGTAGGCGCAACTTCCATTATTGCAAATGGGACTTGACTGGTACTGCGAAAGTGGCTCGAATTTCTCGGGAACTGTGGTTCACACACACGACTGCGATAGTCGGCAGTGTGCACCCGTCCTAATAGTTGAGTAATGTCCCCAACTTAACGTATAATACAGTGGTGTCAAGGCAACTTTATGTGACCGGTGGGTGATAACTTTTTGTGACGGTAGAAGTGTGTGGGGGGGAGAGGTAGTCATTAAAAAGGAAAGGCCTCGCGAACATTTCTTGCACCAGGCCTCCAGTGCGCTAAGGACGGCACTGACTGGAGGGATCGTGAAAAGAAAAACTCGGACTTCAGGGCTCGGGAAGGTTAAGAAAAAGGACTTCAGAGAATTCTATGACTAAAGTTAAAATGTACATTTTATCCCAAATTAGACCTAACCTATACCGGTACCTGTAACTTGATCCCCCACATGGAAAGATGCAACATCACTTCCAACAGCTCTGATGATCCCAGCAATATCTTGACCAGCTGGCAATCGATTACACCCCATTTTACGAATCAGAGATGCCAAACTGGCTCCATCACCCAAAGGCACTGACAAGCCGCAAGCTTTGACTTCCACTAGGATCCCATACTTTCCCAGGTCAGGTAAGGTTTCCTGTAAAACAATTGATATTTCCTTAATTGCTAGGTAGTTTGTAAAAGTCACATTGTATTGTAAGTAAAAGATTAAGGAACCATATCACACAATGTGGATCACATTCAACTTTATGAGTTACGGTACCACATTGTATACGAACTCGAAGCCCAGCAGTAGAAAGTAACTTAAGTGTTTTCAGAAAAAGTATGAATGTTTAAAATGATTAAATATACAACTGACAAGAAGGCCTTCACTATTAACTTTTCACGGGTAGGTTATTCCAAGAAAGTTGTCTAATGAAACTGGGAGCAGCCACAAGAGATTTTCCCTGCTGCTTTTCGAGTACAGCATAAAAATCTATGACACAAATTCACCCTAACGATAAGTTAATGTTTTACATGTCAAGACTTCCATGACAATTCACTAGGGAAAGTTGAAAGTAATTAAGACCTATTCATAGTCATATATTACTGAGTTGGTAAGCCATACTAATGTTACACAGTAAACAAATAATGTCTAGAATCATGTTCCCGATACAAATTTGTTTTATTAGGCCTCATAGGCTAATTGTTGTTTTTTAAATTAATTAAAACTCTAATTTGTAAACAGTTTTAGCTTTAAACCTTATCTACGTTTAGCCTTACCTTGATTACCTATATGCTTAATAGTAAAATAAGCAAAAAAGCATAGCAGTCTGGATAATGATTTTCTTATGATTTACAAAGGGTTAATTTAGGTTTGACCTACCTCTTTAGACATAACATAATTTGGCGTTATTGATAAACCGTCATATTCCAGAAATACTGAATGATCTGTCTTCATTGTTAAGGTACAAGAAAATCAAAAGGAAAGAATGAAGTTTTACCGTACTAAATCCATTTCGTTACCTAAGTGTCAATGTTCAAAAAAATATTTAGGCCTACTACAAATAGATTGACATGAATTGATCGTGGCTTGGAGCAATGTCTGTATTTGCAAAAAGATACTTTTAAAACCTTAGAGTTTAAAAGGAATACAGTACTTAGATTTGAATAAAAGTCAAAAGTAGCAAGCGCCCTTGACCGTGCAGAAGTAAATCAATATTTATATTGTTTGCACTGTTTACAGAAACATAACCTACACGGTAGATTTTTATAAGATAAATTAATTTACTTGAATAAAACATAAAACCAGCTGTGCAGTTACAACAAAAATCAGATGTTTGATTTTTTCATAGAGCTAAAGAGTAGGCTAGATAAAATTGTCATGAAATTTTGTATACTAGCTGCGTTCATACTGTATGACTTGTTTAATCAATTTGTTCTACGAAGAAGTTTTATGAAATTGTTGCAAATACTGTATATCTAATTTTCCAGAAATCAGAGGGGACATTGGTATACAACTCCTCCCCACAAAATCAGGAAAATTAAGGTAAACTATTTATTGGCTTTCTTGAATCATTTCGCAGTATGACGAAAAGTATCGTTCCTAACGAGTCCCAAAAGTGTTTTATCCTCTGCTAATTATTCCCGTGAGTGGTGGAGCCTCACGGGAATTGTTAGCGTTTGAGTTTAACGTTAATTACGCATGAAAATCAACATTTTTCAACATTGATTATGCACCGGAGAAGACCACTTTTGGAATTTGTAATGAAATACAATAAAAATAACAATATTTGTATTGCCACTACAACAACATTATGTTTAGCAATGTTAAAGTTGACAAATAATTTTGAAGTTAACCATAGTACAGTAATTACAAAATCATGATAAATAATACTGCAAAACCTAGTTTAATCTAATCTCATCTAATAATATTAAAATTGTTGGTTCAATTTTCAATAATAAAGTTAATTTGTAAGGAATTATCTCTCTGTTGTATACATTTTTAAAATTACCTATTAATTCAAGAACAGTATAAAATTTATTTTCATTTAGATATTCCATTAATTTTTTCTCAAGATGAAGAATTTCTTAAATTTTGTAATTCCGCTGGTAAATTATTAATGAGTCTAACTCCTGCTGGGGATGGGACATTTTTGAATAAATTTATTCTGAGTGTTTGAGAGCGGAACTTATTGCTTGGTTTTGTGACATATTTATGAACATCATATCCCTACTACACATTAATTCACATTTTGAAATACAACATTTACTATTGTTTCCAATGTGTAAATATATGGTAGGGTGAGTATTCTCTTGAAAGTGTCTTTACACAATTCCCTTTAATTTAAATTAAAATTTTTTGTAAAACAAACAATCTTTTGAAATCTCTCTTGAACATGCGCCCGAAATTCTCATACCATACCATATGACTGCGTAAATTATTCCGTAATAATCCATAGGAGAATGTTTATTCTGCAGTGTTTTTTTTTTCAAACGCCTCAACACATAAATATTAGATGATATTTTTGAACAAATATAATCCATGTGAAAACTCCATGTCATTTCGCTTTATCCAAGAATATTCCAAGGAATTTCATATTGTCAACTTTTTCAATTTCAATAGGCCTATACACTATATTACACGTCAATTACTCATTATAGTAAATACCCCCGTCGCAGCGAACCTGCGTACTCAGCGAATTTCCGATGCATATTTTTGTTTTAATACTACAAAAAGCCGCTTACCAAGTTTTATAAAAATATATTAACAAATAAGCAATATTTTAATTATTCTACATAAGAATAACATTGGGGATGAGTATTTAGTTTGCTGACACAATTTTGATATAAATATCAATACAATTCAACTAGGTGAAGCCACGTACCAAGTTTTATCAATATTCATTCAAGAATAAGCGATATATAACATTTGAATCATTCTCCATAAGAATAACATGGGGGTTGAGTAAGCAGGTTTGCTGCAAAAGGAACGCAAAATATGGGTTTTCATTCAAATATCAATATAACTCAACTAGGTGAAGCCACATACCAAGTTTCATCAATCTACATTCATAATCATAAATAAGCGATGTTTACCATATTTTAATTATCCTCCATAAGAATAACATGGGGGTTGAATACGCAGGTTTGCTGCAACAAGGAGCACAACAATGTGTTTTTACTTTCTCCCCCTATACATAGTATATGGAGAAAGTATTGTTTTCGTAAAAATTTTCGAATTTGAGTTGTCAGTGGAAATATTCGTTTTGGTGCTCCCTGAACCCAAAAAAGTAGTTTTTACGTGATGTCTGTCTGTGTGTGTGTGTGTGTGTGTGTGTCTGTGTGGATGTGTACAGAGCTAGAGCCCTAACCTATGGGCCGATTTTTATGAAATTTGGCGTGTAGGTACTAATCCACGATATCTCCAGGCGTTTTTTTTCATTTTTTTGAATTTTTGATTTTTAAGGGTAATTATCCCCCAAAAACCGCCAAAAAACATGAAAAATCCAAATTTCTTAAAAACGGCTCTAACGATTTTGATTAAACTTTCGTGGTTTGTAGAACTTTAGGTTTCCAACAAAATGACACCACCCGCATTTCTGGAAAAATGCGGGTTCAGAAATTACAGGACTTAAAACATCAAAAATTCAGTTTTTTGGATTTTTCATAAAAAATCATAAATGTTAAAAAAGATTACTATTCACCATTAAAAAGAGCTCAAAAACTAAATAAATTAGTATTTTAAATTACTATTCTACGATTGCTAGTTGCGGAGAAAATTGAAATTTTCATTTAGCGGTAAACACAGTACGTTGTCCAATGTTATTCTTTTGGGGAATACAAAAATAACTTTTTCTCTCTTATTTACTGATCAATTTCATTTGATATGCAGGTCAAGTTAGCATTGACCAACAGATGATGTTCGAAATGTGTTGCTATTTAACCCTGGGGGGGCAAGGGGGCATTTCCCCTCTCAAAACTACTGTGTGTAGCAACGCACTCTATAGTGCCTCCAAAAAAGCAATTTGGGTGGATATTTCTGAAAACAACTATTTTAGACAATTTTCTGTACATTTATCTATACTTCATATTCTATATTTAGTAAATAACAAATATTTTTGTCATTAAAGTTTGGCTAAAAGGGAGAAAGTATGTGTCAGTTTCCTGATACCGTTTATTATGGGAAGTATCAGTATAACTCAACAAGAGGTGAAACTACATACCAAATTTTATTAATATATGTCATAATTAAGGGAGACATAAGATTTGACTTATTCTCCATAAGAATAACATAGGGGGGTGAGTATGCAGGGGTTTGCCGCTACAGGAAGTATCGGTAAAAATGTTTTTTGTGCAAATAATAATAGACCACAACCAGATGAAGCCGCAAACCAAGTATCATTAATATTTGTTCATTAATAAGCGATATATAAAATTGTACTTATTCTCCATAAGATTAACATTGGACAACTCACTTTGTTTAGCAATTTTAATATCTCAATCATAACCGTCAAGTGGTTAATTCATAAACTTGAAGTACCTGGGGGGCCGAGCTTTGCTCGGGGGAAGGCCAGCCAGTTTGTTTAGATGACTTGGAGTAATATTTCACCACTTCCCCCTACTAATAATCAGATTTGTATTATTCATTTGCCTCTTTTCTACATTTTTAAGGTCACTCCAGTTGTTATTCATACCTCAATGTCCCTTTGATTTATTTTACTACTCTATATATGTAATCTTAACTCAAATCTTTTAATCTCTCCTCTCAGGAAACCACATGTTAATAATCATAAACATGAGTATTACTTTGACAGTTCCCTGGTTGATTATGAACAGCTGTTACAATTCTTTTGTTTTGATTTGAAACTCCTTAAGCCCAACGTTAATTTTTGTAACTTTTCATTTTAGTTTTTTTACATTATTTGATTTTTCCTAGGGATGAGGCCTGTCTAGAACGTATTTTTATCCCAGAAATTAGTTATTTCGAACATTTGAAGGAAATCGTTGGAGCCGTTTTTGAGACCCGTGTCGCAAGCAAGCAAGCAAGCAAGCAAGCACGCAAGCAAGCAAGCAAGCAAACCTTACTCATATTAGAGTATAGGATAAGAAACTTGCCAGTTTATTTTAATATGTGGGTTAGAAATGTGCTAACATATATAACGATTTCGCACGCAGCACGCTGGCATGAGGGAAGTGAATTTCCACAAAAAATGTTTAAAACTCAAAATATGTGTAAAAACCTACATGTATTCCAATTTTTATTAAAATCTAAGAACATTGGTTTTTTGGCTGTTCTGATGCTCCTGGTTTCATTTACCTGCAAAGCTGGGAATACAATTGTGCGCATTATAATGTTAGGAGAAGGTCCAGGCAGGCTTGAAAGTAGGCGTGAGTTTTTGGGGATGATAAAAGTACTCTAACAAAGGAATAACAGTCTTTTCTTGTGTAAAACCCCCACAAGACAACGTACTGTGTTTAGTCGAAACACATTTTCTTTAATAACTTGGTACACATTTATGCTAGAATGACGAGAGAGGGCTTAGAACTTTCGCCTCACTAATTCCCATCTTTTTACATCCATTAATTTTACAACCGGGGCTTTTCTGACCCTTTTTGGGCCCAAAAACTCGAAATTTGAAAGATTAATCCCCAAAAAAGGGGTTTATAGTTTTCCGATTGTTTTGTCCAACGAACTTGTCCAACTGATTACAGAAAGGAATGTCCCTACCAAATTTTAAGTTAATCGGACAAAAAATGCGACCGCTAGAGTGCAAACACACACACACACACACACACACACACACACACACACACACACACACACACACACACACATACATATATATATATATATATATATATATATATATATATATTCAAAACACACTTTATGACATACAAAACATGTTATGTATTTATATATACATAAATATATATATATATATATATATATAAAATTTTGAACGACCTCCCAAAACGTGTTCAGGGCGTCACGTTAGGAACTTCTATGGTGGTCCCGGGCTTAAGTTTCACCGTGCGGGTCATGCTAATAGTAGTTCACTTTCCAAAGGAAATTCACTAATAAATAAAGGGAAGGAATTGTTCAGATACAATATTCTAGCAACCAACGAATGAACAGGTGTTATTTATTCGAAGTAGTCCAAAAGTTTAATCACAGAACACAGAGCTCATGATGCATTGTGGTGAAACCGGGTACTTTTTTAACCATTTTATTAAACCGTTCAGCATTATTACAATTGCTATACAGGCTAAAGTTGTGTAACAATCTAACAAACAACATAACAAGTAACATAATCTTCGGGTAATCTTGGTGTGCACAAACTTTTTTTACATAAATTTAACAAAATATCTTGAGGTAACCTTGGTTTGAGACGAAGCCTTCTGAAATCGGACGGGAGCCCTGTGTTGAAATATTGAATCCCTCTTACAGATGCAAGTTTTGTAAAAAACTTCAGAGCTGACTTTTTTATAAATTCTTTGATTTGGGAAATTCCAAGTTCGTGGTGAATTTGGGCATTACGTACATACCAAGGGCATTTAAGTATTATTCTCAAAGTTTTGTTTTGGAAAGTTTGTAGTTTATTAATTGCACTGGTCGAAGCAGTGCCCCATACTGGGCATGCATACAACAGTAATGGTCGGAGGATAGTTTTGTAGAGAAGAATACCATTTTTCACTGATAGAGATGATTTCTTGTTTAATAATGGGAACAGTTTTGATAATCTTCCATATGCTAAGTTAAGCTTTTTGTTTATGTGAAATTTCCAATTTAGTTTTCGAAACCGGGTACTGTAATATTTTACAACTAGATTTTACAAAATAAACAACAATTGAGCTGGTTAGGTTAGGTCAGGAGGAACAAAGTTGATTTATATTGGAACAATCAAATAAGGAATATTCAAATAAATATACTCTTATTAGCACTAAACCTCGAATTTCAGAAACATTTAAATCAGCCAGGTGTTAAAGCAGGAAGACTTTTTCATAACCTTAAAATATCACGTATCTTTTAAGTTACATAATTAGTTTTGCAGTTATTGTGAAGAAAATCTAAATGTAGTTTTGCGCCTCACCTGTTATCGACCTTTGATAAGATAGGGAGCAATCAATAACACACACACCTTGTTTGAAACTGTTAATTCGATCTATCATTCTGGCAAGATTAAAAATGAAATAAAAGTTCTTAGAACTACAAATCGGTTAAGGTTTTAACATTATTGTTCGTTAATTTATTCTACTTTAAAAGTATTGAACCTAAAGCTTATTTTCGCCGAATTGTTAATTAAAATTAACTAAACTTGTTGAAATTTTAATATTTTATTACAATTTGCCACATTCCTAATTTTTTAAATATTTAACTATTTATACTGTCTGACTGAAAAAATGGCTGTTTGATACGAAAACATAATAAATTTAATCAATATTACAATACATCAGTTTTTCAACCCTATTTTTTATGATGTAGAATAAAATGTTGATTTTCTAGGATATTTTTACTAACCATGACTTGATGAACCATGAGCTAGGCGATCGTGACAGATTTATTTATATTCTCACTGTGAACCACAATACAGTTCTCGACTCAAACTCGTGCGAATATAAATGAACTATGAGTATAAAATGAATGAATTTTCCTGGTACAGCCCCGTTACTGACTCGACGACTGACTCTTTAGCCATGAATATTCAACTGTTAAAAATGTATAAAGGGGAGAAAACTGATTCAAATTTATAAAGTAAATGGTAAACTCTTTAAACACCAGATTCGATCATTCTTGTATAAGTTGGTATATATTCCACAGAAAATATTATATACATATCTAATTTTGAAGGCATTAACAAATAGGGCGCCGATTCATCTTGGTGAAATGGTCTAACAAATAATCTCTGTACGTGGTGGCCATTTTAACATTATACCTACATTTTGCATGTCAATTACAGTATACCGCGTACGACTTAATCTACAATAGGTAGAAAGCTGGATTTGATTACGTGTTTTCTACACCATCTCACAATAAAAGTTCTAACTTTTAATATCTCTTTGACCATTTTTCAGAAGGATCGGGTTAAGATCTAAATGTAGACAAATGGGTTGGAGGTCTAGTATTCTCTACATTATAAATTCCATTAAAATATGACTGAATTTCTACTTCGTCATTAAAGCCAAACAAAAAATAAATTTCTGAGTTTTCCATGGTACTTTTAGATTTTGACATTTTATTTTACATTAAATAAAAAATAAACATTTTATTTAATGAGTTGAACACATTTTTATAAAGCTAATTCGCTATTCAGTCTCGCTTTTGGCACTGCCATTTTAATTTTGTAATGGTAAATCTGAAGTTAAAAATAACTTTAATGGCTTTGAACTCATTTCTGCACATTTCTTGTTTATTTTTCGTCAATACTTGTTCTACTAGCCCGATATTCCGTTTGTTATACCATTGACTATAAATACTTCAGTATTATAAATGGTACCTTTGACTACCATTTATGGTAGTCAATGGTATAGTCAATGGTTATACGTAGAACCGTTATTATACGAGTACAATCATGTTTAAGCCCTATATTAAAAGTGTTACACTCATATTTAGAGTATCGGGTTCGCCCTGGTTAGGATCGCAATGAATCATGAAGAATTAACTGTGTAAAAGATTAATACAAAGGCAGCGTAAACAGAAATACCCCCGTAGCAGCAAACCTGCGTACTCAGCTAATTTCCAATACATATATATGTATCTTAATACTACATAAAGCCACATACCAAGTTACATCAATATACATTCATAAATAAACGATTTGTGACATTTTAATTATTCTCCCTAAGAATAACATGACGGCTGAGTATGCAGGTTTGCTGAAGCAAGGAACACAAAAAATGGGGTTTCACACAAATATCAATATAACTCATGTAGGTAAAGCCACATACCAAATTTCATTAATTTATTTTCATAATGAAGGCAGATAACACGTTACTTATTCTCCATAAGAATAACATGGGGCTGAGTACGCAGGTTTGCTGCTACGGGAGCCTTTGGTAAAAAATTGTTTTTTGAGCAAATATCAATGGTCCACAACCAGATGAAGCCGTATACCAAGTTTCGTCAGTATACGTTCATAAATAAGCGAGATATAAAATTTTTCTTTTCCTCCATAAGAACAACATTAGACAACGTACTGTGTTTAGCACTTTCAATATCTCGGTAACCAATTGACGTAGAGAAATGATCAAATTACCATATTGTGTGTTTTTTAAGCTGAATCCAATGGGAAAAACTAAAGTTTGACTATTTCCAAAATTATATGTAAAAAATTCGAAAAACCCATTTTTGGGGTACAAAACCCCCCCAAAATACCCCTTCGGATAAAGCGATCTGGCTGGTTTTCGAACTTAAAGTCATAAATGTTGCTTTACAGGTTTATACCAAATTTCATCAAAATCGGATAATTTTTACGAGAGTTATCGTGCTCACGGACACACACACATATATATATATATATATACACAGTTTCGAACGAATGGTGTTTTTGGGGTCTGGGGACCTCAAAACGAAAAGTTATCATGGTCCCGGGCCTAGGTCTTACCATGCCGACTACGGTAATAGCTTCTTCCCTATAGGGGAAATTCGCTAAAAATATGACGAAATCGATAATTTTTCGTTACTTAGAAGATGTGGCAACCCTTAAAGTCCATTAAAATTGTTATAACATCTATTATTTTTATTGTTGATACTTTAATAGTGTATATATCCTGGATCGACTGTTTAACAACTTTTTTTATTAGCGAATTTCCCCTATCGGGAAGAAGCTATTACCGTAGTCGGCATGGTAAGACCTAGGCCCGGGACCATGATAACTTTTCGTTTTGAGGTCCCCAGACCCCAAAAACACCATTCGTTCGAAACTGTATATATATGTGTCCGTGAGCACGATAACTCTCGTAAAAATTATCCGATTTTGATGAAATTTGGTATAAACGTGTAAAGCAACATTTATGACTTTAAGTTCGAAAACCAGCCAGATCGCTCTACCCGAAGGGGTATTTTGGGGGGGTTTTGTACCCCAAAAATGGGTTTTTTGAATTTTTCACATATAATTTTTGAGATATTCAAACTTTGGTTTTGACCATTGGTTTTAGCTTAAAAAAACACACAATTTGGTATTTTGATCATTTCTCTACGTCAATTGGTTACCGAGATATTGAAAGTGCTAAACACAGTACGTTGTCTAATGTTATTCTTATGGAGGAAAAGAAAAATTTTATATCTCGCTTATTTATGAACGTATACTGACGAAACTTGGTATATGGCTTCATCTGGTTGTGGTCTATTGATATTTGCTCAAAAAAACTATTTTTAACCAAAGGCTCCCGTAGCAGCAAACCTGCGTACTCAGCCCCATGTTATTCTTATGGAGAATAAGTAACGTGTTATCTCGCTTCATTATGAAAATAAATAAATGAAATTTGGTATGTGGCTTTACCTACATGAGTTATATTGATATTTGTATAAAACCCCATTTTTTGTGTTCCTTGCTTCAGCAAACCTGCATACTCAGCCGCCATGTTATTCTTATGGAGAATAATTAAAATGTCATAAATTGTTTATTTATGAATGTATATTGATGAAACTTGATATGTGGCTTTATGTGGTATTAAGATACATATATATGCATTGGAAATTCGCTGAGTACGCAGGTTTGCTGCTACGGGGGTATTATAATGGTTGTGATAGGCTATGCAGGTTATAATAATCAAATTGTATATGGGGGCTTAGACAATTAGAAATTAATTACGCAATTGACAACTTGAAATAACACGCAATAGAAACTGATTCGTGTCAACCGAATCAGTCAGAGGGGTGGACTAAGTGGTTTTGTACAAGTTGGGATTTATTCGTTATTTAATAACAAATAACAATCCAGGGACCAAACAATTTCCATGATTTACAACAACAAAGTTCTGTCCCATAGCTTACTTGTTACAACAAGTTAATTTTATATCGTGCTGTTGGGGAAATTTTAGAAATACTACTAATTCTCTTGCTCATTAGGACAATATAATTTCTTCTTCTTCCATTAACTTAAATTTTTTTAAACTATTTATTTTGCTTACAAAATTAATTATTGTATAAACAAAATTAAGCTCTCAGTATGGCCTTCACAACTTGTACAATTCTTATTTTAGCGAATCTCCCCTAGAGAAGAAGCTCTACCGTATGTGTATGCCATACCGTATGTGGCATGGTAAGAATTAAGCCCAAGACCATGACAACATTTCGTTTTCAGGCCCCCAGATGCCAAAAACACCATTTATTAAAATGTTATGTAATAATAGACACATCGCACCATTTTGAGTGGGGGTTTGTACCACAAAAACGACTACCGGTATTTAAACTTTTTACTCATAATTCTTTTTAAACCCACATTTTAGTTTGTATCGTTGAGTTCAGCTAAACAAAACAACAATTTGGTATTTTAAATGATTGCTCTACGTCAATCGGCCACTGAGATTTTGAAAGTGCTAATCACAGTACGTTGTCCAATGTTAATCTTATGGAGGATAAGTGAAATTTTATATTTCGCTTATTAATGAACATATACTTATGAAACTTGGTATGTGGCTTCATATTGTTGGGGTTTATTGATATCTGCATACAAAACCCATTTTTGTGGTCCCTTTGGCAAACAAACTGCATACTCAGCAGCTAGAATGTTATTGTTATGGAGAATAAGAAGCACGACTTTTCATTTTTTTATAAATATATTAATAAATATATTTATTTTTATTATTTTTTATTTTTAGCGAATTTCCCCTATAGGGAAGAAGCTATTACCGTAGTCAGCATGGTAAGACCTAGGCCCGGGACCATGATAACTTTTTGTTTTGAGGTCCCCAGACCCCAAAAACACCATTCGTTTGAAACTGTATATATATATATATATATATATATATATATGTGTGTGTGTCCGTGAGCACGATAACTCTCGTAAACATTATCCGATTTTGATGAAATTTGGTATAAACCTGTAAAGCAACATTTATGACTTTAAGTTTGAAAACCAGCCAGATCGCTCTATCCGAAGGGGTATTTTGGGGGGGTTTTGTACCCCAAAAATGGGTTTTTTGAATTTTTCACATATAATTTTTGAGATATTCAAACTTTGGTTTTGACCATTGGTTTTAGCTTAAAAAAACACACAATTTGGTATTTTGATCATTTCTCTACGTCAATTGGTTACCGAGATATTGAAAGTGCTAAACACAGTACGTTGTCTAATGTTATTCTTATGGAGGAAAAGAAAAATTTTATATCTCGCTTATTTATGAACGTATACTGACGAAACTTGGTATATGGCTTCATCTGGTTGTGGTCTATTGATATTTGCTCAAAAAAACTATTTTTAACCAAAGGCTCCCGTAGCAGCAAACCTGCGTACTCAGCCCCATGTTATTCTTATGGAGAATAAGTAACGTGTTATCTCGCTTCATTATGAAAATAAATAAATGAAATTTGGTATGTGGCTTTACCTACATGAGTTATATTGATATTTGTATAAAACCCCATTTTTTGTGTTCCTTGCTTCAGCAAACCTGCATACTCAGCCGCCATGTTATTCTTATGGAGAATAATTAAAATGTCATAAATTGTTTATTTATGAATGTATATTGATGAAACTTGATATGTGGCTTTATGTGGTATTAAGATACATATATATGCATTGGAAATTCGCTGAGTACGCAGGTTTGCTGCTACGGGGGTATTATAATGGTTGTGATAGGCTATGCAGGTTATAATAATCAAATTGTATATGGGGGCTTAGACAATTAGAAATTAATTACGCAATTGACAACTTGAAATAACACGCAATAGAAACTGATTCGTGTCAACCGAATCAGTCAGAGGGGTGGACTAAGTGGTTTTGTACAAGTTGGGATTTATTCGTTATTTAATAACAAATAACAATCCAGGGACCAAACAATTTCCATGATTTACAACAACAAAGTTCTGTCCCATAGCTTACTTGTTACAACAAGTTAATTTTATATCGTGCTGTTGGGGAAATTTTAGAAATACTACTAATTCTCTTGCTCATTAGGACAATATAATTTCTTCTTCTTCCATTAACTTAAATTTTTTTAAACTATTTATTTTGCTTACAAAATTAATTATTGTATAAACAAAATTAAGCTCTCAGTATGGCCTTCACAACTTGTACAATTCTTATTTTAGCGAATCTCCCCTAGAGAAGAAGCTCTACCGTATTTGTATGCCATACCGTATGTGGCATGGTAAGAATTAAGCCCAAGACCATGACAACATTTCGTTTTCAGGCCCCCAGATGCCAAAAACACCATTTATTAAAATGTTATGTAATAATAGACACATCGCACCATTTTGAGTGGGGGTTTGTACCACAAAAACGACTACCGGTATTTAAACTTTTTACTCATAATTCTTTTTAAACCCACATTTTAGTTTGTATCGTTGAGTTCAGCTAAACAAAACAACAATTTGGTATTTTAAATGATTGCTCTACGTCAATCGGCCACTGAGATTTTGAAAGTGCTAATCACAGTACGTTGTCCAATGTTAATCTTATGGAGGATAAGTGAAATTTTATATTTCGCTTATTAATGAACATATACTTATGAAACTTGGTATGTGGCTTCATATTGTTGGGGTTTATTGATATCTGCATACAAAACCCATTTTTGTGGTCCCTTTGGCAAACAAACTGCATACTCAGCAGCTAGAATGTTATTGTTATGGAGAATAAGAAGCACGACTTTTCATTTTTTTATAAATATATTAATAAATATATTTATTTTTATTATTTTTTATTTTTAGCGAATTTCCCCTATAGGGAAGAAGCTATTACCGTAGTCAGCATGGTAAGACCTAGGCCCGGGACCATGATAACTTTTTGTTTTGAGGTCCCCAGACCCCAAAAACACCATTCGTTTGAAACTGTATATATATATATATATATATATATATATATATATATATATATATATATATATATATATATGTGTGTGTCCGTGAGCACGATAACTCTCGTAAACATTATCCGATTTTGATGAAATTTGGTATAAACCTGTAAAGCAACATTTATGACTTTAAGTTTGAAAACCAGCCAGATCGCTCTATCCGAAGGGGTATTTTGGGGGGGTTTTGTACCCCAAAAATGGGTTTTTTGAATTTGTTACATTTAATTTTGCAAATAGTCAAATTTTATTTTTTCACATTGAATTCAGCTTAAAAAAACACACAATTTGGTATTTTGATCATTTCTCTACGTCAATTGGTTACCGAGATATTGAAAGTGCTAAACACAGTACGTTGTCTAATGTTATTCTTATGGAGGAAAAGAAAAATTTTATATCTAGCTTATTTATGAACATATACTGACGAAACTTGGTATACGGCTTTATCTGGTTGTGTACCATTGATATTTCCTCAAAAAAACAATTTTTTGACAAAGGCTCCCGTAGCAGCAAACCTGCGTACTCAGCCCCATGTTATTCTTATGGAGAATAAGTAACGTGTTATCTCCCTTAATTATGAAAATAAATTAATGAAATTTGGTAAGTGGCTTCACCTAGTTGAGTTATATTGATATTAGCATAAAACCCCATTTTTTGTGTTGCTTGCTTCAGCAAACCTGCATACTCAGCCGCCATGTTATTCTTATGGAGAATAATTAAAATGTCATAAATTGTTTATTTATGAATGTATATTGATGAAACTTGGTATGTAGCTTTATGTGGCATTAAGATAAATATATATGCATTGGAAATTCGCTGAGTACGCAGGTTTGCTGCTACGGGGGTATTTTATTTTAGCGAATTTCCCCTATAGGGAAGAAGCTATTACCGTAGTCGGCATGGTAAGACCTAGGCCCGGGACTATGATAACTTTTCGTTTTGAGGTCCCCAGACCCCAAAAACACCATTCGTTCGAAACTGTATATATATATATATACATATATATATATATATATATATATATATATATATATATATATATATGTGTGTGTGTGTGTGTGTCCGTGAGCACGATAAATCTCGTAAACATTATCCGATTTTGATGAAATTTGGTATAAACCTGTAAAGCAACATTTATGACTTTAAGTTCGAAAACCAGCCAGATCGCTTTATCCGAAGGGGTATTTTGGGGGGGTTTTGTACCCCAAAAATGGGTTTTTTGAATTTTTTACATATAATTTTGGAAATAGTCAAATTTTAGTTTTTACCATTGGATTCAGCTTAAAAAAACACAAAATTTGGTATTTTGATCATTTCTCTACGTCAATTGGTTACCGAGATATTGAAAGTGCTAAACACAGTACGTTGTCTAATGTTATTCTTATGGAGGAAAAGAAAAAATTTATATCTCGCTTATTTGTGAACGTATACTGACAAAACTTGGTATACGGCTTCATCTGGTTGTGGACCATTTATATTTGCTCAAAAAAACAATTTTTTGCCAAAGGCTCCCGTAGCAGCAAACCTGCGTACTCAGCCCCATGTTATTCTTATGGAGAATAAGTAACGTGTTATCTCCCTTAATTATGAAAATAAATTGATGAAATTTGGTATGTGGCTTTACCTAAATGAGTTATATTGATATTTGTATAAAACCCCATTTTTGTTTTCCTTCCTTCAGCAAACCTGCATACTCAGCCGCCATGTTATTCTTATGGAGAATAATTAAAATGTCACAAATCGTTTATTTATGAATGTATATTGATGAAACTTGGTATGTGGCTTTATGTGGTATTAAGTTACATATATAAGCATTGGAAATTCGCTGAGTACGCAGGTTTGCTGCTACGGGGGTATTTATGTTTATTTTATGAATATATTTATATATATTAATAAAAAAGTGAACATTCGTGCTTCTTATTCTCCATAACAATAACATACTAGCGTAATATATAAATATATACTAGCGTAACACCGGTTGAAAAATCAACGGCAATTATTGTGACTGTAGATTTCCAGTTGAACACTGTCAAAACAAGTGTAAAGAATTTAGTTTTTATAATGTTTTAATCTCATGTGAATACCTATACTTAAGGAGGATTTTTATTGACTTCTGTTATAATCATACATTTAAGTTTAGAAGCGTGTTATTATTTGTTCCCCTTGTAAAACCCTTGTAAACTATAAATAACAAATATCATATAGGCTCACTGAAATTATAATGATGTCCACTCTAAAATAGAAAATCAATGCAAGTTTTAAAAATAGGGTAATAGGGCCAAAAGAACCCACGATTTCGTAGAATTTGAAAATACACCTTCTCTCAGATGCAGCCCCGATTTTGAACGGCAGTTTTATAAATACTTGTGTAGACCTAACTTATGAACTAGGTGTTTTCATCCAAATTATTCCAAATGAGATGTACAATTGACTTTAGCTGTAGAACAGGCTTTCCACGACCTTTAATGGTTAAGGTACCGTATTTGAAATTACCACTTTACTCACACTATGAGCATTTGATTGAACATTATAGAAAAAAAAGTACTTTGGTATTATACGGATGCCACCCTTATGCAGCGCGCTGCGGCAGTTATGTTAGGATGGGTTATCATAAAAATGATTGTAGGACTTTCCTTGTTTTGTTACGAATCGAATGATACCTGATGAGTCATACTTCCGGCCGCCAAACACCCTCCAAATAGGCCAAGGTCAGGTCGTTGACCGGAGCGCGCGCATCACCTGTCACCGCCTGTAATCTGGGTCCTGGGTCAGTGTCATGAGTGATTTATTGTCGTGCACTACGTTACATTTGTTTTCATAATGAGTGACGTTCTTTTCGTGTGGGATTTACCTCGAAATGAAGAGGAAACCGTACGCATTTTTATGATAACCCATCCTAACATAACTGCCACAGCGCGATGTATATTTGGCGGCGTACCTGTGGCGATCGGGTCTGGCTGCTAGCGGCGGCGACGCATTCAACACGATCCTAGCAGACATTGCTGCCTTTTGGGAGGCACAACACAAAGACCGCTCATCTGAATGATGTAAAATTTGTACAGTAAGTCAATAAAAGTACGTTTTTTCGAATTATGTAGTTATCCTTTGTATCCGGTAAAAATTTAACCTCCAAAAATAGTGGCATCCGTATAATACCAAAGTACCGAAAAAAACCTCTGAACAATGAAAGACTACCAAAAAGTACTTGCAATTTAAAGCAGACGGGAAATAACTTAATATCGTTATTTGTTTTACTTAATATAGTTTTATAGACGATGAGAGTGCCTAGTAGTCAACCAAGAATACAATCACCATCTTCAACAACAACAGAAGGATTTAGCAGAAAAACTACTTATGTTTCAAATCTTGTACTGGAGGCACTTATGTTTCAAATCTTGTACTGGAGGCACTTATGTTTCAAATCTTGTACTGGAGGCACTTATGTTTCAAATCTTGTACTGGAGGCACTTATGTTTCAAATCTTGTACTGGAGGCACTTATGTTTCAAATCTTGTACTGGAGGCACTTATGTTTCAAATCTTGTACTGGAGGCACTTATGGTTACTAAGAAATTTTCATCCGGACATCGGACAACAAAATACCCCCGTCGCAGCAAACCTGCGTACTCAGCGAATTTCCAATGCATATATATGTATCTTAATACCACATAAAGCCACATACCAAGTTTCATCAATATACATTCATAAATAAACGATTTATGACATTTTAATTATTCTCCATAAGAATAACATGGCGGCTGAGTATGCAGGTGTGCTGAAGCAAGGAACACAAAAAATAGGGTTTTATACAAATATCAATATAACTCATGTAGGTAAAGCCACATAACAAATTTCATTAATTTATTTTCATAATGAAGGGAGATAACACGTTACTTATTCTCCATAAGAATAACATGGGGCTGAGTACGCAGGTTTGCTGCTATGGGAGCCTTGGGTAAAAAAGTGTCTTTTTGAGCAAATATCAATGGTCCACAACCAGATGAAGCCGTATACCAAGTTTCGTCAGTATAGGTTCATAAATAAGCGAGATATAAAATTTTTATTTTTCTCCATAAGAATAACATTAGACAACGTACTGTGTTTAGCACTTTCAATATCTCGGTAACCAATTGACGTAGAGAAATGATCAAAATACCAAATTGTGTGTTTTTTTAAGCTGAATCCAATGGAACAAAATAAAATTTGACTATTTCCAAAATTACATGTAACAAATTCAAAAAACCCATTTTTGTGGTACAAAACCCCCCCAAAATACCCCTTCGGATAGGCCGATCGGGCTGGTTTTCGAACTTAAAGTCATAAATGTTGCTTTACACGTTTATACCAAATTTAATCAAAATCGGATAATTTTTACGAGAGTTATCGTGCTCACGGACACACACACACACATATATATATATATATATATATATATATATATATATATATATATATATATATATATATCTACAGTTTCGAACGAATGGTGTTTTTGGGGTCTGGGGACCTCAAAACGAAAAGTTATCATGGTCCCGGGCCTAGGTCTTACCATGCCGACTACGGTAATAGCTTCTTCCCTATAGGGGAAATTCGCTAAAAGTACTGGTGATTATATAATAAATAGGATTTATTGGTAAAACTTGGTATATTGTTTCATATGGTGTTGATCCATTGGCATTCGCATAACAATCCAATTGTTGTGGTCTTTGATGATGCAAACCTACGATCTCAGTCCTCATGTTTTTCTGATGGAGAATGCATAAAATGTAATATCTCACTTATTTATAAATATGGTTTGATGAAAAATTGAAGTGGCTCACATAGTGAGAATGCAGGCTTCGCTGAGTATGCAGGTTTGATGAAACGGGGATATTTAACTTGTTAAAATTTATTTTTATGGCTTAAAGCTGCTATTTTATCAACCAATCCATTGCAATTTTTAGGTACATTTTTAGCGAATTTCCCCTATAGGGAAGAAGCTATTACCGTAGTCGGCATGGTAAGACCTAGGCCCGGGACCATGATAACTTTTCGTTTTGAGGTCCCCAGACCCCAAAAACACCATTCGTTCGATACTGTATATATATATATATATATATCTATCTATATATATATATATATATATATATATATATATGTGTCCGTGAGCACGATAACTCTCGTAAAAATGATCCGATTTTGACGAAATTTGGTATAAATATGTAAAGCAGCATTTATGACTTTAAGTTCGAAAACCAGACAGATCGACCTATCCGAAGGGGTATTTTGGGGGGGTTTTGTACCCCAAAAATGTTTTTTTTTAATTTTTTACATATAATTTTGGAAAAAGTCAAATTTTAGTTTTGACCATTCGATTCAGCTAAAAAAAACACACAATTTGGTATTTCGATCATTCCTCTACGTCAATTGGTTACCGAGATATTGAAAGTGCTAAACACAGTACGTTGTCTAATGTTATTCTTATGGAGGAAAAGAAAAATGTTATATCTCGCTTATTTATGAACGTATACTGACGAAACTTGGTATACAGCTTCATCTCGTTGAGGTCTATTGATATTTGCTCCAAAAAATTGTTTTTGCATAATTATCCCGTAGCAGCAAACCTGCGTACTCAGCCCCCATGTTATTCTTATGGAGAATAATTAAATGCTCTGTCTCCCTTAATTATGAACATAAATGTATAAAAACTGGTATACGACTTCACCTAGTTGAGTTATATTGACACTAGCATAAAAACCCATTTTTTGTGTTCCTTGTTGCAGCAAACCTGCGTACTCCGCCCCAATGTTATTCTTATGGAGAATAATTAAAATTGTATATATCGCTTATTTGTGAATATATTTTTATGAAACTTGGTAAGTGGCTTTATGTAGTATTAAGAAATTTATATCTCCATTGGAAATTCGCTGAGTATGCAGGTTTGCTGCGACGGGGGTATTAATAATTATTTATTAATCAGTTGTTATCACTGCCTACAATAAAACATAGATCAATGTTGTTAAGGTAATTGGAAATATACTTTTCAGCGTACTATATGTACTTAAAAGTGAAAACTCAATAATATGATATAATGCTTAAGGATAGATTTAAATATATATATATATATATTAGTTGTAGTTGTCAGATAATGCAGATTAAAGGGTTTTAACCCAAACAAGTTATTGACGGTTATGAGATAATAAAACATTACATACCATTACCTCATTAACTCTTACAATACCTAACATTTATTTACGTATTAAGGGCGTAAACACAGTTTAAATTCGAATTACTTTCACAGTTATTCCTACAACTGCAATTTTGAACACTTACACAATATACAAACATTCACGATCATCCATTTAGGCTGAACTCACGAGATTTAGGTTATAAACACTAAGTCAGCCAGTTTTAGGTTATAAAAACAAAGACAGTTAGCTTTGTCCGAAAAAAATAAATCTTCTGTTTAATACTTCAGCAAGCGGAAAAGTCAAGCGCCGTGAGCGCATTTTACTTTTTCGATCTCTTAACTTAAAACAAGTGTTGTGCGACGTGTTTTTACTTCGTAAAGGAAGACTTTAGACGTGGTTTACACTCGTACTGTGTTTATTTACACTTATACGGTATTACATAAATGAAACATACAAAACGGTAAACTGATGTAACGGTACGTCCAGAGTGCACGCCGATTCAGATTCCGATTTCGATTAGGACTTTCGGCGCCAGGAATCACTCTTGTATTTTAACAGACGTGGCCATAGTGGCCGCTGGAAGCCGAGCCCACGCGCAGGTACCTGCTTACCGGAATGAATTCTTCATCCTGGTTTCAGATTCCGTTTCAGATAGCGCTCGTTCGGCACTGATATAACTGGCTACAACACTATGAATATGCTATAAGTACATGATGTATTAAATGTGGGATCTGTACATATACAATGTATAAGCTACGTTATATTTTATTGCAATTGTTTAGCTTTTATATGAGTAATTTCTTTCTAAAAATGCAGTTACCGTAAAAGTTTCGGATTGCATTCTACAATATTCAAAGATTCGTACTCTGTAATTTCGTAGCTGAGGGAAGTATGGTATCCACCAAATTCACCCCAACACCTTTTCATCAGGAACACCTTTTTTCACTGGCTGTAACCTCACAACACCCTTCTGACGCTTTCCCTGCTTTCCGAGTCGGCAACGTATTTCTTGCCTCCACTGTGACCACTACCAAGATATCTGACTCAGATGAAACACGCGCCGGGAAACTGAATCTGAATCGGCGTGCACTCTGGACGTACCGTAAGAGAGGGTACAAGGTATACATAGGGTATACAAATCAAAATGTTGTCCCTATGTATACCTAATAGGTAGTTTAGCAATATATTTATAAGTGTTGTAAGACGTATTTTATTACATCCTGTTATTAATTACAACATGCACTATTATAATCAGGAATTTGTTTATTAATAGTTATTTTAATTTGTTCCGTGCGGGTCACACCTAAGATTCAAAAAATGTCAATAGGGAACTAAGAACTACTCACATATGTACTCGTGGCAGTTAAGAAACCTTCCGTTCTATAATTACGACTTATACAAATTGGAACTCTAAAACACACCACACGTTATAGAACAATTTTTAGCACATATGGATGCCTAAACGTGTAACCACGCTTGGTATTTTAAATTATATTAAATATTTTGTTTTACTGAACCACTAGTGTTAAACCTTGGTTTTATAGTTATATACAACGTTATTCTTTAATAACTTTAATTATTTATTAACACTCCTTGACGTTTCTTGTCGATAGTGTAGTAATTATAAAAAAATGTGTAAAAAGAAAACTACAACATACAAAAATAAAATACGAGGTCAAAGAAATATTTTCACAAATATTTTAATTTTCATCTATTTATTCGTTACCTTATAATTAAAGAGTGGATTTGAGATTAATTATTTTTCCGTTATCTAAAGTTGTAGAACAATAGAGAGCTGATTTAATACGTTTGGAGTGAGGAAGATAGATCTGATGTTGACAAACTGTTGAACAAGAAGCCCGACAAGGCGTATGGCGCACTCGTTCACGTGAACTGAATTTTGATTCTGACCTCCATACTTATACAGCTTGTTGACGACGTATCTTTTATTAGCGAATTTCCCCTATAGGAAAGAAGCTATTACCGTAGGTCTCATGGTAAGACTTAAGCCTGAGACCATGATAACTTTTCATTTTGAGGTCCCCAGATGCCAAAAACACCATTCGTTCAAATTTTTATATATGTATATATATATATATATATATATATATATATATATTTATTTATATATATATGTGTCCGTAAGCACGATAACTCTCGTAAAAAAGGTCCGATCTTAATGAAATTTGGTACAAATGTGTAAAGTACCATTTATTTGAACAAGTTCGAAAACCAGATGAATCGCACCATCCGAAGGGGGGTTTTTGGGGGGTTTTGTACCCCAAAAATGTGTTTTTTGGGGTTTTCACGTGTAATTTTAATTTGAATCAAATTTTAATTCATACCATTGAATTCAGCTTAAAAAAACAAACAATTTGGTATTTTGATCATTGCTCTACGTCAATTGGTTACCGAGATATTGAAAGTGCTAAACACAGTACGTTGTCTAATGTTATTCTTATGGAGAAAAAGAAAAATTGTATATCTCGCTTATTTATGAACATAAACTGGCAAAATTTGGTATATGGCTTGATCTGGTTATGGTTTATTGTTGTTTGCACAAAAAAAACAATTTTTCGCCTATGGTTCCTGTAGCAGCAAACCTAGGTACTTGGTCCCCATGTTATTCTTATGGAAAATACTTAAAATGTTATATATCGCTTCTTTATGAATGTATATGGATAAAACTTGGTATGTGACTTCACTAAGATGAGTTCTATTGATATTTGCATAAAAACCCATTATTTTGTGTGCCTTGTTGCAGCAAACCTGCGTACTCATCCCCAATGTTATTCTTATGGAGAATAATTAATATTTTAAATATCGCTTGTTTGTGAATACATTTCTTATGAATCCTGTTAAGTGTTATGTTATATATTCATTGGAAATTCGCTGAGTATGCAGGTTTGCTGCGACGGGTGTATTTATCTAACCGATACTTTGCACCACAGAAAACTATACAACAGGTTTTCTGTGCTTTGCACAGAGCTATTTGTAGCTATTTTAGAGAGTTATCATGTTACGTTTGAATTGAATAATAGCTCTAACATACTGTTTGTAAAAATAAATATTTCTGTAATAAAAAAAACACATAAATAAAAGAACCCTAACATACAAAAAATTAAAAATTGCACAGTAATTAATCGTGAGCAGAACATTTTAGAAACAACAACACTTTAGAAACAGTTTAATGACATTTTTAGTGTATACATATTTAATTCATAGTTATTTACTGAGAGAGCAAAGTATCAATACCAAACAAGATCATCTGGCAAAGTACCTTTTGTCGCATCTTTTTTTGAAATCTTTTAAAGGTTACAAAAGGATATATACAGGAATAACTTTTGTATAACATGTATACAGGTTTAAAGGTATAACTGTAATACAAGTCCATTTGCAATTATTTATTAGGGAAAAATGACAGCGAAAACCAACATGTTCTGCTTTAACGCCGCTGCAAAACGCTCGTGTGAACCCTAAAGTAAGATATTTAGGTTATCACAAAAATATATTACTCACAACTGAAATGCTTGAAACCAAATACACAAGATTAAGATTAGTTTGAACGGAATTGAGATGATGATCGGCACGTTGACACACTACTTCCCTTTTTAAATACGAGTATAGTATACCACATCGTTTATACGTTTTTGTGGCAAATTTGTATCCTTTAGTTTGGAGCAAAAACTCTCAGTTGAGTTAATTAAGAGTCTTCATCACCGGAAGTTGCTAGACGCCATCTGGGAGTTTTGTTCCATAAGGCCAATCTTAACTTTGTGCCTCCATTACTCCTCACCTGATCGTCTCAAACAATTAATTTTGGTGTCAAATTAAAGGGTTCATCGTCCTCTAGGGAAATACAATGTCGAATTCCTTAATTTGGGTACCATAGTTTCATAATAAATAGTTTAATTTTGAACTGAAACACTGTACATGTTCTCATCAATTTGTAACAAAATCCAAATTCGACTATTGCATTTCCCTAGAGGACGACGAACCCTTTAATTTGACATCAAAATTAATTGTTTGTGACGATCAGGCGAGAAGTAACGGAGGCACAAAGTTAACATTGGCCTTATGGAACAAAACATTAAGATGGCGTCCGGCAACTTCCGGTAATGAAGACTCTTAAGCTCGTAGAGTAACAACGACTGGAACGGTTGGTGTCATGTGACGTCACACACTCGAGATAGTCACACGCCAGAGAGGCTATAAACTTATTGAACATCGTGGGGGCAATTGCCTACTTGGGTTCAACAACGACATGAGTTCAGTCGAGTGCCTGATAGTGGGAAATCTGTTAGTTTGTTGATATTTTCACAAAAGTACATGATTAGAACTACGTTTTGGCGCCTTGTCTCATCGGAATCGTGAATTTTCTGTTTTAAAACATACACAACTAATCTGCTCCTAAATATAATGCAAGCAAATCCTAACCTATCCTATCCTATGCTCTAATACGAACAATGTCTGTTTGTTTGCAAAATTTATCTCGAGATCCAGCGGAAGGATTTTGCTGAAAGTTTGGGATTAGGGGCTTTTGGGTCCAAAATATCTATTGGTAAAAACCACTACCTGAGGAAAAGTCGTATTTTTCTAAACAACTCATTTTAAAATTGAAAATTGTAACATTGGACTTTGGATTTTAAAATCAGAACACCGGTTACTATGAATAACAAAAACAAACCATTAAATCAGGTTTTTTTATCTATAACTTAAAATATTTTAAACAGCTTTTTATCATTATGGAAACAAAAAACCTACTTGAATGGTAACTCAAACTCTTTTTTCGATAGGCGAGTGAGCGTAGCGAACGAGCTAATCCGGGATGCGAGTGAGCGAAGCGAACGAGCTCATATTAAAAACGAGTTCGCACGCAGCACGCTGACGTGAGGGAAGTGAATTTCCACATAAAAACTTGTAAAACTCAAAATAAGTGTAAAAACATATATTTGTCCAATTTCTATTGAAATCTGAAAACATTGATTTGTTGGCTGTTCTGATACTCCAGGTTTCATTTACTTGCAAAGCTGGGAATACAATTTTGCGCATTATAAGGTTAGGAGAAGGTCCAGACAGGCTTGAAAGTAGACGTAAGGTTGCTGGGGATGATAAAAGTACTCTAACGAAGGAATAACAGGCTTTTCTAGTGTAAAACCCCCATAAGACAACGTACTGTGTTTGGTCGATACACATTTTCTTTAATAACTCGGTAAATATTTATGCTAGAATGACGAGAGAGGGCTTAAAACTTTCGCCTCTCTAATTCCCATCTTTTTACATTCATTGATTTTACATCTGGGGCTTTTATGACCCTTTTTGGGCCCAAAAACTCGAAATTTGAAAGATTAATCCTAAAAAAAGGGGTTTAGAGTTTTCCGATTGTTTTGCCCAAAAGAAATTTCTAACTGATTACAGAAAGGAACGTCCCTACCAAATTTGAAGTAAATCGAACAAAAAATGCGACCGCTAGAGTGCAAACACACATATATATATATATATGTCTATATATATATTATTTAAAACGACTCCCCAAAACGTGTTCAGGGGGTCACGTTAGGAACTTCTATGGTGGTCCCGGGCTTAAATTTCACCGTGCGGGTCATGCTAATAGTTCACTTTCCAAAGGAAATTCACTAGTGAAAACGAGTATTTGAAATAAAACAAATTCAATGCCTTTTCTGTGGAATCAAACACCGAGCATGGCTTGGTCCCCCGGTACTTAAGAATTGAATAAGTAAGGGAATCTCTCTCTGAATAAATAATTGATAAATATTAGGTTCATTCTCATCAAACACGTTTGAAAGGCAGCAATACGTGAAGTTGTGCCTTTGGAGAGCACCGGGCCAAAAAGGCGTTAAAATTATCAGTAACTAGCTGCTATGCCCGTAACGGGGTAAAAATTCAGAATAGAAAAGTTATAAATAAAACAATGGCAGCCTATTTTTGAATGACAGTCTGTAGTTAGATATAATCCTTATAACAGCTGTTTATTTAAATCAATTGAATTAAGAAAAAACGCATGTGACGTAAACCAAACAAAACTCCAGAATTGGTGCAGTGGTTTTGGCGTGATGGAACAATAGACAGACAGACAGACACTACCTCTTTTGAATAATAGGACTGATATCAAAGGATAAATCTCTATCGCTTAAGTAACATTGATCAGCTTGTTAATGGAGCAGCCTCTAAGTACATTTAAGTACAAAGAATGAATTAAATTCAACAGCGATACAGTTTACTCAGTGGTAGGCTCATATCATCACTACTATTATACAAACGAGGTGGTGTCTGTCTGTCTGTTGTTCCATCACGCCAAAACCACTGGACCAATTCTGCTGAAATTTTGCTCAAATGTCTATGTACGGAGGAGTGTCATAGACCTATTGCCGTTTAGAAATGCACTCAGGGCTCTGCCCCACGGGACTTCCAAGATCCCATGTTATTCATATGGAGGAGAGTTTTATTTGGTTTATGTCACATGTGTGTTTTACTAATTCAATTAATTTAAATAAACATCCGTTTTAAGGATTATATGTAACAACAGACTGTCATTATTTTGTTTACAATTTTTCAACTCTGAATTTTCACCCCGTTGCAAAGCACGGGCATAGCAGCTAGTCTTTATATTAAAGTGCGTTGATATACATGTGTCTTTCCACTAAAATAACTCGCCAGATTTTCCAGTTTATCCATGTACGACAACTCCCTTCCCACATGGCATATTTGAATGTAAAGAATCCTTTTTGTAAACCGTTCATGTTGACCGGTTTGAAGAATAAAATCCAATGTGTAAAGAAAAGTGTGCAAAAATGCCAGTGTATTGTGTTTACATACAGGGAAGTCGCTACTTCACGTCCTAATCATTGTGAAATCTCCAGAAATATTGAACAAATGGCTACTAAATTAATAGCTTAGTTTTTAAGAGCTTAATCTTTTGAGGAATGTAGTCCATCTGCGTATACGAGTTAGATACTTTGGCTTATTAGTGAATTTCCTTTGGAAAGTGAACTATTAGCATGACCTGCACGGTGAAACTTAAGCCCGGGACCACCATAGAAGTTCCTAACGTGACCCCCTGAACACGTTTTGGGGGGTCGTTCAAAATTTTATATATATACATATGTATATATATATATATATATATATATATATATATATGTGTTTGCACTCTAGCGGTCGCATTTGTTGTCCGATTTACTTCAAATTTGGTAGGGACGTTCCTTTCTGTAATCAATTGGGCAAGTTCGTTGGGCAAAACAATCGGAAAACTCTAAACTCCTTTTTTGGGGATTAATCTTTCAAATTTCGAGTTTTTGGGCCCAAAAAGGGTCATAAAAGCCCCAGATGCATGTAAAAAGATGGGAATTAGTGAGGCGAAAGTTTTAAGCCCTCTCTCGTCATTCTAGCATAAATATTTACCGAGTTATTAAAGAAAATGTGTATCGACTAAACACAGTACGTTGTCTTATGGGGCTTTTACACTAGAAAAGCCTGTTATTCCTTTGTTAGAGTACTTTTATCATCCACAGCAACCTCACGCCTACTTTCAAGCCTGTCTGGACCTTCTCCTAGCCTTATAATGCGCAGAATTGTATTCCCAGCTTTGCAAGTAAATGAAACCAGGAGTATCAGAACAGCCAAAAAATCAATATTTTCAGATTTCAATAAAAATTGGAAAAATGTATGTTTTTACACTTATTTTGAGTTTTACAAGTTTTTATGTGGAAATTCACTTCCCTCACGTCAGCGTGCTGCTTGTGAACTCGTTTAACACTGATGTCTTGTTCCTTCGTTCTTCAAGAGACATATTTGACTCGGTAAGTGGTTTTAAGGGCCCGCACTCGGGGGCACTTTCACTCAACGACTGGCACTAGACGTTAATCTTCAACTCAATTCGAGTACGAGTTTATGTGTAGTTTCCGTCGATAGGTAAAACTAAAGTTCCTCTTTATGAGGGATTAGTTTAAAGTGCGAAATAACAGTTTGGTCTTTTAAGCTGTTAGACTATCACTTGACTGTTTAATATTGCTTTCGATGTAAAAATGTTGTTAAGAGAAATATAAAGTATTGGCTGAACATAAGAAATATATAAAATAATAAAGGATAGATAACGTATATAGTCTGAAAGGCGTTACTCGAAGTGTAAGATAGAACGTATGTCAGTATGTCTTCATACAATTTTAAGAATCGTTGTGTATGTTGGTCTGACGTAATCCCTGGTCCGTTTTATCGCAAAAACTCCATACCCAATTGAGCTGATTCGTATATAGCTAATTCATAAATGGGCTTGATTCATGTTTCTATTTTAATAAATCCCTTAGGGTTCCCCCCCCATGGGTATGTAAAGTTGCAATGTTTTATTGTAGTATTGTTTTATGTTTGTTAACGATTACAGTGGTATCATTAGGCCTATGTGAAATTTTACTACAGTAAATTATAGGTGATTTTCCATTCAAGAGTTTTCTTCTTCAATAAACCCCATACTCCAGTTAAGATCTCGGTAGCTCGGATGCTCGTGGTTTCGCTAATATTTATTCGAAAGGGTCTGCGAAAGCCCCTATAAAATAATGATGGCACAAAACAAATTTTATATAGATGGTGCAAACTAGTGTGAAGCACGGCGTGCAGTAAAGGTGGTAGAATGAAGCATAGCTTGTAGTAAAGGTAATGAGGTTAAGCACAGTGTGCAGTAAATATGATGGGGTGAAGCGAAGTGTGCAGTAAAGGTGTTAGAATGTAGCATAGTGTGCAGTAAAGGTGTTAGAATGTAGCATAGTGTGCAGTAAAGGTGAGTTTGAAGCACGGTAAGCAGGAAATGTTATAAGATGAAGCACGGTGTGCAGTATATAGGTGGTGGGATGAAGCATAGTGAGTTGTAAAGGTGATATAATGAAGCGCGTTGTGCAATAAAGGTGGTAGGATGAACCTGAGGGTACAATAAAGGTAGTAGGATCAACCTCGGTGTTCCGTAAAGGTGAGTGACTTGCCTCTCACTGCACATACTCAAAGTATGGTACTCTATGGACTCACTCGTGCTCGGTACAGCTTTGGCAGACGCTTCATCTTCTAGCAACTGCTTGGCTTCTTTGTCTCCAGAGGAGACAAAGACCTCCAGAGGAGGTTTGGTTAAGGTCCCGGACTTATCTTTACTCCCCTCCATGTTTAGCCACGGTTTGCACTGAATGTACTTGGCTAGAGTTTATACAATTTAGGCAATCGTCAGCAGTGAGCCGGTGGCTTCCGTGAAGAAACTATGTGAGAAAACAAACACCGATAAGAGACAGTCGAAGCTCGGCCGCTCCTTGGGCAAAGATTGCACAACGACATCGCCGCTCATGTCACCTTGTTTATATTGGTATGACGCGAGCAAATACGCCAGTTTAATTCAGCCTTTCCATTTCAAATAGAGCCAGTGTTAAGATATTTTATGCTATGGTACCGCGTCATCACTGGTTGCATTGATTCATTGATACGACGAAGGACCGTTTTCAATCTTCTCTGAAACATGTCAACAATTCAACCATGGAATAGTTTAAAATTTATTGTAAAAGTAAATTAGAAGGGTTTTTACTTATGTATATTTCCTTGATTCTGTAAAGGTTTCTAGAAAGTTTTTTGTAAAAAAAAACAGAAGCTTTGAAGTGAAATATTTTTAGACTAGTTTAAATCAATATCAATCGATATAAACTCATTTTACACATGACCTTTTAAGAAAATTACAGGTCAAAACCTATGAACCATCCTCCATAAATAATCTTATTCAGGAGTGCCTTAGCGTACTTTTCCAGCAAATATAGTCTTTTGTTTACACGTCGAAAGTATCGAATCTTTAAGAATTTTTATTCAGAAAACAGAGCAGTCACAGTTTGATCACTGAACAAGAGATTTCTTTATACACAATTTTCAGGGGAACGATGCTCCTTGGTACTGAAAATAAAGTTAGCCTAAAAACTTATCTAACGCATCAAATTATAAACCAAAATTGCAATACTACATCTGAAACTTAAAATAAGATACAAACCAATTAACAAACTCCTTTTATAAACAAAGGTTAAAATCTTTCATAAAACAATCAATAAGTGTATATACATAAATAAATTTGTGAAATTAATATAACATTTGTCATACAAACCTGAACCCCACATTTTCCAAAAACGATGAAATAGTCTCACTTCAAGTGTGATCGCACAAATGTTAAAATAGTATTTGAAAAGCTCAACTATTAAAATAGTTTTATTTACCGAACATACAAGTTAGAAGGGACATTCTATGTTGCAGGATGGATTGATTGAGGGTGCGGAGGGAAGGGAAGTACAGAGTGTCAATTGCATCTCTGCTTTGTTACTTCTGTGGTATCACTGAGTAATTTATCTCATTTAGGCGTGTTTGGACTGGAGTTGCCAGCAGATGCTGCAAAACCCGTAGGAATAGCAGTACTTATTTGGTGATGTTTCAATGTTGCCAACAGATCTTCAGTGTTTGAAACTACAATATTTTTTTCTACAAGAAGAGGGCAAGGCCAAGGGAGTTGCCAACATATTTGTGTAACAAAATCGGAAACCCAAAGCCATTCAATAAAGCTCTAATTTATAAACGAGTTACGTACGAGTTGGCAAGTTTTGTTGCCAATTATGGCGTATACCGCCTGAAGTGGCATTGAATAAAGGAACTATATTGGTAGTACTCAGTGAGTTCTATACAATCTGGAGAGACTACTGCCTTGCAATTTCTGACAAAAAGGCGTGACGTATTTCAAAAGCAGCCGGGAACACAATATCTCCCCTATACAGTACCAACATAAAAAAACAAACACGTCACGCTTTTTTGTCAGAAACTGCAATGCAGTAGTCTCTCGTTTTAGTGAATTTCCCCTATAGGGAAGAAGCTATTACCGTAGTCGCCATGGTAAGACCTAGGCCCGGGACCATGATAACTTTTCGTTTTGAGGTCCCCAGACCCCAAAAACACAATTCGTTCGAAACTGTGTATATATATATCCCTGGGTGGATATATATATGTCCCTGGGTGCAATAACTCTCGTAAAAAAAGTCCGATTTTGATCAAATTTGGTAAAAACGTGTAAAGCAGCATTTATGACTTTAACTTCGAAACCCAGATGGATCGAGCTATCCGAAGGGGTATTTTGGGGGGGGGTTTGTACCCCAAAAATGGGTTTTTTGAGTTTTTTACATACAATTTTTGAAAAAGTAAAACTTTATTTTTTCCCATTGGAATCACCGTAAAAAGACGCACAATTTGATGTTTTAATCATTGCTCTACGTCAATTGGTTACTGAGATATTGAAAGTGCTAAACACAGTACGTTGTCCAATGTTATTCTTATGGAGGATAAGAAAAATTGTATATCTCGCTTATTTATCAATTTATCCTGACGAAACATGGTATATTGCTTCATTTCATTGTGGTCAATTGATAATTGCACAAAAACCCATTTTTTGGCCGATAGTTCCCGTAGCAGCAAACCTGCATACTCAGCCCCATGTTATTCTTATGGAGAAAATTAACGTGTTATCTCCTTTAATTTTGAACATAAATTAATAGAACTTGGTATATGGCTTTACCTAGTTGATTTATATTGATATTTGTATAAAAGCCCTTTTTTATTGTTCCTTATTTCAGCAAACCTGCATACTCAGCTGCCATGTTATTTTAATGGAGAATAATTAAAATGTCATAAATCGTTTATTTATGAATGTATATTGATGAAACTTGGTATGTGGCTTTATGTGGTATTAAGATAAATTAATACGCATTGGAAATTCACTGAGTATCCAGGTTTGCTGCTACGGGGGTATTGTAATGTTCGTACTGTAGAGGGGAAAAGTTCTGCCGAGGGCACAGAACCCGCAGTAGTCTCTCCAGTTTACATAGAGCTCACTGGTAATATTAGAGTCAGCCCTGCTTATAGATTTTAGTTGAACAAGTTTACCGGTGAATTTGTCAGGTTAGTACACTGGTGAGAATAATTCGTCATTTGATCTCTAGTAAATGAATCTATTCATCTAAATCACTGAAATAAAAGTAATCAAAATTGAAACAAATTAATTTTGTTTGTCTGATTTATTCTTGGCGTGAAATGTGATAACTATAAATACCCCCGTCACAGCAAACCTGCATACTCAGCGAATTTCCAATGAATATATAACATAACACATTAAAACAACAGGATTCATAAGAAATGTATTCACAAACAAGCGATATTTAAAATATTAATTATTCTCCATAAGAATAACATTGGGGATGAGTACGCAGGTTTGCTGCAACAAGGCACACAAAATAATGGGTTTTTATACAAATATCAATATAACTCCTTTTAGTGAAGTCACATACCAAGTTTCATCCATATAAATTCATAAATAAGCGTTATATAACATTTTAAGTATTTTCCATAAGAATAACATGAGGACCAAGTACCTAGGTTTGCTGCTACAGGAACCATAGGCGAAAAATTGTTTTTGTGTGCAAACAACAATAAACCACCACCAGATCAAGCCATATACCAAATTTCGCCAGTTTATGTTCATAAATAAGCGAGATATACAATTTATCTTTTTCTCCGTAAGAATAACATTAGACAACGTACTGTGTTTAGCACTTTCAATATCTCGGTAACCAATTGACGTAGAGCAATGATCAAAATACCAAATTGTTTGTTTTTTTAAGCTGAATTCAATGGTATAAATTAAAACTTGATTTAAATTAAAATTACATGTGAAAACCCCAAAAAACACATTTTAGGTGTACAAAACCCCCCAAAAACCCCCCTTCGGATGGTGCGATTCATCTGGTTTTCGAACTCGTTCAAATAAATGGTACTTTACACATTTGTACCAAATTCCATTAAGATCGGACCTTTTTACGAGAGTTATCGTGCTTACTGACACACATATATATATATATATATATATATATATATATATATATATATATATATACATATATAACAATTTGAACGAATGGTGTTTTTGGCATCTGGGGACCTCAAAATGAAAAGTTATCATGGTCTCGGGCTTAAGTCTTACCATGAGACCTACGGTAATAGCTTCTTCCCTATAGGGGAAATTCGCTAAAAGTAAAAAAAACATAGGTTTAGCAATTTTTAAATTATGAACGATTATAATCATCCATTTTTTAGCCCCTGGGCTGTAGATATTATGTAAGACTAAATTACTTACGTACCGTCAGTCAGCTCAAATTGAGAAAACACTTTTATAGATGTTTCGATGCATCATCATCAGCTTGTCTAAAATGAAGTCGATTGACCAAATTTGATGAAGTTGGTTTCGGAAAAATTAATTAAAAACACAATACAGTACATTTATATACGGATACGACGACACAAACGAACGGACACGATCCCCTGTGATCATGTCCACAGATCTGTCTAGATTTATTGTTCGTTTTATGTGTCGTGTCCGTTCGTTTGTGTCGTCGTAACCGTATGGTACTGTATTGTGTTTTTAATTCATTTTGACAAAACCATCTGGTCAATCAACTTTATTTTAGATCAGTAATTTGGTCTTACATGAAAAATTAATCTGAATTTTATTCACATTATTAACTAATTTCAGCAAGTTGTTCTTTTCCTCACCTAAACATGGCCGTGAACAGCTCACAATTCTTTTCATTATAGTGGTGTTTTTAGTATAACCAACAGATACACTTACAATGAATGCTTTGGATTGATAAAAAGACAAAAAGTTTATTTACAGCTTATGCTACATTTTTAAGGCATATTCAATGGCATTTCAGTATATTCAATGGTGATACCCATCGTTCGACCTTAAACGCATCGTGTGCCTATCCGTTCCCACACATATAATGTAACATAGCAGTGAATTCTCCCCATTAATAGAAAATCGAATTGCAATAATAATATACCAAAGGATATGCAAAAAGTGGTATCGAAACTATTTAGGAATAAATACCATTTAAGGGGGTTTTAAATTTTCTAATTATTTGTTGTTATTAATAACGTAATTATTCTGTGACACAAAGTGTATTCGCGACGTAATAATTTGGAACAAAGTGTTACAATTTACAAAAATATTAAATTTGGGGATTTTATTTAATCGCGGAAAGGTTAGGACAGAACTAGGACAGACTATTTTCCACGAAGTTTAGCGAGAGATATATCTTACATTACTTACGATCGCCTTTCTTTAGGTGATATAAAACCACACTGTTTCATACATTTATAGAAGATTATGCTAGCTAACCCATATATACATATATATATATATACTTGAGTAATTAACGGACATTTGTAATTAAGTAAGGGATACGTGTTTTCATAATTTATTCGCGACTACACTAATCCTCAAATGAAGTAGACACTCTCAAGTAAGCTTGGTGGGTGAAAATTATCCATTGAATATACATTGGTTCCCCGAATCTTCTTGTCCTAATTGTTTTACTTAATAAAATTCTGAGCAACGAGTGACAGACAACGCACAAACTAACCCAGCAATGTGACATTTTGCACAGAAGTTCCTTATATTATAACGAAGGTGAGCACTAAATACCCCCCGTCGCAGCAAACCTGCGTACTCAGCAAATTTCCAATGCATTGATATGTTTCTCACTAGTACATAAAGTCACTCACCAAGTTTGACAAAAATACATTCATAAATAATTGATTTATTACATTTTATTTATTCCCCATAAGAATAACATTAGGACTGAGTACGCAGGTTTGCTGCAACGAGGAAGATAAGAAATGAGTTTTTATGCAATTATTAATATAACTGAACCAGGTGAAGCTACTTACCATGTTTTATTAATTTATGTCCATAATTAAGGGAGATATAAAACGTTACTTATTCTACATAAGAATAACATTAGGGCTGAGTATGCAGGTTAGCTGCTACGGGGACAATCAACAAAACATTTATTTTTTGTGCAATTATCAATATACCAGTACAACATGAAGCCACATACCAAATTTCATCAATATACATTCATAAATAATCAAGATATCAAATTTTATTTATTCTCCATAAGGATAACATTGGACAACGTACTGTGTTTAGCACTTTGAATATCTCTGCAACGGTTTGACGTAGAATCACAATTTAAACACCAAAATGATTGTTTTGTGGAGCTGAAGTGATTGGTAAAAGAAAATGTGAAGTTTAAAGTAAAATTAACTGAGGAAAAGCCAAAAACCTTTTTCCCATAAGATTAACATGGGAGATTTTATGAGCATGTTTTTTGGATTTTTTCCGCAACCACTTAACCTAGGTTAATAATTCAAAATACCATATTATTTGTTTTTTAAGCTCTATAACATGGTCTAAACCTAAATTAAGTGTTTTAAAAATGTTAGGGTAAAAAATGCAAAAAACTGATTTTTGGAAAATTTAAAACCCCCATAAACCCCCCTTCCCATAGTCCGATTTTTCTGGTTTTCGAACTTAAAGTCATAAATGTCAGTTTACACATTTGAGCCAAATTTCATCGAAATCGGACGTTTTTTACTCAAGTTATCGCATTCACGGACACATATATAGATATATATATATATATATCTATATATATAAATTTGAACGAATAGTGTTTTGGACATCTGGGGACCTCAAAACAAAAAGTTATCATGGTCTCGGGCTTAAGTCTTACCATGAGACCTACGGTAATAGCTTCTTCCCTATAGGGGAAATTCGCTAAAAAGGATTTTCCGATCTGACCTTAGGGCTACACCCCTTGGGTCGTCAAAGTTCCATCAATGGTCCATTATGGTCATTCAATTTTGTTGATCAGATGATAGCATAAAGAAATACAACTTATTGGAATTAGTTTTAAAGGTTAAGCACAGAATTTAGCCTTAAAAAGAGGTTTATGTTGAATTCCCTTGTCCTAATATAAACTAATATCATTAAAATATAACTATGACCCCTAAAGTGCTGTAAGTACCAACACTGGTTGTCATTTGACTCCATAAATAACCACAGCTAAGAAACCGGGAGTCATTGTCAGCAACAAACACGAACCATTTTACCAGCCTTTATAGTCTGCATTAACAGCAGCTATCTTAGAGTTTCATACAAATTGTTTATCGAACTGTCAATAAATTAATATTGTAAAATTGGAATACCTGATTTCATTAAAATCTGTTAGTAATCTCCGTAAAGCATTAATACATCTTTAATTAAACCCTAAAATGGAAGATCGAGTGAGAACAAACGTGTTAAAAAACAAAAAAAACTAATATTGCTCTGATGAGACTCTGATGAGAAAAATGCTAACAGAAGCTTTCCGGTGGTGAAGACTCTGCAAAGAGGCGAGTTTTCGACGTTATAGTGATTTCACCGGGACTGATGACATGGTCGTTTGGTAGATAGAGGCCAGGAGGTCAGCGATCCTCCACCTATCAAACTTCATGGTTCAACAGCGTCCAATATAGTCTACAGATCATGCCACGAGTGGTGAATTGGATAATCATGACCCAAAAACAATCTACAGTCAGACCTAAATCTAGTGTATAGTGAGTGGCAAGCCCAGTAAGCTATCTAACCTTTTCACAAGGGTTTAACAGATATTGTACGACAAGGTTTACGGCTTATAACCTTGTCAATGAAAATGGAAAACCTCACAAACACGTTGTGAAAAGGGTCTAGCCCTCAAGGTTTATACAAGGCAATTGTAAACCTTGTAAAACCTTGGTTTTCTGGGTTTCACGCTGTAAGGTTGTTTTCATAACCTTGCATACCGTTTATGAGGAATCCCTTGTAACAAAAATAGTATGAAAATGATAGTATACACCTTTTTACAACCTTATTGGGTGTAGTTTGGACCCAGTAAACTCATCCACGTTGTGAATAGAGTTGCGGGTCTCTCCGTTTGCCTGGCTGAAGAAACATCAGTCGGTCTTAGTTGCACCAGTCAAACTAATCCTGTACTCTTAACTCATTAACAGACTTTCACAAGAGTGTGTGTCAACGTCTTAAACAATGGAATGATGATTTATCGATCTATTTAAAAAATTAGCCCGGTAGTCGACGGATGATGAGTGAGAGAGAAGTATCGGAGGATGCGCCGTACTGGTAACTGATAACAGGGACACCTGCTGATTATCCTATCAGTGGTGATAAGCGGTTCGATTGGGCCAATAGTCAGTGATAGCGCGGTCGAGTCAGGTGCGACATGGCCCTCTACAACTCCTATGACGCGGACCCGAGCTACATCACTGACCAGTCCACATGGCACTTCCTGCCGCCGGACTACCCCATCTCGCCAGAGGATGACTTCCGGTACGGGTAAGTCGGGGAATTTTGTCTTAAGGTGCGGAATGTGGAATGGGAAACGGGAATGGAGTTGTTGGATGTCGGATCGGGACGAGAGTACGTTTGAGATTATTCTCACGGCCGCAGCCGAGACTATTTAAATTCGACACAGTAAAATTGCTAGGCTAATTATGACACATATCTTTATTATTCACATCTCAAAAGTAATGGCTACAAAAGATTAATTTAAAAATATTCTTAAAATTTGGTGTTTAAAAATCGGATATATGCTAATAACTATCTTTGGAAGCATTTATAAAAAAAATGTTGTTACCAATACTCTGAATTAAAATTTTGTTAGACTAAGTGTTGTTCAGTATTAAAGGGTTTAACAATCCTAACAAAATTTGCAAAAGTCGTAAAGGTTTATTGAATTTATTGTGTTCGATGGAGACAAACAATATATACACTCAATGGTGAAGTCTTTGTCTAAAATCTAGGTCAACGTTTTGAGGTGCATCTGTCTGGTTTCTCATTACATTTCTGGTTTTAAAATAACTTTAATTCATCAACTTCTTATCACTCAATACAATTGATCATGATCGAACTGAAAATTGTGATGGTAAAAGCGTCCGATGTTTATTTTAAGAAAGGTAAGCAAAGTTTAAATCTAATTTTAAAATATTGACAAGTGCAGATTTGGATAACACTATAAGTGAAACATACATACAATCATTACAGTAATTGTTTGTAACCGAAAGTTAGCAATTAGACTACAAACGCGTCTAGAACGACACTTCAAGAACGAACTTTTTTCAAATTGGTTTTGATGGATCATTTAATAAAATGTATACAATGAAGTGGTGTATAAATGTAATATGACTGAAGTAAAAATGGAAACAGTTTATTTTCCTCCAATATGATAAAAACAAAGAACTGCTTAACCTATGAATAGCTGTAGTTAAATTTGTACAGACATGTAATGAAACTCTTTAATGAGGAATATTTTAGATTTTTCTTTAAAAAATCATAAAATATGTGACTGAGACAAAAATCTAGTCAGGGTTTACGGATTAAGAACGAATCAATTTCAACAACTCTTCATAAACCACTTTTTCTTCTTCGGTTGGAGTGTAATTCCACATCATGCCGTCCTCATCTATATAAACCCCAGGAGGAATACGATAAGCCTCTTTCTTAATTTTAATTATTTCTCTATAAGGATGGAAAAACTCGTGAGGAAACAGACACGAGCACATTCCGTTATAACACCAGCAACTCAAGAAAAGAACGAAGAGGGAGGGAAAAACAACCAAGACAGTTTTCAAGAAAAAAATAATTACGTTTACAAACTTCCCAGTGTTAGTAATATGCAGTATTTCTTGCAACAAGCAAGGTATTCCGAAAAATATATACTTCCAAAGCGACATATTCAAGCAGGTTTCGGAATATTCCTTGGTCTTGGTGACCTCGAAGGGTCGGTCGTCCTGAGACTGGATGACGCTCATGTTGCTTATCGGAAGAACAGTCGCCATTTCAGGCGCTTCCGGAAGTCTGCTGTCGTAGTCTTTCTTAAACTCGTTCAGATTATAATCGACCTCTGTAACTGTTCCGTTTATAAAAGTCCCTTCCGTCGTGTCATAGTCGGGTTTTCCATCTGCTAACCTTTTCCTCGACGGGTTCTTGCCATAATCCTCTTCCCCATAGTCAATCTGATAGTCGTACTCTTTCAATGGAACTTCCCTATATTCCTCCCTGAATTCGGGTTGGCTATTGGTCAAACTGTCGAATCTTTCCATTTTACTTATGTCAACCTGAAGGCCGAGAGAGGCGAGAAGCTTTGAGGGGATTCGTTCAAGGTCGTCTTCAAAGTTACTGGAACGAATCTTGATGTCGTTCTTCCACACTAATCTGGCTTCATATAAGCTATAAGACAGGAAGTGGACTAATATTAACAAATCAATGTTGAGGCTCATAACTTTAAAGTCACTTTTCATTCAAACGTCACTATTTCCTCAATACAAATAAATATTTACCAGAATCGCCCGTGTCAGTGTAAACAACTCATTTGTACATTGCCCATGTGCAGCTTTTGCGTTGAAACACATGTTTTGAGTTGGTTGAAATTGTCAATCTCAGATGGTGCTGCCAGGAAATTGCTAAATAAATAAGTGATAATCACCCATTAAATTATAACTAGTTGTCCTGTTGCTCGAATTCGAGCTAGTTTGTACCCAACGAAAGGTTACTTCAGCTGTAAAAAAATTACTGAACATCTCATATTAAAATGGATGATAACAACGTACTTTCAATCAACACATAGTTTAGACTTCCGCCAACGGATAGCGCCACTGTTCCGAAAATTCAGCCCATCACTGGATGATGCTCTTTCTTTAAATCCTGAGACGTATTGGCAAATCTACGTAAAAATACATTTAATTTGACACCTCAAACGTTAAAATCCGTCTAGCCGTTATCGAGTTATGACTGTGAAGAAAAAAACCATAGCGGGGGAATATGGGGTCCTAAACTGAATGTGAAATCTTCAGGCGGCTGTTGGAGAGCACACTTAAACCCAACACAGAAGGGTGCTTGCTGTATTCGGCTATCAACGACAATAGTATTATTATTTGTATTTCGTTCGCGTCTACCAGTTAAAGTTCGTCGGCCTCCTCCTCTTGGCCGTCCTGGTCGACGTCTTATAGTCTCCATTATGTCGAACGTTTTTTGGTTATGTTTTGATTTTGTGCAAATAAAAACTGGTGTTTTGTTGCCAGCTGTACGTTCAATAACCATTTTTCAGGGTCAGATTTTATTTGTTTAACCACTTCCTTAAATAAACAGCTGATTTCTCGATCGTTGGTTTGTAACTGCATATTATGTCTATGGGGAAAATCGCGACTTTGACCCCATATTTTCCCATGTCCATGGTGACTTTTATAAATTTTTTTAATTGATGGCAAAACTACATGATAAGACCTTTCTAACGACACCTTGGACATGGTGATCGGTAGTACCACCGCTCCAAAACAATTATGACAAAAATATGCCTAGCGTATTAAAAATATAGATTTTTATGGTTTTGAATTGCTTGCTTGTTTTTTTCGAATTTAGCTGTGAAGATAATCTTCAAAATCATGGCTCAGCTATTTGTTTTAGATTAAGAGAGATAAGACCTACCAACAAAAACACACTTGAGAAATCCTATCCTCATAAAGGAAAGGTGGTGTTTGTCTGTCTGTTGACTTGTATGTTTTCACGTAAAAACTACTGAACCAATCGACCTGAAAATTTGCATGTAGGTAGATAATTTATCTGGGCTAAAAATAGGCCCATGCCCTTGGCAATCCCTAGGGCTCCACCCCAGTGACCCTTATTCTTATGGGCAATTGGATCCATTCTATAAGTGGATTGAAACAGATGTAGTTGCAACAGGAAAGTTTAATCAGCTTTTCTTTCCTGAATTATTTTTGCAAAGTACGGGTAATCAGCTAGTAATGTATAAAGATTATTTTATTCACAATATTATTAACATATGATTATTACTGTAACATCTTTAAGCAGGTTTTACAAAAAAAATTATTAACATGTTTAATACATTAATTGTGTATACATAATCAATGATACAATCTACGGTATACACCAGTATAAGCAGTGGTACAGCCAAACAATAAATCAATTGTTGAATTTGTTCGTTGTATACCTGTACAAAACAAACTTCTTTAGTTGACCAACTGATGAAACCCAGTCTGCAGTTTTTCTGAGATAAAAACACACACACCACCATTTGTACAGGCGACTTCTACCTGATCAAATTTAACTTATTATAGTAGTTAAATATACTGTATAATGAAACTTATAATCGTTCACTTTTTCATTAAAGATTAGAGGAGTAATCTTATTTTTCACTCTCTAATCAGTGATGGAAATTTTCCAAATAATTTCTTAAATACAATAAATTCACCATTACCAACAATGAACCCCAATGTATGACAAACGCCCAATGGCCTTAAATACATTCTCCTGTAGATCACATTTCAAGCAAATAACTTGCTGACTTTTCCATGAATTTATATCCTCGAGAGTTTACAATTTTTTAAACGCAATAGCCTTCTTTTAACGTCTCATTTATTTGTTAGCCATTCCTACAATTTGCGAAATATAAATAAAATTTCACCACTATACAACATTCTCTGAAAAGAAAATGCACCAGTATTGCATAAATCTTTATAATGTTCTTCCTTCTCACCTAAAAAAGAGGAAAATATTAACGTTTTCAAGCGAGGTCTAAACAAATTTTTGATGGGTAAAGAATACTATCATGTAAAAGTAAAAGGTTATGTGCAGGAGGAAAAGGATTAACAAGTAAATTATTTTTATTTTGTTGTTGCTATAAAGTTGGTTTTAATTATAAAATGGCCATTGTATTTTATTTTTAGACATATTCTGTGTAATTCTGTATGCAAATTGCCCATGAATTGTAGTATTTTGTTTGGAAAATAAAATAAAGAACAAAGAAAGAAGAAACCCCGAATATAAATTTTTCTAAAGAGCTTGCATTCATTGAAATTATTAAACGATATCGTCCTGCTGCAATCACCACTAGACGTTTTACACAACATATTCAGTGGCCATAGAATAAATATGTACAGACAGATCCAAAACCGGAACCAATGTAGGTGTTTGTATCTATGATACACCTGGTGACATGGAAATAAAAATAACTAAAAATTATGGTTTCGTCTTTGAATCTTTATATAAAATCAAGAAGATTAAGTGTCCATACAAAACGAAATCAATTGCATTTTTTGGGCTTGATTTGTAATTTGAAATGTTCTATTTTGTGACATGGACCTGACATAGACTAGCATCCCCATGATGCATAATGAGGGAGATTATTAACTTGCTCGATATATCATTATATTATTCTGTAAGCATTCATAGTTACGTCTCTATCTCTCTATCACCCACCCCACAGACTGAATTTGGAAACCACTAACAACCGCTCTAAATCTCCACGGGAACCTCCCACACTCACGCCCATGGAAGTACCCATCTACGATTTCCATCCACATGCAGTAACGACTATAAAATATTTCCCCGGAAGCCCAGGGATAGCGGATGTGGATGAATGGGAGGCAACTAACGACGATCACGGCCTTGGCGGTTCGGATGAGTGAATGGACGGTTGAATGGGGCTGTTCATACTGCCATCAAGCTAATGGTGGGCCACACACAGGCACCTCTCAAAAACACTTTACCCTTCTATAGCCGTCACGGCTCCTGGCTGTAGCCATCGTCACGAGACTGTGATGAAACTTGCATTCATCAGGGAAACGAGGTCCGGTTAAAATATTTCTGGGGCCGGTGTCCAGGGCTAAGTGAAACATATGGCGCAGGTTTGTACCGATGTTGCTGGTGAATCATTCATTCATTTCCAGTTCCAAGACAAAATCAGCATACTCACATCACGAAATAAACACAATATAGATCTGCCGCAACAGATTACAGTAATTTAACAACACTACTCTGTATTCAGGATCCTACTTTTACAAAATTGTACCAGAAACCTAAAATCAATTACGAACAGAAACACGTTCATCAACAAACTGAAACAATACTTAACGAATAGGTAGTATTATACCATTACCGAATACATAGACGAGCATACATCAGATAGTTTAGAGCTCACTTGGGCGAAACCCCACCGAAAGGATGAAGAATGACGATTCCTCATTCACTAGATTGTTGTTAAGAGGCGGCTGGAGTCACCGCGTTTATCGCTGATTTGCAGCGCCTTCAAATGCAACAATACGGTAGCGCCTCTAGCGTTGGCCGTTAGGAGAACTAAAAGCGTTCTCTGCTATCTGGAGAACACATGGAGTGCAGTGCTCCACCAAATGAGCAGAAATGCATTATCAAAACTAGATCCAAAAAAATCGTCTCCTCACTTGTCACATGACACAACGCTGAACCATTGACTATAGATACTGGATCTATAGTCAATGGTCATTGACTATAGCTGAACGCTAGTCCTTAGCAGTCTTTGCAATCTGCCTTGCCAACACCGACGGTAGTGGAACCTAGGGGATGAACGCTGAACTACAGCGGCCTGCAATCGGCTGTCGGACTGTCAATTATAACAGGATTTTCAATTTAGAAAATAAATTACTTGAACTAGGTTTTTTGGGAATAACTATCGATTTAATTGACGTCACAATTCCCAGATTTATTTTAAAAGTATTTTTTACAATTGTGTATACCATTTGGAATTGAATTAGTTTGGTAGAATATTAACAAATTCTTATGGAGAAATTTAAATAGATTTCTTATTTGCAAAAAATAAATTATAAAAAGTATGTTTTTCTCAACTTAATATATATGGATTTGTGCGTACGGTGGTACTAAATAATATTTCAGAAACAATTTAACACATAGTTAATCAGTTCTAATTATTTTTCACATTTATTGTTCCCCTCCCATTGTAAAGTGCGGAGTATACCCGTGAGTGGCCGGCTTGACTCCTGCCGCCTCTTAAGACGCCAAAGTAAGAAATAGTGTTATTTTTCATACCAGGAGCCACAAAAACTAAGTGTTTTTTTATGTAACTGAATTAATTGGTTTTGGAATGTTTTCAATTTTAAAGGAATAGAGAAAACGACATGGACAAACAACCTTCCTCTCACAGATCGTTGGATGGATGATAAAAGATAAATCGTATACCAGGAAAAATTGAGAAATCTGTAGGTTTGACACGTAAAACAAATTCAAAGACACTAGGGCAGGATAACGTCTGTCGGGCCAGCTAGTTATATATAAAGATCAGAAAAGAAACGGAGTGTCTGGGCCAATGTACAGTAAATAACCATTGTATCCATTCAACAATGACCATCGAACACTTACGATTAGACAGTACTAAAACAAATGTTCAACTAGATTACTATTTAGATACTTTACTATATGAATTAAATGTGCTTTGAAACTTTTAATGCCATAATTTACTTAAATCTTCGAAATTATAAAATACAGCTATAACATGATATTGGATTATGTATTAGAATGTGATGCACTAAATGAGAATATATTCTCAACTTTTATTTATTACAGGTCACCATTTTATTAAAACTACGATTATACTAAAAATACGCAGTTAGTAGAAATTACCATCCAACTTAAATGTTAAAAAGTAGAGCCAAATTACTTGCATCTTTCAATTACTAAAAAATGACTATCATTATGGTGTGGTTTTTGTTTGTTTGTTACCCCACGTGTGTTGATTTATGCCTAAGTAATGTAAATGCAGGCTGTAAAATTTAGAGTGGAACCCTTATAATTTTATTGGAAGAATGTTCCTGACAGTTATAAATTATTTATCCTTGTTTGCAATTTGTAAAGGAACAATTTTTTTTCAAAAAAGGAGGTTTAATTTTTACGCCGTGTGTTTGCCCTTTAGTATGAGACCTTCATTACGAGCTGTGGTTTGATCATAATGTTGAATGAGGTCTAGAAGTGACGTTCTTTTCTCTAAAATCCTCATTATCCTAATAGTTTCTCCGAGAAAGTGATGCGAAGGGTAGAGGGATTCAAGTAAATAACGGCGTAATGAAATGTAGCAATGTTGACGTACTATTACGTTCACGTCAATGATGGACACTGCCCTTTATAGTGATAATAAAACCTTGAATGTCAGCAGCAATATCTAGTATAAAACCTAATAAAACTAACGTGTAGTTTACGGGTCCATTGATGTAATTATTAATGATATATATGACATCAGTTCTCAGTTTATCATCCACAGAAATTATCATATTTAATTGATGCTCTTTGAAATGATGACTAATAAACAGCCTAGCCATTTCCTAATACATTTATCTTTATTGGAAATGTGACAAAATGTGTATTGCATCATGAGAAATACTCACCATGATGCTTAACATTCTTCTACAATAAATGGTATCAGGAATCTGACACATACTTTCTCCCTTTTAGCCCAACTTTAATGAATAAATTACTTTTTATTTACTAAATATAGAATACAAAGCACGGTCGAATGTATAGAAAATCTTGTAAACAAGTTGTTTTAAAAACATCCAACCAAATCCCTGTTTTAAAGGCACTACAGAATTCATTGCTGCACACGTGGTTTTAAGAGGGGAAATGCCCCCTATTGCCCCCCTAGGGTTATTAAGGCGCAACATATTTAGAATTTCCTCTGTTGGTCGATGCTAACTTGACAAGCACATCAAGTTTGAACAAAATTGATCAGTAAATAAGAGAAAATAGTAATTTTTGTATTCTCCATAAGAATAACATTCAACAACGTACTGCGTTTACCGCAAAATGAAAATTTAAATTTTATCCGCAACCAGCAATCGTAGAATAGTAATTCAAAATACTAAATTATTTATTTTTTTGAGCTCTTTTTAATGGTGAATAGTAATATTTTTTATATTTATGTTTTTTTTATGAAAAATCTAAAAAACTGAATTTTTGATGTTTTAAGTCCTGTAATTTCTGAACCTGAATTTTTACAGAAATTCGGGTGGTGTAATTGTGTTTTAAAGCTCTACAAACGACTAAAGTTTAATCAAAATCGTTTGAGCCTTTTTTGAGAAATCTTGATTTTTCATGTTTTTTGGTGGTTTTTGGGGGATAATTACCCTTAAAAATCAAAAATTCAAAAAAATTAAAAAACCTGGAGATATTGTGGATTAGTACCTACATACCGTACCAAATTTCATAAAAATCGAACCATTGGTTAGGGCTCTAGCTCTGTACACATCCATACAGGCAGACAGACAGACACACAGACATCACGTAAAAACCACTTTTTTGGGTTCAGGGAGCACCAAAACAAATATTTCCACTAACAACTCAAATTCGAAAATTTTGACGAAAACAATACTTTCTCCATATACTATGTATAAGGGGAGAAAGTAAAAATTAACGTTTTATAATAAATCATTTATAACTGTATCAAGATACAGATTTTTAACTGTATTTATTAACTGTATCAAGATGATGGAATTCATTACAAATTGGCTTTCGTGACATTCATAGTCATGTTCGTTTCGGGGCATCGTTGTTGTTTTTTGTTGGTTTCCATATGGATAAAGTTATATATAAATTGTACGAGTAGATTGCATCATTTAAAGTCTGTGCCAAGTTGAGTTGCCATGGTAACTGAGGGAACAGAGGGGCAAACGGCAGCAAACATGCAGGCTTCACTTTTCTTGGAGACAATATGTACATTCACACTCTATATGTACCTATTAAGCTTGTCAAGTAAGTTCTAAAATTTCAGGAAACCAAACGAGAAACGGATCCGACACAAAGTACATCCTATACTCTAATATGAGTAAGGTTTGCTTGCTTGCTTGCTTGCTTGCTTGCTTGCGTGCTTGCTTGCTTGCGACACGGATCTCAAAAACGGCTCCAACGATTTCCTTCAAATGTCCAAAATAACTAATTTCTGGGATAAAAATAAGTTCTAGACAGGCCTCATCCCTAGGAAAAATCAAATAATGTAAAAAACTAAAATGAAAAGTAAAAAAATTAACATTGGGCTTATGGAGTTTCAAATCAAAACAAAAGTATTGTAACAGCTGTTCATAATTAACCAGGGAACTGTCAAAGTAATACTCATGTTGTTTATGATTATTAACATGTGGTTTCCTGAGAGCAGAGATTAACAGATTTGAGTAAAGATTACATATATAGAGTAGTAAAATAAATCAAAGGGACATTGAGCTATAAATAACAACTGGAGGGACCTTAAAAATGTAGAAAAGAGGCTAATGAACAATACAAATCTGATTATCAGTAGGGGGAAGTGGTGAAATATTACTCCGAGTCATCTAAACAAACTGACTGACCTTCCCCCGAGCAAAGCTCGGCCCCCAGGTACTGTTTTCATAACAACACAGATTCCCTCTCCTCACAATGTTTACTCTAGTCGGCCCTCGCAGTCCGGGAGTCTGCTAAACACACACAACTTCGCAGTGGGAATCCGGAGATTGAACCGGGCCGTGTTTGAGGAGCAATAACAATAACGGGAGGTGATTTAGCCCGGTGACACCACCTAAGCAAACACACACACACGCACAGGCGCGAGCAGCACAGTTTACCCTGTTCCCCACCAGGTGGCGAGTTCCCATAGCGTGTGCTCCACAATTAGTTGTCTTCTCCGTCCTCCGTCCTCAGTGGAGTAGCCACTCTACTCCCTTCTCTGCCGTAATTACTGTTTGAGCTCCTGTCACCTGCAGTCGTTACATTCAAGGGTTGCTACGATTTGTGTGCATGCGACCATTAGTCCGTATAAATAAAATTAGTTTTTTCTCCGTATATTGTTTAGATCGTTTTTAGATTTCTGATTATACGTATCAGAGGAAAAATACTCCAGTTTCAGTAGACATGCATACTCAGTGAATTTAAAATGGTACCTCACTATGGGCATGAAGCCACTTACCAAGTTTCATCAAAATATATTCATAAATAAGGGAGATATGACATGTTATTTCTCCATAAGAAAACCCATTAGGACTGAGTACGCAGGTTTGCTGCAACAAGAACCACAACAATCTTTTTTAGCGAGTTTACCCTATAGGGAAGAAGCTATTACCGTAGTCAGCATGGTAAGACCTAAGCCCGGGACCATGATAACTTTTCGTTTTGAGATCCCCAGACCCCAAAAACACCATTCGTTCGAAACTGTATATATGTGTCCGAGAGCACGATAACTCTCGTAAAAATTACCCGATTTTGATGAAGTTTGGTATAAACGTGTAAAGCAACATTTATGACTTTAAGTTCGAAAACCAGCCAGATCACTCTATCCGAAGGGGTATTTGTGGGTGGTTTTGTACCCCAAAAATGGGGGTTTTGTAACCTTGCTCCAAGTAGGAACACATGTCAGTTCACAAACAAAGTAGACACTTAATCGCTTGTTTTAATGTAAACATAGCAGACTTTTTTAAATCCCCATACTTTTCTTATGGGGGATGTTTTACGTTATTTAACGTTTGCTGATAACTTTGAATTTGTTACATATAATTTTGGAATTGGTCAAATTTTAGTTTTTTCCCATTGGATTCAGCTTAAAAAGACACACAATTTGGTATTTTGATCATTCCTCTACGTCAATTGGTTACCGAGATATTGAAAATACTTAACACAGTACGTTGTCTAATGTTATTCTTATGGAGGAAAAGAAAAAAATTATCTCGCTTATTTATGAACGTACACTAACGAAACATGGTATACGGCTTCATCTGGTTGTGGTGCATTGATACTTGCTCAAAAAACAATTTTTTGTCAAAGGCTACCGTAGCAGCAAACCTGCGTACTCAGTCCCATGTTATTCTTATGTATAATAATTAAATGCTATGTCTCCCTTAATTATGAACATAGGTGAATAAAAACTGGTATGTGACTTCACCTAGTTGAGTTATATTGATATTAGCATAAAAATCCATTGTTTGTGTTCCTTGATGCAGCAAACCTGCGTACTCTGCCCCAATGTTATTCTTATGGAGAATAATTGAAATTGTATGTATTGTTTATTTATGAATATATTTTTATGAAACTTGGTAAGTGGCTTTACGTAGTTTTAAGAAATTTATATCTCCATTGGAAATTCACTGAGTATGCAGGTTTGCTGCGACGGGGGTATATTTTAAATATCAATGGATCACGTCCAGATGAAGCAGCATACCAATGTTTATCAATGTGTTCATAAACAAGCGAGATATAACATACTAGTGGCTTGAAGGGACCATAGCCCCTAACCTTGCTCCAAGTAGGAACACATGTCAGTTCACAAACAAAGTAGACACTTAATCGCTTGTTTTAATGTAAACATAGCAGACTTTTTTAAATCCCCATACTTTTCTTATGGGGGGTGTTTTACGTTATTTATCGTTTGCTGATAACTTTTTGGAAATACTGATATTTTTCCCGAGTCCCTGGGATCGAGACCTTTACTTTGAGCCGTCTCCCATCATTCTGCGTTATGGCAAACTCCTACAATTTTGACTTAAAAATTTCGCTTCCAGAATTATATATAAAGATGTATTATTCTCCATAAGGCTAACCTAGCCGCTGATTTCGCAGGTTTGTTGCCATAGCTAGGGACCAAAAACAGTAGGTTTTATATGAAAATATCAATACACCCCAAACCATATGAAGATGAAGCCACATGCCAAGTTTCATTGATAGACTACGCATTCATTAACAAGTGAAATATAAAATGTTACTTATTCCCTATAAGATTAAAATTGGACCTAGTACACTGTATTTATAATTTTCAATCTCTAAGTAACCAATTGACGTAGGGCAATAACTCAAAATACTAAATTGTCTTTGATTTTTTTTAAGCTGAATTCAATGGTGAAAACATAAAATTTGGGTTTATAAAGAATTATATACAAAAAGTTCAAAATTCCCATTTTCTGGCTACAAACCCCCCAAAGCCCACTTCGGACTTCTTTTACGAGAGTTACTGCACCAACGGACACTTGATGGCATCTCGCAAGGCTTGATACACTCCACGAACAGGTATGAGACAAACAAAATCAAAATCAAACCAATTGTTGCATATTGCCATTAATTACATTCATTTGGTACAATAGACCAGGCCAATTATTAAATGCAATTGCACTAAGTCATAGCTACACTAAGAAAGAAATAGCAGATAATAACAGCTAAGTGGAAATAGTATTCGATGTTGATAAAAACAGTGGGAAACAGTTAATAACAATTCATCATGAAAAGAACTTCTGATTGGAATTTCTTAAAATTTAAAATTAAAAACTTCTTATGATCAAATAAACTAAATTGTAATTTTTGCGAGGTTTTTCAAACCCAATGTGTTCCATTTTCAGATCATCAATTTAAATTTAATGTAGTAGATTATGTAAAGTTTAATTTCAAATATTAAAACTAATAACAAATTGGCCAAAACGTTAAAGAAATAACAGGTAAACCAGAAAAATAATAATTAGAACCAGAAAAATCAAACATACCTTAGTGTCAACAAGACATAGACCTATGCTTTGTATGAAGTGGTCCCATACAAACAATTATAAAACGCCATTAATATCTTAAAAGGTCAACAAACGATTTGGCAAGAAAACACATTCTGTACCACCCCCTCAGCAAAGCCATAACTCTTGAATACCCATCTAATAGCTTCGGTTAGGACGTTGAAGAAACAGCAGAAGGGCAAGATTGATGTCAAAGGTCAAAGGTATTCTCGTTTCAAAAGGTCAACCAGCCGCGATATCGCAGGAGAGGATACGTCCTCCAGTCTGATTGGCCGTTCGCATGAAGCCAGTGCGGTGAAGAACGGAGAATGGAGTTGTTAGCGGTAATGATCGATTGGATAATTAGGTTAGGTTAGAGTTAGTACCACCCCGTGCCACCGAGCGCCACCTGTGCGGTTCCCGATCACAAATCATGCTTTAACGACGCTCTGCCCCTTTCCTTGCCGACGCCGAGCTTTCCGAAACACGAACTATGCTTTATGCCCGACCAATAAACATTTTATTATTCTGAGTAACTGTGGATGCCGCCCGTACCCTGTGGGGTTTACGCTTTCGTTTTGCGGTGGAGAAAATAAAATGTCTGAATGATGTATTAAGCTAAATGATTTGTTATGTGTATGAATAAATTTTTCATGTAAATGATATTTAATGTTAGGCTAACTTATGTATTGTCATTTATTTTTATACAGCTAGTTTTATGTGATGTTATTAATAAAACCTATTGATTTTCTTTTGTATATTGTATATTTTTATTTTACACGTACTCCGTTTCTCACATGTCGCATAGTGGAGACACGGCTGGAAATAAGTGGAAGAAATTAAATGTCAAAGAAAAGAAAGAGAGGAAAAAAGAAACAAATTCTTAGAGAAAAAGTTATGTAACAATGCTGTTTTCTTGAATTGACCGATGCAGTATTTAAATTGTAATTAATGAGTTGTCAAAAATAACACTATTCTAAATATTTTAACTAAACTGGCTAGAGAGCGTGAGGTTAAAGTGCTCGCTTCATAATCTGAAGGTCGACAGGTCGATCCTGAGCAAAATCTGAAATATTTTTGAACACTGGAACCAACTGTCATGTGTAATTTGGCTAGTTAATTATGATTTTTCAGAGAAGGTCAAATTTAAATAGTTAAGAGACCAGGGATTGGACCACCCACTTTCAAAACGTAAACAATGCCAACGGTGCCAATATCTTACTTAAATCAGATAGTTATTCATTAATAATGAGTTGTAATAACTTATTTTGTTAGCAAGATATTATTGCAGCGTTGAAAAGACAATTGCAGAGTGAAGTTTTTAAACATGATAGTATCATATATCATATTATGATAATAATGATAACAGTGGTGATTATATTGCTACAGTAATCAATGCTAAGAATTGATTGTGTACTTTTTGTTGGTTTATGGCGTAATTCGATTCGAGTTTGCTTTAGTTTTAAACATTTGCGTATAGATCTTACGAAAACATTTATTAAAATTAGTTCGTCCCAATTATATTATGACACCAACAAACAGATTGTTAACCTGTTGTGTACATTGTTTAAATACGTGTTGAGCATACAGTTTTGTTATAATTAAATTACATAAATCTCACGAAAAGGCATTCTGAGTAGAATTGCTTACTTAATATCGTAACAAAAAGTAATTAACGTTAAAAAATAGTTAATGCTTCAATACCATTCCAACAAGTTTAGTTTCACCACTCGCCTTCTGCTCTACTTACGCTGGTAAAGAAATATACTTGATCTATTTAATAACTCAAGTTAAACAGAAAAATATAAATGATTAATACAATTTTCTACCTGGTTTATTAGTTGTTTTAAACCATAAGTTATCCAAAGAAATATATAAGAACATAAAAATAAAGTAACAATCATCGTTGAACAACTACTTCTTTAAAATAAAACGTACATTAAAATTAAACAACTTTGACCGTTTTAAAATCCATCCATACCAACATGAACCCTCTAGTGGACCATACGACACGCACATATTTTCCGCCCGATGGTCACCCGCGATTAAACATCGATTACCAGTGGGGAAACGATGTCAATGTAACGCGAGCGTTGTAGACATCCCTCCGTCACGGCGGCTACCCTTGCAGAGGGAGGGGTGACGTCATGGGGATCTTCATACATCCGGCGATCATCGGGGTGTGTTCAAAAACCTTTGGATTAGCTGTTAAGTATGAGATTTTAGTTTATTGAACACTTGAGTACTGGACGTCGAGTCTGAGTATCGTTATCGTTATATGTATCGCAGTTCACACAAATATTTAAGACGGATTTAGTTCATGTGAGAAGATTTTGGTTGTAATTAGCGAATTTCCCCTATAGGGAAGAAGCTATTACCGTAGTCGGCATGGTAAGACCTAGGCCCGGGACCATGATAACTTTTCGTTTTGAGGTCCCCAGACCCCAAAAACACCATTCGTTTGATACTGTATATATATATATATATATATATATATATATATATGTGTGTCCGTGAGCACGATAACTCTCGTAAAAATTATCCGATTTTGACGAAATTTGGTATAAACATGTAAAGCAGCATTTATGACTTTAAGTTAGAAAACCAGACAGATCGACCAATCCAAAAGGGTATTTTGGGGGGGTTTTGTACCCCAAAAATGGGTTTTTTGAATTTTTTACATATAATTTTTGAAAAAGTCAAATTTTAGTTTTGACCATTCGATTCAGCTTAAAAAAACACACAATTTGGTATTTCGATCATTCCTCTACGTCAATTGGTTACCGAGATATTGAAAGTGCTAAACACAGTACGTTGTCTAATGTTATTCTTATGGAGGAAAAGACATTTTTTTATCTCGCTTATTTATGAACGTATACTGACGAAACTTGGTATACAGCTTCATCTCGTTGAGGTCTATTGATATTTGCTCTAAAAAATTGTTTTTGCATAATTCTTCCGTAGCAGCAAACCTGCGTACTCAGGCCCCATGTTAGTCTTATGGATAATAATTAAATGCTCTGTCTCCCTTAATTATGACCATAAATTAATAAAAACTGGTATACGACTTCACCTAGTTGAGTTATATTGATATTAGCATAAAATCTAATTTTTTGTGTTCCTTGTTGCAGCAAACCTGAGTACTCAGCCCCAATGTTATTCTTATGGAGAATAATTAAAATTGTATATATTGCTTATTTGTGAATATATTTTTATGAAACTTGGTAAGTGGCTTTATGTAGAATTAAGACATTTATATCTCCATTGGAAATTCGCTGAGTGTGCAGGTTTGCTGCGACGGGGGTATTTTAAAAATCTGATGTGTTCACCGTGAGATTAATTCCGCGAAGAACTGCAGCAGCCGGCTGACAAAGTCAGGAATTGCTTTCGATAGATAAATACCATCCCATTAGGAATTCTAAAAATTAAGCAATCGACTTTACATGGACGCCGTATAATAGAAAAGGAAAATAAAGACTATTAACTTGATTTGTTCCGCTTTAATTTCCATCACAAATTACTAGGACGAATCTATTAATTATTTAAACATCTTTAAATGAATTTAGAGATATTTCCACGTATCATTGAGTGCGGTGTTGGGTGGAGAGCGGCGGAGGATGGGTTTGGGTGTTGGGCGGACTCAGTTAAGCCTCTGTTATCTGCACCGCGATAAGCCCATAAGCCCCATCATGTTATCACTATTGGGATCATGGTGATTTACAAATACTGAATAATACGTTATCACTACTGATCCGCAGGTGTCTGTGTTTGATCTGAGTGGTGGGGAAGATCAATAACACCAATCACTATAGTAGAACCACTGGGGGTAAGGTTGTTTTGATCGGACGTTGACTCCAATTTACATTTGTTTTCGTACAGTAATTCTAGGTCAATATTCCCAAAAAAGCCAACAAATACGTCCCGAAAATGTTTCAAGTTTCTCCTTGCTCTCCCATAAGAACATTTTTAACGTTTAAATTCCGTCCATCCTTACTGATCATCCTAAATCATTGATTTATAACTCATTAAAAAAAGTAGCGACTCCAGTGAACAGAATAATGATAGTGCAATAACAATTACTAATAAAAATTGAAAATATTAAATTTGAGCAACTTTTTGCAGGAGGGCTATTTGTGATGTCAAAATAATATTGTTCAATTGAATTTCCCTCAAGTACTGTTCAATGTAATCTGACCCTTGCTAATCCTCCCTAGTGGCCTTGGCGATTTGGAATCCTCAGATTGGCCCAAAAAGCGTGGATTTTCGGAGGAGAATTTTGTCTTGGTTTCTTACATTGTAAGTCTTATAAAGAATTAAAACCTATGCCAAAAACTATGCAACAACTTTGAGTGAATAAGTATTTATTTTATATCCGCTTATTTATTTTTTGTCGGCCGAAAACAAGGTCAAACAATATTTTGTTTGTCAATATATATTCGAGATTGTACTGGTCAAACATTTGTTTTGCTACTCATATATTATTTTGAAACCATGTTATTTAGACTATTAAATCTGGAACGTGTTATCCAAATCCCATTACACTATTTGAAACTACCAATCAACAACAGTATATTGCTGATAGAAAATACTCGCTCGAAAATACTCAAAACTCAAGAATAATTTAAACTACTCGACTCGAACACATTAGCTGGTCGCTGGCCTATTCGTCTATCGGACGACGTGACAGTACTGGAAAACAACAAAGTTTTGCAAAAGCTCTCCGTGATACTTTTAGAGTCCGTTAAAGTGTTACATTCTCTTGGAAGCTAAGTTGAGAAAAAGGGATAATTTTTACATATTTATGAAAGCGGCGGAAAAAAATGAGAGGAGCTAAGTATGAGAGGAGCCAAGATCAGCAAGCTCGCACCACCAAGCGCAGTACCATGAGAGGAGCTAAGTATGAGAGGAGCCAAGATCAGCAAGCTCGCACCACCAAGCGCAGTACCATGAGAGGAGCTAAGTATGAGAGGAGCCAAGATCAGCAAGCTCGCACCACCAAGCGCAGTACCATGAGAGGAGCTAAGTATGAGAGGAGCCAAGATCAGCAAGCTCGCACCACCAAGCGCAGTACCATGAGAGGAGCTAAGTATGAGAGGAGCCAAGATTAGCAAGCTCGCACCACCAAGCGCAGTACCAGACTCCATTATTCGATGATGACAAAACCTCAGAAACAGTTCTAAAAGGAACGGACAAACTAAAAATTGAAACATTTCTGCCACATGCTTGATCTCTTGAAAGCAAAACTAGAATTACTGGCTAAAAAGTATGAGGAAGTTGCAAAGAAATTTTGATTCCTTGAGAATTTTATGCAACTCCATGAAAACAATCTAATATCAATTGTAATCAAATTGTAATTGAAACAAATTAATCTTAAAACAAATAGGCTTAAACAAATAATAGGGAGCCCTCACTGGAGGGCCCGCCGGGGGCCACAACAATCCTAAATACGGCCCTGGCTACACCAAACAAGGTGACTTGCATAACTATTTGTCATCAAAATGTCCAAGGTGTGAGAAAAAAGATAGAAAGACTAAACCATCTATTAAGTGAACTCAAACCAACTATCTTAGTTGCACTGAACATAGGTTAAAATATATCCGGTGATCTTACTTAACCCGCTCGTGCAGCTGAACCGACTTGCATGATGTTTCAATGTTATTTGTTGTTTTCTGATCCTGATTTAAAACAATCATTATAATTCGAGTAATTAGCATTAAGTAGTACACCCTTAATCTGAGTTGTACATTTTAGTAGCATCACTGACTATAAATACTGAAGGAGACATCCCATCCATATGGCCCAGCTGTCCCACTTTTAGTGTATGCTAGAATTTAAAATTGAAGTAGTTTGAATGGGTCAACGACAGATTGTGCTGCTGTCAACTTTTTATTTTAGTTATTTACGTTAACTTTTAAAATATCTCCACTCCAGAAAGCAAGTGATAATCAACTTATGTTTGCTTCCTGACACACCAACTGATGTATTATCCCCTCCTTGAGAGGATAAGTAATAGTTGACAGCTGTATACTCTGTTGGTGATTATTGTAAACTACGACCTCTTTGAATCCTGGCATACACAAAACTAGGGACACATTTTTACAATGGCAATGAGAAGTCTACTTCAGTATTTAAAGTCAATGGTAGCATATAATTAAATAAACGGTATCAGGAAACTGACACATACTTTCTCCCTTTTAGCCCGACCTTAATGAATAAATTACTTTTTATTTACTAAATATAGAATACAAAGCACGGACGAATGTACAGAAAATATTGTAAATAAGTTGTTTTAAAAAACATCCACCCAAATCCCTGCTTTGGAGGCACTACAGAATCCATTGCTACACTCGTGGTTTTAAGAGGGGAAATGCCCCCTATTCCCCCCAGGGTTATTAAGGGGCAACATATTTCGAATTAACTCTCTTGGTCAATGCTAAATTGACAAGCATATCAAGTTTGAATGAAATTGATCAGTAAATAAGAGAGGAATAGTAATTTTTGTATTCCCCATAAAAATAACATGGAAAAACGTACTGCGTTTACCGCTAAATGAAAATTCCAATTTTCTCCGAAACTAGCAATCGTAGAATAGTAATTCAAAATACTAAATTATTTAGTTTTTTGAGCTCTTTTTAATGTTGAATAGTAATAGTTTTTATGTTTATGTTTTTTATGAAAAATCCAAAAAACTGAATTTTTGATGTTTTAAGTCTTGTAATTTCTGAAACAGAATTTTTACGGACATGCGAGTGGTGTCATTTTGTTGGAAAACTAAAGTTCTACAAACGACCAAAGTTTAATCAAAATCGTTAGAGCCGTTTTCGAGAGATTTTGATTTTTCATGATTTTTGGCGGTTTTGGGGGGGGGGAAATTACCCTTAAATATCAAAAATTCAAAAAAAATGAAAAAGCGCCTGGAGATATCGTGGATTAGTACCTACATACCAAATTTTATAAAATTCGGCCCATTGGTTAGGGCTCAAGCTCTGTACACATCCACACATCCACACAGACACACACACACACACACACACACACACACACACACACACACACACACACACACACACACACACACACACACACACACACACACACACACACACACACACACACACACACACACACACACACACAGACATCACGTAAAAAACACTTTTTTGGGTTCAGGGAGCACCAAAACGAATATTTCCACTAACAACTCAAATTCAACAATTTTGACGAAAACAATACTTTCTCCATATACTATGTATAGAGGGAGAAAGTAAAAATTGATTTAGGTCGGTAACAGTTTATGTTAATCGGAGTAAAATATAATACCCTCACATGTTACTTGTTTCCATCCATCTATGGACAGTTCAATGTTCCAACTCCAGGTTAGCCCCAAGTTTATGGTAGGGGTTGGGATAGGGCTACAGCGGGGTTACATTGACAGTTGTGGCTACAATTTTTAATATGGCTAGTTACATCTTCAAAAGAAAAAACTCAAAAGCACAAAGATGGAGTACTGTCATAGTGCATAATCTCCCAAATAAACTCTCTCCTAAATAAGTATAGAAGGAAAGAGTAAAAAAAACGGGATTTTATTGTTTGATTGATTTTATATTTTACAAATTTGCGTATATTACTTATTGAAAACCAATCATATAATGTTTCTATTTAGAAAGATATTGTACCTTATATTCATTCAATTGCATAGTATTTTTAAATTTTATTTTGACCATTTTTAAATATTATTCCAAACCGAAACTTGTTCTACCATCCCCCCTCCCTCGGTCATTGAGAAGGTGTCTTGGTTTGCATCAAAAATTAATATGGCTAGCCTATAAAGGGGTCTCCGCAATTTTCCTTTGAACCAAACTCATTCCCATTACTAACTGAGAACCCCTAACCTACCCACGCGAAATCAATGCTAAACCGAAACGCTCGAGCAACACGCCACAAATTGGGGCGAGATATTTTTAACGAGATGGCGTGGAGTAGAGACCGCCACCTTCACGCGACTGCAACTTCACAACTTACGTCGGGATGCACTTGCACTCGACCGCCTAACCGTGCCGTGAGGGGAATCAATTTGGGCGGCGCGGCCGCGAGCACGCCACAACTCCAAAACAATCCGGGGCCTGTCAGTCCGGGCCTCTCGTGCTGCCTGGAGCGTCAGCGGGTCTAACCGGGGCTGACGTGGCGGGTATTTCGGGGTCTGTGGCTTCTCCGTCAGCTCACGATATTGATTTCTATGATCGAGGATCACCCGCTGTCAAGGAGTTATTGGTTGTTTTTTAGCTGAAATAGATAAAAGATTAACTATTTCTGTTACTGTTAGACGATTTTTACAGTTTGACAACAGTCAGTAATCCTAAAACGTACTACAAGTAGTTTAAAAGATGGAATAGACACAAGTTTACTCTTTTATGGTACTGCTAGATGACCTTTACAGTTTAACGACAGAAATAGTCACCCTAAAACGGATCACAAGTAGTTTAACAGCTTTAATAGAGACAGGTTTTCTAATTTCTGTTACTACCAGACGACCCTTACAGTTTGACGATGGTCACTGAAATAGAGACGGTTACGTATTTCAGTTACTGATAGACGACCTTTACAGTTTTGACGACAGGTAAAACCTTAAATCCTGGAATAAAGGAATCTAGTCATTAATTCTAAAACGGAACACAAGTAGTTTAACAGCTGAAATAGAGACACGTTTAGCTATTATTTCTGTTACTACCAGACGACCCTTACAGTTTGACGACGGTCAGTCATCCTTAAACGTGCTGAAATAGAGACGGTTACGTATTTCAGTTACTGATAGACGACCTTTACAATTTTGACGACAGGTAAAACCTTAAATCCTGGAATATATGAATCTAGTCAGTAATTCTAAAACGGATCACAAGTAGTTTAACAGCTGAAATAGAGACAAGTTTACCGATTATTTATGTTACTACCAGACGACACTTACAGTTTGACGATGGTCAGTCATCCTTAAGAGGGCTCTAAACCTTCGCCAAACGGCTGAAAAACACACCTCCGTATTACTCAAATTCTGAGGTTATTAAAGCACCTAGCGACCTCCAGTGAACGATAAAATGTTTCTCATGAAATTAACTAGGTTGACAAAGTTATTTTAAGGTTTTAAGTTATTGTTATACATATTTTATTTGGGGTTAAATTCAGTGAAAATTTAACATTTTCTACTACGTAAATGTCAAACAGTTAAGATCAAATTAGAAAGTTTTTCTGTTTTAAAACCCTTATTAGTTATTCAAGATAATTTCCCGCTAGGCATTATTTCATTAAAACCAATATTTATCTCATAAATCGAGTAATTTGTGAGGGTTGTTTTTGAAAAGCGCTTCGCAAAACACCCCCGTACAGAGGACGCTCTGGCGAGCGGCGATGGAACTACCACCGCCAATGAGACATTCGTCAGTGTCGCCAACCTCTGTTTCTCTACCTATTGGGACATCGGACGGACGTAATTCCCCAGAAAGGTCCTCTGTGTCCTTCCTTCAAACTACTCTAAAGACACAATATTTGCCCGTCGTACCATACCGTCATTCTTGATGATATAGCTAAATCAAATTTCAAATGACATTATCTGGGCTTTTTACCGTTCAAGAATGTGATCAATATCATTCAATATGATTAAATGATTAAACCTAATATACTGTAATACACCAAAAATTTGAATAAAATTAAACCTTCCTTAAACAATATGTTTTTACAAAAATTAAGATTGTTCAAGTTATTAATGTTTACAGTTGATACAAATAGTAACAATTATATTTAACGTTACCAAGTGCAATCCGTTTTATATTGGTTTTCGTTAACCGTATAGTAAGAAGTTTCTCATTAACAATCATAACTGTAACTCGGCGTAGGTACAACGTGGCTTTAGCCAACTTCATCACAATCAGTTTCATGTCATTTTCAAAGTGTGTGTGGTTGTATAATACTTGTATAACGCGGCGCGGCGGCCGCGCCGATTTCCAAGAGCACTGAGCCGAGAGGTGACGAGGCGACCCTCGACCAAGGGTGGGGGTGCATCACCTCACTTCCTGGAAGATCATCCCCTACAGCATTTTCCTTGTCCGCAAACCTTCAGTTCATCAGTTGATCTTTGTGACGGTGAAAATACCCCCAGTGTGTAAAAAGGCAGAAATATTGCCATTTCGTCATGTGGACACCTCATGGAATGAGGATGGAAGCGTTTGGATCATGATTATTATAACAGATGATAATAATAAACCATAGACTGTTATCATACTCAAGATGTTTCATTTCTGTTTACTAGTGATAATAATGCGGAAGCGGATTGCAGACGATGATATAAATCATATTGTCATACTTTATCCCTTTTATCATATTATCTACGTTTTACTTTCTCCCCTCGCATGTATAGAAATAGTGTAATACGAAAAAAGAGTCCCTGGACCAAAAATACTAAATAATTTTGTCTGATCAAAAGAATGTTTTTTACCCTCGCAAAACCGTAGACCTTACAAGTAACGATCAAAAGGGGCGCCAAAATCGGATGGGGGCGCATGATATTTTCTCTCTTATTACATATATAGCAATATTAAACTCGAATCATTACAACTTCAATTGAAGATGAAACCCCAGTTGAATACTCTCCAATCCCCAAACCATATTTTTCCTCATCTAGGAAGTACATTAAAATAATCGAAGAGAGCCAGTTAAAACAATTAGATGCATCATGTAACTTGATATTTTAACATTGTAATTTTCTTTCAAAGTATTGCAAGTTTTATCCAGCACACTCTCAATACGGTACCAATCAGAATACCCTGAAGTTGTCACAAATCGATAAAGGTCAAAACAACTTCTCAATTTGGAATTGAGGGGAGCGGAGGATTTGTTATCTGATATGTAAATTTAATGTTTAAATAAAATGAAGGTGCAACATGGTGAATACACAACTTTCTTCCTAATAATGCCTTTCAACAACTTAAAAATACTAATATACAAAAAATTAACTAAATCAGCCGGGTTAATATTACATATTTACAATTTATTTATTTTACAACTACGGATTACGCACTCCACCCGCACCCCGCGACCCGTCATGAGCGCCTAGCGTTTCCCCCCACCCCCCAAAAAAAGGTGCCGCGCCTTGCTGGAGCACGGCTCGCACTGCCCTAAAGCCGGTACTGATTATTACCAATTTATTTTAATTGATATAATTTTCCTTTTTATTACTGAAATGTCTTTAATTCCAAACGAAGTATTTTGTATCTTAGTGCCAATTTTTATCTTTAAAACCATAAACTATAACCAATTCAATGTTTATTAGTGATTGTTACATCGGGCTACTTTTCATGTTTTTTATTAACAGTTAAAATGTTGCAGTCTAACCTAATCCCAGAAATTCTGTAGCATATTACAGTACACTGTATACAAAACCTATGTGCAATACAGTCGGGGTTTTACTTTACAACTTGTTTTTCTTCATCCCTTATACAACGTGATTGGGAACTATTTATCTGAGTAATGATTCCATAATATTACACAATTGCAACGTTTGTTTAAATGTTGTGTACTATTCCGAAATTAAGTTATATAATATCTTAAGTTTTTACAACTATTATTTATATTAGATAACAAAATTTTGACATTAGTTGCTCAGACTGCAGTAAAATACTCAATTAGTATATTAAAAAATCATCTATACAACCAAATTTAAATACCAAAATTTTTGTACAAGTATTCTTTGTCTTGAGGCAATTCACATTGGTGAAAAGATGTTAATTTTTAAATAAATTATCTGTATATATATAGAAGGTACATTTTATATCCTACGGACATTTTTATTGACAACTACATAAGAACTACATGAATTTTCTATGCATTCATACATTTTAATGTTTATACATTTGTTATCCATTCAAAATGGTCGTGACAAACATTTTGAGTTCGGGGCTAAATCCAAAGTGAGATTCTCAAAGAGAATTTTAAAGGAATATAGAAGCAGTGAGGTGACAGCCAAGACATCAGCCTGCCTCCTGCCACTGGCGGCATCGGGAGTTACCGTTGTTCGTTCACTTCCCCACGAATCCATGAATTCCCTTTCGGTTGGCAGTAATGCGAAAACCGAAAAAAACCGAAAAACATCTAGCTCGCCTAGCGCGGCCACTTGTGAAAATTGAAACTACGTGGAGCTTTGTGGGACACAGATCGTTGTACTCTACTGTGGCCACGGACCTTTAGAGCCACCTTAAACGTGCTGACATAGAGACGGTTACGTATTTCAGTTACTGATAGACGACCTTTACAGTTTTGACGACAGGTAAAACCTTAAATCCTGGAATAAAGGAATCTAGTCAGTAATTCTAAAACGGAACACAAGTAGTTTAACAGCTGAAATAGAGACACGTTTACCGATTATTTATGTTACTACCAGACGACCCTTACAGTTTGACGATGGTCAGTCATCCTTAAACGTGCTGACATAGAGACGGTTACGTATTTCAGTTACTGATAGACGACCTTTACAATTTTGACGACAGGTAAAATCTTGAATTCAGGAGTATATGAATCTAGTCAGTAATTCTAAAACGGATCATAAGTAGTTTAACAGCTGAAATAGAGACACGTTTAGCTATTATTTCTGTTACTACCAGACGACACTTACAGTTTGACGACGGTCAGTCATCCTTAAACGTGCTGAAATAGAGACGGTTAAGTATTTCAGTTACTGATAGATGACCTTTACAGTTTTGACGACAGGTAAAACCTTAAATCCAGGAATATATGAATCTAGTCAGTAATTCTAAAACGGATCACAAGTAGTTTAACAGCTGAAATAGAGACACGTTTAGCTATTATTTCTGTTACTACCAGACGACCCTTACAGTTTGACGACGGTCAGTCATCCTTAAACGTGCTGAAATAGAGACGGTTACGTATTTCAGTTACTGATAGACGACCTTTACAATTTTGACGACAGGTAAAACCTTGAATTCAGGAATAAAGTAATCTAGTCAGTAATTCTAAAACGGAACACAAGTAGTTTAACAGCTGAAATAAGGACACGTTTACCGTTTATTTCTGTTACTACCAGACGACCCTTACAGTTTGACGATGGTCAGTCATCCTTAAACGTGCTGAAATAGAGACGGTTACGTATTTCAGTTACTGATAGACGACCTTTACAATTTTGACGACAGGTAAAACCTTAAATCCAGGAATATATGAATCTAGTCAGTAATTCTAAAACGGATCACAAGTAGTTTAACAGCTGAAATAGAGACAAGTTTATCTTTTTCTGTTACTGATATACCACCTTTACAGTTGAACTACTTTCATCCTAAAACGTACTACAATACCAAGAAAATCCCCATTGAGTTAGCCCTATTCCCATTGAGTTAGCCCTATCCACTGAGTTAGCCCTATCCACTGAGTTTGTCCTGTCCATTGAGTTAGCCCTGCCCACTGAGTTAGCCCTATCCACTGAGTTTGTCTATTAATTTGGTGACTATAAGTAATCATGAAAATAAAAATACTTTTAGATAATTTAAAACCCTTTGTATTCTGATAATAAATATACTTAAATGCGCATATGAGGCACCACGTAGAATTTAGAAATAGAAGTAACTTCCTATGTTGCGATGTTTGGTGACAAGTAAGGCCGAACAATGAGCGAGTGGTGTCAAGCTCTTCGTGCAACGTTCTATTGTAAGAAAGCTACCTATGATTAATATTTCTGTGTATGGCGAGCCGAGGAAGTGAATTCTCGCCTTAGTAGCCAAGGATTCTCTAAGGATTATCAAGAAACGTAAACTACTATAAATGTATATGATCACTTACAATTACGCGTTACTTACGTAGTTTCTTTAAGAGTCTTCATCACCGGAAGTTGCTAGACGCCATCTTGGAGTTTTGTTCCATAAGGCCAATGTTAACTTTGTGCCTCCATCACACCTCACCTGATCGTCACAAACAATTCATTTTGGTGTAAAATTAAAGGTTTCATCGTTATCTAGGGAAATACAATGTCGAATTCCTTAATTTGGGTATCATAGATTCATAATAAATAGTTTAATTTTGAACTGAAACACTGTACATGTTCTCCTTAATTTGTCAAAAAATCCAAATTCTACTATTGTATTTCCCTAGAGGACGACGAAACCTTTAATTTGATACCAAAATTAATTGTTTGTGATGAGCAGGTGAGGTGTAATGGAGGGACAAAGTTAACATTGGCCTTATGGAACAAAACTCCAAAATGGCGTCGAGCAACTGGTGATGAAGACTCTCCAGTCGCCGGCTTCTACCTAATTCTCCCATAATGCCAATTTGAACATTTAAAGCTCGCTCTCCTCAACGGATTATTCGATGTCTTTGATCTATAGTTTAATTTAAAGAGAAAAAAAAAACACCTAGCGATTTCAGTATCATAAATATTTCTCCCATAAAATATTGTAAATATTGAATATTTTGGAATTTTGTTGAACTATTATTATTTGTGTATTACTTTTTAAATCTTATTTACTGGCTATAGTTTATTAATTAATAATTGAATATGAATACAAAAAGAAATATATAAAAAAATGAAATATATAAAAAATATATACAAAAATGAATATAAAAAAATTGTTGGGATTCATGTAGTCCACTCAATGTTTAATTTTATCAATTGTGTGTAACATAATGACAAGTTTTGTTGACTACAACCAAACCAAAATATTTATCCCCTTTTGTTAAATAAAAATATTAAAGAAATATATTTAAAAATAAATCTTTCCTAGAAATAATGTCCTCGCATTTCCTGCTACTATAAAACAGGATGGCTGTATTATCATCAGACATTGTACAAGTTAAATTGTTGTATATTCAAATAAAATAATCTGCAATATTTTAGATAGAAACTTGAGAATTGGTATGTATATTTTTAAATACCTCATAACAACAGTTCTACTTTTTATTTTCCCCCTTCACATTTTTAGAGTCTCGAAATAGTAGTCTCTAAATAATAGTTTGAATCTAACTAGGGGGAAAATTCGTGTTTAGTGCAGTATTTCCCTTGATTTCAAATGTAATATAAATAAATCAATTTTTGTTGGACTTGCTCCTTATTAAAATTTTCTCCCGAGACCTAAAACTTGCCAAACATTATATTACGGTAATAATTAACTATTCGTGTGATATTGCTGTAATTAAAACCAGATAATAAGTATACTTTAGAGATTTTTCTTTTTTAAGATTTAAATCTAAATCCCTGAATAAATGTACAAATAAAAAATAAAAGGTACTCGTACAACTGTTGAGATGTCGAGATAAAAATATCAGGGGGCGGTAACAGGGGGGGGGGTTAAGGGGGACCCTGAGCTCTGTACCGGGCCCTGAGCTTAAAGGGGCCCCAGAGCCCCCCCATCAGGGGCTCAGTATTTTTCCGTAAAATAGTTATTGAATAATAACAATAACATGTTATATAGCCTTGTTAAAAAATAAGCATTTCAAACCAACCAAAGATAGCAAGAGTTACCTTTAACCACAAACAAATTTTAAACTGAGTTGATTCCCCCAGTCCCAGTGGCAGTGACCGGTGTTTCTCTTAGCAGACCGCTGAATTTGTGAGGTTATTTATGACAGTTGCAGTCGTAATATCCGTTCTGCTGCACTAGTGTATTTAAAGCTGCTTTTGTTAAAATTATAAGTACTTGTGTTACTCACTTCGTTCATTTAATAATGTATGTAATATTGACTGTTTATTCAGTTAAAACACCATGGGTTTCTGTAAAGGTTTAATTTGTATTTGTTATAACGTTTTATAGTACCTTTTGTACCTAAATTCACTGCTATTTTTCACTTACCTCACCTGGTTAATTGAGTAAATCAACTTTGTGTATACATCAAATCTGACAGTACTACTTGAAAACACTTGGATGCCGAAAAATTACTTAGAACACCTTTTTATTTTTAAGACTTACAACTAATATATTGAGGAACAATAATGTTATAGCTTATATTTAATTTCCAAAAACATGCCGTAGCATATATTGACCTCAAAAAATCTTAATGGACTTTTAATTTATGTAATACAAATTGTGTTATTTCATTAAAATTAAAATATATAATAGAAATTTGTATAATTTTTTTTAAACGTCTGTTTGATATATTTTTGCCCTTACGCTCATCTCTCTTCTCATATTTGCATTAAAATATGCAGATGTTGGTCACAATCAAGAATTTGAGTTTCAACATTTAAAAAAACTAATGTGGCGAGTGGTGTTCTAAAGTAGCTTTGGTGTTCAAGGTAAAAGGGTTAAGGGGGAAGGGTAATGGAGGTAAAATCAAGGGGGCCCCATCGGCACGTCAGTTCCGGGCCCCATCATTTCTGTTACCGCCCCTGAAAAAGATGCATACAAAAGTTCAGCTGTCTATCCATCACAGATTATTTCATCTGCAAGGTAATTTAATATGTACTGTATAACTTATTTCCTACTGCTTGAGTGAAACTGCCACCCCGTACATACATCTCTCTCTCTCTCTCTCTCGCTCTCTCTCTCTCTCTCTCTCTCTCTCTCTCTCTCTCTCTCTCTCTCTCTCTCGCTCTATCTCGCTTATGACAGAGGGGAGCTTATAACTGCTCAGTCTCGTGACACCACGCGTTATTATGTCAGTAACACTGAGACCTCATTTCTCAACAAAGCACATCATACTTTGAGAAACACACAGTTTTTTCCACAGTTAAACATTACAAAGCAATTCCCCCAACACATTGAAGCAGAGTCACATGTGCGTGGATTTAAATAAATAAATTTTATGGTCAATGAAAAGCCATACCACGTTGGCTGGTTTCAGTGGCCAGTAGTATACCTAGCTGATAAACATTCTTGATTCTTGAAATAATTCAGAGACCTCCTGAAAGCGTACCTTGTGGAAAAAGCATTTTATAATATTAAGAAAGTTCCCTACTCCCGCTGAAATCTGCTCAAAAACCGATTTTCGCGGTGTCACATGGCATCCCTGATTCTTAACATAAAATTATGTTCATATATAATTTGAAACATGAAAATTAAACAACAATCCAAAAATTTTTTTATGTTCAAACTGAGCTCACTAGTCTCACAGGAAAACGAAAACAGCCAGAGGTAGGGAACCCTCTTAAGGATTGCCTCAACAAAGTCATGTAGGCAAATATAAGATTCTTTACTTTATGGTATTTTAGACTAAGATTTTTGTTGTATGTTGTATACTGACGAATGCATGCCATTTACTCTTACAAGTCTCAAGGAAATAAGGAACTCTTAGCGAATATCCCCTAAAGGGAAGAAGCTATTACCGTAGTCGGCATGGTAAGACCCGGGATCCCATGGTAGGCCCGGGACCATTATAACTTTCCGTTTTGAGGTCCCCAGACCCCAAAAACACCATTCCTTCGAAACTGTACATACATACACACACACACACACACACACACATATATATATATATATTTACACACAAGCATTCAACACGAAATGGGGGGGTGCCCCCCTGGTGGTATGTTTGTGGTCTGGTGTATGTGTATACATATACATGTATATTTATATATATTACTATTCATGGAATATATATATATATTTCACACACACACACACACACACATATATATATATATATATATATATATATATATATATTTATGCACACGGAATATATATATATGTGTGTGTCAGTGAGCACGATAACTCTCGTAAAAATTATCCGATTTTGATTAAATTTGGTATAAACGTGTAACGCAACATTTATGACTTTAAGTTCGAAACCAGCCAGATTGCTTCATCCGAAGAGGTATTTTGGGGGTTTTGTATCCCAAAAATGGGTTTTTTGAATTTGATACATATAATTTTTGAAATAGTCAAATTTTAGTTTTTACCATTGGATTAAGTTTAAAATCACGTAATTTTGGTATTTTGATCATTCCTCTACGTCAATTGGTTACTGAGATATTGAAAGTGCTAAACACAGTACGTTGTCTAATGTTAATCTTATGGAGGAAAAGAAAAATTTTATATCTCGCTTATTTATGAACGTATACTAACGAAACTTGACATACGGTTTCATCATGTTGTGGTATATTGATATTTGCTCAAAAAACTATTTTTTTGCTAAAGGCTCCCGTAGTAGCAAACCTGCGTACTCATCCCCGTGTTATTCTTATGGATAATAACTAAATGCTATGTCTCCTTTAATTATAAACATAAATGAATATAAACTGGTATATGACTTCAACTAGTTTAGTTACACTGATATTAGCATAAAAACCCATTTTTTGTGTTCCTTGATGCAGCAAACCTGCGCTCTCAACCCCAATGTTATTCTTATGGAGAATAATTAAAATTGTATATATATCGCTTATTTGTGAGTATAATTTTATGAATCTTGGTAAGTGGCTTTATGTAGTATTAAGACATTTATATCTCCATTGGAAATTCGCTGAGTATGCAGGTTTGCTGCGACGGGGGTATATTTATTTAATTTGATTTGACTTCAGAAAATATAATTTTATTTACAATATGATCAAACCATGTTAATATTAATGTTCAGTAAACGTTTGTAGTAGAAAACCAGTGGTAAAAACCTTTATTATCTTTGGTAAAGTTTGGTAAAGATTCTAAGGCATTTTTTTAGTTTGTTACAAATCCCAATAGTCAACAAAAATTAGTTTTAAACCAACATGTTTGATAGTCTAAAATTAAATTATAATTTGTACATTAAATATTTTTAATAATGTACAATTCTTGTCAGTAAATATCAAATAATTTATTGAGCGATGAAAATATACAAAATTACATATTCATTGTAAGATTACTTTAGAAAATTGAATGTTACTTATAATGTGACCAAACCGTGATAAACTAATCATTTAGTAAACTATGAACAGCATTTGCAGAAGTAACATAACAACTGTTTTTAACTTTTTAAAGATTTCTTTTCTTATTTAAAAAAAACAAATTTGAATGAAACCTGAATCAAGACAAATTAATACTAACGAATGAATTAATCAATTAACGTATATTATAGTTAAAGCCCCTTTCCTGCGCAAAGATTTCACTGTCCATTACTTGGCTTAATGTTAAGACGTTTCCACATGATTCTGTTGTTTATTGATTTATTTTTGTTGCTTGCTTAGTTATTTATATGGTTAAGATTTGTTTATATATTTATTTCTTGTTGATTTCTCATTTATTAATTGTTGTTATTGCTTATTTCTTTATCAAAATTTTGTGATTATGTATTCATTTTGCCAAATTTTGTTGCCCATCTATGTAACCTGTAATAATGTAAAATGGTGTATGCCGTTGGTGAATAAATAAATAAATTCTGTTATGAGCTTCGTTGTTGTTATTAAAAAGTTATTATAAAGCCACTCAGATTTAATTTATATAGATGTTTGTATAATATTGTCATTTATTTGCAACGTACCATTGTTTTAAATGATTTATTTGTTACTTTTTAGTAGTTCAATAAATACGTATGTTAGGTTATTACTGTAATCATCCAATTTTGTTGGTTTATTTAGAGCAGTTGTTTTTCTCATATATAGCTTAGTCTACTTATTTTCAATAAATATCTTTGTTATTGTGTTGATAATGATGTAGTTTGTAATCATGTTTTTGTATTTATTATAGTCATCGCATTAAAATGTTGTAGCATTAGCATATATTTACACATTAAGATCGACTTGGTGAAAGTTGTTGAGTTGTACAGTCACTTTGCATGTATTTGATTATTTTTCTTCCAACGGCTTAGCCATTAATTACAGTAATAACTTAAATTAGTGTTAAATACATATTGAAAAGGACATTACAATATTTTTAAAGCAAATATTAACAATAATGTAATCAAACTTGTATTGATAAGCCACAAAATATTGTATTTATTGGAATTTGCCGTGAATAAACAAATAAACAAACAACTTAAATTTTAACTGACATCGCGGAAAAGATTGTTTTATTATACATGTTTTCATTATTCCAAATCGCAGATTTTGCTTTTTCGAACCTAACATTTACATATGCATGTTTGGGTAATCGAATTAAAGTGATTTCAAACTCGCATTGACTTTAATGGTGTGTATAGTATACAGAGAGTGTGTATATGAACTACAACAATTTACCAATGCACATCTTACATTTTAAAACTAACATTGCAGTACACATAACAAACTTATCGGCTCCCAGTCACAAAGAGAGGTACAAAACACACCCTTGGCCATCACTGAAAGTACTTCACAGAAAACTGATGAAATTCCGGATTGTTATCACCGTACAGTATCACATAACCGATAATTTGTGGCCCACCCCTTACTCCAGCTGAAATATCGCGGCGCACTTAGTTCCACACCACACATAATCGAACGGCACAATACACCGCTGACAATAAGGGTGCACGTGTGTTGCCGCGGCCAATCGCGACACCCCTCGCCCGGCCAATGGCGTGTCGCCGCCGCCTCGCTGCGATTGGTCGCCCGCAAGCCCCTCCCTCGCCCCCATTGGCGGCCACAAGTGGTAACAGGAGAAGGTTTCGAGTTTTCCAAATTCAAGTGCGGAGGGTGCTAGTGCTCAAGTGGAGCCGAGTGGCCGACAAACACTCCGGCTCTTAGACGTTTCAATCACACATTTGCATTTTGAAAACCGGTCGGTCATACGGAAGGTTTCGTACGGTGTTAAAGTATCTCGAATTGTGCGTGTTAAAGTTCCAGACCTAGAAAAATAATTCAGGAAAAGAAGGCAGTTTTAGTGTTCCAGTGATAGTTTTAACTTGGTGGAGACTCTTCTCGTCGGAATAGCAGTGATCAGTAACAAATTTAGTACAGAATCGTAAAAGTGCTTTAACTTACTATGTTTAAGTTGTTGCCAAGAACATGAAGTGACACCGCACATCGCCTTAGTGACCGTACCACCGCGCTACCCCTATAGGACCCCTACCCTTAGTGATATGACGGACTCCGGCAAGTCCCGTGCCCCTCGGATGCCCCCTGCCCCTCTGTTGGCATGGTGCCCCACGCTTCTGCCCCCCTGGTGTTCCTTCCTACCCGCCGCATGGTGCAACCCTGCCGCCATCCGTTCAGCTTTCCCTGGGTTCGTAATATTTTTAATTAAATTAAACGCACTTTTATAACATTTTTTCCCTACAGTGATATTTTTGTTTGTTTAGTTAAGCTCATCGTTAGGTTCCTTGAGATCCTTCAAGAATATTCGTTATTATGTACTAGACTAATAATAGCTTTATTATTTATTATTTAATTTGTTTGGACTTTACCTATCACTTCTAGTGTTTAAAACACAATACGTTTCGGGAGGTATGGAAATCCTCCCGTCATCAAGTCACACTACTTAATTACATTGAATTAAAAACTAAAAACTAACTATCCTTCTATGTCTTTAAATACGGTCTTTGAATTAACCAACCGTCGCGACGTATATAGGATAGAATATTATTTATCTTACATTGAATAGTTTTTTAATAATAATTAGTCAAATACGATTATGAGATTCTAATAAACGAAATTGTGAACATGCACCGATCAAAGAGATTAGCTAACTTTTAAAACACAATGTTAAATGCAGTTTAAGAAACATTTTTAGGTGAATGACAACGATGTAAATCAGCAAAACTGCAATGTACTAAAATTCTTAAACGAATAAAAATTACATTCCATTTATTAAATTTATTTTACATTCAATGAAATATTCATTTATAAGTTACATATAATTTGAATATAATCAACCCACATACCCATGCAATATTCTGCTCATATTTAAGTTTAATTTTGAAATTCAATGTTAATAAAACAATCAAGGTCCAAACAATGTAATATTCATGTTTTTGCAATACACAAAATAAAATTGTAAACACATTTGAACAACTTAATAAATTGTTTGTAAAGTTATTTGATTTGGTCAAATTATTGTGGCGATAGAAATTTGTTACCCAAAGGTTTTACAGAAGCAATTGCTAACAAATATTATTAAATTATAATATTAGATATAAATAATAAATCATATAGGCCTACTTACGCCTAAAAGGTGTAAAAACCGAAAACTGTTAGTTTTACCTGTCAGCTCTTATACTTTTTAAACACTTTAATTCATACATTTAAATTATATAGAGTTGTTTTAAGTACAGTAGTTAGTAAAATGATACTAATCAAAATTATACTAAAAAGATTATCGAGGCAACTACAGTAAGATAATACTTCTTCGCTGCACATTTAAAAACGAGTTTAAACCTTTAATCAATGTCAATCTTTGTGTTGGCTCCTTATCTATATGAAGACCAATTAAGTAAGAAAAATTCAATCTAACTTAATATGACGATAAAAACACTAACACGTGATATCTAATTTTATAAGTAATATGAAATGTTTGTACAGTATTTAAAGAAATATTTTAGAAGGGGATTTTTTATATTTAAATTGTCTGTGGAATAAATCCCCAAACCCAACACTCTGCAACAAATTTATAAATTTAAAATAATCAGGATATTGAATTTTTAAAGTTAATGTAGACAAGTTAGCATAGTTAGTTTTAAATTTCTTCCAGTTATATATAACGTTAAATATAAAATTATCTTTATCAAAGTAGTTAAGTTTACAACCGTTTACATTTAATAACTTGTTTACAGCAGTAAAATTATAATTTGTATAGAAATTATTAGTATTATTAAGAATTTTGGTTAGTAACCAATTTATGTAAGAAAAATTAAAGGGTTTGCGGCCAGAAAAAGAATAAATCAAAGTTAAATTTATGGTCGTTGACAACTAAAAACCAGCGTCTTAATTTAGTGTGTCGTAACTGAACCTATTTTACTTTTGGGTTCTCACATTTTGTAATTTAACACAAAATAAGGCAAAACTATTAAAGGTAATAAAACTTAAAGCAACATTCAAGGTTTGGAATTAAATACAATTAATAGATCAGTTTAACAATTGAACTTTTAAATTGTAGATGATTTATATAGGGTACAACTCTTTAAGAAAATATAGCGTAAATTAAAGAAAATAATCTCAAAAGTATTTAAGTAATTTGTCCTCGTTTTGAAAAAAATGTTTCAGTAGTTGAAAACTTAACTAGTTATACTATTTAATCAGTTTGTATTAATTTTAATTACATATCAGTATTTGGTTAGGATTAAAGATAATCTGCATTAATCAAATTTCGCAATCTGTTAAATCTAGAGTTGGGGGTATCAGAATGTACTTGTCTACGTTGGTTTGACCCTTGGACACCGCCGCGCCGTTCGTACGTACCCTCGTTGTAGTCTCTCAAAATTTGAGACGTTTTGAACACTAAGTCTTCATATATTATTAATAATTATTTGGGAGTTGGCTAACTAGTCAAGGCGACAGACTCCAAGACTATGGCGGCGGCTCTGAGTCATAGTCCTAGCAAGTAAATTGTATCGGTGTGCACAGCTCGTACTGCAATTGATTTCTTTACTATACGTTTTACAGACACTATTGCATATGTGGACGCACAAAGTAAGGCAATGAGAAAAATTACTTCAGTCATAATTATTAGTGTTGTATCGTTTAAAGTAAAGCTGAAGTAAAAATGTAAGCACTAAAGTTTATATAGTAAAATACTATATAGTTTGTCGTCATATAGCCTTGAGTTAGATTCTAAAATATGAATAATCTTTCTACAAAACAAATTATTATTACATTAGTTACTTACAACAAATTAATTAAATTAATTAAAAATATTAAAATTTAAGTAAGTTACAACGAGGTTAAACGTATTGATATTGTATACTTGAACCTTTTCCGATGCTTCTAATCCAACACGTCACTGTATGGGCGTCGTTGGTGGGACAGGACCAATAACGTACGCCTCACGAATAAGATTCAACTACTTGGAAGTAATGGATAAAGAGATTGACTTCTTTCACGACTGTCTGTCTGCGTTCAGATTTAAGATCCTGACTTCTTTTCGTATTCTATGTCAAGAATAACCCTGCGCTGTGGTACTCATTCTGTACAAAATTCCCCTACCACTCTAATTAGTAACTTTGTGTGAGGCTTGCACTGTATGAAGACTAACACAAATGAATACTATAATTTGCTATCACATTTATCACGAATCACTGTTGTATTATTATGTGCATATTGCCACATTTGTTGAACATTATTGCAAATTATTATCTTTTACTGTTATTTATACTTTTTCTCACAAACATGTTATTTACTACGCGTATTGCAATACTAAGTATAGTCTCCTTAGTCAGACTAAGTTATTGTTGTCTTGTTTGTTCTTGAGCAATGATAACTATGCAAAATATGTTTTTATTTTTTTAAATTTATTTTAAAAAAGGCTCTGTAATTTTTTAATAAAGCAAATACGTTTATATTAGGTATAAATTAAGACAGTTTCATTTAAATTACGTTCGAACACGAATTTAACCGGTTGATCCGATTATTTTTACCATCGAATTGGAATACCCAATACCCAATTTGGAATAATTCGGAATTGGAATATATTTATATACAATTTGCTACTCATAATAAACCCATAAAATTCACTTAAATGATGTTCACTTCAAGAAAATGTAAAGCTTTTTAACTCATTCGTTTAATTGTTTCACCAAGCGTGTATTTGTAAAGACAATTTAAAGATCAATGATACCCATCTAATATTCAACATTCACTTGATGGTAGTCTAACAGGTCTATAATAAAACCACCTTAGACAGAGTACTATATAAACAAGTTGAAGTGGGTTTAGTAAATATTGTGTTGTCAATTTAGGTTTACATACATACATTTCGGGTCTATTTTTAACTGTTTTGTGGTTGCGTTATCATACAGCTGTATTTTACATTTTTATGACCAAATTAAGTAAACCCCTTTCTGGCAATCCGAGAATACCGTAACGCGAGTCAAATGCAGCAGCAAACTTGTCTGTCCCTCACATCTTTGGCGGTTAATTATAACATGACAGTTTCACGGCGATTACTGGTATTATGTTAACAAATATTTTTAAAATCAAGAAAATCGCTCAAACAAAGACCCAATACTACATAACGTTTTGACGCCCTCGAGTCGAGTTCCCACGTAGTTCCCACAACTCCAGATAGTTTCCACTTACAATCCCTCTCATCAATAGCACCACCTCAACGACTCCAACTCCACACTCCCGCACATTGTCCCGCGCTAGGACGTGCCGTTCCACGGGTCACCCGTTTACGCGCGGTCGGCAGCGCAGCAGGTAGTTACAGAGCTAACCTGCTGTCCATAAATCCTATTAGAAAGTAAATTGGTTCCTAAAAGTCTCCGCGGCACTCCAGCGACACCTGAGTAATCCCCCGGCCCTCGAGCTGCTCACGTCCGCCCCCCGGGCTATTGTAACTCATCTGCACAAGTGGCTGTAAACTGTAAACTGGCGGGGAAAAACGCTTTACAGGCTGCCGCGCCGCGCACTTCTGTGAAGGTGGGAAAATCTGATGTGAAACTACAGTTAAATATGAGTAGTTTTTTTTTTTTTTTGTATTAAGAACGTAAAGTTGCTCTCACTTGAGAAAAACTGATACCGAAAACGAGAAAAACAGTTTACACTCGAATTACATACACATATTTTCCTACAAGTGCAATCATTGATACTGCGCAACATGAAATATGAAATTTGGTCCATTTGTATGGAATTCACGAGGTTTAGGTTATAAACATCGTGTCTGTTAGCTTGCTCAAAAGCAACAATCTTCCAGCTGTTTATTATCGTCAGCGAGCGGAAAAGTAAGTCGCCGAAAATACTATTTCGCTCGCTAAACAGAAAACAGCGTTTTCCGATGTGTTTTTACATCGTCAAAAATGACTTTAGGTGCTGTTGTATAACTAGTAAAGTACGAAAAGAAAGTACGCATGATAACGCATGAAAGTACGAAATATAGAATATAGTCTGTCGTATAGAACATTTGATATTAAAAAAAAATTGTAATATTGTGATTGTAATATGGTATCTTATAGAGGATTTTTAGTGAATTTCCTTTGGAAAGTGAACTATTAGCATGACCCGCACGGTGAAACTTAAGCCCGGGACCACCATAAAAGTTCCTAACGTGACCCCCTGAACACGTTTTGGGGGGTCGTTCAAAATTGTATATATATATGTGTATATATATATATATATATATATATATATATATATATATATATATATATATATAGACATATATATATATATATATGTGTATGCACTCTAGCGGTCGCATTTTTTGTCCGATTTACTTCAAATTTGGTAGGGACGTTCCTTTTTATAATCTGTTGGACAAGTTCGTTGGGCAAAACAATCGGAAAACTCTAAACCCATTTTTTGGGGATTATTCTTTCAAATTTCGAGTTTTTGGGCCCAAAAAGGGTCATAAAAGCCCCAGATGCAAAATAAATGCATGTAAAAAGATGGGAATTAGTAAGGCGAAAGTTTTAAGTCCTCTCTCGTCATTCTAGCATAAATATTTACCGAGTTATTAAAGAAAATGTGTATCGACTAAACACAGTACGTTGTCTTATGGGGGTTTTACACTAGAAAAGCCTGTTATTCCTTTGTTAGAGTACTTTTATCATCCCCAGCAACCTCACGCCTACTTCAAGCCTGTCTGGACCTTCTCCTAACCTTATAATGCGCAAAATTGTATTCCCAGCTTTGCAAGTAAATTAAACCAGGAGTATCAGAACAGCCAAAAAATCAATATTTTCAGATTTCAATAAAAATTGGAAAAATGTATGTTTTTACCCTTATTTTTAGTTTTACAAGTTTTTATATGGAAATTCACTTCCCTCACGTCAGTGTGCTGCGTGCGAATTCGTTTATTTCTGTAATACCTTTTTGATACATACTAGCTGTCTGTCGCGGCCTTGCCGAACTAAGACTTAGGATTATTAACACGCAAAGATTTCTCGTATCTTTATGTTTACAATCCATCCTTCACTCCACTATTTCATTTTCAATGTATAGAATTTTGTACAACTGATGGTTTCCTAAATGTGATGTTAACGAACTTTAAAAACAAACTTAAAATTTTGCGTCGGCTGCTAGTCTTCTTCAGAACCAGAATCAAATTTGTACACAAATGAAAATGCTAAATGGAAATTGTGTCTTATATTTCTACTCCAAATTGCCTTTCCATAAAAACACCTGAAAATCCGTCGAGTGATTAATTCATAAACTTGAATAAGAAACTTGCCAGTTTATTTTAATATGTGGGATTAACATTTAATTACTAATTTGTTATTAATAAGATTTATGCTAAAATATATAATAACTAATCACGTTCATAAATGAGGCGTGAAATCTTCAGTTTGGCACAATTAACTATTTCCCATTACCAGCGATTTAACAGTCGAAAGTTTTTCGAAGGCCTCAGACATTCAAACTTGACTCAGTGATCCACTAAATCTATTTGAAACGCTAATTTTGGAATGCATTTATTTAATCAGAGGGGAAATCCGACCTGCCAAATTTTAATTTTAATATACTATCGTAACAAAAACCAATCCAACAGCATTTAAAAATATTCTAGACTCTTTTAGGGCATCGCCACAATGGTCTTTGTATTTTAATAGTTATCTGTTCCGGACAATAGTATTATTTCGTAGGGTGGTTGAACATATGTTTAACAGCAGTAAAAGTTAATTTACTACAGTATTTACCAGGGGAAACAATTGTGTACGCTTTCCACAAAATCTTGTACACAATCAACATAAGTTTCACTGTGTAACCAGGATAGCGAGAGATGTCTTACGATATAATCATGCAATGGTGAAATATAGTTTACACTTTAATCGTGTTGATACAAAAGTTGATATATTTTTACTAACCTAGTTTTCCAGTCGTTAAATAACAACCTCACATATAAATCCCAAATTACGCTTGTGTTTTCATTAGCCAATATCTGGAGTATAAGAGTTGTTGGATTATTTAACTGAGATGTTCCCAACTTCTGGTTGGAAACACTTTTGGTTTTAAACTAAGATAATTAATGTTGTTAGCTCCTCGATCGGTTTAATAACTTGACATAGACATTTACATTCTTATTTTACCTTAAATGTTTCAATGTTTGGTATATTATTTAAAGTAAAATAAAAACCAATTCAATTAATATGTATTGGTATTTTTCATAATCAATTTTTAGTCATTCTATAAGTTGTATTATACTTAAATAAAAAATACTACTGAATTGTGTCTATTTTACATTTGTTTGATACTTATTTAGATATTTGGCCACATAGAATCTGAATGTGACGATAAATGTGAAGCCTAAAATGGCAATGATTGAAACTCGTTTTGTAGCTATGAATATTACTTTTCAAATATTAATTGAAGGAAGTGTAAGAAATGAATATTTTTAGAATCATCGGAAAGTTCAAATTAAATATTTAACTATATTTATTACCAAAGAGTATTTAGACGGCGGCCCCGGCGGTCCCAGCGGCCCCAGTGGCCCCGGCGGCGGTGCGTTAGGTATTCGAGGCAAACAGGGGTTGTGTGTATTAGTGTAATGGTGGCGTGACGTGTGTGACACGCCCTGCAATGTAATCTAACACCTTCTCACTCGCTCACCCACTCTATAGCTCTCTCTCACTCTACAATTTAGTAAACATTGATGGTTTCTTAATATATAATTGCGTAAGGAAAAAATGGCAAATATGTGTTTTTGCACAGGTTTCTAAAGCTATCGTGCGACCTACAAGGCTATAACTTGGAAAATTCATAAAAAGTAGATGGTAAAAAATTGTCGAACCCTGATTTTTTGTTTTTGCCTTAATTTTTTTATATACAATTTCCTGAAAATATAAAGAAACAATGTCAGAATTATAATACCCCCGTCGCAGCAAACCTGCGTACTCAGCGAATTTCCAATGCATATATATGTGACTCACTACTACACAGAGCTATTTACCAAGTTTCACAAAAATACATCCATAAATAAGTGATATATAGCATTTTATTTATTCTCCATAAGAATAACATTAGGGTTGAGGACGCAGGTTTGCTGCAACGAGGAAGATAAGTAATGTGTTTTTTTGCAATTATCCACACAACTGAACCAGGTGAAGCTACATACCAATTTCTCTTAATGTAGGTTCATAATTAAGGGAGATATACAACTTTACTTATTCTCCATATGAATAACATGGGGGCCGAGTATGCAGGTTTGCTGCTACGGGGACTATCAACAAAAAACTTGTTTTTTGTGCTAATATAAATATACCACAACTATTTGAAGCCACATACCAAGTTTCATCAATATACATTCATAAATAATCGAGGTATAGAATTTTATTTATTCTCCATAAGGATTACATTGGACAACGTACTGTGTTTAGCACTTTGAATATCTCTGCAACGGTTGGACTAGAACAGCAATTAAAAAACCAAAATGTTTGTTTTGTTGAGCTAAACACATTAATAAACAGAAATGAGAAGTTTTTAGTAAAACTATCTGAGAAAAATCTAAAAACCTTTTTCCCATAAGATTAACATGGGACACGTTTTTTTGGATTTTCTCCGCAACCACTTAACCTAGGTTAATGATTCAGAGTACTAAATTATTTGTTTTTTAAGCTCTATAAAATGGCTATAACCAAAATTGAGTGTTATTAACATTTTGGGGTAAAATTTGCAAAAAAAAATATTTTTGGAAAACTGTTAACCCCCATAAAACCCCCTTCCCATAGTTCGATCGATCTGGTTTTCGAACTTGAAGTCATAAATGCTACTCTCCACATTTGTGCCAAATTTTATCAAAATCAGATGTTTCTTTCAAAAGTTATCGCGGTAACGGACACACACACACACATATATACATCATTCAAATATATAAATTTGAACGAATAGTGTTTTTGGCATCTGGGGACCTCAAAACGAAAAGTTATCATGGTCTCGGGCTTAAGTCTGTCCATGCCACCTACGGTAATAGCTTCTTCCCTATAGGGGAAATTCGCTAAAATGAACTGAAAGATGTAATTATTTATAATGTATTGTTTATGCAATATAACCAGGTGTAAAATGAAATTCATGAGTACTGATTTATTATGCAGAAAGCTGTGCAACCAATATAAATGAAACCGTAGATTAGAGGCTATATCCTCTATAAGCAGGCAGGATAGGTCATATATATTTCTGTCTATTCATAATGTTTAAAAAATCTTAATTTTATTCGGCATTTATATGACGACCTCTAAAACTGTTATTTATTGCAACTATGTGTTTTGTGTCAATCAAGTTCTCTTCCATTCTTTGATTTGCCTTTCGGTTTTTTATATATTTAACTTCACGGAGGTATCATAGGTTGTCAGTGTTAAAATGTTAATCTTATGGAGTTTCATTGTTTTAGTTGGCTGGTCATAATGTAACCACTTTCAAAATATGACTCTATACCTGCAATAAGCCCGTGCGATGATCACGTGGATGAAATAGTACATGATAAAATACTAAATGATAAAAAGTACAAGGAATACGAGGAGAGAATAAGTCATAAGTACTTACCGTTAAACACTAGGAATTTTTTTGAAATTATGTGAACTATTTCAGACAATTAAATTTTGCAACACTTGTATCTGTGATAAAACTCACAGTGCAGTACAAAACAAGTTTCACTATTATAAAGAGGTTTATGTCTAACTGACGTGTCCGTGACGTGATGCTCTCTTAGAACAAACTCAATTATTATTGTTAAAATCTATTTTTTTGTAATTTTGTTGGTAATAATTGTGTTTTTGTTGGTGTTGGTTTTACACTTACAACTGTTAAGTGTAAGAGATGACTAAGCTTCTGACTATCATGTACAATTGGTACTGCCATTGTCTCATACATTCTGGGTAAAAAACACAGTAAAGTTTATTTCAACGTTCATCAAGTCCACCGTAGTTGTCTCGGGATGACTAAAATGATAAGCTCCAGTTAAAATAATAAGCAAAGATAACTTGCTAAGATACATGCATGAGCAACTAGTACGTTTCAGTATATTTGCATATTTTATTGACACCTTCATCTTCCTCCCATAAAACTGATATCAAGTGGATTTAATTGTATATTTTCTAAATATGTTACCTATACTCTAAAAACAATGCTTCTCTGTCTGAACAATTTATCACGGAACGACTTTGTTAAAACTTTGGAATCAGGTGCTTTTGGACCCAAAATACGATTGGTAAAAACCTCAACCCCAGGAAAATTCATATTTGAAAATCTCATTACAAAATTGGAAATTTTAACATTTGGCTTATGGAGTTTCAAATAAAAACGAAAGAATTGCATCAGCTGTGAATAAATTAACCCGTAAACTGTCTTAGAACTTACACAAGGTAAAGTATCAAAACATGATTTCTAGAAAACAGTAACAAGAACCACTGAATAAAGATTACACTTGCACATATTATTCATACACGAAACTAATCAAATATCGACGAGAATGGCTCGGTCTCTCCGGTACTTTTGCCTAACAAGTCTAACAAGTAAGTAAATGTTGTCCCCTATATTGCTAGAAACACATAACCTAGGCTTGCCAACCAGTGTATGTCAGTTAGTTATTTGCATCCTCCAGACCTCTATAGAAGTGTATAAACCTGTATGCCTGTAAACGTTTGCCAATAAACAATATTTTCTCCAGACTGCTGGACATGAAGATGCCCCCCCAGGCTCGGCCCTCTGGCTTCCACATCTGCGACATCCTGGACCTCAACGATGGCAAAGTCACCCCCGGCCAGGAGCCCCTACCCCCTCAGACCTCCGGTGAGTGTGGCTTGCTATCCTGCAAAGACATTGAGGGTGAATTTATTGTTTTATGTAGGGACGACTAGGGGTTTTGTGGAGAAGTAAATTGTAGTGTAGATTTCCTCTTTTACTGCATGAGGTGTACGAGAAGGTGCTCAATTGGTAGCTGAGCATTTCAGGAAACATGAAAATAACAATCACAGTTTATTTAAAATCCCATTGAGTTCAATAAAGAGTGAAAATACAACTTAAGCGATAATAATTATTTTACTGTAACCGCGCCCAAAGTGGTTCTTTACCTTCTAACACAATACATAGTAAAACAGCTAATTTTTGTTAACATGCAGATACAAATCTCTGTTTAATTTAAATCCCCATTCAGTTCAATTAATGTAAACAAACTTAAACAATAACAGTTATTTTCCTACAACCACACATAAAGTGTTTCTTTACGATTTAAAAAACACATCTTAAAAACGCTGTACTCTGTTAAACGAGCGAAAAGGTTTTTATATCTCGCTGCACTTTACCGCTTGCTGAAGTAATCAACAGCTGATTGATTGTAGATTTTGGCCAAGCTAACTGGCGCTCCTCAATATCGTAAATACAGCCAAAATAGATGAAAGAAAATTTGTGTGTGTTATGTTGGTATTCAAAACTGCAGTTGTAGGAGTTGTGTAAGTGTCTTTATCGCACAACATTACAGTTTCCTCTGAAGCTATAAAGGACAACTTTACGCTTGTAGCGTATTATTATGTTAAAATTGTTGATGACAATTGGGCGAAATATGGAGAAATCATTCTATAGATGTGTTATTTAAACTCCTCAACAAATCTATAACTATAGATCTTATTCCCAGTCTCAATAATACTTCTACATTTAAACACTAGATTCCAAATCATGTATTATCCAGCCACATATGAAAATCGTAAGCCATATTAACCCTTAAAGTATAATAGCCAGCAAAACTTAAAGCTATTAAGACATTGATTTAGTTGTGGTAATCAAGACTCATGGAGGGTTTTAAAAATACAAACTTTGAAATATTTCTCCATTACTAAATGCAAAGACAAACTTGTCTTCAATACTGTAATATTATTAATAGAGGATTTGAAATAAAGTTGAATATTTGTATTTTTCTTTTCCAGGCCCTGAACTAACGACGTTGACTCCCCACGGGCTGATGTCGTTTCCGAACTCCCATCTCCCAGAGACCATCCCGCCCCACTGGCCCCCATCGCTGACGGAGCTCAGGGGTGAGTACAGTACCTAGGGCGTAACAATACAGTACACACCCTTCACACCCCCTGCCCTTCACCTTCCATCCTCCACCTCCCCTCCAGAGCATCGTCCTGGGACCGCTCTGTGTCCCACACACTCATCATATTTGCTTTCACGATTGATATATGGACGTGGATGATAGGTAGCGATTCTCCGATGCGAGCAAACATTTGCTCAAGCCCTGGTTGATAAATGAATTTTGACTTTTTTAAAGCCGAAGGGACTTAGCATGGTAAATTGAATGTGGTGTGGACGCTTACGCTTGGTTTATCTGCGCGGTTTTAAATTTGTCTATGAGGAGCGTTGGATTAAATGTATCCCATATTTATAGAACACGTTGTTTACATTATTTTAAAATAGGAATTAGTCTCTTCCTTTTGTATAAATAAAATATATAAAATAATACTAGTTTTCCTTCACGGCTTTGCCAGATATCACAATGTAATATGGATAATTAGAATACAGTTTTCTTTTGTTTAAAATTATTTGCAGTTTGAATCTGGTAGGCTACGTATCGTGCTAACAAAGGTCAGCTATTGAGCTGAACCAATTTATATTGAGCTGAACAGATTGATATTGAGTTGAACCGATTGATATTGATTGATTCATATTGAGCTTAACCGATTGGTATTGATTGATTGATGACGATTGTTTTATTTTGAGCTGAACCGACTGTGGTTCGTGATGGTTAAAAAGTTGTGAATGCCAGTGCAGGAGCTCCAAAGGATTTTCGGAAAAGGAGGAAGCCTACGTTTAATTGTCGTGTATTACCTATTCCTTTTCCAAATTCTGACTAAATCTGTCGGGTTGTTTGTATGCGATTGCCTTAAAAACCAAGGAACAAAGTTATACTCTATAATATAGCTTTACAAAACTAGTAGGATTTATCGTAAATAGACACATTTGATCAGCGGGATAGCATTATTTATGTTGTAATCATGAAAGTACATCGACTTTATGATTGTAAGTTTTCAACTGCTAATAATCTAAATTACATAGTTGGATCGGTAAAAATAATCAAAAGAAAATGTATTTTTTCATTACAAATTATCAATGAAAGGCAAAGTCATTGCTTGCTTTATTTTATAAATTATACAGTTAATTTTTAGTTGTGGTGGAGGATAATTCATATTTATTTTAAACATTGTTTAAAGGAAATTTGTAATGAATATTCATTCAATAACAGTAAAAGGTTTCAGTAAGTTGTCAATGTAAAAAAAACTGTTTGTTGTTTCACAAACATAGTTCAATTTAATGTATGTTTAATTTACTGCGTTACTTAGTGAGTGTTGATCAACACTAGTTAATATACCCTAGAATTATGTGCTCAAAGTAGGTCCAATTTAAAATGTTGTATCACTTACAGTTTACAAGTACCTCACCAGTAAAACTACCGCGGTATAAAACCGTTACTCCCAACGTTATTAGACATTTAAACGAGGCATGAAATCAAATTTGGGTTGAAAGGGCGAGGGGGGGAGTAGAGGGTAGGCGTGTGGTAACTCGAGCCAAAGTCTTTCATTAGGCTCTCATCAACTGGATTGATCAAGGCATTAATGAGTCCAAGGGCTTTATTAAAGTCGGGCGGGTCCCAAAATGGCGGCGCTCGTCCCTTCAGCCCTTTAGGCCCTCTCACCCTTTCACACGCTCATAGCAGCCCTACTGGCCCTTCACTATGACAAATTCATTTATTACCCATATGCAAATCACCGACACTTCAAAAAGAAACCAGATGTTCCTGCTGAAGAGTTGGGGTACTTGTTGTGATTTTGTATCCTTCTTTTAGCTGAGGCACAGTCTAATACAGGGAAACTCAGCTATGAAGTTGTGCGCGGAAGTGGACAACCACACAAGCGCTCGCAGCGGCTAGCGGACCAATTACTTATACTTTTATGTAATTTGACACTGTTAACAAATAAAAATCAACATAATAGAGTTGGTTTTGAAATACTTAATTTGCTATGAAGGTAGGGGAAGGGAGACAGATTCTAAAGTAATATATATCCTAAATTATAAAGGGTTTCTTGATATGTTAGTAGTGGCGTTAGTACATTTTTGAGCTTGTAAAACTTTACGATACAAAGTTATCACCATTCGTTTGTGACTATTATGTATTTTGAAGAGTTTACACATTATATAACGTAATATTCTTGTGTATCAGCAAAATTAATATTATGGAGGTTACGGTACTATGTATACGAAAACATTAAGATAACGCAGAAAATTGCATTAACTAAAAACAATCAATAATTGTTCCTCAAAAACTTCTATTAGACCCAACTGACAAACTAAATTTGCATAAGTAAAGTCACTACTGATTTACAACTGGTACTTTATAACAAGTACTAACTTGTCGGCTTGCAAAGTATGTAACAGATTTCTTAAATGACTATAAGAAATTGAATATATCGTGGTTTCAAAAGTAACAGCTAACTTCTTAAGATTTTTAAAATACAACTTAGGAAACTAAATCAAGCTACTCCTAATTCCATCGGAGTGAATAATGTTTTAAATATTTTAAAGCAAGCATCAAGCATCAAGATTTTAAAGCATAGCTTCAATTACTTGACAAACTTGAAGTTTATGCATTAACGATTACAAAATCTGATCTTACTAATTTTTAATCTATAATATACTGTATTAATATGTTATTCAAACAATTTAAATGTTCGGCGGCAAAGAACCACCCTTGATGACCAATCCCTATGCAACCCTGAGAGCAAACTAGACGGAGCAAACTTATAATAAATATCAATCCTGTATAATATTCAATAGATTGTATTATGAATACTAAAGTCAAATCTATGTTTCTTTTTGTTATGAAAAGTAAGTTATTACACCACACAATATAAAACTGGTACTTTCATCCATTTTGGCGTAGTTCACGACATTGAATATATAAACACAGAGTAAGTTTGACTGGGCACGGCAACAATCAATCAGCTGTTGATGATTCAACGAGTGGTAAAGTATGCGTATAGAGAGCGATAACAAAAGTTTTTTCGCTTGCTAAACACAAAACAGATGTTTTACTATGTGATATTTAGATCGTATAGGCGCTATTGTAGGACAAATATATTACACACTTTCCTAACTTACCAGCCGCAGCGCGCCGTTTCGGGTAGGAGTTCACTATAGTGCATGAGTACCACATTGTGTGATTACAAATGTCTCGTCTGGATGAACGAGAAGGATATCTGTATAACGCGTTGTACTATTATTTTAAACATCACTGTACCCGGTGAATAACGTTAGCTGGGATTCACATTCTGACAATTACTTCCGCCTACTATCGACCGACCTGTGATCATGTGTTATTGATCTCCTATGGCAGTCACGCTACGCTATTCATACTACATAGCCTCTCACAGCTAAGTGCTTATCGCGCCATCTAATGACGGTTAAGTGCGTTCGCCACTTAGCGCTATGTTGCTGTAGCGCTTAACATTTGACAAAATCAGATTGTGATTTGATTGAACTTGACGTGACTGCGTTTTTGTGCGGTACCGATTGCAATAGTCTTTTGCGTATGAGGTTTCGATGTTTAATTTATAAAGGTTTAACAAAGTATCCGAATTCCTGGGTCCCTTTATGTAGATTTGTTCTTTGGATCAAGAAAAAAAAACGTATGAGTGTCTAAAATTAATAAATCTGTGTTGTTGATATTCCTGTGATTTTTCCTAAAGCCAAATACCTTATACCAAACGTGTTTTTACATTGAACATTATTTGAATTTGGTACACATGTGTATATTGGTATGCAAAATAATTGTATTCGGTTTCGTTTTTGTAACTAGAGTCTTTGACTTGTAACGTTATTTTAACGTTTAAAATAATTAAGATCAAATTTCATGAATCTTTACAATGATTTCAGAGGTATTAACTGTGTAATTCAAATGGCATATTGCTGCCACAACCATAACAATATTAAGTTTTAAGTTGATTACAAAATTGCATTATTGTTAATTTAATTCCAGTCGCTCATTGTTTGTTGGCTGATGGCAAGGTGGGTAGTTATAATTGGTTTCTAAACTCTGGGTTTGATTTTTTTGATTTCCTGGTTATCGGTAGTAATAGTGCAGTTCATTTCATAAAAACTAAGATAAAAGAGGTACAAATTAGATTAAAAACAAATTATTTTGGTACCTACTCTATATTTGATAATCTTTAGACTTTCACTATTTGAAACAGTATGGAAGCCAATGTTCAAAAACCATAAATACCTGTGTTCCTTCATCTTATTTTACTATGTAACTAATAATTGGAATTCGATACTTCCACCTGTGCTTTAATATTTTATTGTATATAGGACTCCCATTTATATTCTTTACTTTGTATGTCACGTTGTAAATACTACAGTAAATTAATTTGATTTGATTTGTTTATTGATTCAAAATCGAACATTGCCTTTCTACGCATTTTATCTAATATATAAGATTTAAAAATCAACTTGCTGAATTAGCTGTGTTACCCGTAATAGCTGTAATTGATTAGAAGTATATAAATCACTTAACTCTTTTGAGGACTTTTGAATAGAAAAATAAGGGTACAAAATTGGAGTGAGAATTAACGCAAAATCACAGGATAGGCATCGAACTATATAAATGTTTTTGTTTGATATAGTTCGATGAGTACAGGTTGCTTGTGATTTCAAATTTAAAATGTTTAGCAGTTTTAAGAAAAGACATTTCCAAACAATATTGGTAGTTTTGTAAATTCTTTACAACATGAAGGGACAATCCTGCCTCACCACAGAAGGCCGATCCAGAAGCCGCCGTCGTGTAAAACACATTTTCATCGACAGGCGATTATGTCCGGGCCGTCACCTTCGGTCCCTTGTCAGAAAGCGACACCGAGATAGGTCGGAGGCGGCGTCTTATTGTGCCAAATGGATACCAGATTAGGAGAAAATACTGAGTCGAATGGCGAACAGCGAATGTATCGCGGCTAGATTGATAGGGGCAGATGTCTAGATTACAGGGCAACAAAGGGCGAACAGCTGCACAATAGGATCAGCTGCGGCTGCTACCCCAGCACAGTACAGTACAGCCTCCATCGTTACATGATGTGTCGGGGGCTTCGCCCCATTGTCTACCTCTCATGGTGGATTACATTGGGCAAAATGTCGGGGACTGGTAGTGTGGTGGGAGGACGCTAGTGGCAATATCAGGGGTAGGACCATTTCCTATCTAAATGTAAAAAAATGTCAGTGACTCGAAGAAAATTATACAAAATCAAAGACGCTATATAGTCTCAATAACGCTTTTGTGATCCCAATATTAATAGGTTTAATTCGTTAGATTATACAGTTGCCGATGTTATTCAATTATATTTATAATATCCGTTATGGAATTAAAACAGCTCTTGCTACAGTTTATTTTGTAATCTATTAACATTTTCCGACTTAAATGTCTGATGGCTCAACATCACAAACAGTAGTTCCAGTGTCAAATAACTACCAAATATAATTTGAATGTGAGATTTTATTTTGTACAAGTTATGTGTTTGTGTACAAGTTACTTATAGAGTATGTATCGGCATTTGTTTCCTGATAAGTTTTGTTAATGTTAAAAAATTTTTAATTTACTGTAGATTTCGGAGTTTCCTGGATAATAATCCTTGACGTTATTGAGTTTTCGCGAATTTCCCCTATAGGGAAGAAGCTATTACCGTAGTCGGCATGGTAAGACCTAGGCCCGGGACCATGATAACTTTTCGTTTTGAGGTCCCCAGACCCCAAAAACAACATTCGTTCGAAACTGTATATATATATATATATATATATATATATATATATATATATATATATATATATATATATATGTGTCCGTGAGCACGATAACTCTCGTAAAAATTATCCGATTTTGATGAAATTTGGTATTTACGTGTAAAGCAACATTTATGACTTTAAGTTCGAAAACCAGCCAGATCGCTCTATCCGAAGGGGTATTTTGGGGGGGTTTTGTACCCCAAAAATGGGTTTTTCGAATTTTTTACATATAATTTTGGAAATAGTCAAATTTTATTTTTTCCCATTGGATTCAGCTTAGAAAAACACACAATTTGGTATTTTGATCATTTCTCTACGTCAATTGGTTACCGAGATATTGAAAGTGCTAAACACAGTACGTTGTCTTAATGTTATTCTTATGGAGGAAAATAAAAATTTTATATCTCGCTTATTTATGAACGTATACTGACGAAACTTGGTATACGGCTTCATCTGGTTGTGGACCATTGATATTTGCTCAAAAAAAAAATTTTTACCCAAGGCTCCCGTAGCAGCAAACCTGCGTACTCAGCCCCATGTTATTCTTATGGAGAATAAGTAACGTGTTATCTGCCTTCATTATGAAAATAAATTAATGAAATTTGGTATATGGCTTTACCTACATGAGTTATATTGATATTTGTATAAAACCCTATTTTTGTCTTCCTTGCTTCAGCAAACCTGCATACTCAGCTGCCATGTTATTCTTATGGAGAATAATTAAAATGTCATAAATCGTTTATTTATGAATGTATATTGATGAAACTTGGTATATGGCTTTATGTGGTATTAAGATACATATATATGCATTGGAAATTCGCTGAGTACGCAGGTTTGCTGCTACGGGGGTATTAATTTTGTATCGTTAGTTAAATTCACTACAGTTAATTATTTGTTTTTCTTTAATTTGTAACGTTAATCTGTTTACATTCTTGGAAATATGACATTCTTGAACAATTTCGTTTGAGTTTAGTTGTTTTAAAATTTAAAACTGTTGTTCTAGATTAAAATCTTAAATGGATTGAACATTGTAAATATGTTTCAAAGATAAAATACAAAATTATTATTAACTATGTGGTTTTACGGTTAGCGTTCTTAAAATACTTTATTTCATAAACACTTCGTTTTATTCAACTTGATTTTTGACTGAGAATGTGTGGTTGGGGAGGGGTTTTCCGCAAAATGCAGTTTTTAAAACACCACTTCGGATATTTTGATTATGGTATTCAAAACTAAGTTAGTCTTCATCTCCTATGCTAATCCTCATTTTATAATATTTTCCCTATGCTAACCGTTTCCCTGAGAAGCCTCTATGTTACTGTTGCAGTAAAATCGCATGTTGATAATTTATCATGCGAATATCACTTTGGCACTTTGTTGGCTGTTAACACATATTACGAATATTTTGATTTGATTTTAAACTCCAAAAGCTCAATGATGAATCTTAATTTTTTTATAAAGTTGATTTTTTAAATGGAATTTATCTGAAAGACATTATTAACCTACAATTAATTAACTATGCAACTGCAGTATAACTTTTAAAAATTGTTCAAGCACGTCCAAAACTTTGCTCATATTAGAGAATAGGATGAAATAATTACCGTCCAAAGCATTATTGTGTTTTATCTTATATGTCTAATTTTACTACCTGGGTGGATTGTTTACCATCACAGATGAATATAAAATATAAAACAAATTGATCTGTTTCATCCTACATGACCAAATCTTAGAGACCTGTGAGTAGGGAGTCCGGGGAGATTTTCACTCCTGTGAAATTCTTCAAAAATAATACATCAGCTAGAAGGAAAATATTTGTAGAAACTATATAGTTATAATCTATTACCAGCACTAGGTCTCTTGCATTAGTTACACACATTTAAAGATTTATCGTAACAATACAAACGCCGTTATCACGGAACATCCACGGCTACTTTTAAATAATCAACATAGTCTATGTCAGTCTGACTGTCTTTGCTGTACTGAAACCATCGCATCAATATTAAGACCACAGAAACAGGCCACAAGACTAGCTTCCATATTGAAAAACAATCTAACTGTAAAATACAAGTTTAAGTAATGTAGGGAGAATACTTGATGACCAGCTAGTCAGCTAGTAAACAAAGGGGTGAGGGGAAATTTACCCCCACAACGACTCTTCTTAAGTTCTGCCATTATGTCAGAAAGTGATTTGTTTTGTTTTAGCGAATTTCCCCTATAGGGAAGAAGCTATTACCGTAGTCGGCATGGTAAGACCTAGGCCCGGGACCATGATAACTTTCCGTTTTGAGGTCCCCAGACCCCAAAAACACCATTCGTTCGAAACTGTATATATATATATATATATATATATATATATATATATATATATATATAGACGGACGGACACACACACACACACACACACACACACACACACACACATATATATATATACTAACATATGAAAATGACAGAGAGAAACTAAATGTGAAAGAAGATTTATGGATTTATATCAATAATAAAAAATGTCCACAACAGCTGTTAAATACAACGCACTTAGACCAAGAGAACGCAATATTTGCAAAAATTAATGAAATGATGAATTATAAATAAGAATTATCACGTATATAGAAGAATAAAATATCAAGAAAATATTAAAATATACAACAAAGATTATATACTGTACATGTAAGAACAAATCATATGATTGACTATTGTCCTGTATATTTAGGATTTTATACATGTGATTAAATTGTATTTTATTTGTTTATAGTTTATTAGGTTAAATATTTAGACTTGAAAATGACCTAAGAGTTGAAACTAGTCGTCAAAATAAACTAAATGAAAATAAAAAAGGGTACTTTGTTTCAATCATTTTTACAATGTTAATAAAAGTAATATATATATATATGTGTGTGTGTGTGTGTCCGTGGGTGCGATAACTCTCGTAAAAAAGGTCCGATTCTGATGAAATTTGCTATAAACGTGTAAAGCAACATTTATGACTAAGTTCGAAAACCAGCCATATCGCTCCACCTTAAGGGGTATTTTTCGGGGGTTTTGTACACCAAAAATGGGTTTTTTGAATTTTTTACACATAATTTTTGAAATAGTCAAATTTTAGTTTTCACCATTGGATTTAGCTTAAAAAAACACACAATTTGGTATTTTGATCATTCCTCTACGTCAATTGGTTACCGGGATATTGAAAGTGCTAAACACAGTACGTTGTCTAATGCTATTCTTATGGAGGAAAAGAAAATTTTTATATCTCGCTTAATTGTGAAAGTATACTGACGAAACTTAGTATACAGCTTCATCTCGTTGTGGTCTATTAATATTTGCTCAACAAACATTTTTTACCAAAGGCTCCCGTAGCAGCAAACCTGCGTACTCAGCCCCCATGTTATTCTTATGGAGAATAATTAAATGCTCTGTCTCCCTTAATTATGAACATTAATGAATAAAAACTGCTATACGACTTCACCTAGTTGAGTTATATTGATGTTAGCATAAAAACCCATTTTTTGTGTTCCTTGTTGCAGCAAACCTGCGTACTCATTCCCAATGTTATTCTTATGGATAATAATTAAAATTTGATGTATCGCTTATTTGTGAATATATTTTTATGAATCTTGGTATTCGGCTTAATTTGGTATTGAGACATATATTTTGCATTGGAAATTCGTTGAGTACGCAGGTTTGCTGCGACGGGGGTATTTATTGTTTTTATCACAGCTGCTTGTTAAACACCATTACGTTACATAGACCAAAGAGGTGAATATATTTAGAGGTCTCGCCTGGGATAATCGAGACTGTCATATAGCTCGTGAAGAGAGAATTTGATTGGTTGCCATGCAGGGCCTCCACGAATGGGGGAGCAACCGGGGCCCTTAGCCCGAGGCCCCCTAATTCCAGTGGTCCTAGGAGGACCCCGGCTAAAATAAAGAATTACCAAGATAGTAAAATAGGAGTTTCTGGGGGCCCCCACAGAAGTTTTGGCCCAGGCCTCAAATCGCCTCGTGTCAAACCTGTTACCATGGAAGCAGAGTTGAAAGAGGGGTGACCTTGTAGGCTGCACTTTTTTACACGAGACGAGATCTCTAGATATATTTACATCTTTGTCATATACAGTTTCATGATTGGCTTTGCCAATAAACAGTGTATAAACAGTGGGGGTTACTTCCCCCTCACCCCTTTGGTTTACTACCTGGCCATAAAGTCATCTCCTTACAGTACATACAAAAAATGTTTTAAAACCCTAGACTCGTCACATTGTAAAAAAATTTTAAAAATGGTAAAAAGTAAATACTTGGAGAGTATCTAATCCACCCCTGGCCCCGGTTGGTTATGGCAGTCGACTCTCTACACATACAATCGCATTTCACTGATTGTTTTATCGTTGCCTCCAGGTCTCGGTGGGCCGCAGCAGCAAGCGTCGCCAGACAGCACCTCCGCCTCGGTGACCGAGGGGACGGACTCCGGCAGCACCTCGCTGATCCACGACCCCCGGGACCTGAGGGCGGACCAGGACCTGGAGGACGACGGCGAGGAGGGTCACGACAGCGACCACTCCAGGGGCGACCATGGCCAGCAGCCCGGGGCGGCGCACAAGAAGAGGAAGCGGAGGGTACTTTTTAGCAAGGTGCGGGTTAGATCTTGGTAGAGGTTAGAGCTACATTAGAAGTCTTCGTCATCATCCAGCTAGCTAGAATAATAGCAGGGCTGCATCAAATGGAGGGCCAGGGGCAAAAATTCTACGGGGCCCCAGAAACCCCTATTTTACTATCTTGATAATGAATTTTCTTTTTGCCGCGGGTCCCCTATAGGGCTAATGGAATTCGGGGGCCTGGGGCAAAGTTCCCCGGTTGCACCCCCCATGGTATCCCTTAGTAAGAGGCACGTTAGTTGGCTCAACAACAAGCTGACATTTTTACGAACTAAAACTGGAAATCTCACCAACCAAAAGTCACGTATGTTTAAACTACTACCAATTAACATCACTTAGGATATTAGTACCATATCATAAAGTCCATGAAGATGAATTTTAGCATGAGGATAACAATGTTCTTAATGTGATTTATATCCAAAAATTAGTTGAAATAGTACCATTAGTGGCTTGATGAGGCTGTGGCCTCTAAACTACTGTTTGAGTTTTATTAGATGCACTGTTTACTGGCTAATAATTTCAAACTACATTTCACACCTAATTATATTTCAGAAATATTAAAGATAATTACAGCTGATCATTTGTTCATTTTATAAAATTTGACATAATTTTCCTGTTCGTTAGGACATTTTAAAGAAATAAATAAGGGGGAATATCTTGCTCCATTATGTCCTTTCCTGTATAATCTTCTATGAATGTTCCAAGTGCTGCCTGTTCTATTAAGTCAGCAGGCTTCAGATACGATATGTATGTCTTTAGAAACTACGAAAAGACACTGATTTCTTATATGGTTCCTTACGCAATGATAAACGTATTAGAAATTATGCCAACTTGCGTGACTAGTTTCTAGGGTGCACGTTGAAACAGCTGATCAAAAACCCATCTTTGATGTCATCTTGAATCATGACATAACACCCGGGTATAGCATTACGGCCTGTCTATGTAGTGCTGTACTCTAAATCTCCCTTGTGAATATGTATAGTCAGTATTGAGTTGAGGAGATGGGTTTAGGCGAAACAGGGCCTGAAACATTATTTTTGGAAGCCTAAAGAACCAAGATTGTCATTGGAGGCTCAAAAGTAGTTGGGAGCGGATAATAACAGTTTTGATGTTTAAATTCAAAAACAATCTCATAAGTCATAGTGCCTCTTTGAACTTAAAATGTTAGCACAAGTTAATAACGCCATTTAATTCTGACAAGTTTGATCAGATCGTGCCATACCGGTTCATGGGATATTTAACAGGTTTGACAAACCGCGTTATTTTTGCTCCTCTATCAGCCTTGTGATGTTTATTTTTCTTAGATAAATGCTGATTATCAGACAGACCGTCTGTCAATTTGACAAGCTTGAGTGTTCCATGTCTTCGTCAGTGATTTGTGGAAAAAATATTATCAATCTTAACATTTTACAGCAAATTAAATATAACGTTTAATCCGTTACGTAATTTTAGTTGAATCTTGTAATGTTTTACAGATAGTTCCTTTAAGATTAAAAAAGTATGTATTCTCATAAAATAAATATTGTAATTTTGATAAACTATCGAGTAGAGTACGGTGCCCTAATTTATTGGTATTAAACAACTAAAACACTTCTTATATCTCTAAATGGCAATGGTCAACTTTTACTACATTTTTAAGAGGGGAGCTTCACTCCAAAAAAATATTTCACTTTCCATTCTTCTTTTCCATAAGACTTTTGCTTTTAATTCTCTTAGCTTATGGAGAATTAATACTAGCTTAATCCAAAATCATTGGTTTATGACTCAATTTGTAGAACACAAATTCCCTAGCTATTTCAGAGGGCAGAGCAGAATTGGAATATAAAAAGTAATAATCATTCAATAAAATTCCAAAATACTCAATAGATGCAATTTGTATATGATTTAACTATTTTTGACGTACCAATTCCACTTCTTGATATCGCTAGTTTATATTTTGCTCTTTACGATAAACAAATGAATTTGGGTAATTTGTTAAGGACGGACGGGTCTTCAACGTCTTATCGGAGAAACAAGTAGAAACGCTGAATTTTTCGCCTCAGTTTGCACGTCAGGTGAAAAGGTTTTACCATAATTTCTATACCATTTTCGTGAAATTGATTTCCGTATGAACCTTACGTAAGGTTAGGGGAAAACTTACAACGTAAACCCTCTAATCAATTTGCATAAGGTTTACAATCACAAGCAAGCTGTAATGAAAACCTTGTGTAAACCTTATCACCGGAAAAGTAGACCCGTTCACAACCTTGTCACTGACCTTTTCATTCCCATATTCGTTGACAAGGTTAAGTAAACCTTAAAACATGATGTTAACAAACTTTAGAAACCCTTATAAAAATGTTAAATTGCTTATGGGAGGAGTCACTCTTAAACTTACAGTATTTCAAATAACACAAATTGTATCTGCTTTGAGGCTTACTTAAAACAATGAAAACGACTAAAAACTCTTAGGTTTTAATCGATAATCTGAGAAAATATTATTTTGAATTTATATAATTCTCCGTGCAGGCCCAAACGTACGAGCTGGAGAGGCGGTTCCGCCAGCAGCGCTACCTGTCGGCGCCTGAGAGAGAGCACCTCGCGTCCATCATCCACCTGACCCCAACACAGGTCAAGATATGGTTCCAGAACCACAGGTAACCAACTAATAGCAACTGAGTCTCATGTAAAATCAAATGACTCTAAAAAGTAAAATTGAGCTAGTTTGCGCATCACTAGCGTTAAGCGTTGAAAGAATAATACTTTTTTCTCCAAGCTAAACCGTGTTTATGTCAAAATAGGTCTAGATGGTTGACGATCTTGTAATTAATTTTATTAAGGAACGTGCACTGCTAATTAAAATTAGTCTGAGTCAAAATATTACGGGGTGTTCAATATATCTTTTCTAGAAGAGTTTGTTTTTTCTGAGCCTTTCTATATAATTTTAAGGGAGAGCTTTAGCCTCAATATATTTGCGTTTCTACCTGCCATAAAATATACACAAAAGAAGGTATAAGGTGATCGATTTCAACCAGTTACACCGGTCATCATCAGGCCCAATCAGAAAGATCAAAAAACATGTTAAATGAAAAACGAGTTGGCACGCAGCACGCTGACGTGAGGGAAGTGAATTTCCACATAAAAACTTTTAAAACTCAAAATCAGTGTCACAACATACATTAATTCCAATTTATATTGAAATCTGAAAACATTGATTTTTTGGCTGTTCTGATGCTCCTGGTTTCATTTACCACACACACATTATAATGTTAGGAGAAGGTTCAGGTAGGCTTGAAAGTAGGCTTGAAAGTAGACAAAAGTACTGTAACAAAGGAATAACAGGCTTTTCTAGTGTAAAACCCCCATAAGACAACGTACTGTGTTTAGACACATTTTCTTTAATAACTCGGTAAGTATTTATGCTAGAATGACGAGAGAGGGCTTAAAAATTCGCTTCACTAATTCCCATTTTAATACATGCATTAATTTTCCGGGGCTTTTCTGACCCTTTTTGTGCCCAAAAACTCTAAATTTGAAATAATAACCCCCAAAAAGGGGTATAGAGTTTTCCGATTGTTTTGCCCAACGATCTTGTCCAACTGATTATAGAAAGGAACATCCCTACCAAATTTGAAGTAAATCGGACAAAAAATGCGACCGCTAGAGTGCATACACATATATAAATAATTTTGAACGACCCCCCAAAACGTGTTCAGGGGGTCACGTTAAGAACTTCTATGGTGGTCCCGGGCTTAAGTTTCACCCGTGCGGGACGTCCTAATAGTTCACTTTCTATAGTAAATTCACTAAAACTTCTTATTTATATTCTTAATATTATTTCAAATTCCCAGGTACAAGACGAAAAGGGCGCAGCAGGAGAAGGGGATGCATCTGGACCCACACGGAGGCTCGTCACTGCCCTCCCCCAGACGAGTGGCTGTCCCGGTGCTGGTGAGGGACGGCAAGCCCTGCACCTCCCAGGGGAAGCCCTCGGACGCCCTGGTCCTCCCATCCTACCAGCACCCTCTCATGCCTCAGCAGAGGTGGTGGTAGGCTCGGCTCGGCCTGGCCCGCGCGAGGTACAGGCTGCATACACATCCCGCCCTGGAGGACCATCGAGGTCGCAGCGAGGACTGCTAGGCTCAACCACGCTGACCGTTTGGCTCTGAGAGGAAGAGGCAGTTGTGTGGGTCCGTTGACACCAAGGTATATTGGTGATACTGGAGACACTGTTTAACGAGCAATTAAAAAGCTAAAGTGATTTTGTTAGGTTGGTACTCTGGTGAGGCAAATTAACGTTCTTTGAACTGGAGTAATGGGTTGTTCGATTCTTCTAACAGAATGTGTTTATTCAAGCCACTGGAACAAAAGTAATCAAAATTGGAACATAAAATGTTGTTTGTTTGGTTTAAATAACTATTCTTGCAGTGAAATTGATAAACCAAGGAGGTCTATTGGTACTACTGGAGACAACACTGTTTAACAATTGCTCGAAAATGCGAGCTCGTGATTTACTTAATTTGGTACATTTGTGAGGCACATTTCTCGTTCTTTGAACTGCAGAAATTGGTTGCTCACATCTCCAAGTGAATCTACTCTTTCAAATCATTTGGAATAATTATAATCAAAGTTGAAACTAATTCATTTTGTTCGTTATATTTATGTATATATTCTTGCCTTGAAATATGGTAAGACTGAACAAATTATCAACTGCAAGTTCCTCAATTTTCAAACCATGAATAATTATTCGTTTGATCACAATGTTGACTCGTTCGAGTTTAGCAAGTAGTTCTTTGCCACACCGCAAAATGGCGGCAACGGCTCACAATTTTGTTTATTGGTGTTATATCCAGTATTCCAATATAGCTCCTTGTGACAAACTATAAACACATTAATAAATGCAAGGTTATTAATTTTTGAATCATGAATAGTTATTAGTTGGATTCACTTAGTTGGCTCGTCCAATTTCTTTTCTTTGGCGAGTAGTTATTTTCCTTAACAAAACATGGCTGCGAAAGGCACGCAGTTTTGTTCATTAAAGTTGTCTCCAAGATTACCATAGACCTCCTTCGTTTACACTGTGCGACATTGTTTTTCAACTTCATCTGCTCCCAGTGTAATTGTAATATTGAATTTTGAAAGAGAGTTGTTGAAATTGTGTTTTGCTCTATGATTACTTACGCCGCGCCGTTACTTCGTGAAGTGTTGCATTGTAAGGTATTTACCGAATATTCACCGAAACAACTGTGCGAGTTACTATAGGGCAAACTGAAACTGCAATGACTCTTGATTTTAAAAATTCTAAAACTAATATACTTCATCAATGTTATTGGCATAACAACATGACATATTGTGGAGCACTAATGAAAATGAGGGGTAACATCTACAATAGGAAGTTGCTTTGGATAGTACCGACTCCTCCATTCAGCTCTACAGTTCGATTAGTTGCAATAGCTTTCTCTAGCAACAATGTTTCACAGTGTAAACGCACCTCAATACGACTACACACTGCGCTTTGCAGTGTACTGTAAATGAGGCCCTGTGCTGATTTTGCTGTCACTAACTAACGCTTTGTTGTCTAGTTCTTTGTTATGACGTTGTAAAGATGACGAATGATAAAACAAAAATTATATTTTGTGCTGTAAAACCTATTTCTTGGCTTTATTTAGAAGTAAGGTATAGTTGTTCTTTTATAGAATATCACTGTCGAATATATACATTTGTAATGGCAAATTTAGTCTTCAACATCATTGAAATTTGTCTCTATAACAAAAAATATTTGTAGGAGTTAAAAAATATACAATAAACTTGTCTAGGATTTTAAAATTTCATTTGTAACCAGTTGCCATGTTAGTCAATGATATTTTGACTAAACCATCAATGCAATTTGTAAACTATTTATCAAATGCATTATTCAATTAACTAAATTTAGTATACAAGTGTGCAGTTGGTTAAGGGCCAAACGGTGTAGTTTGTATTTCGATTTCCTCTTAAAAAAACGCAGCTTCAAAATGAATTCCTCGGTTAAGTGACAAACTTGCGTACTTGTAAAGTTTAACTTACTCCTTACAATTAAGTTACTGCATACTTACTTCATCTAGAGTTTTAAATAAACATGCATATATAATCATCAAGTCACTATTAAAAAACGTTTGGATGAATACTTCAAAAGTAGAAGATTTATTAAATTTGTATTCTAACTAAAAGTTTGTCACTTAACTTTCCTTTAGCATAGAGTAGGCCTGTGTTGTTAGGTCCATGTTCGGTACAGTAGAGAGTTTAACTATGTTTTTACTATGGAGTTTAAGTTGTGGGATGTTCAATGTAATAATTGTAAATATTCAGACATTTGTCTATAAATCTGTTTAATAGTGTGATAGCTTGTCACAAGCCAAACGCCATAATGATTCGAAATACTTATTTATTTGGTAATTATATTGTGTTTGCGAATTAATATCTCTTGAAGTAAAGTTTAAATTTGACTAGCTGTGCTTAATAAATTCTTGAATTTGTATTTATGTTTTAAGGAGGAAAAATTAAAATGTTTGTAATTTATGTGACAGTTTAATTCAAGTAAAACTTTCAATATGGTTCTTTTATTCAAACAGTGTTATTCACTGTATAAATACTATAGGTATTCAGTCAGAAGTGATCAGTGAACAAACATAAACTAAACTCGTTTAAATCAGTTTTCACCATTAAATAGAAACTATTACATATTACCGGAAATGTAAATTGGAAACAAACACAAAGGCTTGGCTTGTGACGGCGTAATAATCTTCGGTCATGTACAGTTTCTGTAAATACTAGATAATATAGAAATCTAATTTATTGTATTAGACATACACGTCAATAAAGTATTATTGCTGATAAGATAGTGTCTAATTGAAATCCCAGGAGATATCGCTACTGACAGGCTGAGTGAGATAAGACCCAAGATCACCGCGAGGCCCTGACTAGTCACGTGATCAGGGTAGTCACGTGGGTGGGTATGGCGCGATACATCTATGGTCATTTAATCATTTATAATAATAATAATGTTAATATTACTAAAAATAATAAAAATAATCTTCTGCAGAGCCATTGTTCAATTGGACAATTCTATTCATCAAGAAAAATGTCAAATGATAAATTATAAAATGTACTGTATAGGGTATAAAATATTCAATGATTAAAATATAACTTTTACCTTTTTATAAAGTTTTATAACTTTTCAAATCCGTTCAACTATAGTACTCAGCAATCACAGTAGGCCTTCCATCTAGTACTCGAACACTAACCTGAGACCTGTAGACTCAATTAATCCTAATATATTGGGGATTTTCTGACAACACAGTCTTATGTACAATTAAGTGAGTAAAGTCCGAAGAGCATTGATTTACTGTTAATATAACATTTTTATATTTCTCACGGGTGTTATATAGGGCTAAAGGGGAGAAGGTATGTGTCAGTTTCCTGATACCGTTTATTAGTGAATTTCCTATGGAAAGTGAACTATTAGCATGACCCGCACGGTGAAAGTTAAGCCCGGGACCACCATAGAAGTTACCCCCCTGATCACGTTTTGGGGGGTCGTTCAAAATTTATATATATATATATATATATATATATATATATATATATATAGATAGATATAGACGTATATATATATATATATATATATATATATGTGTGTGTGTGTTTGCACTCTAGCGGTCGCAATTTTTGTCCGATTTACTTCAAATTTGGTAGGGACTTTCCTTTTTGTAATCGGTTGGACAAGTTCGTTGGGAAAAACAATCGGAAAACTCTAAACCCCTTTTTTGGGGGATTAATCCTTCAAATTTCGAGTTTTTGGGCCCAAAAATGGTCATAAAAGCCCCAGATGTAAAATAAATGCATGTAAAAAGATGGGAATTAGAGAGGCAAAAGTTTTAAGCCCTCCCTCGTCATTCTAGCATAAATATTTACCAAGGTATTAAAGAAAATGTGTATTGACTAAACACAGTACGTTGTCTTATGGGGGTTTTACACGAGAAAAGCCTGTTATTCCTTTGTTAGAGTACTTTTATCATCCCCAGCAACCTCACACCTACTTTCAAGCCTGTCTGGACCTTCTCCTAACCTTATATTGGGCAAAATTCTATTCCCAGCTTTGCAAGTAAATGAAACCAGGAGTATCAGAACAGCCAAAAAATCAATGTTTTCAGATTTCAATAAAAATTGGACAAATGTATGTTTTTACACTGATTTTGAGTTTTAAAAGTTGTTATTTGGAAATTCACTTCCCTCACGTCAGCGGCTGCGTGCGAACTCGTTTATGTTTCTCACGGGTGTTTTATGTTGGTACGTAGTATCTCACGTAATACTTCATCAAATGAGCCTTAATTTTGTAGATTACCTTCACCACTAAATGCGAAAAATAAACAAACAATTAAAACTCAAAATTTTTTTAACTTAATAGGTGATATCAATTATTTATTTGTAAACGTACTAATGACAGTATCTTACAGCGACAAGCTAAACTATAGGCCAGTGACAATAGGTTTTAACAATGAAGAAATTGCAAGCAGAAATATTTTTGCTGGAAAATGTGCCCTGAGGTTCTCATTGGAATAGTACTCCACTTCGGATCAGGTGAGCAATCGCCGCCATATTTAAAAATGGCGGACATGATTTTTAGATATTTTGTGCCTTAAAAGGTTAACCTTTCATCTAATTTTGCCAAAATTTGGAATAAACATGTAAAACTACCATATCTTGGACCTGATCAAGACATAACCAATTTTTCAAGATCTAACTAGTACTTTTGTGCGATTTTCTATTTAAAATTTGGTTTAAAAATTATTCAACCATATATTTTAATATAATTTCTAAAATACTCTAATTATCTTTATGATTTAGAGATTAAAAAAACTAACTAGTATTTTGAATTACGTCTTTATATTTATTGGTTCAGTTTATCCAAGTCCTTGCTTTCTGAATATTTGAAAAAAAGTTTAGTTTGCTAGACGACGTTTTGGGTAATATATTTTCCTTTTTACTTTCAATCTGGTACAGGTATAGCCCGGTAAATGAGTATTTCCTATAGTCAGGCCTCAAAATCTAAGAATCTTGCAAAAGTAGTATAACAATATCAGGAATTAAAACTATTTCCCCCTTAACAATATCAGAAATTAAAACCATTTCCCCCTTCTTATATGTGTTACGTAATTTATTTACAATATTCTTTGATTTATGTAATTTTATTATTCGATTTTTTAAAGAACTTACAGTTTTATAACTATTATTTGATTAACATTTTTGTGATAAGAAATATTTTAGATCCTGAACCTAATTAAGGGAAACATTTAAAATTATTTCAGCCAACGAATCATATTCTAACATTCAAAAACGTAGTACAGTAATTACATAAGGTAAGTGGATTCGAAGAGAATTTTAATACTATAAGTGCATTCGATTAACAGAATACGCAGGAAGTGAATATTTGGGAATGTTATTGAATGAGTAATAATATTAATTTGTGATACAAAAGTTCTGATGCACACTGGACTCTTTAAAGGATTTTATGCTTTGAATTTTTAAAATTAAAATAAGTATAAAGACATGTTTCTACCCTACTTTTTTAGCGAATTTCCCCTATAGGGAAGAAGCTATTACCGTAGGTCTCATGGTAAAACTTAAGCCCGAGACCATGATAACTTTTCATTTTGAGGTCCCCAGATGCCAAAAACACCATTCGTTCAAATTTTTATATATGTATATATATATATATATATATATATATGTGTGTGTCCGTAAGCACGATAACTCTCGTAAAAAAGGTCCGATCTTAATGAAATTTGGTACAAATGTGTAAAGCACCATTTATCTGAGCGAATTCGAAAACCAGACGAATCGCACCATCCAAAGGGGGGTTTTGGGGGGGGTTTTGTACCCCAAAAATGTTTTTTTTGGAGTTTTCACATATAATTGTTATTTAAATCCAATTTTATTTTATACCATTGAATTCAGCTTAAAAAAACAAACAATTTGGTATCTTGATCATTGCTCTACGTCAATTGGTTACTGAAATATGACAAGTGCTAAACACAGTACGTTGTCCAATGTTATTCTTATGGAGAAAAATAAAAATTGTATATCTCGGTTATTTATGAACATAAACTGACGAAACTTGGTATATCGCTTCATCTGGTTGTGGTTTATTGTTGTTTGAACCAAAAACTAATTTTTCGCCTATGGTTCTCGAAGCAGCAAACCTAGGTACTCGGTCCCCATGTTATTCTTATGGAGAATGATAAAAATGTTATATATCGCTTATTTATGAATGTATATGGATCAAACTTGGTATGTGACTTCACTTAGATGAGTACTATTGATATTTATATAAAAATCCATTATTTTATGTTCCTTGTTGCAGCAAACCTGCGTACTCATCCCTAATGTTATTCTTATAGAGAATAATTAGTATGTTAAATATCGCTTATTTATGAATATATTTTTTATGAATTCTGGTAAGAGGCATAATGTAATATTAAGACATATATATATTCATTGGAAATTCGCTGAGTACGCAGGTTTGCTGCGACGGGGGTATTTAAATAATGGAAAGTGACTGAGTACAAAGTTACGATTACGAGCAACTACTCACTCAGTTCTAATAAAAGAAATAACTAATTCTTTTTGAATTCCTTAAATTTGTGTTCACACTACGTAGCTGGTACCCGCAGGCTTCGCCCCGCAAATGATTTATACAAACGATGACAGTTGTGTGTGCTGCATTCTGAGGTTAGCCCGTGAAACTACCACGAATCAAGATCGGCTGTTCGTACTTTCATCAGCTCTAACAAATAAACGGTATCAGGAAACTGACACATACTTTCTCCCTTTTAGCCAAACTTTAATACAAAAATATTTTTTATTTACTAAGTATAGAATATGAAGTACAGATAAACAGAAAATTGCCTAAAATAGTTGCTTTCAGAAATATTCACCCAAATCCCTTTTTGGGAGGCACTATAAAATCCATTGCTACATGCAGTGGTTTTGAGAGGGGAAATGCCCCCTTGTCATCCCCCCAGGGTTAAATGGCGACATATTTTGAACATCCTCTGTTGGTCAATGCTAACGACCTGCATATCAATTTTTAATGATATTGATCAGTAAATAAGAGAGAAGTAATAATTTTTGTATGCCCCATAAGAATAACATTGGACAACGTACTGCGTTTACCGCTAAATGAAAATTTAAATTTTCTCCGTAACTAGCAAACGTAGACCAGTAATTCAAAATACTACCTTATTTAGTTTTTTGAGCTTTTTTTAATGGTGAACAGAAATATTTTTTAACATCTATGTTTTTTTAAAAAAATCAAAAAACGGAATTTTTTATGTTTTAAATCTTGTAATTTCTGAACCCGAATTTTTACAGAAATTCGGGTGGTGTCATTTTGTTGGAAACCTAAAGTTCTATAAACTACTAAAGTTTAATCAAAATCGTTAGAGCCGTTTTTAAGAAATTTGGGTTTTTAATGTTTTTTGGCGATTTTTTGGGGATAATTACCCTTAAAAATCAAAAATTCAAAAAATGAAAAAAACACCTGGAGATATCGAGGATTAGTACCTACATACCAAATTTCATAAAAATCGGTCCATTGGTTAGGGCTCTAGCTCTGTACACATCCACACACACACACACACACACACACACACACACACACACACACACACACACACACACACACACACACACACACACACACACACACACACACACACACACACACACACACACACACACACACACACACACACACACACACACACACACACACACACACACACAGACAGACATAACGTAAAAACCACTTTTTTGGGTTCAGGGAGCTCCAAAACGAATATTTCCACTAGCAACTCAAATTCGAAAATTTTTAAGAAAACAATACTTTCTCCATATACTATGTATAGGGGGAGAAAGTAAAATGAATGTACTTAGGAAATATACATGGGAACTTTTACGGGGTCTGGTGGAGCCCTGAGGTTAGATCGGGATGAAAACCATTTATTTTTCCTATTTTGGGCCTAAAGAATCAGTGTACAAAATTGCAAAACTCTAGGTAAATTGTAAGTAGGAGGATTCATGATGAGTGAGTGAGGGTTTTGACTTTTATTGGTATAGATAGTGAGATTTTACATTTACAAATTTGTAAATTGATGTGAATTTATTGTATCTAATGTAGAAGTACGCAACAGAAGTTAACAACTACAATCCCACCGTAAGAAAACTAAACACAGTCTACACAAATGTTTAACTTTAGTAAAAGGAATGATTAAAGAGTCAAATTACACAAACCCTGACTGTTTCTGTCTAGTCTTCGTGTTGTATCTGTAGCCTCGATAATCTTCAACTGAAGTATACACTAAGGAAAGATTGTTTCATAAGCAGTAAAAGCGTGGAAGCGTTGCTAAGGAGGGCTCTTAATTACTCTGTAATTAAGACGGAGAGCTTCTTTAACGGCTCGCTTCCATTTTTAATTACCCCTCACCTCCCCTCCTATCTCGCTAGCTTTAAGGACCTTTGCTCTTTAAGATCCGAGAGGGGGTGGTTATTAAGAGTAATGTAAACGTCTCCATGATGATGAAAGGTAAGATTGATTTTCACGGTTACTTTTATTAGATGCGGGCGAGGAAAACCTAAAACGAGTTCGCACGAAGCACGCTGACGTGAGGGAAGTGAATTTCCACATAAAAAACTATAAAAACTCAAAATCAGTTAAAACATACATTTATTCCAACTTTTATTTAAATCTGAAAACAGTGATTTTTTGGCTGTTCTGATGCTCTTGGTTCTATTTACCTGCAATGCTGGGAATACAATTTTGCGCATTATAAGGTTAGGAGAAGGTCCAGTCAGGCTTTAAAGTAGGCATGAGGTTGTTTGGGATAATAAAAGTACACCAACAAATGAATAACAGGCTTTTCTAATGTAAAATCCCCATAAGACAACGTACTGTGTTTGGTCGATACACATTTTCTTTAATAACTCGGTAAATATTTATGCTAGAATGACGAGAGAGGGCTTAAAACTTTCGCCTCTCCAATTCCCATCTTTTTAAATGCATTCATTTTACATACGGGGCTTTTCTGACCCTTTTTGGGCCAAAAAACTCAAAATTTGAAAGATTAATCCCAAAAAAAGGGTTTAGAATTTTCCGATTGTTTTGCCCAACGAACTTGTCCAACTGATTACAGAAAGGAACGTCCCTACCAAATTTGAAGTAAATCGGACAAAAATGCGACCGCTAGAGTGCAAACACACAAAAACACACACACACACACATATATATATATATATATATATATATATATATATATATATATATAATTTTGAACGACCCCCCAAAACGTGTTCAGGGGTCACGTTAGGAACTTCTATGGTGGTCCCGGGCTTAAGTTTCACCGTGCGGGTCTTGCTAATAGTTCACTTTCCAAAGGAAATTCACTAACAAGAGAGGGGTAGCTGGTAAATTCACTTCCCTTGTTTTTCTAAAGAAGGTCTATTAAAATGACGAGAAAGAGATGTGTATTAAATCCCTAAGCCTATATACTTTATTGCAAAATCCAAATATTCAGTTTTAAAATCTGTGTTTGCTTTGTATAGTTGCATTTTGAAATTAATGCTAATAATTATAACAGGCAAAGCAATAGAATTTATTGTATTAGCTTTTCCTAACAGCTTCGCTTGTTCACCTAATATCAGTTTTATATTCAAATCAAATTACACAGCCAATCATATTCCAATACTTAAAAATTGGTTTTACCTTGACACTTTTATCTAATTTGCGTTATTAGGAGGGATTGTATCAATAAAATAACATTATTCCTTCAGTTTTCTCACCGAAACCTATTATTGTAGAGTACGGTTCAGAGTTGTGAGACTTGTGGTTTTTTAAAGGTTCCTTCGGACGGTTTGGCTTTGTATATCGGTATTAGTATATTATTTTACTGTTTATTCAGAATAGTTAATTTCATACTACTATATCGTCTATTGATTGATGAATATTAAATTAAATCTCCAGCATGCAAAACACTTGTAATTGTTTTTTTAATATGCAACTTTTTCCTTTCTACAATGCCGAGGAAGTATATTGTAAAAAAAAATACCCCCGTCGCAGCAAACCTGCGTACTCAGCGAATTTCCAATGCATAATATATGTCTTAATACCACATAAAGCCGGATACCAAGTTTCATAAAAATATATTCACATATAAGCGATTTAAATTAATCTTTATAATAATAAACATAATGAGTTTATAGGATTGAGTACGTAGGTTTGCTGAAACAAGGAACACAAACAATTGGTTTTTTATGCAAATATAAATAGAATTTAACTAGGCGAAGACAAGTTCCATCAATATTCAATCATAAATAAGCGCTTTATAACATTCTAGTTATTCTCCATAAGAATAACGTGGGGGCTGAGAAAGCAGGTTTGCTGCAACAAGGAAACAAAAAATGGGTTTTTATATAATTATCAATACAACTCAACCAAGTGAAGCTACATACCAAGTTTTATTAATTTATGTTCATAATTAATTAAGGGAGTCATTACATTTTACTTATTCTCCATAAGAATAACATGGGGGCTGAGTACGCAGGTTTGCTGCTACGGGAATAATCAACAAAAAAATCAATTTTTAATTTTTGTGCAAATATCAATATACCAGTACTACGTGAAGCCACGTACCAAATTTCATCAACATACATTCATAAATAATCGAGATATCAAATTTTATTTATTCTCCATAAGGATAACATTGGACAACGTACTGTGTTTCGCACTTTGAATATCTCTGCAACGGTTGGACGTAGAATCACAATTTAAACACCAAAATGATTTTATTTTTTGATTTATTTGGACTTTACCTATCGCTTCTAGTGTTTAAAACTACACTACGTTTTGGGAGGTAAGGAAACTCCTCCCGTTATCAAGTGTACCCTACTTACATCTAAATATCAAACTCTTACACCTAACTAACCTACATTTTTTTTGGATTTTTTTGATTATTTTTCTTTTACATTTTAATTTACACTAACACAAAGATAACAAAAATCAAATACAATATCCTTTCCTTTTGTTATCTTTGTGTTAGTGTAAATTAAAATGTAAAAGAAAAATAATCAAAAAAAAAAATGCAAAAAAAATGTAGGTTAGTTAGGTGTAAGAGTTTGATATTTAGATGTAAGTAGGGTTCACTTGATAACGGGAGGAGTTTCCTTACCTCCCGAAACGTAGTGTAGTTTTAAACACTAGAAGCGATAGGTAAAGTCCAAATAAATCAAAAAATAAATTCAAATCCATCGCTATTATGAGTTTCAAAAATACAACCAAAATGATTGTTTTGTGGAACTGAATAGATTGGTAAAAGCAACTGTGAAGTTTACATTAAAATAAACTGAGGAAAAGCCAAAAACATTTTTCCCATAAGATTAACATGGGAGATTTTATGAGCAGGTTTTATGGATTTTCTCCGCAACCACTTAACCTAGGTTAATAATTCAAAATACTATATTATTTGTTTTTGTAAGCTCTATAACATGGTCAAAACCAAAACTAAGTTTTTTTAAAATTTTAGGGTAAAAAATGCAAAAAACTGATTTTTGGAAAATTTAAAACTCCCATAAACCCCCCCTTCCCATGTTCCGATTTTTCTGGTTTTCGAACTTAAAGTCTTGAATGTCATTTTACACGTTTGAGCCAAATTTCATAAAAATCGGACGTTTTTTACTCAAGTTATCGTGTTAACGGACACACATACACACACACACACACACACACACACACACACACACACACACACAGACACACACACACACACATATATATTTATATCTATATATATATGTGTATACATATATATATATATATATATATAAATTTGAACGAATAGTGTTTTTGGCATCTGGGGACCTCAAAACAAAAAGTTATCATGGTCTCGGGCTTAGGTCTTACCATGAGACCTACGGTAATAGCTTCTTCCCTATAGGGGAAATTCGCTAAAATACTCTATGGAGTGAATACATTTCATTGAAGTTGAGCCTTTTGACAGTTAATGAATTTTTTGCTAGCAAATGAAGGTTTAGTTTACAACATTCAATGCTTCAGAAACACAAATAGATAAAAATTATCAAAATTATTGGAAATGTTCTTACATGAATAATTTGTATAGAAAACACATAGGTATATTTTATCATTAGAAGTGTGAGTGCGGGAGAATGAAATAGTTCCTTAACTATAAAATTATCACAAACAAAATATCAAATAGGAAAAGGGAAAATAGGAATTGTATAAACGAGAACAACCACCCTCTCTAAAGTTTGACTGGGGCGAATAAACATCAAGTTTAAAACTGAAAATCGGAACTCCACAAAGGCTTGACCAAAATAATCGGAGAGGGCAAACATAATATCGAGTTTGCGACTTTTGAGGGGTAGCTAAAGGGGAGAACAAAGCCAAGAGGCGGAGGCCGCACTGCCGGAACCCGGAAACAAATCAACTCTGCTAAAAAGGCGACCGGAAGCTAAGTTTGTCTGTTTCCGTTGGCGGTTCTCCGGGTCTCGACTATGAAGGGTGCTCCACTCTCGCCCCTGGTGGAGCACTGGAGCACTGGTGGAGCATTGTCGAGAACCGACAGTTTGGAAACTGCTCAACGCTCAACTCCCAAGTTGCGGAGCGACAATTCTGGCAATTGTGTTTGCCAGAATAAAGTTATTTCTCCGCTTTATCAACGCGAATCTTGTATTTAACTTTTCTATTTATTCCAGAGATACTAAGAAGATATTTTTATTTTTGTATTAAAGTAAATTGTAATGCAATATACCGGGTGTCCACAAAAGAACTGAAACATTTTAAAGGCAAATACTGATATCAAATAAGAGACTATGTTTAATGTTTTATATATGTATTTAAAGCTAAAATTCTCAAGTTTTATTAGAAACTTAGTATAACTCGATATGAGCACCATTAGTGGCCCGGCATAAATCTAAGCGAAATTTGACCTCTTCCCAGGTTTTGGTCAGTACTTTAGGGGAAATTGCACCAACACATGCGACTATTCTCTGTCGGAGGTGATTAAGATCCCGAATCTGCACCTAGTAGACGTCATTCTTTACTGCCCCCCAAAGGAAAAAGTCCAGAGGAGTCAGATCTGGACTCCTAGGAGGCCATTGGATGGGCCCTTCCCTGCCAATCCACCGATCGTAGAATTGAGTATCTACCTTTTGCTGTGGAGTTGCCATTGCACTACATAAACATGTCTAGTTGTCTATTTGAACTCATAATAACAGCTTATTTATGTTCAACAATTAACACACAGAACGACAATGAAGCCTGTGCAAACATTAACGAGGGATGTCAACAGTCCAGTAATTTATAATAAAATACCGTCCAAAATTTGAAAAATATTTAAAAAAAATTAAACAATGGATTTTAATGCCCATATGCTCATGTGGTGCTCATATCGAGTTATACTAAGATTATAATGAAACTTGAGAATTCTAGCTTTAAATAGATGTATAAAACATTAAACATAGTCTCTTATTTGATATCAGTATTTGCCTTTAAAATGTTTCAGTTCTTTTGTGGACACCCGGTACATGCAATGAATAAAACCGGACAAGGAACTTAAGAGAAATCCGTAATTAAATACATATAAATTAGATGCGTTCTTGGTGAAACCGCGGAATGAAAGTTCTTGGGAAGAAAATTGTAGGAGATGTAGTAGTTTTCATATTAAACTTTATAGAGCATAAATGGAGGCGACCGGAAGCTAAGTTTGTCTGTTTCCGTTGGCGGTTCTCCGGGTCTCGACTATGAAGGGTGCTCCACTCTCGCCACTGGTGGAGCACTGGAGCACTGGTGGAGCATTGTCGAGAACCGACAGTTTGGAAACTGCTCAACGCTCAACTCCCATGTACTCCATACATGGAATCGTATGGAGTGTCATTTTGACGCAGCGACCAGAAAACGCTGCATGAAGTTGGCTAAGGTTCCCTGCTAAATCAATTCCGGACTGGGCAGTTTCCATCGCCTCGATTGTGTGGCTGTCGCTGGTCGCTGGGTGGAAAGTGTGGCTACCTCCAATGCTTCACAGTTTTTCATCTGTCTCTGAGGCCAGTAAAACACGAACAAGTAACCCAAATACATTGAAACCAACAGCTTTGCGATTCGATTAGAATTGGTAAATTAGGGAATTGAGAGGAGCCCATCCAGCTTAGCTAGTTCATATAAAACTTAGAAGTATATATACTATTATACTAGGTGTACGCTCATTCTTCCCTTAAGAGTCTTCATCACCGGAAGTTGCTAGACGCCAACTTTAGGTTTTGTTCCATAAGGCCAATGTTAACTTTGTGCCTACATTACTCCTCACCTGATCGTCACATACAATTCATTTTGGTGTCAAATTAAAGGTTTCGTCGTCCTCTAGGGAAACACAATGTCAAATTCCTTAATTTGGGTATCATAATTTCATAATCAATAGTTTAATTTTGAACTGAAACATTGTACATGTTCTCATTAATTTGTAAGAAAATCCAAATTCGACTATTGTATTTCCCTAGAGAACGACGAAACCTTTAATTTGACACCAAAATTAATTGTTTGTGACGATCAGGTGAGGAGTAACGGAGACACAAAGTTAACATTGGCCTCATGGAACAAAACACCAAGATGGCGTCCGGCAACTTCCGGTGATGAAGACTCTTAAGAGGATGAACGAAGATTGAATTTTTAAAGATTTATTTTAGTAAACGTTTTACGTATGTACCTTTGTTACCATATACATTTTTTTAGCCACACGCTTTCAAAATGGTCAACAAATATTCAGGCCATATACAACATATCTAAATAATTACCGTTTTTGTCAAATTTTAAACTGACAAAGAAATCTCACAGTTGTGCGAATATTCAATGATTTAAACAATTTTATTGAATTTTATAATGCTTCAAAAATCAGAGTAAATACTTATTAAACTTAGAAATATTAGTCTACTTATTTTTACTGAACACACATTTAAGGTAGTTTCACACTCCAGACTTGAGAGAGCTCGTGTTTTAAAAGGCGTAAATCTATATAACACTTTTAAAGCTATTGCTGAATGGAAACGTTCTTTTAGATTGTGTAAGCTTTAAATACATATATTCAACATTCAACTAGCAAACCCTAGTTTTACAACGTAAAATCAAAACGCAACAATTTTAATCTATTTACATGGAAATTCATAATAATAGCGAACCGACCAAACCATATTTTGAAAAAAAATATTATATTAATTATAAGTTTATTATAAAAAAACGTATCGTTGCATCGTTGTAATTTAACTTATTAGGCAATACACCAACGACATTAAATCATTCAATTCAAATTAACAAACATACGGTTAGAGTCAGTTGAGCCATTTAATCCCACAACAAATCTAAACTGTCCAAATAATTCAAACCGTTATTTTCTTTCTCCAAAATATATTACAATAAATCTCGCAGTTAAACGTCACCGAAGAAAAAATAAAACCAGGAACACAGGAACACAGGAACACAGGATGGAAGAAGAAATAACGGAGCGGAAGGGGATAGTTATATTTCAAGAGAAAAAACTGCAGGTTGACAGTGGATATTCAGTGTTCTCCCGCCGCGTAGGTGTACGAACCCTTTATAGCGCGACAAAAGCCGATATAACTCAAACTCGGCGAGCTATCCGCGACCATTCTTTTGCGGGGTTGTTTATAGCGAAGTCAGAGGCCGGGAAGCGCAATATGTTAGCTCGAATTAGGGACATCATCCACACGTACATTTTTTACTTTCGCTACAATAAACGTGGCAAATTGCTCCCTAAATCAGCCGGGCCGGGGCGGGGGTCCGGCAAAAAACGCGGGAGAGTCGCCGAGAATCGCCCCGCCCGGAAAAATCTACTAATAAATTACAAGGGGCGGCGGGTAAAAAACTACAATAGAATAAGTGACCCGTGATTCGCGAGGAGCGGCGGTGGAATAAAGGATTCCGAATTGGTGGATTTGTCAGTGAAGTCTTCTTGAACGTCTTGGACTTCTTTAAAATCACTCGATCTTCTGAGTTTATACACTCTTTTACAGCTCCGTTATTATTTTACTATAGATTACTATAGGTTGTACATTTTCAGATACTATGATGATGTTTTTTTAAAATATTAAATGTAGGGAAAACAATTATCTTACGAAATTGAACAAATACTAAGAGAGTTTTAAAGATATATTATTTAACTGGCGGTAACATCTACGTACAGATTCGATTTTATTACTTCAGTTGCATATATGTGTAAGATAGACAAATTTAAAGGAAGAGACGCTAGATTTTATTATGGGATTGGTTTATTAAACTGTAACATGAGTAATAGCGTATATACTTATTTGTATTTTTAATAATATAACAAAGTAGTCGTGGACTACTTCGAGAAATACTTATTATATTAGTAGTTAAATATATAGCATAATAATGCATTATTATAATCCTACGATTATAACGGTTAGATAATATACTGTATAATATTAAATATAATATAGTTAAATATATATTTAAAATTACCATGTTTATTTGCTTAGTTTAATAATAACCCAAATGCCATGCATATCGTTTTTTTACATCAAAATTAGATGTTAATTAATATAATTTAATTTAATCAGGTATTGCGAACAATTTATAGAAAACTTTAAATAAAGATATTTTCTAAAATTTGTTTTAATCGTTAATTTTTGTTATGTTTTTCTGGTAATTTGTTTATATTGGTAAATGTTGGTTGACATATATTTTGGGCCTTTTTGGTAAAAATATGCTTTCCATATTGTATCCTCGATTTTTGTCATTGCATCATTAATGTGTAGGCAGTTTGGCTGTGAGTTTTTATATTACTTTGACTACAAAGTCGTGGACACGGGTTTTACTATTATACACAGGAGCTGGAATGTACAAAAGATAAAAATGAAATGGGACAATGCGAAGCACTCTGTTTTTATGATTTAACAATCAAAAACATGCATACAATCAAAAATTGTAATCTAAGACATCTAGGTAATCAAAGATTGTTTACATTTAAACATTGAATTCTGGCATGTCAAATCTGAAGCTGTCCGCTGGATTAATTAAGCAACATTTTAATGAAGTATTTAAAATGTTCAAATGAATTAGAAAATAAGTCCTAAATTTTCTATTGATTTTACCCTAAATCCCGAAAGGCTTTTTTCTACTGCAGGATCCCGTAGTAAAATCCCTTACCCTTTTTTACCCTAGAAATTCTGGTCATCCTGTTTCTACCCTCGGAACTATCCGGCCGCTCTACTATTTGGATGAGCGGGGTCATTAGTGACCATGAAAAGAGTGAGATCACTGTCCACACTGATATCATCACCCGCGCACCTCCCTCTGATGGCGTGAAGTCACCGGAAGCCTCGGTATCGCACGTGAGGACTTCCGGTCGCCACGTGGCGCTGTCACGCCTGCGCGCCGCGACGCTAATGCATCTACTTCCGGTACAGTCGGTTATTGTTTCAAAAACCACAAAGTCACGTGGCCCACTCACGTGACCACTTGTTGTTACTGGTGTTGCCACAGAAGTTTTTTTTATTTAAAAAGATTTGCACCCTCACTTTCCCTATAATTTTCATGGGCCTCGGGCTTGTGCGAGGAACGAATCAAGATCAAGCATAGCAAGGGGAAGGAGGTGAACCGCTGAAGTAGTGTGGAACCTCGACCATTTCAGAATCCAGGCCCAATTGGAACGCAAAGTCATCTGTATCGGCCTGGTCCAGAAATCTTTGATCTAGATCGGTGTGGACTAGATACAATTTACTAGTCAAGACTGGGATTTTAACTCACGACAGGGCCGCTGCCCATGGTTACGAAATCCGTCGCCTTGACCATTACGCCAGCGGCTCACGAAAAACTAAATCGTGGACGTAAAAGGAATACAAGTTTAAATGGAGAATGTGGACTAATGTCCCAAGACGTCTTTGGTACTAGTCGCAGAGATAATACTGAAGTCGCTTTCCTACAAGAGAACGCTGTGCGTAGTTAAAGTTCAGTACCATGGATGTGATTCCAGAGGGATTCAAGATTACACGACCCCACCTGATACCACGAATCTTGAATATGCACACAAGTTCCGCGACCCTTGGGAAGTCCTTCTATTTATTCTCTGTGGATTAGTGACCAGCTTGGCATTGGGTAAAGCGCCCTATTAGTTTTTACAAATTTCTCTTTCACATGGGTTCCTCCTAGTTTGAAGACAGCATACTCAGGTTCGTAGTTGCTAGCTGAACATTGTCAGACTCACTTTACCCAAAGGTGAAGTAAAATCAAAGGAGTTTTACATTTAAAAGGCTAATCAAAAAGTTATTTAAAAGGCTACCCAATCGCGTTCCACCTTTTATACTCTTCAAGGTTCCTTTATTTCTGGTGACCTGCGCCAAATTTCCAAATGTGAAAGACTGCTTAGCAGCTTTGTTTTTTTTTTGTGGTTAGTAATCCACACGTAAAATTAATTCTTTTCAAGGTGCATTTACACTAGGCATTTCGAAGGTAGATATAAGGTAGAAGGTCATGCAACTCGTGTTGTGCGGTAAGAAAATTTCAGCAATATCCAAGGAAAACTCGATTGTAGATTTAGCCTGAGTTGCAGTACAGAGCTTCCGCAGTATTTTACTTATTATACACTAAACGGTACTGAATGGAAGAATATGAGGTACAGCAATTTTAAATTTATGAAAGTGACTTCCACTTCCATATGGGAACACCCAGACAGTTTGCTCAACGGTCAATTGCGTTGTTATTATGTTAGATTTTGTTGAATAGATATATTTTATAATTGGTTGCAGAGGTGATTGTGAATAAGACATTTCTGAAAGTAATCAATATATCTAAATTTGCAGGAGCGATTGGAACTGATAATAAAGTAGAAAATATTTATCGCTTTAAATGGCTAGAAAACCCAAGAATACAATTTATCCTGAAAGCATAGATTGGGGTACATGTATGTTAGAAGCGGTTATGAAGAGAGATAACTGCAGTAATAATTGTTCAGATTTTAATAAGATATTGTCACAATACATTTGCCCAAATATCTATCTCAATATTTGTCTACTAGCCCGTATGAAAATAACTTCCAATTTACTCCTAATTGGCCCATATCTCAATCAACGCCGCCGAATTAAACTGAGAAAATTACTTTTAGCAAGTTAATCCATCATTTCGAACAGGAAACAATATGATAAGTTAATCAATCATTCCAAACAGCAAGAAATATAATAAGTTAATACATCATTCCAAATAGAAAACAAACAACCGTTAACAAAACAAGGTAGTAATTTATCCTCGGAACATTCGGAATAAAACAAATCCAGAGAAACTACCGTTATTTAAAAATTTATCGCGAAGAAAGAAGCCAAGAGGAAGTTCGGCTGGCGTGTTGTGCCCAAAATTGTTCGGATCTCGGCGAAGTTTACGAGACTGCGAAGTTGTACGGCGTAATCGCGGTGCATATTCCCCTTCCCCTTGGATATTGATAGCTTCCCCTTCACGGCTCACTACTTTTCCCCCTCCCCCTCCTCTGACGGCGGTATAAGGGACAAGCACTTATTCACTTAGCGCGGCAAACATTTCATATCGCCCGTGCGGGTCGATGACGCGGTCAGAAGAGTGGAAAAACACGACTTCCGTTAATTGGGGTGTAAAATGCCTTGTGGGTGGGTTGGCAAATAAATAGCCAAAACTGTATAGTAGCGTTAGTAAAACTATCCCTTGGTTTTGCAGTTGAAGATTTGTTCACTTTAAAAACAATGTGCAATTGTTAGTGGGTCTCACCAATTGTTTTAATTAAGTTCAAAAATTAATTCAATATTTAACTTCTTAGGACGTTAGTAAACAGTTTAATTTATTAAGCTAAGTTAAATTTTGATTTATAATTAAGTTACAGTTGAATTACAAATAAGTATAGTGCATGGATAACTTGTGTGGATTTCCCGCTTAGAACATATGGCTTTAGTCGTTAAACGATTTAAGATGCTAACGATCTAAAAGCAGGAGTTTGTCTGTGTGTCCGAAGTCTTTCAACCAATAAAAGCTTCTCGAAACCCTTGAAGTTGATAAGACACCGCCCCGAACCTTTTCCATCTTTCTATCGAATCGGTCAAAACCTAAATACCCCCGTAGCAGCAAAACTGCGTACTCAGCGAATTTACAATGCATATATATGTATCTTAATACCACATGAAGCCACATACCAAGTTTCATTAATGTACATTCATAAATAAACGATTTATGACATTTTAATTATTCTCCATAAGAATATAACATGGCGGCTGAGTATGCAGGTTTGCTGAGGCAAGGAACACAAAAAATTGGGTTTTATACAAATATTAATATAACTCAAGTAGGTAAAGCCACATACCAAATTTTATTCATTTACGTTCATAATTCAAAATTCAAGGAGATAACAATTAAAAGGTTTTACCAACGTATATACAGTTTTGAACGAATGGGGTTATTGGCATCTGGGGACCTCAAAACAAAAAGTTATCATAGTCCCGGGCTTAGGTCTTACCATGCCAACTACGGTAATAGCTTCTTCCCTATAGGGGAAATTCGCTAAAAGAATTTTATTCTGCCACATTTACATAGACTTCTGTGACATTTAAAAAATGAAAATAAATACATTTTGAATTGCTCAGTTCGTGAGTAAAAAACTGAATTAATTTAATTACATCAAGTTTGTACAGTATATATACACGAGTTAGCGTTGTTTTATAAACAAAATAAGTATCTAGCAAAGATAACTGGTGTGGGTTTCCTGCTTCGGTTCTCAAGAGATTTAAGATGCCAGCGATCTAAAAGTAGACAGACGTTTGCCTCTGTGTCAGATGTCTTTCAACCAATAAGAACTACACGAAACCCTTGAAATTTATGACACCGCCCGAACTTTTTCCATCTTTCCATCAAATCTCTCAGAAGCCGAAAATAATTTGATCCTGTCACATTTACACAGGCTTTTGCGACACAGGGCAAACGTCACTGGGTGACGGCCGTTTGACATAGGGGTGGTATAGAGGGGCGGAGTGGCGGGGTAGGTGTGAGATTTGCAAACAAGACTGAAGGGCGGCTGCCCTCAAACACGGCTAAATAGAGCTGCATCGGGGGCGGGGGCAAAAACATGTGACAGGCTTAGTTTGATTGGCACGCCAGCTTACGGGGCTCAGCCCCGCGCGCAATATACCCCAGATATACCTAATTTAATAAGGTGCCGGCTATTGCTTTCGCTTTACAAATTATATCCCCTACCCTAAGCCGACAATAATACAGGGATCGCTCCTCCCACCCTTAGGGCTGTTGTTTCGGGTGATGGCTGGGACTTGTTTATTATTAGCATTACTTAGACATTTAGCTTCTGTCTTTTACTGTGGACGGGTAAGAAACCTAAACTCGTGATTAGGTTTTAAGTTGTATATGTTTAGGTCTGTACACGTTTTCTGTGAATAATTTTTAAGTACTATATATATTTTTTACACCTTTATAAAAATATGAGTTTTAATTTTTGTGAAATATAATTTTGTAGACATATATTGTGCAGGAACTTTACTCCCTACGTATGATTTGTTTAGTTTGGAAAAATTCCAAAAACCCCCTTAAATCCTTACACTTATAGCTTTTTTTTAATTTTGAGTAATTTTTCTTTAGTAATTGATTACAAATGTTACGGGTTTGTTATAGGATTACGCAGGCTGCAGCATCTGGGATTGTTTTATTCCTTTAAAATATATAGGCTATGAAGAGTCGATTTCAATGGTGAATGTCCAATATTACTAGTTTAAATTTATTAAATGTGTTTGTACAATGTAAACCAAATACAATTCAATTCACCTTGCTTTTATGTTGCTAATAAAGAAGTAAACAATCGATTAGGTTATATGCTAATTTTAATGTGAAAATCGTAATTGAAATCGGAGTTTTCGTAACAATCTTTTAATGCTAGATCTGAAAAAATAAATTACCGTTTAACTCACAACACAATGTCCACGCGTGAGTTTTAAAGTACTTTTAGAGAAGTTTCCCAAAGGGTCGGCGAGGTAAATTGAAAGTGTGGTCTTGAAGGATGAAAATTACTTTCCACCTTTTAAAACTTAAAGTGGACTTCGTCCATTTGAAAGACCTCAAACAGTGGAGGGGACCCTTCTTAATTTAAATCTTAAATCAATTTAAAATTGGTTTCAGAAACGAAATAATATTGATGTTTTGTGTAGACTTCCAGGAGTGTAACAAAGTGACATTTGTAATGGTTTATACTGTTATCAGTAATAACTTTTAAGTACAACTCTTATTCTGGCTGTCGTATTGAAAGGTGTTACATTATAAAACTAATGTCTAACTAACGACGGTGTGTAGCACCCAAAGTAAATATATGAGCTCAAACTGTAAATGAGGAGAATTTAGCATTAAATCACGCCTTACCATTTTCTGAACCATCCTCAGTTTATAATAACGTTTGGTTACACTGCCTGTAGAACTAGTTAGTTTTTTTTCAAGACAAATAAATAGGCAGAGGCTACGTACACGTCCGACGTGAGCCGCTACTGTTCACGTCCGTTCCAAATTATGCACCGTACGTTACTTTTCCTGTGATTTTTAAAACAGATTGAGAGCCAGAAAACCTCCGAACCTAACTTAACGTAACCTAACCTAACCTAACGTAACGAAACGTAACCTAACCTAACCTAACCTAAGCGGTAGCGATGTGAATTTGCCTTTACATTGGACGTGTATGTAGTCACTTCGAAATGAATATCGAAGTGACTACGTACACGTCCAATGTAAAGGCAAATTCACATCGCTACCGCTTAGGTTAGGTTACATTCCTTTACGTTAGGTTAGGTTAGGTTACGTTAGGTTAGGTTAGGTTACGTTAGGTTAGGTTAGGAGGTTTTCTGGCTCTCAATCTGTTTTAAAAATCACAGGAAAAGTAACGTACGGTGCATAATTTGGAACGGACGTGAACAGTAGCGGCTCACGTCGGACGTGTACGTAGCCTCTGCCAATAAATATCTAAGCTTGAATATAGCTAAATTAAAAGCTTTGTTATTGATAGGCTTAACATGTTTATATGCAATATAATACTTTAAGCAAAACATCACGCACTTATTCGGTAATCAGTTTCTTGTTTTCTAGTTCTTTTAGTTGGTGATATTGGTTGTTCAAATTTGCCATGCACTCATTGGGACTCACTTGCACTTAACACTTATTCAACAAATATAACTAAACCGTAGAAAAAATGATGTATTCTTGTATGTAATGCTGGTGTTACTTTCATTTTCTCAAATTGCTAATCAAATCTACAACACACAATACATATTTAATACATATTAAATAAGAACCATCAAACAAGAAAAACAGTACAAAAATAAAACATGCTAATTGAATACATGATAAAAACGAATACAATTTAGGATTTACAATCAGCAAGCTTGGTGACAACGGAACAAGGGAAGGTTAGCATATAGTTATGAACATTTTGTAATATTCATTCGAAACTCGTTGATGTGATCAGTCTGTCAAGTATCGCTTTGATAAATATTGTTGAGGATATCGCTGTTAAAGATTATTATTATGTTACTGTATAAAGAAATTTGGAAATTATTATAAGTAACAAATTTAACTTAAGGTATTTATAAAGGTTTTAATTAATCTTTATATATAATTCTGTAAGCAAAGATTTTAAGTCAAATCGCGGGAGTTTGGCAAATCGCAGGATGATGGAAGACGGCTCAAATGAAAGGTCTCGATCCCAGGACTCGGGAATGGCAGTATTAAAAGGTTACCAGCAAACGAGAAATAACGTAAAACATCCCCCATAAGAAAAACATGAGGATTTATAAACGTCTGCTTTGTTTACATTAAAACATGTGATTACGTGTTTATTAGTGAATTTCCTATGGAAAGTGAACTATTAGCATGACCCGCACGGTGAAACTTAAGCCCGGGACCACCATAGAAGTTCCTAATGTGACCCCCTGAACACGTTTTGGGGGTTCGTTCAAAATTATATATATATATATATATATATATATATATGTATGTGTATGCACTCTAGCGGTCGCATTTTTTGTCCGATTTACTTAAAATTTGGTAGGGACATTCCTTTTTGTAATCAGTTGGACAAGTTCGTTGGGCAAAACAATCGGAAAACTCTAACCCCCTTTTTTGGGGATTTTAAATTTAGAAATTTTAGTTTTTGGGCCCAAAAAGGGTCAGAAAAGCCCCGGATGTAAAATTAACGAATTAAAAACGGTGACAATTAGTGAGGCGAAACTTTTAAGCCCTCTCTCGTCATTCTAGTATATATATTTATCGAGTTATTAAAGAAAATGTGTATTGACCAAACACAGTACGTTGTCTTATGGGGGTTTTACTTCAGAAAAGCCTGTTATTCATTTGTTGATGTACTTTTATCATCCCCAACAATCTCACGCCTACATTAAAGCCTGACTGGACCTTCTCCTAACCTTATAATGCGCAAAATTGTATTCCCAGCATTGCAGGTAAATAGAACCAGGAGCATCAAAACAGCAAAAAATCAATATTTTCAGATTTGAATAAAAATTGGAATAATTGTATGATTTTAACTGATTTTGAGTTTTTATAGTTTTTTATGTGGAAATTCACTTCCCTCACGTCAGCGTGCTGCGTGCGAACTCGTTTTATTTAAATATTTTCCCCAGCATGTAAATAGTAAACAAATCAAATGAGACAGAGTGTAAGAACAAGGGTAGGGGCTATGGCCCCTTCAAGCCACTAGTTTATACTAATTTTACTATTATCCAAAATTAATCTAGTCCTGCACAAGAGAGGATTTGTCATTCGACATTATTAATAAATTTGGTGGTTGTTTTGTATCCAGAAAAATGTATACTAGGGTTAGGCTACTATCAATACTGCCATACAGGACTAACAGCTTCCTTAATTGGTAAAAATGATAAACAAATTGTACATAGTGTGCAAAATTTGAATTAAGTTTATTTTATTATTATTTTCAAGGAAAGAGGTATTTTTTGTGGGACCCAGCCTTAGACCTAAATTAACTAAAAAGTTATGAATACAACCTATCTTTACGGATTTGAGGCCCCCACCCTCCCCCCACGAAAAATGCCGCTCGTCTACCAGCCAACTCAGTTATCCTCAAGATCTCTCAACAAGCTCTCAGATGAAACCCTTTCCGAGTTTCCGGAAGTAGCAGATTACGAGGGAGGCGCATAACGTCCGCTCAGCTGATATATCAGCACTTCCGGTACCAATAAATACCCCGTCCTCCCCACAACCCCTCGGACGCCGCCAATAAATATTGTGGCGGGGATGATATTCCGTGGCACTGTGATTTCGAACTTACAACTTAGGGAGTTGCGCACGAGAATTGACCACAAACCGCAATAATCTCGTGTTGCTGAGCAGTATCAAATAATTAATTGTGGTGCTAGCACGATCTGAGTGAGGTAACAATACGGTGAAATTATTTGATTGTCACTTTAAACTGGCAAATGTGAAAACCAGCATTAGTTCTGTCTGATATAAAATGCCGTGTAATGAGCCTAAAGATAATAAATTATTCTTGATTCTGTGACGGTTGATTTAGCTGTGATTTGTTAACCTAAAAGGGCCTGTAAAAATATACATTATTCAGGTATCTCGTAGGGCGCGACGGTTCCAGTATAATGTCCCAGACACTATGCGTTTTCACGGGGAAGGTTAGTTTTAGTTTTATGTTGTAATATATCAATTCGTAAAAAAATCAAATGGTAAATCAGTTACTATATGGACGACTCTAAAGCTGTCGAACGACCTCGAAGGTTGAAACTTGGAACAAAGGACGTTATATGGAAAATAACTTAACAGAGACCGTTTTTGTTATTTTTAATTTCTCCCCCTATACATAATATATGGAGAAAGTATTTATTTCGACAAAATTGTCGAATTTGAGTTGTTAGTGGAAATATTTATTTTGGTGCTCGCTGATCCCAAAAAAGTGGTTTTTACGTGATGTCTGTGTGTGTGTGTGTGTGTGTGTGTGTGTGTGTGTGTGTGTGAGTGAGTGTGGATGTGTACAGAGCTAAAGCCCTAACCAATGGACCGATTTTTATGAAATTTGGTATGTAGGTACTAATCCTCGATATCTTGAGGTCTTTTTCCATTTTTTTGAATTTTTGATTTTTAAGGGTAATTATCCCCCAAAAATTGCCAAAAAACATGTAAAATCAAAATTTCTAAAAACTGCTCTAACGATTTTGATTAAACTTTAGTGGTTAGTAGAGCTTTAGGTTTCCTACAAAATGACACCACCCGTATTTCTGGAACAATTCGGGTTCAGAAATTACAGGACTTAAAACATCCAAAATGTTTTTTATATTTTTCATACAAATAATAAATGTTAAAAAATATTACTAGTCATCATTCAAAAGAGCTCAAAAAACTGAATAAATTAGTACTTTGAATTACTATTCTACGGTTGCTAGTTGCGGAGAAAATTGAAATTTTCATTTAGCGGTAAACGCAGTACGTTGTCCAATGTTATTCTTATGGGGAATACAAAAAAAACTATTTCTCTCTTATTTACTGATCAATTTCATTAAAACTTGATATGTAGGTCAAGTTAGCATTGACCAACAGAGGATGTTCGAAATATGTTACCATTTAACCCTGGGGGGGACAAGGGGGCATTTCCCCTCTCAAAACTACTGTTTGTAGCAACGGACTCTATAGTGGAATTTGGGTGGATATTTCTGAAAACAACTATTTTAGACAATTTTCTGTAGATTAATCTGTACTTCATATTCTATATTTAGTAGTCTAAATAAAAAAGAATTTTTTCATTAAAATTTGGCTAAAAGGGAGAAAGTATGTGTCAGGTTCCTGATACCGTTTATTTCTCTCAGTTCCACTTACAGAAGACCTTTAAAATATATCAGATTTGTGTAAAAACTTTAAAATGAACTAATGATCAGTTGTAAATCTATAATATTCTTAGATGTTTGTAATGTAATCAGATGTGAAAAGTAGAAATTAGTACTAATTTATTTTCCGGTGAACAGTCTCTACAACCCACTAGTGTTTAATTATTTTTGAGCAGACCTTTTTATTTGTAACTTTAGTGCTTGAATATTTTCAAGTCTGTGTTACTTTATAAAATACCCCCGTCGCAGCAAACCTGCATACTCAGCGAATTTCAATGAAAATATAACATAACACATTAAACCACTTGACAGGATTCATAAGAAATAAATTCACAAATAAGCGGTATTTAAAATATTAATTATTCTCCATAAGAATAACATTGGGGATGAGTACGCAGGTTTGCTGCAACAAGGCAAACAAAATAATGGGTTTTATGCAAATATCAATAGAACTCATCTTAGTGAAGTCACATACCAAGTTTCATCCATATACATTCATAAATAAGCGATATATAACATTTCAAGTATTTTCCATAAGAATAACATGGGGACCAAGTACCTAGGTTTGCTGCTACAGGAACCATAGGCGAAACATTTTTTTTTTGTGCAAACAACAATAAACCACAACCATATCAAACCATATACCAAATTTCGCCAGTTTATGTTCATAAATAAGCGAGATATACAATTTTTCATTTTCTCCATAAGAATAACATTAGACAACGTACTGTGTTTAGCACTTTCAATATCTCGGTAACCAATTGACGTAGAGCAATGATAAAAATACCAAATTGTTTGTTTTTTTAGGCTGAATTCAATGGTATAAATTAAAATTTGATTTACATGAAAATTACATGTGAAAAACCCAAAAAACACTTTTTTGGGGTACAAAACACCCCCAAAACCCCCCTTCGGATGATGTGATTCATCTGGTTTTCGAACTCGTTCAAATAAATGGTACTTTACATATTTGTAACAAATTTCATTAAGATCGGACCTTTTTTACGAGAGTTATCGTGCTTACGGACACACACACACACACACACACACACACACACACACACACACACACACACACACACACACACACACACACACACACACACATATATATATATATATATATATATATATATATATATATATATATATATAAATTTGAACGAATGGTGTTTTTGGCATCTGGGGAACTCAAAATGAAAAGTTATCATGGTCTCGGGCTAAGTCTTACCATGAGACCTACGGTAATAGCTTCTTCCCTATAGCGGAAATTCGCTAAAAGGCTATTTATATATTAATGCATATAAAACATCGTGCACGTTATGACACTTTGAGTTAAAAACAGAATTTAATTTACTAGAGAGGATATTACTTTTCAAATTGTGTTATATATCTTTAGTTATATGAAGTGAATTTTTATTTCTGACTTTATATTACTATTATCATTGACAATTCATACTTCAGTATCTGTATTCAATACTATTATTAAATATTTCATAATAATACTTTGGGTTTTAATTTTAAACCACGTGCATTTTCACTAACTGTTCAAATTCAATGTATCCTTCAATTGAAATAATGTTAGTAAGTATATGGAACAAAAATAACCACATACCAACAATCCTCATTATATTAGGAAGATATTAAACATTTACACAAATAAAATGATGGTCTGTAATAGAGAAACAATCAAACTTAAGTGATAATGGGACGGATCCCTAAGGCATTTCTGAACATTTTCTAATTTTTGACTCATGTAGTCATCATAACAAACATTTACTAATTTACGTTGTGAGAACACCATCAAATTTTTAAAGATTTCCAATTTAATATATGTATTTTAAAACTTGCTTTTCAAAAATAGATATCAAAGGATTTTAAAATCATTGTATTCCTATCAACCAATCCAATTTTAAACAGAAAAACATCTATGTAATTGTAATGTTGTATATTTTCTTTAACAAAATGAATAATTTTTATTTTTAGTAACAATTACAATATTGACATATTAAATGTTTACGGGATGTAATAAAAGACATCTTACAACAGTTAAGAATATATTTACGTTTATACTGATTCACATACAGACGGTAAACATATGTAAAATATGGTACAAGGCTATCGATTTCGACCAGTCACACCGGTCATCATCAGGCCAATGAGAGAACTCTTCATGAAGAATCAATGAAGTTCTCTCATTGGACTGATGATGACCGGTGTGACTGGTCGAAATCGATAGCCTTGTACCATCTTTTACATATGTTTACCGTCTGTATATGAATCAGTATAAGTGTAAATATATTCTTAAGTGTTGTAAGACGTCTTTTATTACATCCCGTAAGTAATAACAACACGTAATATGATAATCAAAAAGTTATTAAATGTTTAACAATATTTAAATTCTGATTCGATGGTTACATTACACACATAATTGGGAACATAGATGTTCGTAGAAAGAATATGGAACAAAAGTAAACACAACTGTTAGCGAATTTCCCCTATAGGGAAGAAGCTATTACCGTAGGTCTCATGGTAAGACTTAAGCCCGAGACCATGATAACTTTTCATTTTGAGGTCCCCAGATGCCAAAAACACCATTCGTTCAAATTTTTATATATGTATATATATATATATATATATATATATAATATATATATATATGTGTGTGTCCGTAAGCACGATAACTCTCGTAAAAAAGGTCCGATCTTAATGAAATTTGGTACAAATGTGTAAAGTACCATTTATTTGAACGAGTTCGAAAACCAGATGAATCGCACCATCCGAAGGGGGGTTTTTGGGGGGTTTTGTACCCCAAAAATGTGTTTTTTAGGGTTTTCACATGTAATTTTAACTTAAATCAAATTTTAATTTATACCATTGAATTCAGCTTAAAAAAAACAAACAATTTGGTATTTTGATCATTGCTCTACTTCAATTGGTTACCGAGATATTGAAAGTGCTAAACACAGTACGTTGTCTAATGTTATTCTTATGGAGAAAAAGAAAAATTGTATATCTCGCTTATTTATGAACATAAACTGGCGAAATTTGGTATATGGCTTGATCTGGTTGTGGTTTATTGTTGTTTGCACAAAAAAACAATTTTTTGCCTATGGTTCCTGTAGCAGCAAACCTAGGTACTTGTTCCCCATGTTATTCTTATGGAAAATACTTAAAATGTTATATATCGCTTATTTATGAATGTATATGGATGAAACTTGGTATGTGACTTCACTAAGATGAGTTCTATTGATATTTGCATAAAAACCCAATATTTTGTGTTCCTTGTTGCAGCAAACCTGCGTACTCATCCCCAATGTTATTCTTATGGAGAATAATTAATATTTTAAATATCGCTTGTTTGTGAATACATTTCTTATGAATCCTGTTAAGTGTTTTAATGTGTTATGTTATATATTCATAGGAAATTCGCTTAGTACGCAGGTTTGCTGCGACGGGGGAATTTATATTTTAAAATCCAAATCCCGATGCCATTGATTAATCTCAGTATTTACGACGTCGGGAGACAACAGTCCCGGTGTTTTGTGAGGCAGTGATACTAGGTGATAAACAGCGCCCCGGAGATATATACCGGTCATGTATCACCGGTGGAAACCACGCTAAACACACGATCTACGAGCCTCCGTTACCACCGCCACAATAGAGGGGGCAGATTATGTCTAGGTGGGGTTGTTTATCAAAGAAATTGCTCCGGCTAGCAATTGATTTAATACAAATTTGTAGTTATTAGTTAAACAATAAATGACATTTTTAGTAACGGGAAAAATGTATTTGTTTAAGTCGGGTTATAAAATATAAAACGAGTTCGCACGCAGCACGCTGACGTGAGGGAAATGAATTTCCACATAAAAACTTTTAAAACTCAAAACCAGTGTAAAAACATACGTTTATTCCAATTTTTATTAAAATCTGAAAACAGTGATTTTTTGGCTGTTCTGATGCTCCTGTTTTCATTTACCTGCAAAGCTGGGAATATAATTTTGCGCATTATAATGTTAGGAGAAGGTCCAGATAGGCTTGAAAGTAGGCGTGAGGTTGCTGGGGATGATAAAAGTACTCTAACAAAGGAATAACAGGCTTCTCTAACAAAGTTATAACATGCTTTTCTAGTGTAAAACTCCCATAAGACAACGTACTGTGTTTAGTCAAAACACATTTTGTTTAATAACTCGGTAAATGTGTATTCTATAATGACGAGAGAGGGCTTAAAACTTTCGCCTCACTAATTCCCATCTTTCTAAATGCATTAATTTTACATACGGGGCTTTTTTGACCCTTTTCCAAATTTTAAAGATTAATCCCCAGAAAAGGCGTTTAGAGTTTTCCGATTGTTTTGCCCAACGAACGTGTCCAACTGATAAAACAGTACAGAAAGGAACGTCCCTACCAAATTTGAAGTAAATCGGACAAAAAATGCGACCGCTAGAGTGCAAACACACACACACATATATATATATATATATATATACATATATATATATCAAATTTTGAACGACCCCCCAAAACGTGTTCAGGGGGTCACGTTAGGAATTTCTATGCTGGTCCCGGGCTTAAGTTTCACCGTACGGGTCATGCTATAGTTCACTTTCCAAAGGAAATTCACTAATAAATGAACAGAGGCATCTTCTAATACGTCTAAAGGTGTCTAGGAGACCGCAGTGAGGGGAAGAGTAAGACAGTTCAAAGACTGTCTGATACTGTACTCCCGTTGGTCTAGATTGGACTATTTATCGTGTCTAGGAGACCGCAGTGAGGGGAAGAGTAAGACAGTTCAAAGACTGTCTGATACTGTACTCCCGTTGGTTTAGATTGGACTATTTATCGTGTCTAGGAGACCGCAGTGAGGGGAAGAGTAAGACAGTTCAAAGACTGTCTGATACTGTACTCCCGTTGGTCTAGATTGGACTATTTATCGTGTCTAGGAGACCGCAGTGAGGGGAAGAGTAAGACAGTTCAAAGACTGTCTGATACTGTACTCCCGTTGGTTTAGATTGGACTATTTATCGTGTCTAGGAGACCGCAGTGAGGGGAAGAGTAAGACAGTTCAAAGACTGTCTGATACTGTACTCCCGTTGGTTTAGATTGGACTATTTATCGTGTCTAGGAGACCGCAGTGAGGGGAAGAGTAAGACAGTTCAAAGACTGTCTGATACTGTACTCCCGTTGGTTTAGATTGGACTATTTATCGTGTCTAGGAGACCGCAGTGAGGGGAAGAGTAAGACAGTTCAAAGACTGTCTGATACTGTACTCCCGTTGGTTTAGATTGGACTATTTATCGTGTCTAGGAGACCGCAGTGAGGGGAAGAGTAAGACAGTTCAAAGACTGTCTGATACTGTACTCCCGTTGGTTTAGATTGGACTATTTATCTTTATCTAAAGCTAAAACTTACCATGAGCATTGGAGAAACTTGTAAGTCTGACACCAATGTACCAAATGTTTGAATGACATGTCTCGGTGAAAATATCGAAGGGAAAATATTAGCTTTTTATACACCTCTTAGAAAATAAAAGATAAATCAAAAAAAGTGGCTAGTTAAAATAATAATTTTAAATAATGGAATTTGATCAGCGGTATAATTTTATTCGGATATAAAACTGAAATCAGGTGAAGAAGCAGGCTGTTGGGTTCATGGGTGCCACACCTCTGGTTTTCCCAAAGGTTCCTATAACGGGTTGGCTTTATCTATAGACTAGTGGCGTGTAGAGGCCGTAGCCTCTAACCTACGGTTTAAGTTTTTTGGATGTACGTTACTTAATAATTATGTTTTAATGTTGTTTTGATCCTCATCACCATAGGCCTATGTGGTGATCTAAAGACACCGAGGTACCATAACGGAAATAGTCGCATCAAGCCACTGCGGTGACCGCTCGTAAAAAAAGTATCATAGCAGTCAATCAGGATCGAACCTCTGCTTAACCACGACTGACTTGTGAAGCCAGCACTTTTACCTCTGAACTACTGCGTCCGGTGAATCAAAATGTTTACATTTCACACCTGATTATATTACAGCTGATCATTAGTGAGTTTTACAGTTTCGAAATTTATTTACTTTAAGGAGATTGTTAAGGGAAGATAAGGACGAAAACAACAAATTGGGCTCTCTGTTGGGTTCTTTTCCATCACAGTTTCTCAAAATCTTCCAAGTTTCCGACTTAAAAGTCGTACGATACCTTCAGAAACCTGCGTAAAGACAGAAATGTACAATTTGTCCTTACACAATTCTATATTAAGATATTATATTATCTCTCATATTAATCTTATTACCTTCTCAAGTCAAAATACTTGAAACTAGAGTGCAGTCAAAGCCACAGTCAAGACTCCCCGCCGGCCGGTCAGAAGCCACAGAGCCTCTCCAAGCATTGAATAGTTGGAACCGCGCACTTCCCCAAACAAGGCATTGACGGACAAAGGTGCGACCGTGAAATATGTTGCAAATTGGGCACCTCCACGTCGTGAGTTATAGGGGCTATTGCTGTGAAATTGAATGAAAACAACCCCCGGTGTGACCCTCTTCCTGCCAGCACCCCCGCACCCCCGTTCTGCTCTCTTACACACGACCGCGCGGGTCCCACGACGCGGTATGTGCGGGGGTGTCGATGGATCAGGGATAATAACGGGGGTTGTAACAGTGGCCGGCACAGAAGTGGCTAATGGAAGTTTAGTACCGGTAGGTAATATAAGCACAGCAACTACTGTGCGACTGACAGAGTTATTGAATGGCTTGTGACTTTATTATGGCACCGCTGTGACCATGAGATGAAAAAATTACAATTCTCAATGGTAAGATTAATTTCAGAAAACCGCATCCATCTACAAGGATCTATTACAATTTTGAGAACCTCATAGACACATGTTTGAGGTTTTTAACGCATTTATCACTAACAAATAAGGAACTACAAATTTCTTAAGTCTAATAAATCCTTGTGAATTTGTTTTTTCTTAAAATTGTACACACAATACCAGGGTCTAGCCACCCTATGTAAATTAGAGAAAATCCCATTTAGACACATTGTCCTTTTAACTCTTCAAATATTGAACTGATTATTTTGGGCACTGATAAAAGTAGCCTATTTTGAACTTTTCTTTTTAATTATGATTATCAGTCCGTGATTGAACTTACAATTACAAAAGAATGGTTGGTAAAAAGCTCAAATCCGGCTTGTTAGCATTTAACTTTTACTTTTATATAAGTAACCAATGACATTAGATAATTAATGTAAATGTTATTAAACTTACTGTAACGACCTAGTTTAGTGCATTGCAACTGGAACCCCTACCCGTATATGAAGTTATCTCTTAACCGGCCATAGTACGAGGTTTAACATTTGGAATGCGGTAATCAGCATAGTTACATATTTTCACGCAATCACACATAAGCATCTTAGATAATTTACTTTTGTCCTAAGTTGAGGGTTTCTTTTCGAACAGCTTGCCACAACACAAAACACTACACTCCACCTATAACGTTACAACAATGAGAATGAGTCCCAGAAGATGTGATTATGAAACGAGTTCGCACGCAGCACGCTGACGTGAGGGAAGTGAATTTCCACATAACAACTTTTAAAACTCAAAATCAGTGTAAAAACATACATTTTTCCAATTTTTATTGAAATCTGAAAACATTGATTTTTTTGGCTGTTCTGATACTCCTGGTTTCATTTACTTGCAAAGCTGGGAATACAATTTTGCGCATTATAAAGTTAGGAGAAGGTCCAGACAGGCTTGAAAGTAGGCGTGAGGTTGCTGGGGATAATAAAAGTACTCTAACAAAGGAATAACAGGCTTTTCTAGTCTAAAACCCCCATAAGACAACGTACTGTGTTTAGCTGATACACATTTTCTTTAATAACTCGGTAAATATTTATGCTAGAATGATGGGAGAGGGCTTAAAACGTTCGCCTCCCTAATTTCCATCTTTTTACATGCATTAATTTTACATCTGGTGATTTTCTGACCCTTTTTGGGCCCAAAAACTCCAAATTTGAAATATTAATCCCCAAAAAATTGGTTTAGAGTTTTCCGATTGTTTTTCCCAACGAACTTGTCCAACAGATTATAGAAAGGAACGTCCCTACCAAATTTGAAGTAAATCGGACAAAAAATGCGACCGCTAGAGTGCATACACATATATAAGTCCATAAATAAATATATATATATATATATATATATATATATATATATATATATATATATGTATGTATGTATATATATATATATATATATATATATATAACATTTTGAACGACCCCCCAAAACGTGTTCAGGGGGTCTCGTTAGGAACTTCTATGGTGGTCCCGGGCTTAAGGGTGTGCCCTACCCAGATTGAATTCATTGTTGTTTAGCGCCGCGCCGGCGCCACCAACAAGCAGGGCCATGCATATTTACGCTTGAAGACCATTTTGTTCTCCTCGATCGCACTGTTATTTTACAGATTTTTACCAAACTATTTGCAGTTTCACACTTTTCAGATTCCAATCTAGGGATCATACGGTTCCTTTTCTCCAAAATAATTTTTCTCCATACGTTAGGAATCTTTAGAAAAACGCTTAATTTGAGGACACTACTAATGGCCTACCACTTATTTTGAATTAAAATCACGATTTTTAAATCGTATGATCTCTAGATGAACATTTATTGAATTAAATAACATCAAATTATTTGTAATTGGTTAACAAATCAGCCTACAATGAGGGAGATGCAAACCCCTTACTTGAGCATGCGGAAGGGAGGTACGGCGCACCCTTAAGTTTCACCGTGCGGGTCATGCTAATAGTTCTCTTTCCAAAGGAAATTCACTAAAAACTGCTCGCAGACTACTTCAGCACTCACCTAAACTTAAGTTTATCTATTTCAGTATAACTTAGCTGTTTTACATAAACAACTCTGCATCTAGTTAAATGTATAAAGCCCAAACTATATCACTGAGGCTGTTCACCGTTCTACTTCACCGTGGCATTAGTTAGCATTGGTTAGGGATTTTATCTAACTAATCCATGTGCCTGACGATCCCAGTTACACAGGAGTGAGTCACGGAAAGCAAAATAAAGTTTGTTTGCTGCATTCAGTTGAGAATCTACACAACATTTATGACAAACATACGCCCTATTACGAGTAGATAGACCCCGGGGTAAAAAAATAATTATTTGTCATGAAATACCCCCGTAGCAGCAAACCTGCATACTCAGCGAATTTCCAATGCTTATTAATTTATCTTAATACCACATAAAGCCACATACCAAGTTTCATCAATATACATTCATAAATAAACGATTTATGACATTTTAATTATTCTCCATAAGAATAACATGGCGGCTGAGTATGCAGGTTAGCTGAAATAAGAAACACTAAAAATGGGCTTTTATACAAAATCAATATAATTCAGCTAGGTAAAGCCACATACCAAGTTCTATTAATTTATGTTCATAATTAAAGGAGATAACACGTTAATTATTCTCCATAAGAATAACATGGGGCTGAGTATGCAGGTTTGCTGCTACGGGAACTATCGGCCAAAACATGGGTTTTTGTGCAAATATCAATAGACCACAATGAAATGAAGCAATATACCAAGTTTCGTCAGGATAAGTTGATAAATAAGCGAGATATACAATTTTTCTTATCCTCCATAAGAATAACATTGGACAACGTACTGTGTTGAGCACTTTCACTATCTCAGTAACCAATTGACGTAGAGCAATGATTAAAACATCAAATTGTGCGTCTTTTTAAGCTGATTCCAATGGGAAAAAATAAAAGTTTACTTTTTCAAAAATTGTATCTAAAAAACTCAAAAAACACATTTTTGGGGTACAAAACCCCCCCAAATTACCCCTTCGGATAGCTCGATCCGTCTGGTTTTCGAACTTAAAGTCATAAATGCTGCTTTACACGTTTGTACCAAATTTCATCAAAATCGGACCTTTTTTACGATAGTTATCGCACCCACGGACACACACACACACACACACACACACACACATATATATATATACTAGGGGCTTGTAGGGGCAAAAGCCCCTAAAAAACCAAAATACATAAATTTTTTATCAACCTTCATTGGTCATTTATAAATAAGCACTGATTTTCTAGCATTATAATATAATATTATTATACTGTCTTATGTTTTTAATAAAATGTCCATTCCTAAACAACTATACATTGCTGTAGTTTAAAAGTAAACAAACTGAATAAGTACAGCTGGTATCAATATCAAAGGCTAATTTAACTCTGTGGCACAGCTGTTTTAATTTCAAAAGATGTAAACAAATTAAACCCCATGTTGTTTTAATGGGAAAAGTTTTATTCTGTTGCGAATTTATGGTAAAAAAATAAGAAAAATGAATAGTTTTCCCTCAAAATTCACGTCAAGACCTTTAAAATGATACCCCTCCCATCCTTCTACGGCCATCCAGTCACTCACAATTTCTTTACAAAAATTTGACTTACGGAATTATATATATATATATATATATACAGTTTCGAACGAATGGAGTTTTTGGGGTCTGGGGACCTCAAAACGAAAAGTTATCATGGTCCCGGGCCTAGGTCTTACCATGCCGACTACGGTAATAGCTTCTTCCCTATAGGGGAAATTCGCTAAAACATGGGAACTGTTTATAATGGGAAGAAGCAATGAGGAAATTTTGAATTATTTTCTAAATGTTTGACACATTCCTACAACTAGTAGTACCTGCTGAATGTTCTTCTGATGCTTCTGAATCTAAACCACCCCTCGTAAATCCATAACGGTTGTGAATCGAACAGTCATTGTGAATTTCCTATGGAAAATTGAACTATTAGCATGACCCGCACGGTGAGACTTACACCCGTGACCACTATAGAAGTTCCTAACGTGACCCCCTGAACACGTTTTGGGGGGTCGTTAAAAACTTTATATATATATTCACACTCTAGCGGGCACAACTTTTGATCGATTTACTTCAAATTTGGTAGAGACATTCCTTTTTATAATCAGTTGGACAAGTTCGTTGGGCAAAACAATCGGAAAACTCTAACCCCCTTATTTGGGGATTTTAAGATTTAAAACTTTGAGTTTTTGGGCCCAAAAAGGGTCAGGAAAGCCCCGAATGTACACTTATTGCACATTAAATTATTTTACGCAAAAGGCAAAAGATTTTAAGCCCTCCCTCATCATTCTAGCACAAGTACTTACCGAGTTATTAAAGACAATTTTAACTGTCAAAATACAGTACGTTGTCTTATGGGGATTTTACCCTGGAAAAGGCTGTATTTCATATCTTAATATCGTTTTATCACCCGCAGTACCCCTATACCAACTTGTTATCCCGAATATACCTCCTTCTAACTTTATAATGTACAACATTGGCATCCTATTAGTGAATTTAAATATAACCAGGAACATCAGGACATCCAAAAAAATTGTTCAATTAAAAAAAATATAGCCAGTGTTAGTTTAAACCCTTTATTTGATATTTTTAAGGTTTTGATGCGGAAATTCACTTCCCTCACGTCAACGTACTGCGTGCGATCTCGTTTATATTATGTTTTAGCGAATTTCCCCTATAGGGAAGAAGCTATTACCGTAGGTGGCATGGTAAGACTTAAGCCCGAGACCATGACAACTTTTTGTTTTGAGGTCCCCAGATGCCAAAAACACTATTCGTTCAAATTATATATATATATATATATATATATATATATATATATATATATATGTATACATATATATATATATATATATATATATATATATATATATATATATATATATATATATATATATGTGTCCGTTACCGCGATAACTTTTGAAAGAAGCGCCCGATTTTGATGAAATTTGGCACAAATGTGGAGAGTAACATTTATGACAAGTTCGAAAACCAGATCGATCGGTCTATGGGAAGGGGGTTTTATGGGGGTTTGAAATTTTTCAAAAATCAGTTTTTTGAACTTTTCACCCTAAAATTTTAAAAACATTAGATTTTGGTTATAGCCATTTGGTAGAGCTTAAAAAAACAAACAATGTAGTATTTTGAATTATTAAGCTAGGTTTAGTGGTTGTGGAGAAAAGTCAAAAAATATGTCCATAAAATTTCCCATGTTAATCTTATAGGAATACGGTTTTTAGATTTTCCTCAGATAATTTCACTAAAACTCCACATTTCTTTCTACCAATCAGTTTAGCTCTACAAAACAATCATTTTGGTGTTTTAATTGTTGTTTTACGTCCAACCGTTGCAGTGATATTCAAAGCGCTAAACACAGTACGTTGTCCAATGTTATCCTTATGGAGAATAAATAAAATGTTATATTTCGATTATTTATGTATGTATATTGATGAAACTTGGTATGTGGCTTTAACTAGTTGTGATATATTGATATTAACACAGAAAAAAGGTTTTTCTTGATTTTTCCCAATAGCAGCAAACCTGCATACTCGCGCCCCATGTTATTCATATGGATAATAAGTAAAGTTTTATATCTCCCTTAGTTATGAACCTAAGTTAATAAAATTTGGTATGTAGCTTCACCTGGTTGAGTTATATTGATAATTGCAAAAAAAACACATTTCTTATCTTCCTTGTTGCAGCAAACCTGCGTACTCAATGCTAATGTTATTCTTATGGAGAATAAATAAAATGCTATATATCACTTATTAATGAATGTATTTTTGTGAAACTTGGTAAGTGGCTCTAGGTAGTAGTGATACCCATATATATGCATTGGAAATTCGCTGAGTACGCAGGTTTGCTGCGACGGGGGTATTTGATGTTGTGCTGTTATGTACATGTAAAATCCTAATGGTCATCTGAAAACGCTACATTACAGGTTTATAATATAATAACACTTTCAAATTTGTCATGGCGAATTTCCCATTTCATTACATGTATTCCAAAATTAGCGTTTTAAATATAGATACGGACACTGACACTATGGATTATCTTTAATGAGTCATAATAACAATATTATATAACTGGAAAAAAGTCTGATTTGCTTCAAGGCATTTTGCATTTGATGTTATAGAATTAATTTTAATGGGTGTTGTATTATTTTTGTGTCATAAATAACCTCTGTATCCGATTTTTTCAGAGGTTTTGATAAAATTAGGAGCTTAAATTTGCATGCTCATCTTACATCATCTCGATGGTGAAGCCGAAGGCAAGGGCTTTATTAAAATAATATAAAAGTTCGTAATGTGTTTTTCTAGACACATTCTTGTTACAAATTGTAACAAGAAGTTGTTGCGGGATTTGTTGCTAGTTTTAACTAATAATGAAAATAATAGCTAATACAAACAATCATATGTTTTTTTTTTAAGATATCAGTTTAAGTAAAACATACCATAACTTGCATGCATCTTAAGAGGTGTAATTTTCGGGAGCTTAAACGTAGACAAATTAGAGATAAGATGCTTTAAGTTAAGAGTATAGTTATTTTATTACGTTGCTGTTGTTATTTTCTCACTGTATTATTACTGTAATTATGTTAAATTATTAACATTGGGTGGGCAGAGAATAAACACGACTTTCGATAAACACGACACATTTTACGGTACACCCAGTATTTTTTACCACAAATGTAATGTCACAAAGGTATTTAACTGCATTATATGGATATATATCTAAACAAATTTCTCAAATTGTAATCAATATATTGAAATCCCCAAGTTCGTAAATGAATTTATCCAGTAAAAATGTACGCACATAAATATAAACTATAATAGTACACAATAAAAAGGGGAATGAAACACAATTATGTCTAAAAGTTAATCTTACAAAGTTTTCTACTGGATGACATAAAACACAATTGTCACAAATGGAACGGGTAATGCCAATCTTCAATAGCAATCAGCCAGATAGGTCGGAGCTCGATGATTTCGGAGCAAATGGCTCGGTTTTTGGCAAACGACATAAAAAATGTGCCAGTGAGGGAAATTGGCCAGTGGTGTGAACTGGATTGGACTCGCTTTGACCGGGCCCGTTATCTCCTCGCCCCACTGGCTACAGTGTCACCCCCGGGCTTATCAGCGACGTCTCAATCATAGGACGGCCCGGCGTTTTGGCAGCGTCATCCACCATTAGGGCTGTGAAATAACGAAGAGCCCTCAGCCCTTATGATACGAGAAGTATGCTCTTGAAGGAATCTGCGAAGGAATAAATTTAATTATCAAAGAAAATGTTAAGCACAAATACTGAATAAACAATCACATTCTTTGATAGCTACAGGTATGTCAAATCCAAAACGAGTTCGCACGCAGCACGATGACGTGAAGAAAGTTAATTTCCACATAAGAAACTATAAAAACTGAAAACCACTGTAAAAACATACATTTATTCTAATTTTTATTGTAATCTAAAAACATTGATTTTTTGGCTGTTCTGATGCTCCTGGTTTCATTTCCCTGCAATGCTGGGAATAAAATTTTGCGCATTATAAGGTTAGGAGATGGTCCAGTCAGGCTTGAAAGTAGGTGTGAGGTTGCTGGGGATAATAAAAGTACACCAACAAATGACTAACAAGCTTTTCTAATACAAAACATAAGACAACGTACTGTGATACTGTGTAAAATAGTCGATATACTTTGTCTTTAATAAATCGGTAAATGTTCATGCTAGAATAACGAGAGAGGGCTTAACAGTTTCGCTCACTAATTCCCATCTTTTTACATGCATTAATTTTCCGGGGCTTTTCTGAAACTTTTTAGGCCCAAAAAGTCGAAATTTGAAAGATAAATCCCCAAAAAATGGGTTTGAGTTTTCCGATTGCTTTGCCCAACGAACTGATTATAGAAAGGAATGTCCCTACCATATTTGAATTAAATCGGACAAAAGATGCGACCGCTAGAGTTCAAACACACACACACACACACACACACACACACACACACACACACACACACACACACACACACACACACACACACACACACACACACACACACACACACACACACACACAAAGGGGAAAAATACCCCCGTCGCAGCAAACCTGCGTACTCAGCGAATTTCCAATGCATAATATATGTCTTAATACCACATAAAGCCGCATACCAAGTTTCATAAAAATATATTCACATATAAGCGATTTTAATTATTCTCCATAAGAATAACATTGGTAGTGAGTACGTATGTTTGCTGAAACAAGGAACACAAACAATTGGTTTTTATGCAAATATAAATAGAATTTAACTAGGAGAAGCCACATACCAAGTTCCATCAATATTCAATCATAAATAAGCGCTTTATAACATTCTAGTTATTCTCTATAAGAATTATATGGAGTTGAGAAAGCAGGTTTGCTGCAACGAGGAACAAAAAAAAGGGTTTTTATATACTTATCAATATAACTCAACCAAGTGAAGCTAAATACCAATTTTTATTAATTTATGTTCATAATTAAGGGAGTCATTACAGTTTACTTATTCTCCATAAGAATAACATGGGGGCTGAGTACGCAGGTTTGCTGCTACGGGAATAATCAACGAAAAATCAATTTTTTGTACAAATATCAATATACCAGTACTACGTGAAGCCACATGCCAAACTTCATCAACATACATTCATAAATAATCGAGATATCAAATTTTATTTATCCTCCATAAGGATAACATTGGACAACGTACTGTGTTTAGCACTTTGAATATCTCGGCAACGGTTGGACGTAGAATCACAATTTAAACACCAAAATGATTGATTTGTAGAACTAAACTGATTGGTAAAAGCAAATGTGAAGTTTATAGTAAAATTAATTGTGAAAAAGCTAAAACCCATTTTCCCATAAGATTAACATGGGAGATTTTATGAACATGTTTTTTGGATTTTCTCCGCAACCATATAACCTAGCTTAATGATTCAAAATACCATATTATTTGTTTTTTTAAGCTCTATAACATGGCAAAACCAAAATTAAGTTTTTTAAAAAATGTTGTGTGAAAAATGCAAAAAACTGATTTTTGGAAAATTTAAAACGCCATAAACCCCCCTTTCCATGGTCCGATTTTTCTGGTTATTGAACTTAAAGTCATGAATGTCATTTTACACGTTTGAGCCAAATTTCATCCAAATCGGACGTTTTTTACTCAAGTTATCGTGTTAACGGACACATATATATATATATATATACACACACACATATATATAAATTTGAACGAATAGTGTTTTTGGCATCTGGGGACCTCAAATGAAAAAGTTATCATGGTCTCGGGCTTAAGTCTTACCATGAGACCTACGGTAATAGCTTCTTGCCTTTAGGGGAATTCGCTAAAAGAAAATTAGTAGTTTGTTACATATATATATATATATATATATATATATATATATATATATATATATATATATATATATATATATATACAAAAAACTACTAATTTATATCGCAAAAATATAAAATAAAATTGCAATTCCAAAGAGAATTTCCATCAAATACCTGTTCATAAAGCTTGGTAGATAAACTGCATGTGTACTCAAAAAACATTAAAATAAAACTATTAATAGTATTAACATTCTAAAAAATTGAAAATTAGAGTAAAAATCAAAATGGGATGAATTAAAAACTTCTGGCTTAAACCACGATGAGCAATATGCGAAGATATATTTTCTAACAAATAAAGTATTAATATTATGAATAATTTTTAGCAAAAACTGCAACATATATTTCTTCTTAGAGATAATTTAGACACATTAAATATACTCCTAATATCCCTAGTTAATTGTTCTACAAAGCTATATCTTAAATAAATCAATTTCAAATAAATAAGACCAACGATTTTTTTAAGGGTAGTATTAGTATTGGAATATTGCATTCTCAGGCTCTTCTCTATTCCTAAACCCAAAGGCGGGAATTATAAAAAGTAATTCTTGTGAATGGAAACTACAAGAAATTCAAAATTATTAGTTGACTTAAATTTAATTTTTGTTTTCAAGATTAATCTGTTTTCTTTCTCAAATTATATTTAAACAAGTATCTTCTTATAGGAAGATATTTTGAAAAAGTTGCCAACCACTACGTACACTAAGTGTTTATTTAAATAGTCTCTCTTTGAGTTTCATACGATTTGTGAGAGAGCTTTATAAAAATTTAACAAGGAGAATGTGTTCACGTCTGTATTATAAAATAAATTTTAATCTAAGTACTGACAATGTATGTATATATTGGTCCTGATTCCTATACCGAGACTAATTGAAAAGTACTTTTTATCGAATTTCCCCTATAGGGAAGAAGCTATTACCGTAGTTGGCATGGTAAGACCTAGGCCTGGGGCCATGATAAATTTTCGTTCTGAGGTCCCCAGACCCCAAAAACACCATTCGTTCGAAACTGTATATATATATATATATATGTGTGTGTGTGTGTGTGTGTGTGTGAGACTGTGTATGTGTGTGTCCGTGGGTGCGATATCTCTCGTAAAAATAGTCCAATTTTGATGAAATTTGGTACAAACGTTTAAATCAACATTATGACTTTAAGTACGAAAACCAGCTAGGTGGCTCCATCCAAAGAGGTATTTTGTACCCCAAAAATGTTTTTTTTTAGTTTTTACATGTAATATTTTATGTAAATTTTAGTTCTCACCATTTGATTCAGCTTTAAAAAACACACAATTTGGTGCTTTGATAATTTCTCTCCGTCTCTTGGTTACAGAGATATTGAAAGTGCTAAACAAAGTACGTTGTTCAATGCTATTCTTATGGAGAATAAGAAAAAAATTATATCTCGCTTATTTATAAACGTATACTAACGAAACTTGGTATACGGCTTCATCTGGTTGTGGTCTATTGTTATTTCCACAAAAAAGTTGTACGGATAATTCCCGTAGCAACAAACCTGCGTACGCAGCCCCCATGTTATCCTATATGTAAAATGTAATGTCTCCCTTAATTATGAACATAAATTAATAAAACTTGGTATGTGTCTTCACTTGTTGAGTTATATTGATATTTGCGTAAAAGCTATTTTTTATGTTCCATGTTGCAGCAAACCTGCGTACTCATCCCCCATGTTATTCTTGTGGAGAAAAATCGAAATGGTATATATCGCTTATTTATGATTGTATATTGATGAAACTTGGGATGTGGTTTCACCTAGGTGATTCATATTGATATTTGCATGAAAACTCATATTTTGTGTTCCTTGTTGCAGCAAACCTACGTACTCATTCCCAATGTTATTCTTATAGAGAGGAATTAAAACTGTATATCTCGCTTTTTTGGGAATTGATTTTTATGAAATTTGGTATGCAGCTCAATGTGGTATTAAGTCATATCTTATGCATTGGAAATTCGCTGAGTACGTAAGTTTGCTGCAACGGAGGTATTATAATCATTAAATACATTAGTAAGAGTTCATCTAAACCAAACTAAGCTAAACACACGAAACAAATGTTTAACAAAAACAACCTTGATACACATTCTTTTATTGGAATAAAACTCAAATTTTCGGCTTAAGCCTTCATCAGGAGTAAAAAAATTTTAAAAACAAAACGATGTTGAAACAAATGTTTAACTAGCTTATTTAAATTAATCATCCAATTAATCATCCAATTAACCATTCTATTATATATTAACTGCAACCCTCTCTAACAAGCCAGAATAATGTGATTAGAAGTGGCAAAGATCAATAGTCTCTTCGCGGAGGTCCCAGTCGCTCTTCAGGAGAGTATTTACACGTTGCAGGGGTTTATTTTGACGTCCGTTTAGCTAATAAGGATTAAGGGTTTAAAGGCGCCCCTGCGGTGAGGCTACAGTAGGCCCACCCACCCTTGACAATTAGTAGCACGCCACCTGCCCGCAGGCTACCTTCGGGCGAGGGAGGGAGTAAGTTAAGTCAAAATATTAAATTATTAGCAAAAATATATAAATAAATAATATGAAATGAAATATTTAAAGAAAATGCCGAATTTAGATGGTACCAAGACCAATATTTCGACGAGTTCTTTTCAAAACGTTGAAAAATGCGTCTGACGGAAATATAATTAAAATAAACGGTATCAGGAAACTGACATATACTTTCTCCCTTTTAGCCCAACTTTAATGAATAAATTACTTTTTATTTACTAAATATAGAATACAAAACATGGTTGAATGTACAGAAAATCTTATAAACAAGTTGTTTTAAAAAACATCCACCCAAATCCCTGCTTTGGAGGCACTACAGAATCCATTGCTACACTCGTGGTTTTAAGAGGGGAAATGCCCCCTATTCCCCCCCGGGTTATTAAGGGGCAACATATTTCGAATTAACTCTGTTGGTCAATGCTAAATTGACAAGCATATCAAGTTTGAATTAAATTGATCAGTAAATAAGACAGAAATAGTAATTTTTGTATTCCCCATAAGAATAACATTGGACAACGTACTGCGTTTACCGCTAAATGAAAATTTCAATTTTCTCCGAAACCAGCAATCGTAGAACAGTAATTCAAAATACTAAATTATTTAGTTTTTAGAGCTCTTTTTAATGGTGAATAGTAATATTTTTTAATATTTATGTTTTTTTATGGAAAATCCAAAAAACTGAATTTTGGATGTTTTAAGTCCTGTAATTTCTGAACCCGAATTTTTACAGAAATGCGGGTGGTGTCATTTTATTGGAGAAATAAAGTTCTACAAACGACTAAAGTTTAATCAAAATCGTTAGAGCCGTTTTTGAGAAATTTGGATTTTTCATGTTTTTTGGCGGTTTTTGGGGGATAATTACCCTTAAAAATCAAAAATTCAAAAAATGAAAAAAACACCTGGAGATATCGAGGATTAGTACCTACATACCAAATTTCATAAAAATCGGTCCATTGGTTAGGGCTCTAGCTCTGTACACATCCACACAGACACACACACACACACACACACACACACACACACACACACACGGACACACACACACACACACACACACAGACAGACATCACGTAAAAACCACTTTTTTGGGTTCAGGGAGCACCAAAACGAATATTTCCACTAACAACTCAAATTCGAAAATTCTGACGAAAACAATACTTTCTCCATATACTACGTATAAGGGGGAGAAAGTAAAAAGGAAAAAACATTTTAAATCTTATAATACCGTTTGGTCTACATTAGAAGTCATTTTTGTCCAGTACACATTAACCAAGTAAGGTTAAGAGTGAAAAAGCTTGTAATTTAACCTTTTCGTTGGGTGAGCCTCTATAGAGGAATACCAGTTCGATTACATCCTTATTCGAGTTTTCGTATATATTTTATACGAAATACATACGAAAAATTCATTTTATTTTTTGCATTTTGCTAGAAATCTGAAATTCTAAATGCAGAATTATACAGTTTCGACTTCATTTTTAGCTCTTAAAAACGTGTGGGATTGAAACATGAGCAACTAAAGTTCCATAACTTGGTCGAGCGTAAAATTGTAGATTTTTGAGTTTGTCAGGTGTAGAGTGAGGGAGAAAATTGATTAAACCGATTTCTCAGCTTATATTAATTGTAATTAGTCTTAAGAGGGGGCTCCTGTCTCGCAACAATTCGCATTTCTGCCTGGTTCTCGCAATAAAGATAATACTGTATTAACTTTCAGAGCTCGTCCCTCCTCGACGGTTTATCTGACATCGTTGATCTACGTTTTAAAATATAAATATATATATATATATATATCTTCAATTTCAGTGAGCAGAAATCTGACATCACATCCCCATTATGAAGTCGTAACAACTGAATACTTCTGAATGTTATAGAACAAATGTTACTTTTGATATCTAAAATGTGCTCACTATAATCCCTAGGCATTTTTTACTCTGTAAAATGAACGATAAGTTAACGATTTCGGATAACCCGTTGAGATCCGGGCCTTGAAAGTTAACACTGGGTAATGGGGGAAGCAGGTAGAAACACAAATGTTTCCTTACCGGAGCCCACTCATAAAATAACAGTTCAATTACTTGTCTATGATCAAAGAGCACTTGTATCAAATACGAAATGCAGCGTCATTATAACAGTATGCAACGCTCACCCTAAGAGAGACACATGAGGAGCTCGAGGTCAAAAAAGTACTTAGCGCGGTCTGTTATCAACGTTCTGGCCCAGTGGCTGCAGGGTGATTGATGCGGCCCGCCCCATAAAACAGTGGTCATTAGCCCCCACCCTCTCGCGGCAATATGTTTTGGTGAATCTCCACCGGCAGCTGCCCTGCCCTCTCAGCAGATTGCTTTCACCCTTGGATGTTACACGTCTTCCTTTAAATCTTCCAGGAATAGGATAACGGTAACGATGTTTGTCTCAAGAACATTTTTCAATTGAGTACCATTTACATTCACAAGTTACATACATTTACATTTCAACAATATTTTATCAATCATTCAAAACAGTTTAAAACATTTGCAGCATCAAGCATTGATGCGTCGGATCTTGTAAAAGCATTTAAAATCCCGAATTTAAGATTTGAATGTCAAAATAGTTTCTTTAAGCAATTACTCAATCCTATGAAGGACATTTAATCTAAAACATACTAGTTTGATAAATATTAAAGTGATCAATCAAATTAAGCTCTCGGTGTGAACTGAAAAAATATTTTAGTAACGAAACTGTAATTTCATGCAGTATTTTGTATGGGACCATGGAATAACTGATTCCTTATTATAAAATTACTTTTAAGCGAAAGCCAAACTAATTTTTTAATGTAATAATGTGATCCATACTAGGTCCAATTACGGCTTCATTTCTACCAAAACAGGTATTTTGGAATCTACCAAAATGAGCTACTTCCAATTATAATTAAACAACATATTTTTTGAATGAATTCAAACAGATGGCATAAAACTAATTCGGAGCATATTTTAAATCTTGAAATGGTCTTACGATTATACCGTTACCGTATTTCTATGAAAGTATAGGCGAGCGTAAATGTCCATGTTTTGATTTAACTTGGGGAAAAAGTCAACGCAAACCATATCCTCAACCCATCAGGCCTCACACATGATTGAGTAACAAAAGAGAAAACTAGTTCGCACGCACCACGCTGACGTTAGGGAAGTGAATTTCCCCAGTAAAAACTTTCAAAAATCAAATAACGGGTTTAACAAAAATTTGTGATATTTTTTGCAAAATGGAAAATATTCAGTTTTTTGGCTGTTCTGATGCACCTGGTTCTATTTAAATGCAGTATTAGGAAGGCAATGATGTGAATTGTAAGCTTAGGAGGATGTACCATCAGGATCAAAAATCGGTATGGGGGTATTAGGAGTGATAAAACTACATCAAGATATGAAAAACAGCCTTTTCAAATGTAAAATCCCCATAAGACAACGTACTGTGTTTCAATTTTAATTTATTTAATAAATCGGTAAGTATTAGTGCTAGAATGAGGGGGCTTAAAATTTTCGCCTTTTTACGTTCTATAACCTCTTATCCATTAATCTTACATTTAGGGTTTATCTGACCCTTTTTGGGCCCAAAAACTCAAATTTTAAAATTTAAAATCCCCAAAAAAGAGGATTAGAGTTTTCCGATTGTTTTTCCCAACGAACTTGTCCAACTGATTACAAAAAGGAATGTCCCTACCAAATTTGAAGTAAAAATGCGACCGCTAGAGTGCAAACACACACACACATATATATATATATATATATATATATATATATATATATATATATATGTCTATATATATATATATAGAATTTTGAACGACCCCCCCCCCAAAACGTGATCAGGGGGTCACGTTAGGAACTTCTATGGTGGTCCCAGGCTTAAGTTTCACCGTGCGGGTCATGCTAATAGTTCACATTCCAAAGGAAATTCACTAATAAACAGACAGAGCCTACTACATTCTTATAGTTGTATAGACAATTTAAAACTCTTACTTTGTTTTCAACAAATTATTTGTACAACAGTAGTATTATCTGTACTTAATTTTATCTAAAAAATATTAGTTTTTAGAGTTGTCTATAAATTTAGTGTTTCCAGACGTACTAGTTTAGGCTTCAGTCATATTATTGAAGTCAATACTGTATGGAACAAACTCGTAATGTATCCATTACAATACAATTTCACATTAACATTCAGACTTTTTCTAAGAGCATCTCCTTTAACAGCTCCTTTATGTCCACCCTCATTCAAACCCCAGCGTGAGAGCCCCACAACAGTGTAGCGGGTGCCATTCTGCCATTCTGGAGTATTTACTCCCAAATATTTGTGGCGTGGAAGGGTTGATGGCTATCCGTCAGTGTGACATTCTGTTGACAAATACCGAGGGTGAGGCTATAGTAGTAGGCAGCTGGCCTCGTGGCCTCGTGTGGGGCCTCGGTCCTCTCGTGTACTTGTGGCACAGTACTCGCCAAAATGGCCGTTCTTTGTGGCACGGTGTATTGTCAACGTACTCCCCCACGCCGTCAACAGGCCGTTGTCCGGTGGAGGTTTAATACAATAAATAGTTCTCGAACTATGTTTATTGCGAGGAAAAGTGAACTTATTGACTTACAAGAGTTTTATTTAGAAAGGTATTTGTGTAATATTCACTACTGTAGTGTACTAATGCGTATGCACAACCGCTTTAAGTTGTAACCCATACTGAATAAGCCAAACCGTAACAGGAACTTATGAGAAAACCAATTCGATAAGCCGTGTGATTTGATTTCACCAAAAAAACTAAAATAATGTGAACTAGCGAAGCTGTTGAGAAAACTAGTTTATTTAAACTAAAAAAATTCGTTACTTATAGTCCAGGTGTAAATCGAGGACTTGCAATGAGTTTTGCAAAGGAATTCGTTAACAAGCTCCGTTACCAAAGCTGTCTAAGGCCTTTTGATTCGCTGCTATTCTGTGTTATGCTTTGTTTACTGCAATATTTGTGTTTTATCGAATTCTCTATTTAAATATGATTAATAACCCGCTGGAACCAACGCTGGCATCAGATGATGTAGTTTGTGCAAATCCAACATACTTGCAATGTGCACGACATACCTATCAAGTGTTCTAATCATGTGCAATCTGCAATAATCTTTTTGTGGGAATATGAATTGGGACTAGAACTCCTGGTAAGGAACTCGTCAACGAATCCCCTCGACTGTACATTATTAGTAAACAAATAGATCAAGAAAGATGTCTAAATCTGTTTCATAAGAGGTAAATTAGAGGTAGCTTTGCACGTAACTGAAGACACCGATAAAGTAGTATAATACCCCCGTCGCAGCAAACCTGCATACTCAGCGAATTTCCAATGGAGATATAAATGTCTTAATACTACTTAAAGCCACTTACCAAGTTTCATAAAAATATATTCACAAATAAGTGATATATACAATTTTAATTATTCTCCATAAGATTAACATTGGGGCTGAGTACGCAGGTTTGCTACTACGGGAGCCTTTGGCAAAAAATTGGTTTTTTTTTGGACAAATATCAATATACCACAACGAGATGAAGCTGTATCCCAAGTTTCGTCACAAACCTCAGTATCGGTACACGTTCATAAATAAGCAAGATATAAAAATTTTCTTTTCCTCCATAAGAATAACATTAGACAACGTACTGTGTTTAGCACTTTCAATATCTCGGTAACAAATTGACGTAGAGGAATGATCAAAATACCAAATTGTGTGTTTTTTTAAGCTGAATCCAATGGTGAAAACCAAAAACTATTTCAAAAATTATACTAAAAAATTATAAAATACCCCCGTCGCAGCAAACCTGCGTACTCAGCGAATTTCCTATACATGAATATATTTCTTACTACCACATAAAGCCACTTACTAAGTTTCATAAAAATACTTAAATAAATAACTGATATATACATTTTATTTATTCTCCATAAGAATAACATTAGGACTGAGAACGCAGGTTTGCTGCAACAAGGACGATAAAAATATGTTTTTTTTGCAATTATCAATATACCTCAACCAGGTAAAGCTACATACCAAGTTTTAATGATTTATGTTCATAATTAAGGGAGATATAAAGCTTTAGGTATTCTCCATAAGAATAACATTAGGGATGAGTATGCAGGTTTGCTGCTAAGAAGATAATCAACAAAAAATCGATTTTTTGTGCAAATATCAATATACCAGTACTAGGTGAAGCCACCTACCAAGTTTCATTAATATACATTCATAAAAAATCGAGATATCAAATGTTATTTATTCTCCATAAGGATAACATTGGACAACGTACTGTGTTTAGCACTTTGAATATCTCGGCAACGGTTGGACGTAGAATCATAATTTAAACACTAAAATGATTGTTTTGTAGATCTAAACTGATTGGTAAAAGCAAATGTGAAGTTTACATTGAAATGAACTGAGGAAAAGCCAAAAACCTTTTTCCCATAAGATTAACATGGGAGATTTTATGAGCTGGTTTTTTTGGATTTTCTCCACAACCACTTAACCTAGGTTAATAATTCAAAATACCATATTATTTGTTTTTTTAAGCTCTATAACATGGTCAAAACCAAAATTATGTGTTTTAAAAATTTTAGGGTGAAAAATGCAAAAAACTGATTTTTGGAAAATTTAAAACCCCCATAAACCCCCCTTCCCGTGGTCCGATATTTCTGGTTTTCGAACTTAAAGTCATGAATGTCACTTTACACATTTGAGCCAAATTTCATTGAAATCGGACGTTTTTTACTCAAGTTATCGCATTCACGGACACATATATATATATATATATATATATATATATATATATATATATATAGATAGATAGATAGATAGATATATATATACATATATATAAATTTGAACGAATAGTGTTTTTGGCATCTGGGGACCTCAAAACAAAAATTTATCATGGTCTCGGGCTTAAGTCTTACCATGAGACCTACGGTAATAGCTTCTTCCCTATAGGGGAAATTCGCTAAAAACCATTTTTTGGGTACAAAACCCCCCCAAAATACCTCTTCTGAAAGAGCGATCTGGCTAGTTTTCGAACTTAAAGTCATAAATGTTGCTTCACATGTTTATACCAAGTTTCATCAAAATCGGATGATTTTTACGAGAGTTATCGTGCTCACGGACACACATACACACACACACACACACACACACACACATATATATATATATTTATATATATATATATATATATATATATATATATATATATATATATATATATATATATATATTTACAGTTTCGAACGAATGGTGTTTTTGGGGTCTGGGAATCTCAAAACGAAAAGTTATCATGTTCCCGGGCCTAGGTCTTACCATGCCGACTACGGTAATAGCTTCTTCCCTATAGGGGAAATTCGCTAAAAGGTAACCAATGAACACATCCCGTCCTGTCCTCCCCTCACCACCTCTGTAGCCTTAGGATTCCCAATTCACAACAAATTACAACATCCCTTTTCTTTCTTTTCTGTAGCCCTAGTCAAAGATTCAAATTAAGGAACTGCGTCCCTACAGTTGTTGCTCCACCACGCTACCAAGCATGAACGGAGGTTGCGTCAGTTGGTGGTCCGCGTAACGCAGCAGCCTTTTCATTCAGGTGATAAATGATCACAGTCCGTCATCCCGACAAAGCGGTCCATCAGTGGCCCTCGAGTCTGAGTCAACTATTAGCGCTGGAATGCTGGGACAGCAACAGTAGTGCCGCAGGAACTGTGATGAATCGAGGCTAAACAAACACAGCCATCCGGAGTAGCTGTCCGCCTGCGGTAGTGCGGTGAAGATGATACAACTTCTCGCCGTGAAGAAAGAGTTGGGTTTTGGCTTTGTGATTCAGAATACTGGAAATAGTCTGAGGGTATTTCGTTCTCTACAATCAGTGCACACGCAAGCACTTTGATTTCCATAATATGTTCCCCACGTCTTCGCGAAATATGAATCTGTAATAACTCAACATTAAGAGTCTTCATCACCGGAAGTTGCTAGACGCCAACTTTAAGTTTTGTTCCATAAGGCCAATGTTAACTTTGTGCCTACATTACTCCTCACCTGATCGTCACAAACAATTCATTTTGGTGTAAAATTAAAGGTTTCGTCGCCCTCTAGGGAAATACAATGTCAAATTCCTTAATTTGGGTATCATAATTTCATAATCAATAGTTTAATTTTGAACTGAAATATTGTACATGTTCTCATTAATTTGTAAGAAAATCCAAATTCGACTATTGTATTTCCCTATAGAACGACGAAACCTTTAATTTGACACCAAAATTAATTGTTTGTGACGATCAGGTGAGGAGTAACGGAGGCACAAAGTTAACATTGGCCTTATGGAACAAAACACCAAGATGGCGTCCGGCAACTTCCGGTGATGAAGACTCTTAAGTAGAAGCAGTAACCTTTAGAGTACGCCATCGATATTTACATCGATGGAGTAGGCTAAGAGCTACTAGGTGACCTCACACGTGGTTAGATTATATAAAGTAGGCGGCTCCTCCTCCCTCCCAGCAGTTTTGAAATTTTATTTTTTGGGTTTGGCAAGACCAACACTGAAGGAAGAGATTCCACGGTGATTGAAAGGTGGATAGAGAATCGCCACTAGTCCCAGTTCGTCCCATCATTGATTTTGCAACCCCAACCCAATAGACAAGATGACATTTTTGCAGTGCAGTATTTTACTGGATCTCCAAATTTAGCAGGTATCGTAAGGCCTCGAGAAAAGTTAAATTTAAATTTCTTCCCGACTTCCCTAGAAATATAAGATAAACATAGGCATGTAACATTATCGATGTACATTTTGCTAGTTCTACATCTCGAATATCCTACCAAACGAATTTTTATTTAACAACATAAATATTTATCTCAGAAAATTCAATCGGAATTTCTATACAAAACACATAAAGCCATTTGAAATATAGATATTACCTAAGATTTACGTTCTTCTGTAGGATTGGTTTTGGTAATTTTGAATGTTATTTTTGATGGTTTTATAGTTGCTAAATAATTGATTACGTGTAAAGCTGCTTCAGTAAGACATTATTTGAGCTCAACTTTATTATGTATGCAGCATTTGTACATTTACAACACTGGTAATTATTTGTATTTATTATTATTATGTTCTAAATTGAATGAACATATATGTATAGCAGTATTTCAATTAAATAAATAAAATAAAGTTACGAGAGATTATTTATAATTTACGCATCTCTTTTAGTTAACATCACATTTTACCCATTTTACACATTTTTGTCGATGCAGTAGGGCCTAGTCAAGAAAATGGATGGGGTTTGAAACCCGGATATCACAAAATGTTCAATATAATATAATGGTATTAAAGTGAAACACATTAATAGTGGTTGTGGTTTTCTGTGGTAACACCTAATAATGTCATCGGTAGCTTCTGTAAACTCTTTCCTTATCTCCCTTTACTATGTATGTACATTTGGTTTTAAGTGCCCAACTAATACTGTTAAGAGGGGGGTGCAGTCACCTGCTTATCTGGTTCTCCCATAAGACCAATGTTACCTTTGAAATCCCGGCCCTCCTCAACGGATTATCCAAAATGTTGATTTATAGATAATTTTATAGAGAAAAAATATAACTAGCGCTATCAGTAAGCAACATTTTTATCTCACAAATAATAAGCTGTCAATAAAATTCCAAAATATTCAATATGCTATATTTTTTGTATTATTTCTATGCTTACCTTAACAATCCAAAAAAGGAGTGATCCAAATCGATTTCATGCGTCCGAAGACTTATCATCAGTGGATGTATATGAAACCAGGTTTTTTTAAGTTATCATCCACAACAAAACTTTTTGGAATAGGTATAGAATAAGATTCCACTGTAGTATTACTGCTCTGCTACTACACATTAATTGACACATATATAAATATATATAATGACAATTTTAAACACTGAAGAGCCATTAGAAACATTTATAAGGAGCTCCCAACCCCCAGAGGCTGCATGCTACGACATATTTTTAGGTTAACTATGTTTTAAATCAAAATTATTCTCTCTGAAATCGCTAGGTATTTTTTGGGCTTTGAAAGTTAACATTGACCTTATGGGAGAAGCTGGTAAAAACCAAAATTGTTTCGTGACTGGAGCCCACTCTTAACTCCAAAACTCATATAGAGCTCGCGGGTTGTACCCAGTGAGAGTCGGCAGCTGGGGGAAGGTCTGCTCGCAATTACCACCTCCGCAGGTGTCCAGTGATTCACCCTCAGCTGTGTTCTAGTCAGCTGTACTCACGCATCTTGCCCCCCCACCCCTACCACGGGTCGTGTATACCCTATTATACTGATTGATCGATTGTTATTAGCCCAGAACAAACCAGCCCCTTTTCGATTGGAGGATTTATGTAAATCTCATTGACGCACGAGCGTTCTGTTATAGCGTCTTCATATGAACAGGAATGGTTTGGGAACGGTGAGGGTTGAATTAGACATTTATTTTCATTCGTGTAAGATATTGATATATATTGTTTCAAACTCCACGTGACTGTTTATTAACCGAGTTAACACGTTAATTTTAGACAAGATAGCCTATGCGACGTCGTGACGTGAATTTCTAATCTGCGATCCCGTCCGTCTTGTTGTGAAGAATATCTGGAAAATAACATAATTTATTAGCAATAATTCAAGAAAAGTGGTAATTGTGGTTGAGATCAACCTACTTTAGCAGAAAATAATTTACAATCTTAAAAAATTTACGTCTAGAACCAAACAAACCGTTGCAAGTGTTTTATTGTACACTATTTCACCATTCGGACAATAATTTATAGTATTCAAGCAAGTTTCAAAACTAGATTGGTTTAATATTTGGGTGCAGTTCCGTATCTGGGCTACCTTACTATCGAATGAAAATATCGAAGTTTTAACAATCGATGTATTTATCGAACGAAAATATCAAAGTTTTAACCATCAATATATTGACTACTCAAATTAATCAATCGTTATATCGATTACTACTAAAAGTAACCGACAAACAAATAGAAACAAAAATAATAACTTAAACTAAAGTTAGAATGTTAATCAAACCGAACTTTGCATTTTCAAAAAAGGTGTTTTCCAACGCATTAATTCTTACGTCGTGGCCGCCATTGACCTTTTTTTGGCATCGGAATTTGACGGAATTTTCACCACGTATGTTTTGTCTCCACTCACATTACAATTAGGATTATAAGGTATAAGTTCTTTTTCTAGAAGAAAACTAACACATTTTTCGATCGAACTGAACACATTTTTACACAAATAGCGAAAATTCACAAAATCACAATCACGTTCGGCTTCCATTTCTATTAACTTTAAGTTATAGTAATTGTAAAATGTAAATAAACAATTTCAATTATTATTGTTAAAAAACATATGATTATAAAAAACCGAATAATGTTCAATTAAACTTGTTCGATAAATACATCGATTGTTAAAACTTCGATATTTTCATTCGATAGTAAGGTAGCCCAGATACGGAACTGCACCCTAATATTTAAAATAATGTACCATATTTCTGTACAGTTTAAAGGTATTTTCATCATTCACCTACAAGTATTACATTATGGACACAAAACCTGTAGTTTTCCATATTAGGGTAAGTGCACAATCAAATGGCCACCTAGTTGGTAACAGATTGGGTTTCAAATGCAACATTTTAATAAACAAATTTAAAGTCATAAACCCCTTTAAAACCAATTTCAATTAATATTTTGTTTTAAGAAGTCTAAGTTGGATTGATTCCATGATACCATATGTCCAAGGCGGGTCCAAATTCATATTTTACTGGCCACTATCTGGAGCTGGTGCATGTCCTGCCTGTGGTAAACGGTGTGTGAAGTGTTCGCGGAAGATAAATTAGTATCATCTGTCTCATAGGTCTGTTCATTCCCTTACGCATTTGACGTTTAAACCTCAATATTGCCGGTATATTACTTAACTACGTAACAAAACCGTTCGGTTGATAAAAACACATTATTATGAAATCATAAAAATCACATTAACCACAATACAATTTATTACAAAAACCACACAACATGTTTTGGTTCTCATAACTTCAAAGTAACAATCCTCAAAAAACCCTAATATTTTTCCTATATTTAGCCAATCCAAAGAAACCTTCTAAAAACATCATTAGTAAACCTAATGAGGTATGTCATGTGGACCCAGTTTCGAATCATTACAAATTCTATGTGATTGCCGAAGGAAATCTGTAAATTATCATGCGGGTACTCTGACTTCTACGCTGCCCAATCTCCTATCTACCAATCAGTTTTGCCCAATTATTCTTTGAGTTTGAATGAATCGTCATTGCACACAAAAAGCCAGTCAATCCGCTTAAGAGTGGGTGACCTCCAGTCACAAAACAATATGGTGTTTCTACATGTTTCCCCATAAGGCCAATGCTAACTTTCAAAGTCTGTTCCTTTCCAACGGCTTATCCGACATTGTTGCTTTACAGATTATTTAAAAGAGCAAAACTACGACATCACCAAAACAAAGTTCAATAAAATTCCAAAATATTCAGTATTTACTATTTTCTATGGGTGAACTGTTTGTGAGATCGAAATGTTGCTTACGAATCACTAAATATTTTGTTGTTCCTTAAAATCGACCATAAATCAACGATATCGGATAATCCGTTGAGGAGGGACGGGTTTTGAAAGTTAACATTGACCTTATGGGGGAAGCACGTAATAACAGAGAACTGGAGACCCCAGCGACATTTCTGATCACAGTATATTGCCCAATGTTTTAAGGGAAAGTGATCCGAACTCCTCAGTCTTTGTGGACACCTTGGGATTTGTACCCGTGACTCCTCGAACCGAAGTCCAAGACGCTAATTGTTAGGCTAGCTGCCCAAACAAATGAATGAAACAAGTCTCTATAAATTAAACAAATGGAAAATTCACCCGGAGAAAAGCAAACCAGTTTCCCCCGAGCGTGTAACCTGCCGGGGTTATCTCTCGCGAATCCTGGTCAAACGGATTGCGGGGGCTCATTGGGAGGCGACGGACCGTACCACTTCCGTTTCTTTGACCCTGCAGGTAGCGACCACCCACACCTGGCCGTCCCAGACCCCAGACTGCTCGTCGCCACGGCACAGGTGGGTAGCGGAAGTTGTAAATGGCCCTCGGCGAAAGTGTGTGAAGGACCCTTGAGGGCCCTCTGCTGCATTCCTAGTCACAATAAACCCCAAAAAACTGGTCGGATGTTCAGGACAGTGTTGATTTATTAGGTGTCCGTGTACGGTTTTGATGCGGCTAGGGGATGTTCAGAGTTGTTGGAGTAATGCGTATGTTGTTAATGTGAATCAAAGTGATTTCAGTATTAACAGTATTTGCTCCTGGTATTTCATAATGGATATTAGGTTAAGCTACCAAGAGATCACAAAGTAAGTTGTTCTGTTGTAAAACAACAAAATTTTTAACCATTGTCACAGGAATGTTGCTTGAATAATGTAAGCGTGCGCTGACCTAGGATATGCATACTTGTTATGATTCTCTATTGAAATAATAATTAAATCAGACTGTTAGAAATATATTTTATGACGAATTTTTAAACTTAAAACTAGGGTGGTAAAATTGTATGAATTTAATATTTGATTAAACAACTGCCTAGTATTTACCAGACGCGGCAGGTGCTTCCCCTAAAATGTAATTCATCATCTTTTCCTACATAACCCATGTTTTCCATCAAGTTTTCTTGGTAGTTTCATCTCTCCTCTTGAAATTTTCAAGATTGAATTTTCAACGAAGAAGGACCTCACATTTCACTCTACGAACACAAAAAGTCAACCAGTTATATTACAACATCAGAAACCAGGGAGGACAATGTCAGACTTAAGTTGCCAGAGACAGAGGGCGGTATGATCACGGCGCGCTAATCCACTTTGCCGGGGGCAATATTGCCAACCCCCCCAAACACCAACCCCCCCACCACCAACCCCTCTCGCCGCGCCACCCCTCCAACACAGATTACCGTTCGGCCGCCAGATGATGTACAAAGCCAACAACGATTATAAGGTTATTAAAACCGTCAATTTGCACCCAACCCGACATCTAAATTACCACTGTTGAAAGGATAAGGCTAAGCCTTATATGGAGCGTGAGATTGATTGTCCACTTTATTGCTTTGAATTCGCAATGAAAGAAAGCGCCTTTTTAGTAAAGGAAAAAGGGTCTGTAGAATTAAATGGTGTTCTCAGCGTGGTTTAACTACGCTATTGCAGCAAAACGCGAGTTGTTCAATGGTAGTTTAAAAGTTAACTCCTTCAAATTGCATATTTAATTTTGTACATGGAAAAGATAGAGAAATAATTACAAAGAAGCCCTTATTACGTTACGTGAAAGGTTGGATTCATTGTTTCTTACGTTTAAAGTATATAAACTGATAGTACCTGTGGTCGAGCTTTGCTCGGGAGAGGTCAGTAGTTTAGATGACTTGGAGTAGTTATTCACCAAGTCTTCCTACTTATTAACATATTTTCTTAGCTCATTTGCCTTTTTTATGCATATTTAGTCACTCCAGTTATTATTTATAACTCAATGCCCCTTTGGTTAATTTTGTTTATGACATTACCACACTGTATGTAATCTTCATTCAATGGCTTTAGTTACTGTTCTCAGGAAACTACATATTTTTTTAAACTAAATGAATAGTTTAACAATATTAACAATTCGTTTCTGCATAGCTACAACGACATGAATTCAATCGTCATCAAGAAAGCTAAATCATAGTGACAAGAGGATTAGGCGGCTGCATCAGTCACAAAGGGTAACATAGTTTTTCGACTGAAGCCTCAAATTACAACTCTGACTTGGTTTTAAAAATTCAAATCATCATGATCAAAAATCAAAATCATTTCACGTCTTAGAATTGGTTACTGCATTGTTTCGGAATATCTACACATAATGAAAATTATAAATAACCATCTTTGATTATAAAGTAGAAATAGGATCATTCGACCATGTTCTACTTGGCTGCCTGAAATACCTCTAAAATTAATTTAAAATACCCCCGTAGCAGCAAACCTGCGTACTCAGCGAATTTCCAATGCATATATATGTATCTTAATACCACATAAAGCCACATACCAAGTTTCATCAATATACATTCATAAACAAACGATTTATGACATTTTAATTATTCTCCATAAGAATAACATGGCGGCTGAGTATGCAGGTTTGCTGGAGCAAGGAACACAAAAAATGGGGTTTTATACAAATATCAATATAACTCATGTAGGTAAAGCCACATACCAAATTTCATTAATTTATTTTCATAATTTAGGGAGATAACACGTTATTTATTCTCCATAAGAATAACATGGGGCTGAGTACGCAGGTTTGCTGCTACGGGAGCCTTTGGCAAAAAAATTGTTTTTTTGAGCAAATATCAATGGTCCACAACCATATAAGCCGTATGCCAATTTTCGTCAGTATATGTTCATAAATAAGCGAGATATAAAATTTTTATTTTCCTCCATAAGAAAAACATTAGACAACGTACTGTGTTTAGCACTTTCAATATCTCGGTACCCAATTGGCGTAGAGAAATGATCAAAATACCAAATTGTGTGTTTTTTTAAGCTGAATCCAATGGGAAAAACTAAAATTTGACTATTTCCAAAATTATATGTAACAAATTCGAAAACCCCATTTTTGGGGTACAAAACCCCCCCAAAATACCCCTTTGGATGGAGCGATCTGGCTGGTTTTCGAATTTAAAGTCATAAATGTTGCTTTACACGTTTATACCAAATTTCATCAAAATCGGATAATTTTTACGAGAGTTATCGTGCTCACGGACACACACACACATATATATATGTATATATACAGTTTCGAACGAATGGTGTTTTGGGGTCTGGGGACCTCAAAACGAAAAGTTATCATGGTCCCGGGCCTAGGTCTTACCATGCCGACTACGGTAATAGCTTCTTCCCTATAGGGGAAATTCGCTAAAAGGAACATTACATTCCCTGTAAATGTAATGGACCTCCTTCAAAATAATTATGACAATACAATTCATGCACTTTTGTACTTCATTCTATCTAGTGACATCAAAATTTAAAAATTATATCAAATTTTAGTTATATCTATCTGTACATATACTGAATAATGAAATTATGATAATGTAAATTATTTTATGTTTTATGGCTAGCCATGGGCATCTTTTGTCATGAAGCCAGAATAAAGGATTAAACAACGCAATGGTATTACTGTGACAGTTCACTGATTGATTATAAACAGCTCTTATGATTCTTTTGTTTTGATTTTAAACTCAATAAGCCCAATGTTATTTTTTCAACTTTTCATATTCGTATTTTTACATTATTTCATATTTCCTGGAAATGAGACCTGTCTAGAATATATTTTTAATCCAGAAATTAGTTATTACCAACATTTGAAGGAAATCGTTGGGGCCGTTTTTGGGATCAGAGTTGCAAGCATACACGCAAGCAATCAAACCTTACTCATATTAGAGTATTAGCATTGACTATATAGTCAATGGTATTAGATAGATTAGATTAGTTAGATGTAGGATAGGATTGATAATGTTCAATAAGAACTTTAACAAATATTTAATTATGTTATATTATTTGGAGACAAGTTATTAACAACAATTTTGAACGTACTTTTGGACGGACTTTGTCATTAATTTTTGACCAAATTAGGACTTAGTAGTTATTACAACGCTGCATAAATGGGGGCACTCATATAAAAACAATACCCCCATTGCAGCAAACCTGCATACTCAGCGAATTTAAAATGGTACTTAACTAAGTCATGAAGCCACTTACCAACTTTCATCAAAGCATATTCATGAATAAGCGAGATATGACATTTTATTTATTCTTCATAAGAAAAACATTAGGGCTGAGAATGCAGGTTTGCTGCATCAGGGACCACAAAAATCTGGTTTTTATGCAAATACCAATATCATCACTAGATAAAGCAACATACCAAGTTTTACCAATTTAAGTTCATAAAAATGTAAAATATCACATGTTTCGAATCTCCATAATAACAACAACATAATAGCTGCTGAGTACGCAGATTTGCTGCCATGGGGCCACAAAAAATGTGTTTTGTATACAAATATCAGTAAACCTCAACCATGTTTGAAGCCACATACCAAGTTTCATTGGAATATATTAATTAATAAGCGAGATATAAAATTTTACTTATTCTCCATAAGATTAACATTGGACAACGTACTGTGTTTAGCACTTTCAATATCTAGGTAACCAATTGACGTAGAGCGATGATCAAAATACCAAATGGTTTTGTTTTTTTAAAGCTGAATCCAATAGTGTAAACTCTAGTTGGGCTTTAAAAATAATTATATGTAAAAAGTTCAAAAAAACTTTTTTTGTACAAAACCCCCCTTATAATGGTGCAATCTGCCTGGTTTTCGATCTCATGAAAATAGATACTGCCTTACACGTTTATACCAAATTTGATCAAAATAGGATAATTTTTACGAAGTTATCGTGCTCACGGACACATATATATGAATTTAAACGAATGGTGTTTTTGGCAGCTGGGGACCTCAAAACGAAAAGTTATCATGGTCCCGGGCCTAGGTCTTACCATGCCACCTACGGTAATAGTTTCTTCCCTGTAGGATAAACTCGCTAAAAATAGCTAAAAATCGCTAAAAATGGTACAGCTAAAATTCACAGGTCAAATCTTTGAATTAACCATATACTTAACAAATATTAACCACCTATTATTTATGAAAATTTAATTACATGTTAGTTAGCAATTTTAAATTAATTTAGTTTGTATAGTTAGACTGCTACTGTATTTTATATGATTCATTTTAAAATAAGCCTTTTTGGCAAGGTAACGGTCCTACTAATATTATAAATGTGAAAGTTTGGATGTTTGTTTGGATGTATGTATGGATCAATTAAGCTAAACTTTTGCACGATCATAGCTTACATATCACATTAACATATAGACCTGATAATGTCCACATCCAAGCTTAGGGATCCACCTCTCGGGTCCTGTAAGTTCCAATGCAAATCTTATGGACGGATGTAAGTTATAAAATTACCAGCTGTAGTTGTTTGTCACTTAGGGAAAAGGAAATCAGATGGTAAAACAAAACAAAGATTCGATAGCGCTGGTCAGGTAAGTATTTTTAATGTATTTTAATTTGTCGCGAGCGAAGCCGTGGGTGGCAGCTAGTATTATATAATTTTATGTGGTCATTGATGAATAAATAAAATAATATAGTAATACTACAACCTATCCTACTAATATTATAGATATGAAAGTTTAGGATTTTAGAGTTCCATAACGCAAAAATCACTGGACCTATTAAGCTATACCTTTGCATGGAAATAGCTTACATATCACATTAATATATAGACCTATAACATCGTGGGGCTCAACCCCATGGGCCCTGTAAGATCCAATACAAATCTTATGAGAGGATATCGTTTATAAAATGACCCGCTGTAGTTAAGTTGTTTCTCAGTTACTACAAAATAAATTATATGGTAAAATATAAACAAATAAGTGATAGGTTAAAATGTTAAATGTTTTTTGATTCCTCGCGTGCGAAGCCGCTGGTAGCAGCTAATAATACATAAAACAATAATACATTAATAATAATACTTAAAACAATAGGAGCATATATTTGTGTATCCTTTTCAAACCACGCCAAACATTCCCCGCCAATAATTAACACTCATTAAGGTCTACACGAAAAGCTACTTAATCGAAAATTCAAAAGCCGACGTTAAATAACACATCAGGCTTTCACGCCGCGAGAGGGCGGGAAGTCTACAATAACCCCTAACAATATAACCTGGCTTATCAGGGGTAGTTTATGTCGTCAAATTAGGCGTGGGGGGAGGGGGGTAGGGAAGGGGAGGAGGAATCTACGTGTATTTGCCTTCTAACGGGCAGCAATTCAATCAAGGCAACCCCATCATTCATTTTCATTAGTTTGCCGAGACCGTCCGCAGATTGTTATAAATGGTGCAATGTTATGAGATCACTAAACACATACGGGGCTAACGTAACGCACCCACTCACGCACACCCACGCACGCGCGCACTCCTGGGAGCGTTATTAGCGCCCCATCCCGCGCTGAGATATCTCCCTCTCACTCCAGAGGTGCTCGCGGTAACCGCTCTTTACGAGGCCCCGGAGCAGCGCTTATTCCTTCCCCTCTTTACACTTTCAATTTACAAAGAAAAATCGAGTGTTAAAGTGGTTTGTGTTTAAACTTTTTCTTGTACAATATTGTAACCGTTTATGCAAAATTAAATACAACATTGTAGATGTTAAACAAATGTAGATATTTCTCTAGGTGCTCATCGTAGATTTTTCTCTAGACGTTGTTATCGCAGATGTTTTCTACAATGTTATTTTCTGTTGTAAAACAACCCTCACATATTTAAACTTACATAGCGCTCTTTTGCGTTCAGGCAATATGATACATTATTTTAAAATCGTACTTTCTAAACATACTTGGACGAAAACAGTCATACCTACTCGTTTTACGATGTATGTAGTTTAAGTAAGTATGTAGATTATAGGAATTCTCTGAATTTTTTTAATTTCAATAATTACAAAGGGGATTGTATATAACATAATTATGTATATTTTCTTGTTATAAGGTTTCCAAAATAAATAAATGGAAACGTGTGATCATTATCATTATGGTATACTAATTCTTCACCTAGTTTTGAAATTTTCCCCAATGAAATCTTAACTCCGAAAAGGCAAAGCCCTTATAGACACACTAGTCACTAATTCTCCAACTTCCCAGTATGCTGGAGAGGTGCTGGTATTTGGTGCACTGATTCTTTAGGACTAAAATAGGATACGTAAAGGTTATTGAAAAATACAGGTTATGTTACTCCGTCTTCAGCTGTTGATCCAAACTGGACTACGGCGGTTTCAGAAGCGTATTGTGCTTCCTTCTTCAGGTCTTGAATTTCAATAAAATCTGAACAGAATTTCAGAATTTGCATGTCTGTTGTCAAAAGTTTCAAAATACACATATCAGCGAACATACACACACGACACACGACAACGAAAAACGTTTGAAGTGCACTTAACGCGTACCGGCCTTTAGGTGAACGCCGACTAAGTAAAAGTTTCTGATATCAATTTTATAATAGGGCTCCACCCCACGGGTCATCAAAGTTCCTATGTTACTTATTCGAAATAGTTCAAACTTCCCATCTAGCCACAAGGCTGTAATTTGGCTCATCGGTGGAACTAATGTTAAGGGCAGTTAAGGTTTAACAAAAATAAAAAATTCAAATAAAAAACTAAGCAATATAGTTCAATTTTAATCCAAACCCTTTTAAAATTAAATACCATGTGTAAGATCATTACAAACCGCTAATGCATACCTATGCACCAAAACTAATTAAATATTTAGATTTTTAGAAAAAGATTTTAAAAAAATCTATATAAATTATAGTAAAGTACCTGGGGGCGGAGCTTTGCTCGGGGAAGGTCAGACAGTTTGTTTAGGTGACTTGGAATAACTTTTCAGCATGTCCCCCTACTGACGAGCAGATTTGCTTAGCTCACTCACCTCTTTTCTGCATGTTTAAGTCACTCCAGTTGTTATTATATCTCCATAGTTTTGCAATTCATTATAAATATGAGTGTTGTATGTAATCTTCATTCAATGGTTTTAGTCATGGTTTTCAAGAAACCACATATTTTTACTTAAACTACATGAGTATTTCTTTGACAGGTCACTGATTGATTAAACAGCTGTTACGATTCTTTTGTTCTGATTTAATCTCCAAAACCCCAATGTTATTTTTGTTTCAATTTTCATATTAGTGTTTAGTTTTTGAGATCAGAGTTTTAAGGAAGCGCAACCAAACAACCAAGCAAGCAACACTTACTCATATTAGAGTTTAGAATTAAGCTTTCTAATATCAAATGCGATCGTGACAGTTTGTTTAATCTGTAACCGGAAACAATCAGAGCGGCGCATGTGACTTGGCCAGTAAGGCCGCAGGGGGCGGGGGCGTCCCCAGCATTACAACGTACTGCTAATGTCACGCATATCGCAGTTCCCACGTGGTCCGCCACGCGACCAACAGGTGTCGCGGCAGTCGCGGCTTTGATTCAAACCGTGATTACACATCCGGTTCCGTTTAATGTGAGTTGCGGTCGTACATAAACATTACCCGACTTCCCCACGCCATTGACGACCTCTTTATTAACACCGTATGTCAACCCGGGGGGGAATGAAGCAATAGTTTGATGAATATTGCTGATGACGAAGTTTGCATAGTGACTGACTGTAGTGGGCGTCGCATAAGAATGGAAAACCCGTGATTCATTAGTGAATTTCCTTTGGAAAGTGAACTATTAGCATGACCCGCACGGTGAAACTTAAGCCCGGGACCACCATAGAAGTTCCTAACGTGACCCCCTGAACACGTTTTGGGGGTCGTTAAAAATGTTATATATATATATATATGTATATATATATATATATATATATATATATATATATATATATGTGTGTGTGTGTTTGCACTCTAGCGGTCGCAATTTTTGTCCGATTTACTTCAAATTTGGTAGGAACGTTCCTTTCTGTAATCAGTTGGACAAGTTCGTTGGGCAAAACAATCGGAAACTCTAAACCCATTTTTTGGGGATTAATCTTTAAAATTTCGAGTTTTTGGGCCCAAAATGGGTCATAAAAGCCCCATATGTAAAATAAGTGGATGTAAAAAGATGGGAATTAGAGAGGCGAAAGTTTTAAGCCCTCTCTCGTCATTCTAGCATAAATTTTACCGAGTTATTAAAGAAAATGTGTATCGACCAAACGCAGTACGTTGTATTATGGGGGTTTTACATTAGAAAAGCCTGTTATTCATTTGTTGGTGTACTTTTACCATCCCCAACAACCTCACGCCTCCTTTAATGCCTGACTGGACCTTCTCCTAACCTTATAATGCACAAAATTGTATTCCCAGCATTGCAGGTAAATATAACCAGGAGCATCAGAACAGCCAAAAAATCAATATTTTCAGATTTGAATAAAAATTGGAATAAATGTATATTTTTAACTGATTTTGAGTTTTTATTGTTTTTTATGTGGAAATTCACTTCCCTCACGTCAGCGTGCTGCCTGCGAACTCGTTATGTATTGTGTCATTACAGCAGGTACAGGCGCTGATATCATGGTTGAGATGTGTGTAGTGACATTAGCTCTGGAATAAATATGATTAAAATGTTGTAATGTATGGAGATTACAAGACGGCCAACTAGAAAATAAAGAGTTGAAAGGAAAGTGGTCAACCCTTTCACTGCAAGTCATAATTTTAAATGAGGCCTGAATTAGTTTTTGGCTATTACATGATTTTAGAAAGCAAAGTCACGACGAACTCTTGAAGTAGTCGTTATTCTCACGGAGAAAGTATTCTTTATTTTAAATAGATCTATATTTGATGTAAACATAGCTAATTTTTAAACGCTAAGATATTTATTCTTACTTTGGTTTAGATAGGTACAGTCAGATCCAGAAATATGGACAAGCATACCAGAACGGCCAAAGGGGAGCAATGCGTATGTTACCGCTTGTAAAAATCATTCCGGTTAGGCAAGGGGAGCAAATCGTATTGCTATCACGACCAATGAGGGGGGAACAATCCGTATCCCCCAGGAAATCCTATTTGAAAACTAATTTTAATGGTAGATTTGGAAAGGGAGGTTTTGCGAGTGATCTCAAGAATAACTACTTTACTGACTTCAGTTACAGTGATAACTGAAGATGATTTTATGGCCAGCTAGTAAAGAAAGGGTTGAGGAAATATGTGACGATATGTCACTTTTACCATTTAACTTTTTTTATAATCATATTTTTGTTCTTATGTTTTTATCTCAGTTTCTCATTTTTAATTATTCTTTTGAAATAAAGTAAATTAATTCAATTTTAAATTAATTGTAACATTGTAAATGATTCTCAAACAAACAGAAAACTAGCTTCAATAATTCTCAATACAGTGATTGGTTGCTCAAAGTGAGACGCTGAGTGTTAGCAGTTTGTTGAGCTGCTTGCTGAAAGTCAGCTGTTTAATTGCAAACAATTGTAGTTCACTGGCCTTACCACCACCCCAGATATTCCAGTTCAAGACCACCGGTGGCCATATTTTTGACAATTAAAACCATTCGACCCCAGGACACCAGCGCCTGCTGGTCCAGGTAAGGCCGTTTTATACTTTCTAACTTAGAGTTTTGAAGTCAGATATTACCCCAAAGCACATTGATAAATTTATTATAGTACTTGATTAGGATACTACAAACACATATAAACATTTATATTTATACTCTCTTGGGCCTTTAATAAAATATTATAACGAATTTTCAATAATTTAATTATCCTTAATTATTCTTTCTTTTGGTTTGAGAATCATATTTAGATCTTTACCATTTTCATTTAAATCCTTTTTTAGAACCTTTTTGTAATTTGATGATTAGAAATAACGTATAAGAAATGTCTTTAACCTTTGATTCAGAATAATTATTGTTTAGTATTAAATACAGTCTTTGATACATATTTTTTTTCATTTGTAGAGTACCCCTCATTAGCCAGCGAGTTAGCGTTCACCAATTACATAATATATGTTCATAGAAATAATACAAATAGAATAGATCCCACATTATATCGTGACAAATATTATCCCACCACTGTCCATACAGTGTTTTACTGACACAGTCAACCAAGTAACTATCAATGGAACGTGATAGTGATTGACAATAACTGGGATTAAAATCGTGCAATAAAAAATACCCCCGTTGCAGCAAACCTGCGTACTCAGCGAATTTCCACTGCATAATTTATGTCTTAATACCACATAAAGCCGCATACCAAGTTTAATAAAAATATATTTACATATAAGCGATGCATACAATTTTAATTATTCTCCATAAGAATAACATTGGTGATGAGGACGTAGGTTTGCTGAAACAAGGAACACAAACAATTGGTTTTTATGCAAATATAAATAGAATTTAACTAGGTGAAGCCACATACCAAGTTTCATCAATGTTCAATCATAAATAAGCGCTATACGACATTTTAATTATTCTCCATAAGAATAACATGGGGGCTGAGTTCGCAGGTTTGCTGCTACGGGGATAATCAACAAAAAATCAATTTTTTGTGCAAATATCAATGTACCAGTACTACGTGAAGCCACATACCAAGTTTCATCAATATACATTCATAAATAATTGAGATATCAAATTTTATTTATTCTCCATAAGGATAACATTGGACAACGTACTGTGTTTAGCACTTTGAATATCTCAGCAACGGATGGCTGTAGAATCGCAATTTAAACACCAAAATGATTGTTTTGTGGAGCTAAAGTGATTGGTAAAAGCAAATGTGAAGTTTACATTAAAATGAACTGAGGAAAAGCCAAAAACCTTTTTTCCCATAAGATTAACATGGGAGATTTTATGAGTAGGTTTTAGCGAATTTCCCCTATAGGGAAGAAGCTATTACCGTAGGTGGCATGGTAAGACTTAAGCCCGAGACCATGATAACTTTTTGTTTTGAGGTCCCCAGATGCCAAAAACACTATTCGTTCAAATTTATATATATGTATGTATATATATATATATATATATATATATATATATATATATATATATGTGTGTGTGTGTGTGTGTGTGTGTGTGTGTGTGTCCGTTACCGCGATAACTTTTGAAAGAAGTGCCCGATTTTTATGAAATTTGGCACAAATGTGGAGAGTAACATTTATGACTTTAAGTTCGAAAACCAGATCGATCGGTTTATGGGAAGGGGGTTTTATGGGGGTTTAAAATTTTCCAAAAATCAGTTTTTTGAACTTTTTACCCTAAAATTTTAAAAACACTAGATTTTGGTCTAACCATTTTGTAGACCTTAAAAAAACAAACAATTTAGAATTTTGAATCATTAAGCTAGGTTTAGTGGTTGTAGAGAAAAGTCAAAAAATGTGTCCATCAAATTTACCATGTTAATCTTATGGGAATACGGTTTTTAGATTTTCCTCTGATAATTTCACTAAAAACTCCACATTTCTTTCTACCAATCAGTTTAGCTCTACAAAACAATCATTTTGGCGTTTTAATTGCTGTTTTACGTCCAACCGTTGCAGAGATATTCAAAGTACGTTGTCCCATGTTATCCTTATGGAGAATAAATAGAATGTTATAATTTGATTATTTATGTATGTATATTGATGAAACTTGGTATGTGGCTTCAACTAGTTGTGGTATATTGATAATAGCACAAAAAAAGTTGTTTGTTGATTTTTCCCGGTAGCAGCAAACCTGCATACTCGAACCCCATGTTATTCATATGGAGAATAAGTAAAGTTTCATATCTCCCTTAGTTATGAACCTAAATTAATAAAACTTGGTATGTAGCTTCACCTGGTTGAGTTATATTGATAATTGAAAAAAAACACATATCTTATCCTCCTTGTTGCAGCAAACCTGCGTACTCATTTATAATGTTATTCTTATGGAGAATAAATAAAATGCTATACATCACTTATTAATGAATGTATTTTTGTAAAACTTGGTAAGTGGCTCTAGGTAGTAGTGATACCCATTATTTGCATTGGAAATTCGCTGAGTACGCAGGTTTGCTGCGACGGGGGTATTTTGGATTTTCTACGCAACCACTTAATCTAGGTTAATTATTCAAAATACTGTATTATTTGTTTATTAAGCTCTATAACATGGTCAAAACCAAAATTAAGTTTTTTAAAGAATTTTAGGTGAAAAATGCAAAAAACTGATGTTTGGAAAATTTAAAACCCTCATAAACCCCTCTTCCCATTGTCCGATTTTTTTGGTTTTCGAACTTAAAGTCATGAATGTCACTTTACACATTTGAGCCAAATTTAGGAAATCGGACGTTTTTTACTCAAGTTATGGCATTCACGGACACACACACACACACACACACACACACACACACACACACACACATATATATATATATACATAAATTTGAAAAAATAGTGTTTTGGCACCTGGGGACCTCAAAACAAAAAGTTATCATGGTCTCGGGCTTAAGTCTTACCATGAGACTTACGGTAATAGCTTCTTTGCTATAGGGGAAATTCGCTAATATATCAAACTACTCCGTCCAGTGGCATAAGGGAAGGATTGTTGTGGGGGAAACTTTCTCCTCACCATCTTATTCACTAACTGGTCATCATTTCATATACTCGCGGTATTTTTATTAAATTAAATATTAATAAATTAATGATTAAGTTTTTACACCATAAAATGTTAGACATGTTTACAATATGACCAGGAAAGGTAGACTTCGCAGAAGTTAGGAAAACTCATCTTGCACAAACGTAATGTGAAGTGGGGATGTTTTCTTGTTTAAAGTCTTTAGCAAACGTAATTAGAGGAAGGTGAAAGTATGAACAGTAAATTCTTTCGCTCTCACGATCAAGAGATGTTTAGTTGGTCGGGAGGTCTACAGAGAGAACAGAGTGAGAGGTGAAACTGGATGGTCAGAGCCGCATCCTACCTTTAATACCCCAGGATCAAATATAGGTCCCTAAATTTCGAATCGTTATTTTTGAAATACGCCCTAATACGTGATTAAGTATTTAATACTAACATATTTTGAATTATATATTTATATATACCATATACAGCTTTAATATTAGTGATAAAATACTTATCTATAATACGCTAAGGCGATTTTTGTGAACATAACTCCTTTATTTCTGCACCAATTTTAAAGCTTAAAGTATCAAATATACGACCTCGATACTTAGTTGTACAAAGTGGATGGACATTTTGTATATGTACCCCCGTTCTGAAGGGCACAAGCCACCCAGAAAATTTAGTTTTTGACCTTAAGGATAACGTGGAAATAAATTTCAATTTAACCCATTCTAAAACAGCTGTATACAACAAAACACAATTTTACAGTATCAACATTATGAGCTGAGGAAAAACTACTGGAATGGCAAGACAAACTTTTATTTAGACGAACTATGGATCAACTTTGATCGGTATCGAGCAGCAGGATAGCTAGTTTTGTTATATAATTATGAATATTCACTAATAACCCCAGATTCTCAGTCATAGCCGAAAGTGGACCCGCGGCTCAACCACAGGGAGACCGATGAATGACCGAAGGCCGAGACGAGTTTAATAAACGCTTAGAAATTGAATGGCGTGGATGTGCGGCCGGTGGCCAGACAGAAAGGCGCATCCGGTGCTGTTTGACATTTCCACATTGATTCGCTCCTTTGTGCGGGAATAATGCTGGGAGCGACTTCAGACACCTCTCCTCCCCATCCCCATGGCTAGCGTAGGTCTACTCAGATTTTTAGTTTCCCAAAGAAATAACAGCAAAAAGTAAACTTTTGCTCATCATTAGGTTTTATGACAGGTGACTTCAGACCCCTCCCTCCTTTGGGTAGAATAGCCATACTCGGATTTTTGGTTTCCTTAAGATCTGCTAAGCCTTAAAATCTGCACCTTCAGATGTTATGACGAGCAAGTTCAAACACCTTCCCACCCCACCTCCCTCTTATGAGCGTATTCCTACTTGGATTTTTAGTTTACTAAAGAACTGATGGCATTAAGTAACCTTTAGTCACCTTTAGATTACGGGGTGACGGGGTATGACGGGGTGACTTGAGACACTTCCCCTCCCCCTCCCACTGATTAGCGTAGCCTTACTAGGATTTTTAGTTTAAGAACAATCTATAGCATAAAGTAGCCTTTTATTCACCTTTATGATTTATTACAGGGTGACTTCAGACACCTCCCCTCCCCCTCCCAATGAGGAACATAGCCCATAGCCATACTTGGGTTTTGAATTTCTAAAGAGCTGATAGTATAAAGTAGCCTTTTGGCCTTTTGGCCTTGTGGCCTTTAGGTTTTATGACGGTCGAGGTGCGGGATATACGGTTGTAAAAGGGCCGTAAAGAGTTTTGTAGTCGAAGAGGCACTGGTGGGGTGGAGCGGCTTGTTTCTTTTATAGGGTTTACCTTTTGAAATTAAATGATGAAATTGGAAGATTACAAGAAATCAACTCCTTAAATTAGCACTTTTGATAAATTATGTTTTTTCTACGTGATATGATGTTATAACAAAATAAATTCACCCGTGAACCTTTGAAAAAATACTGTAGCCACTCACCACAGAACCGTTATATTCAGGCACCATATTCAGGCACCATATTCAGGCACCATATTCAGGCACCATATTCAGGCACCATATTCAGGCACTATATTCAGGCACCATATTCAGGCACCATATTCAGGCACCATATTCAGGCACCATATTCAGGCATGGCGGCAAAAACTTTAGAACTACATGTAATTATTCGTATAACAAGATGTGAAACTTTGAAATTAAAATAATGTTCTTAAACATTTAGTTTTCAATTACTAAAATTCTAAGACTTAGTCATCAGTGAATAAAATAAGGTTGTATTCTTAATTATAAATAATATTTTTAATAATCATTATTATTATTTATTACTTAATCTTCAATCGTTTATCCTGATAGCACTGTTCGATAATACCTTCTCGTAGATTTGAGGACGGGATAAAATTTAACATATTTCAACTTTACGTTGTCAAGATACGAATAATTACCACTTAATAAACCCGTGGAGAATAATATGAAACGAATTATACCATCCAAAAAACATGCGTAAAGGTTTACTAGCTTGAGTTTTGATTGGCTTGCTTCGTAATTTGTCGTTGGGTAGCCTATAAGTTATACAGTCTCATCTGGTAGAACTTTTCCAGCCGCTTGAGTACTAATATTCTAGCATGACTCGACATTTTACAAATACGATCTGATAGTGTACGTCTCTCTGGAAATATTTAAACTATGCTTGCAAAAGTGTTAATATATTTCAGTAAGATATTTCCTTTTTTTCAATCAAATGTTTTATGAAACTCATTGAAAACGCAGGTTTGCTTGTGACGAGGGTGTTTAATTTGATGTAGCGTTAAAAAACCGGCATCCACTTATTTGCTTAGAGGTAAGTACACTAAGGCAGGATAGCATATTCTGCGCAAGCAAAATCTTACTTCAGCGTTAGTTTAGTATTGTCAATACCATTCCGAGTGGTTGACAAATTCAAGTGGAAAGCTTGCAATTAAATTGTAATTAATGAATACACCAAATTTAGTCCAAGTAATTGTTTAGTTAACAATAATGACTTGTTTAATGTCGAGCGTTAGCCAACTGTGTTCGGATATGCTGACATTACTGCACTTGTTTGTTTTACTTACAACAGACAATCAGCATATGGTAAAATTTTAGAAAAGATTTGGTTGATCAAAAATAGACTGTTTATAAATAGCAGTAAATCAAAGTGTATTGCATTTTTGCACCCTATTAATATTAAGACAAATAATATCTACAAATTACTTTAAATGGTCAGTGACACGATTGTACTTCCTCTAGTTCCGAAATGGCCGATCATATGCGAAGGATATTGGTTAACATATCAAAATTACATAGTGCAGATCAAACTTTCAAATGGGATTAACACTTAAACTGTCTGCCATCAAAGTTATGGAAGGTAAATTATGCGTTGTACCACATTTAAAATATTCTTTGCATCCAGACACACAGAAAGATTTATTGAACATAACTATCGTGGAAACAGGGAATGAGAGTTTGGAAAACTAGTACTTATGCATTGTCTACTAGTTTCATTAGGAAAAATAAAACCTTATGTTAATCACATAGGGCAATTGGTATGCAGAGTTCTAGGTATAATTGTAAGGATTTTGTAAGTTCTAGTCTCGTATAGTCTAAGCCAACCTAACTCATTGTAAGAAGTAACGGAGTAAAATTATCATCTAACGTAAGATGACTTACAAATCTAATACAATAATGTTTAGCTCTTTAGAGAAATAGAGATTGATCGAGAGAGAAGCTAAGAGAGGAGGGGGTAGTTAGGGGTAAAACATTAGCCGATGTAGAGAGAGGGATGAACAATATGCCTCCCCCGGCTGATATCCGGTTCCTGTCTGACGTCACGCGTTGTCTCCAGCGGTAATAGAGATGTAAACTGGGGAGCTGGCGCGCGCCCTATGCTGATATACGCGCTCCTTGTAAAAATAACATTTACTCGGTTTCAAAAAAGAGGGGAATAAACTAGTGCAGCTAAAAATTAAATCGAGTAGTACTCAAGGCCAGAAAGGCGCCTCGGTAGCCTAACGGTTAGTATCTTGGATTTCAGCGCAAGAGGTCACGGGTTCGATTCCCGGGGCGTCCACATGACTTTTATAGGTTTTGGACTGTTGTCCTCTAACATAGTTAAATACAAAACGAGTTCGCACGCAGCACGCTGACGTGAGGGAAGTGAATTTTACCACATAAACAACTTTAAAAAATCCAAATTAGTGTTATAACGTACATTTATTCCAATTTTTAACGAAATCTGAAAACTGTTTTCTGTTCTGATGCTCTTGGTTCTATTTACCTGCTATGATGGAAATGCAATATTGCGCATTATAAGGTTAGAAGAAGGTCCAGTCAGGATTGAAAGTAGGTGCCAGGTAGCTGGGGATGATAAAAATACACCAGCAAAACAAATGAATAACAGGCTTTTCTAATGTAAAACCCCCATAAGACAACGTACTGTGTTTAGTCGATATACATTTTCTTTATTATCTCGGTAAATATTTATGCTAGAATGATGAGAGAGGGCTTAAAACTTTCACCCCATCAATCTCCATCTTTCTACATACATTAATTTTATAGGCTTTTCTGACCCTTTTTGGACTCAAAAACTCAAAATTAAAAAATTAAAATTCCAAAAAAGGGGGTTAGAGTTTTCCGATTGTTTTGCCCAACGAACATGTCCATCTGATTATGGAAATGAATATCCCTACCAAATTTGAAGTAAATCGGACAAATATTGCGACCGCTAGAGTGATGCGAACACATTGGGATTATATACAAAACCACATCCCAGGATACAGGGAAGCCCGGATACAGGGGCCCGGGGTATATACAAGTTTTTAGCGACCCCTCAAAATTGTTTAGGGAATCACGTTAGGAACTTCTATCGTGGTCCCGGGCTTAAGTCTCACCGTGTGGGTCATGCTAATAGTTCACTTTTCCAAAGGAAATTCACTAATTACTGTGGCGTAAACGAGCAAAGAAGTAAAGAAAGAGAAGTACGATGGCGAACAGATTATAATGATATTGATGTACATGAAGAAAATCATTACGCAGAAAATCTATTAGGTAAGGAATACTTAATTATTACAGTATACTATAAAAAGCCCGTTATTACAAAAATACAACGGTCTCTAAAATAAATATATCACGAACTTACTTAATAATAATTCCTAAATTCGACTATAGTGAAAGATGATATTCCTGATGCTCATCAGGAAATGTCCGACAAAATGCTATTATGTATTCCTAAATTAATAAAACTGAGCTAATGCTGAATGACAAACAAATACTAATTTTTTAGTTAACTTTCAAATAATTTCTTAAAAACGGAATTTTGCAATTTTGTCCCCCTTTATTTATGAAACATTTCTGACAATTTCCACAGTTACGGGTTTCCAATGAGGGGCTGAATATTAAAATTGATCCGGTGGAACTCGATTGGATACAAAGATACTCCTTACACTCATTATGTATTGCCAAAGACGGATTGCAAATTTGGAGGTTGTTTGGATTTAGTATCCATAACTCAAAAACTGTGGTCAGGTCGACCACAATAGATATTAATATTCTTGAAGCATATCAAAGGTTCTACAATCGATATGAAGCATTAGTTGACATCACTACTATTACAAAAACGAGGTGGTGTCTGTCTGTCTGTCTATTGTTCCATCACGCCAAAACCACCAGACCAATTCTGCTGAAACTTTGCACAAATGTAGTCTATGTCCCCTGGAGTGTCATAGACCTATTGCCGTTTAGAAATGTCCTGAGGGCTCTGCCCTTGTCCTTGCATGGGACTTCCAAGTTCCCTTGGTATTCATATAGAGGAGAGTTTTATTTGGTTTATGCCATATTTGAGTTTTCCTAATTCAATTAATTTAAATTAAATTAACAGCTTTTATAAGGAGTATATCCAACTACAGGCCGTCATTGTTTTGTTTACAATAATTTGTCTATACTCTGAATTTTCACCCGTTGCAAAGCTCTACTTCTTACAACTTAACAGTATATGCCTTTCCTAACAGTATTATGATGGAATTTCATTATTATTTTACGATGTACACAATTAAAAGATTTTAATGAGGGGTTGCATATTAAACTCTAGGTTTAGACCAAAAGGATACCCCTTACACACGACATTTTTTTTTCATACATTCGACTGCCAATTCCGAGGTCGTTTGGTATTTCTCCTGTAACTCAAAAACTGCTGGGAAATCGACCAAAGTGGATGATTTTCTGAAAGTGTAGAGAAATTACTAAAAACTGCTATTATGGATTTCTTAATAAAAATGGTAAAACCCTCTCTAACTTTGAACAGAAGAAAAAAATGTCAGTAACAATTTCACACCCCTGAGATTATTCATTAGAACAAATGTAGGTTAACAAGTACGTAAATACGCAACAAAGTAATTACTTTGTTCGCTTAGCTAATTTTCCTTTAAAATAATATAACTGATATGTTAACACTCATAGAGTAACGGTGGACGAATAAGCTCTTTAAATTTTTTTACTTGGTGGATTGGTGCTAGGGAATAGTGGAAAACTGCCCCTGAAAAGCACCCTGATAACAAAGTTCCTGCGTAATTTTGACATCAGGGGTTTGGGGTTAGTTTTCTAGCAGCGAACTATAAGACAAATTATTATGTGTTTTAATAGACCAAAATTTCCCGGTTTAAGTAGTTCAATTACACGATGGTAATTTAATACCAATCTCAGTTAATCCAGCCCTGAAAAGCTATTCCCAGAAATCTACCTGCAGAAAACTTCCCCCAAAAAATAAATTCAGAAATCTACCCCCAATTAGGTATAATTAGTACCTAATTGGGGGTCGATTTAATGAACTTAATTGTTCAGTTAAGGTTTTGATGTGATAGTAATTTATTGCAATTATTTCATTTGGTTTTAGGTTTCGACCTTCGAGACGTCAAAATAACGTGGGCGTTTTTTCTGGGGGGTTCTTTTCTGGGTGTTGACTTACCTGTGCTAAGAATGGAATACAGCTAGTTCAGTATAAAGTACAATAAATATGTAATGATAATCAAAAGCTGTCAGTAGTTTTCTCATTACTATTTACCAATAATTGTCAAAAAATAGAGGCTAAGTGCTTGTAGACTGGTTCATGTATTTCCGTGTAAAGCGAATTCGAACTTCATGTCCTCGCATGGTACCCAAACAACCCCCTCAATTGACAATTGTGCCTTAATTTATCATTAATATCTGGTATTACACATAGAGTAAAGGGTGTAACACATCCTGTTATCTTTGGATAAGGGATTAGATCTATGAGGTATTCATTCCTAGGCCATTCATACGAAAAAGAATGAATAAAATAAAAAAGTTCTTTTTCTCTTTTTACCTGTCAACGCTTTGGGAAGAAAGAAAGCAGTGCCGTTTAATGCAGCCGTTTCCGGCGAGCCGACACAAAGCATTGCAGGAATTGAAGGCGCAGGGGCGAACGGGGGTGGGGAATTGACGCCTGTTTTACGCTAATTTCAAGGTTAGTTTGCGCCGTTTGGAGCGGCAACAAAGCAGGGGTGTCGTAAGTCGCCTTTACGCCGCGGAGGGCGGAGGGAGGGCACAAAAAGTGTTTGCCGTGTTGCAAATTGAGTGGAACGGGGCCTTACACGCTGCTTTATTTACTATTAAAATACGCCTTAGCCGGGGAGGCTTAGCCCAGGTAGTCGGGGGTTGATCCGCACACCGCACAGTTAACAGACAGCGACGTTGGCGGATTGGCCGATAACACATCTGGACCTGTGATTCCCTTTGGGCGAAGTGAAACGAAAAATCCCGATGTTTGGCACCTCCAACACCTTTGTGTGGTAATCCGACATTGATGGATCTTTGTGCGAATAGAATCGCGGAAGAAAAGCGTAAACAGTGATGGATGTACTGGCGTGATTTCCTTTTGAAGTTAAGGGTTACGAATGACCTTATTGCAGAGATGTGTTAATGTACTGCATAACACTGGATTATGAGTCTTATCTCAAAATGGTCGATACAGTTTATTAAATTCAAAATATGTTTACTTTCAGTATTTTATATGACGAGTCACTTCTAATTAAATAATATTTAAATGATACATTATGGTGAATATGGTCGGTTGTGGAAGAGAGTTTAACAAAATTAAAGAAGGAAAATCCTGTACAGGTTCGTATACTGCACATTATACAAGAAGTACCTGTATAACTGAGCTGTCCCTCTCAAATAGCTAAAAACCCGAACGGACAGGAGAAATAAATTGACTTTCATAAAAATATCTCTTACGACAACGTAAGAGTATTCTATTTCTGTTCTAGTTTATAGTACCGTTTTCTCGTGTACAAATGGACTTTACAAAGCTTGGAGTAGACGACGATACCAATTCCCTAAAACTAAAAAGGAAGTAAACGGTAGAGTTTCATAAAATACGTACTATACATAATGTCTATCGTGATTTAGTATATTACTTTACATACTACATACACTATTGTCCATTGCAATCATTAAGTAATCGTGATAATTATTAACGGGAGTTTTATTACAGACTGTAGACAGTTGATTCCTTTATGGTAAAACTGCAAACAAATAAGTAATCTTAAAAATATTGATATAGTTTTTAAGTGTTGAATACCAAACACTTCATGTAGAAAAACCATAGTTCAAAAAATAAAAGCAATTAGAGGTGTGCTCTTGCACATGTTTCGTTACATCGTCTTCGAGGGTAAATCAGCTGGTAGTTATTAGTGAATTTCCTTTGGAAAGTGAACTATTAGCATGACCCGCACGGTGAAACTTAAGCCCGGGACCACCATAGAAGTTCCTAACGTGACCCCCTGAACACGTTTTGGGGGGTCATTCAAAATTTTATATATATATATATATGTGTATATATATATATATATATATATATAGACATATATAGATATATATATATATATATATATATATATATATATATGTGTATGCACTCTAGCGGTCGCATTTTTTGTCCGATTTACTTCAAATTTGGTAGGGACGTTTCTTTCTATAATCTGTTGGACAAGATCGTTGGGCAAAACAATCGGAAAATTCTAAACCCATTTTTTGGGGATTAATCTTTCAAATTTCGAGTTTTTGGGCCAAAAAATGGTCAGAAAAGCTCCAGATGTTAAATTAATGCATGCAAAAATATGGGAATTAAAGAGGCGAAAGTTTTAAGCCCTCTCTCGTCATTCTAGCATAAATATTTACCGAGTTATTAAAGAAAATATGTATCGGCTAAACACAGTAGGCCCTACGTTGTCTTATGGGGGTTTTACACTAGAAAAGCCTGTTATTCCTTTGTTAAAGTACTTTTATTATCCCCAGCAACCTCACACCTACTTTCAAGCCTGTCTGGCCCTTCTCCTAACCTTATAATGCGCAAAATTGTATTCCCAGCTTTACAAGTAAATGAAACTAGGAGTATCAGAACAGCCAAAAAAATCAATGTTTTCAGATTTCAATAAAAATTGGACAAATGTATGTTTTTACACTGATTCTGAGTTTTAAAAGTTTTTTATGTGGAAATTCACTTCCCTCACGTCAGCGTGCTGCGTGCGAACCCGTTTTAAATAACGCAATTACGTACCAGTTGGTGGCTTGGAGCCCAATCAAAATAAAACTGCTTAATCAAAACCAATTACTTCATCATCAAGGAATGAGCAGAACGTAACAAACTTTGGTCTCCGCAGGAGCTCACACCTCTGGTATTTGCATATGAATTCTTGAAAAATACAATCTTATTGAAACTTCACTAAACTACATCTTTACACGTTTTAAGAAAGATTGTCTTTAGAATACTTTAACATCAAACTATACAATGTCCATTCCCCCTCCCTTATTCTGCGGCAACTCCTATAATCTATTCTAGAACCGCCCTCCAAGCCCCGGTGTAAGGTACTCTCATTCACCCCGGGAGGAGGAGAGCGGACGTTGTAAAATTCTTGTAAGATTACCAGATGATTTAAGGCGGCCCCTGTGACCGCAGGCTGTACCTATCGCGTCATTGTTGCCTGTTGTAGCCCTTTGTCCGGCCCAGGTGTCCGGCTAGGGCCTCCGCCTCTTCCTGTCCGGCTTGCGTCATCCATCAAAATTTGTCAATGGTCTCCTCCGCCCCTCCTAACGCGGATATGATAGCCGATTTCTCTTTTCATCAATGAGCGTTTCCATCGGATCCGCGATGTCGCACGATTTTGTCATCGGATAAATGGTTTTGCCCAGTTTGAATTTTCCCGGGAGGTTTTATATTTTGACTGATGGTTCTTCAAAGTGTATTTTCTAAAGTGATTGTTGCTCTTTGAGTCGACCTTAGAATGGATTTTCTTCAGTTAGAGCTGTTTCTCTGCGAGTTAAACATGGCATATTTATATAACGATGTTGCAATGTTTAAGTGCATCAAAAGTTGCGAGCGCGGATTGTCGTGGCAATAAATCCCCCGTGCTCCCGACATCTATACTCTGATTGTTACGGGAGTGCGGCTGGCAGAAGGGTGGGCTCTACTCACACACACGCAGGCCTCACACACACAGACGCAGGGGATTAGGACGGACCACTGACCTGCCGCCTGAGTCATCACTGGCTCACAGAAATTTGACTATCAATTTTTTTTAAATTTTAACTTCGTTGTAAAATCTATTAATGCTTTTGACTTTAGCTCAAAATGATAAGTAAAATGATACCAAACAATATATATTTTGCTTAAAAAATGTAGAAGTTACGAACATTTTAATACTAGAAGTTACGAATATTTTCATACTAACTATCATAACCGCGGGATTCCTTTCACAAACGACTTGAGAAAACCTGAGTTGTATCAACTTGTTAAATCAACCTGAGCTGAATAAACCGCCGATGCCAACCTATGAAATCGACGATAAGGCTGCCAACGACGATAAACGTTTCTGACCAATCTGACTTTTTATTATCCCCATTCAGTAAAATATTTTTTGTCATAATCATTTCGTGTTTGGACTCATTTTTCATGGAATTAAACAACAAATTTAGTGACACAAAGCTTTTTACTGTATATCTATCTTGAAATGAATTGCGATTTTGAGGTATCATACAGCAGGTGTTATATTTCTAGGCAGTGAAGGGGATCGGGGCTTCCAGGCAACTAGGACGGTGGTGAGTGTGCGTCAGTGTGCGTGCGTGAGTTGGGTCCCTCGCAGGTAGAGCGGAGCTCCAGCCGCACTCCCTTAACAATCAGACTATAGTAGTGTGCCAGTCTTCGCCCTACGCTTTTTCTTATTTTTAACAACACTCTTTCTTATTAGATCAGCCACAGTTTTCCTTTTGGCGCCGACGATACGTCTCTTTACTGTGTAGTGTCTTGAACAATTAACCATTACATCCTAGTTCAGTAGTCTGATAGAAACCTTCTCTGAACTGATCCTCTCAAAACCCAGCTTCCTAATTTTATTATTCATAGTCAATTTTCTCTGTCCATTAACTTGCATTTAAATCAAATTCTATTCGGCTAAACAAAAGTACAAAGTCTCTGAGACTGATCTTGGGTGAAAATCTTTAATGCCATCAACATATTGTTCATATTATCAGAGCTCAAGCATATTTGGAATTCACACTTTATAACCAAAACATTGATCTCCGATGCCCTTTTGTCTGCTTACCTCGGCCTCGCTTTGCCCAGACTTCGTGTACGCTTTACCTAAGCAGGAGTGAGAAAAAGAGAACACTTTTTTGTTTTGCCTGAAGAAAAGGGCAATCAGAATATGTTTTTCCAATAACATGCTTCAAACAAGTAAACCAGTTTTTCAATCCTCAAATAGTTTAAATTGCATCTCTCTTTTTTATTGAACCCTACCTTTTATCAACCCTGGATATCTTGAGAAAAGACATTTCTTAAATATCTGTAAAGTTTAACACTTCTCTACAGATGATTACGTATTTCCACCAATATTCAAGTCCCTGTTCACAATAAAGCTTTCTTTTAAAAAATCGTTGTTGCAAAGTAATAAACTCGTTTAAAATAACCCCAAAACGTTAAAGAAACGAAAATTGAAAAATTATGACAGACTTTCATCATGGTGAAGTATATTAAACATCTTTAAATTCCAGTCTCGTCGAACTATTCTTTTTCTGCTTCCCAAAATTTAAAACAGTAAACTAACGGTCTGTTAGCTCTTTCAACAGTATCTTTTTCAATGTTTTTTAAAGATTAAATCCAATTTCATCCCTATCTTAATTACTCATTATGTTTGGGAGGTTATTAACAACTTCTCACAACACTACAAAATATACTTACATGTACACTGCACTCATATACAATATGGTAAATACAGATTTCTAGTACGACTCCCATTTAAGTGTTCTCTTATTAGAGACAGTTTGGAATCGATTGCCTTGTATCAACTTTTACGGTGTATCTACATTTTAAAATGATAAATACATTGTTTATAAGATTGAATTTTATCGTGCATTTCAATTCCATGCAATTATTGTTGACATTGTCATCGCATTTTTTCTTACGACAGTAAAGAACTTTTAGCTTTGACTTTGATGTGTTAGTTATATCAGCCGTCCTTTAAGTGAGTACAGTATAAATGTAGATATTCTGTTTGGAAGTGTTCTAAGAATGACATATCATAGGATATACCAACATGCTAATAAAAGAGTTGTTCATTAGTTTCAACAAAACCTAGTAATGAATGATACTTTTCTTTTGGGCAATCTACTCACCTTATTCAATAAATTGGAACATATCCGGTCTTGTCAGGAATGCACACAAAATACACATAAACAAAGTTGACGTCACAAAACAAAAAAGACACTATTTTTTTGTAAGTTTTGTGACGTCAACATTGTTTATGTGTATTTTGTGTGCATTCCTGACAAGACCGGATATGTTCCAGTTTATTAAATAAGGTGAGTAGATTGCTCAAAAGAAAGGATCATTCATAAAAAATACCTCACCTAGAACCATGTCTTTCAAGAATAAAACCTAGTTAACCTACGTTGAAATGTTCTTGGTTATGCTTATTTTTATTTAATTTAGTTTAAACTAATTGAGAATAATTTTAGTGGAATATATTGCCACCCATCTCCCGGCGTGTTGGTTTTCCCTTACTTCACATACCGTTGCGTGGCAGAAAATCGCCCCCTTCCAAAATTAATACAAAGCAATAATCGCCACTAAAAATAAGTAATTAGAATCCTAAGAACAACAGTAGCCGGATGATGCGGTGTATTTTAATACTAAATTTAACGTTCCATTATAATCAGCAATATCCTGAAATAATACCCTAAAGCAACTTTGAAAGTATCAGCAAAAAAGGGTGACCCTATTCTGCATAGTGTTTCCAACACATAAAAATCGCAATAAGGGAACAAATATCGTCAAGCGAAACGAATACGGCTCAATATCCTTTGGGAATCGGCGCAAGAATCTCACAAGAACAATAAAATGTAGGGCCCGATCAATCCAGGGTAGAAGCGTTCACTTAAGTTTACAAGATCCTCTTGGAAATTGATCTGGCGTCAGACCGTTGCCATGGTTGCAGCTCTGCGATTGGCCGGATGAGGGAGGCCCCGCCCACTACTTAGTGCATGGCGACAGCTCACATGTTACAGTCTATTAGGACCTGGTTTGGTACTTAGCTCTGATCACGTATCATGCTCGCCTGCAACTCGGGACGGGAGTTGAGTCGCCGTTACGACCCCGATCAGCCGTATTACCATCCCCCGCGATGGAACGGCGAATAAACTTGATGGTTTATTTCCAAAGTTATAGCACTGTTGTCCTAAACATTTAGTGTTTGGAGTGAAATGTGAGAAGGAGATATTGAAGGATGGAATATCGTTAGATTAAACTGCGTCGTGGAGTTCTGTTTTCATTAGTTTATTATAACACTATCAACAATTGGACTGTAGTTTTATTGGTTTATTCTCGTAACAGAATACACCCTTTTACAGTTTTACGATTTAATATGGACAACTTTGTAAGAATTTTTTAATGCATAGACAAGAATGAATGGCAATAAAAAGTAATAAATATATTATGACAAAATAATAAATACTAATACTTTCTTGAATACTCGAATACTTGATATCTTCATCTTTGACCGTCAATGTTGGATTGATTGCGTCTTTAAAAACATTACATCACAAAATTTATATATACAAACACATGGCGTACAAGACTAAACGTTCACTAGATGGCTTCCACCTGTCCAATATGTCCTCATAAGCTGCTCCTCCTTCAGCTCATCCAAGGTATAGAGTGACCTGCTGCCTAGGTGTTCACGCAAAATCATTTTGAAAGTGGAAATTTTATTTAACGCACTCTGTCAGGCACGGTGTTAAAAATTCTTATAGAAGAGCGAGGGTAGGTCTTTAGAGTACGGATGAGACGACAACGTAGCATGTCCACTGCCTAGGTCATGCGCCCGTCGAGTCCTGTATGCAGTTTATCTCTTTGGTCAACATTTTTTAAGTTTTCCTTGAGGAGGACCAGGGTTATAAAGATGTACTGACTAAAAACCGTCAGTATACCAAATTCACTGAAACTGGGTCGGCAGTGCTGTTAATATTAACAGTAACAAGCAAATCATTGATTCTAACCATAAACTACTTGAATGACTGGATAATAACAACAATAAATTATGTAATAATGTAATAATTTTTTATGTAGTATTGTTTACTGTTCTTTACGTACTTTTCTTGCATTAACAATTTATGCCATAACACGGGAAGTCAAACAGTACAGTTTACAAAATAATATATAAAATTGTTTTAACTTTATTTGTTAGAATGTTTAATCTTTTAATTTTATTCTCACCAGCCTAGAGTCCGGAAAAAACGTTATAAATGTTTAAATTAAATAATTTGAAAACATAACGTTGGACCATCTAAATTCAAGTGGGAATAGGTATGCTATGCATAAAACTCAATTTATATTCTTATTATATATTTTTAGCTTTTCGACACTAAGAAATATTTTTCCGATGTCTCGTTCTCCGCAAGCATGGTAATCTCGCAGGCATGGATAGAGCCATATAGTGCCAAGAAATTCGTTTAATAATCTATATATTTAAGAACATATTTTTTGAACCTACCTTTGAACCTACCAACAACCTTTGAAGCTACCTCATTACTATCTTTCTTCATATTTGTTTCATTTTAAAACCATATCTAAACATTATTCCCCAATAATCAGGACTGACTCGTTAAACAAAGTGCAATAAACGCATTGTGACAGTACAAGGTATCGTTACTAACATTGAGGGCTTTTGAGACCGAACGAATAATTTCCGAGGATTTTTCTTTTGGAAAACTTAAATTCATCATTGTTGTGTGGACATTTGAGAAACAATTAAGCTATTTTAAATCATCGTACGTTATCAGGGCTCTGACTCATAATAAATCAGAACTGAAACTACAGTCATATGGTAAATTATATAGTTTATTACCATCACCGTAGCAACAGTGAATCTAATGTAAATTTAAAAATCAAGGATGTGGATTTATGACTGAACGAATACCATTCGAAAAACAGGACATCATACAACAAGTGTAAAACTCAAAATATGTATGTTCCTAAAGAAAATTATAGATTTTAGTGAGTAAAAACCTAAGTAATGTAAACACACTGTTATATGATTAATCTATTTCTAAAGAAATTATACCAAAATCTTAACATATATTTGAAGACAGTAAAATAAACTAAGAATCAAAAGAAAGAAGAGCAAATGGATACAGAACAAAGAAAATATAAAAGGGTTGTAAGATAAGTAAGTAAGAAGAGAGATATAAAAGGAGGGGTTGCCTGACGGAACCCTCTATTCGGAAAGGAAATGTTTCATTACTGTCTTTAAGACGATTACTCTTTTTAAATCACGACTACTATTCGGCCAAGGCAGAAATCGTAGAAACTTTGTTTCCGCGTGAGGGATTTCAATTCCAACCTAGAGACAATTTTGTTTGAAATTTAATATTAATCATTACTATTATAAATACCCCCGTTGCAGCAAACCTGCATACTCAGCTGATTTAAAATGACACTTCACTACTTCATGAAGCCACATACCAACTTTCATCAAAGTATATTCATAAATAAGTATTTATTACATATCAAGTACTAATGATGATATTTTCACATCGTTAATATTACACCCGGGGCTTTTCTCACCCTTTTTGGGCCCAACAACTCAAAATTTGAAAGACTAATCCCCAAAAAAGGGGTTTAGAGTTTTCCGATTGTTTTGCCCAACGAACTTGTCCAATTGATTATAGAAAGGAACGTCCCTAACAAATTTGAAGTAAATAGGACAAAAATGCGACCGCTAGAGTGCAAACACACACACACACACACACACACACACACACACACACACACACACACACACATATTTAATTTTGAACGACCCCCCAAAACGTGTTCAGGCGGTCACGTTCGGGACTTCTATGGTGGTCCTGGGCCTAAGTTTCAACGTGCGGGTCATGCTAATAGTTCGCTTTCCATAGGAAATCCACTAATAACAAAGTTGTGTATTACAAAGTGACGTGTTTTAGACCGAAGGGGACCTAGTGTTATTTTGAACGTATCCCCCCTAGATTTTGTATAACAACAATCCAACTACCTTTAATAAAATTAACTTAACTTCATTACAGTAACTTAAAGTAAGAAAATATTAATATAATTAGTTAATGCTCTTGATCTGGTGTTTGGAAATGATGTTTTCAGAAGAAAATTTGTATAAGGAAATGTTAAGTCTCGTAAACACTTAAATTTCCTAAGTGTTTCCATTTTTTAAATTGTGGAAATCTGCTTAAAATATTTTTTACTACAACAATTTTGAAAATTCCAAAATGCTTTAAACATAATACACTATGTCAAAAGCTAAATGAAATATTATTATTATATTTTAAAATGTTATGTAACCTATTTTACAAATGCGTTTTGTATGATCTCTACTAGTTGATTATTATTTTTGATTTTGCAGCCATAAGTAATGTCAAATGTGTTTTAAAAGATAAGTAGTTTTTCATAATTATTTTACAGCAAACTGATAATTTATCATATACTCTAATACGAGCAATGTCTGAGTATTTGTTTATTTGCAAAATTTATCTCGGACTAAAACTGAACGATCTTGTTAAAATTTTTGGAACTAGGGGTTTTTGGACTTGAAAAATCGATTGGTAAAAGCCTCAACCCCAGGAAATTTCATATTTTGTCAAACAAAACTCGTTTGGAAATCGGAAATTTTAACAATAGAATTATGGAGTTTCAAATCAAAACAAAAGAATCGTAACAGCTGTGATCAAATTAATTAGTGAACGGGCATTAAGTTGCACTTACACCAGATAAACTATCAACAAGTGATTTGTAGAACACAGTTACTAGAACCATTGAATAAAGATTGCATATAAATATATTTTTCACCCATGAGGCTCGGTCTCCCCGGTACTGAAGTTAAAATAACCAACTAAAATAATGGGTAGGAAGAGGAAGATGTCAATGTAGTATGTCTGTGCTAATTCTAAAGTATATATATATATATTGTACTATGTTTTATAGTAAAAAATATAAATAATTTCTTTATTAGCATGATACGTGTTGTTACAACTAAACAGGATCAATAAAATACGTCTTACAACACTACAAAGTACATTTACACTTATACTGTACTTACATACAAGACGGTAAAATATACACAAGATGGTACAAGTCGCTCGATTTCATCCAGTTACACAGGTCATCATCAGACCCAATCACAGAATATATATGAGTGTAAATATACTTTGTAGTGTTGTAAGACGTATTTTATTTATCCTGTTTAATAAATATAGTAATAAGTAATAAATATGCGTAAGAGAATAGGGATGATTTTAAAATGTATTACTTAATGGTAAGATGACGATAGTTAAAATATTAACTAGGACGTGTTTCTTAAATATCTTTTAGCGAATTTCCCCTATAGGGAAGAAGCTATTACCGTAGGTCTCATGGTATGACGTAAGACCGAGACCATGACAAATTTTTTTTTTAAGGTCCCAAGATGACTAAAACACTATTCGTTCAAATTTATATATATGTATATATATATCTATATATATATATATATATATATATATATATATATATATCTATATATGTGTCCGTGAATCGATAACTTGAGTAAAAAACGTCCGATTTTGATGAAATTTGGCTCAAATGTGTAAAGTGACATTTATGACTTTAAGTTCGAAAACCAGAAAAATCGGACTATGGGAAGGGGGGTTTATGGGGGTTTTAAATTTTCCAAAAATCAGTTTTTTGCATTTTTCACCCTAAAATTTTTGAAACAGTTAATTTTGGTTTTGACCATGTTATAGAGCTTAAAAAAACAAATAATATGGTATTTTGAATTATTAACCTAGGTTAAGTGGTTGCGGAAAAAATCCAAAAAAACATGCTCATAAAATCTCCCATGTTAATCTTATGGGAAAAAGGTTTTTGGCTTTTCCTCAGTTAGTTTTACTTTAAACTTCACATTTGCTTTTACCAATCACTTCAGCTCCACAAAACAATCATTTTGGTGTTTAAATTGTGATTCTACGTCCAACCGTTGCAGAGATATTCAAAGTACTAAACACAGTACGTTGTCCAATGTTATCCTTATGGAGAATAAATAAAATTTGATATCTCGATTATTTATGAATGTATATTGATGAAACTTGGTATGTGGCTTCATGTTGTACTGGTATATTGATATTTGAACAAAAAACAAATATTTTGTTGGTTGTCCCCGTAGCAGCTAACCTGCATACTCAGCCCTAATGTTATTCTTATGGAGAATAAGTAAAGTTTTATATCTCCCTTAATTATTAACATAAATTAATAAAACTTAGTATGTAGCTTCACCTGGTTGAGTTAAATTGATAATTGCATAAAAACACATATTTTGTGCTCCTTGTTGCAGCAAACCTGCATACTCAGTCCTATGTTATTCTTATGGAGAATAAATAAAATGCTATAGATCATTTAGTTATTAATTTATTTTTATAAAACTTGGTAAGTGCCTTTATGTGGTAGTGAGAAACATATATTCATTGGAAATTCGCTGAGTACGCAGGTTTGCTGCGACGGGGGTATTTACTTCTGCAGTGATTAAGATTTTAATTTGGTTAGTTTGTATACGAGTTTTTAAGCTCTGCGTCGTTGTTATAATCTCGACAACCCCTCAGTGTTCAGATATGCTGGGTTCATGACGTTGCGGTGCATGTGGAGAGGCTTTAGACATATGACCTCACCACCGGCACGCACATTGGTATTGACAAGGAAACTACCCACAGCACGCCACCATCAACCATCGTACATGTTACAAAACTCATCGTGCAGCGCCTCTTACTACTTCTAAGTTACACAAAATTACGAAAGGAACGAACATCTTGGATCGTTTTTGGTGCTGTGTTTGTTTATATGGCAAAATGTACAATTATAAATGGAGAGATTATTTACAAACACTTGATAAGAAGTTAAATATAGCTTGTTTACAGATTTATGTTTTATAATCGATAATTTATCTTAGGACAAACCCAATTTACACTACCATTTTTTTTTTTTTTTTTTTTTTTTTTACGTAGGAGGAACGCTTAATGCGCGAACCCAAAGGAACAGTGTGGGACTCCCTCTTACGAGGTATACCCACTAAACCTCCTACGGAGCCGCGGGGGAAAAACCAGGCCGGAACCCTTATCGGACAACTTCGGCACTGGCCCGCGTGTCTTGCGCCCAGACGGGTCACGTCACCGTTTCGGGAAACTTAGAGGTCACCTAAGCATCCCTCGTCTCGCTTTCCCCGAAGAACGGATTGCACGAAGAGCGCAACCGCTCTCCAGGAGTCTTCATTTCGAAGCATCGCCCCCACCACGACGTCCGGGGACAGATCGCCGATAGCAGAGACGAGCCTCCTCCTGTCTTCAGCGAAACGACTGCACCGGAAGAAAGTATGATGAGCATCATCCACCTCCTCCGGGCAGTAACTACACTGAGGTGACCTCACCTTCCCCATGCGGAAAAGGTATTCCCTGAAGTACCCGTGGCCCGTCAGGAATTGACACAAGAAAAAGTCAATTTCCCCAAATGCACGGCTCAACCACGGGCTTATGTCTCTGATGAGACGAAACGTCCATCGCCCTTCCAGTCCACCGTTCCAACGCTCTTGCCAAACTTGCAGAGTTTCGAGTCTGGCTTCCACAGCAGCTTGGTCTCTTCCGAGATCAGGAGCACGGTGAAAGATGTTCTGCCTCTCAGCGGCGAGCAGATCAAGGGGAAACACTCCAGCCACAACCATTACAGCCAGTCCAGACACAGTGCGATACGCACAGGCAACCCTAAGAGCCGCCCTGCGCTGAACGGAGAGAATTCTCTTGCTGTGTTTTTTGACTCTCATGGCACCCGCCCACACTTCTGCGCCGTACAGGAGAGTGGCGTTGACGGTGGACATGAGAAGTCGCCTCTTGCTGGACCTCGGGCCTCCGACATTCCCCATCAATCTGCTGAGCGACAGAACAACCCTCGTCGCCTTGTTGCAAACCACCTGGATGTGCTCCCACCATGTGAGGCGGCGGTCAAGCACCACTCCCAGATACTTCGCCGCAGTCTTCGTCTGGACCTCCACGTCACCAACAGTCATAGGGATTACTGTTTGGATCCTCCGTCGCGTGAGCATGACGATCTCGGTCTTGGCGACCGCCAGCTCAAGTCCATGACCGCACATCCATCTGTTGACCCGAAACATCACCTGGTTGAGGCGAAGCTGGGCTAACTCCGGATTCCGAGCCGTGATGACTGCGGCTACATCATCTGCGTAGCCCACGAGATAGGCTTGTGGTGGCATCTCGAGGCGAAGCACTCCGTCATATGCCACGTTCCAAAGGTCAGGGCCAAGGATCGACCCTTGCGCCGCGCCGGCGGTGACCACTTTGGAACGGACCCCTGCTTCTGTGCTATATAGCAGCCTGCGCTCCTTCAGGTAGTCCTGTACCACGACCAAGAGATATTCGGGTACCCTGAAGTCCCGCTGCAACTCCTCGAGCATGTCCACCCAACGGGCCGAGTTAAAAGCGTTTTTAACGTCCAGGGTGACCAGCAGCACGATCGGCCTGGCCTGATGGCAGGCCGTGTCAGCCCGCTGGACGGCGCCCAGGACTTCAGCCACGGCATTCAAGGTTGAGTGGCCCTTCCGAAAGCCGTGCTGCCGGGGGGACAAGTCCCCAGCGGCTTCGACGGCCAACCTCAACCTGGGTTTCAGCAACCTCTCAAAGAGTTTACCCGCCGTGTCCAACATACAGAGTGGTCTGTATGCCGACGGGGACTCCGGGTCACCTTTGCCTTTGCTGATGAGCGCCAGTCTAGCTGTCTTCCAGCGTGACGGAAACACACCCGCCGCCAAACACGCGTTGAACATGCGCAGCAGCAGATGTGGGTGACTTCCCACCACAAACTTCAGAGCCTCAACCGGAATGCCATCAGGGCCTGGAGCTCTGTTGTTGTGCATGGCAGACGACGCTGCCACGAGCTCCTGTTCCGTGAACAAAGGAACATCAGGCACCGGCCCCGTTACTCTTTCCTCTCGCCTCACAGGGTGACTTGGGAAGAGAGCATCGACGATGGCCGTGATCGTGCCTGCAGGCATAGAGGCACTGCTGGCCCCCATTCCCCCGAGCTTTCTCGTGACGAGCTTGTACCCTTTTCCCCATGGATCGGAGTCCACGTCCCGGTACAGCTCCTTCCAGCAGCGAGCCTTGCTCAGGCGAATTGCACTGGCAAGAGCTTTTTTCGCAGTCTTGTGCTCTGCCGACCTGGCCAAAGCCTCCGGTCGGTTTCGAGTTCTCTGCGCTCTTCTGCGAAGCATCAGTGCCGTTCTCCTGCGCTCCGCTTTACACTACCATTATGGTATGCGTCGTTTGTGTCAATAGTGCAGTATGGCATAGACATTTGGGGTATTAGCCAGAATGCCTAGAGATTATTTTAGAAATTCAGAAGGTTAGTTAGGATAATGCCATTATCTTGCCACGTCATATAGTGGTATTTTTAAAGAAGTAAAATCATAACTTTACCTTCAAATTATATTTTGACGTGTCTGTTTTTAACTAAACAAAATTTAAATTCTATTCCACAAGAACACAGCTTTCTTGAATATAATACAACGCACAGGCAGTTACTTATCCATAGATACTCGGCAAAATTATTTCCACAATATTTGGGTGAAAGATTGTACAATCAGCTTCACACTAGGTTAAAAAATAATAGATTAAGTCCAAGGAAAAATAACTTATAGTTATCAGGGCCTGTTATAGTATTTAATAGTTCCTGTGTGATGTAATAATGTAAGAATTTGAACACTAATGTAATGACATTAATTTTATAATCAATTTGACTTCTATGTAACCTAAAATAACAAAATGAATGTAGGTTCGTATATTATTGAGAAAGTCATCTGCTTTCCCAGCTGCGCTGGATGGTTAAACATTTATTTTTTTTACAGAAGAGTTCTTGATCTTTGAAAAATTACCATTTTTTGTTTGGTGTATGCAACTTAAAATTTATCTATCTATAATATTATAAAGAAGAGGTGGTTTCTGTCTGTCTGTCTGTCTGTCTGTCTGTCTGTCTGTCTGTCTGACTGATGTTCCGGGTGAACGCAGAAACTACTGAACCGACTGGGCTGAAACTTTACACAAAGGTAGATCTTGAACCCATGCAACACATAGGCCTATTCACTTCCTTAAAATCCCCTCGGGCTACGCCCCGTGAACGTCCTAAGTTTCAATGTTTACATTTCAGAATAAAGTAAACATTCAGAAACTGTAAAGTGAACAGCTGTGGATACTTCCATTTGACAGCTTAAAGAGCAGGACCAGAAGCAAGGACAGCTGTTTCAAGCTAACTAAAACGCAAATTGCATTGACTAAAGAACGGGTAGAGAAAACCCCTGTGCGAAGAACGGGTACGTCAGCTAACTATTAATTAATATTAATGAACAAATATTAATGTGGCTTCATCTGGTTGTAATCTATTCTTATGCACAAAAAACAATTTTTACCGATACTTCCCATACCCCCCCAGTAGGGGCGGCCCCCCTTTAGAACCGGAAATGGCATAGTGGTTAGAGCGCGTTATTCCGGAAAGAGTAAGAAGAAAATTTTCCCGCCAAAACTTTCCCGCCAGATTTCCTAACCTCACTTTTCCCGCCAGATTTCCTAACCTCACTTTTCTCCCGCCAGAGTTCCCTCCAGATTTTTTTCTGTAGTGTTGCCAACTTAGCAGTGCTGCCAACCTATGCTCTACATTATTATATATATATATGCTCCACGGTTAGACTATTATATGCTCTATAACTACATTATATATATATGCTCTACGCTATTATATATGCTCTATGCTACTATACTATCATATTCTCTACTATTATATATATGATCTACGGCTACTGGTTTATACTCGATGCTATTGTATGATACATAATTATACATATACTCTATGGCTACATTATATGTACATGCTCTATGGCTAAGGGGTATTTATATTTTAAGCTGATTATGACCCATGTTTCCACACCACCCAGGGGGTAGGGTCTCGGCGCGTTTTTTATTAAAGTGAGTATCCCCAGTAGGCCTATTCTCACTGTTTTTAACCACTGCCCCAACCAACGCAGTGATTCGTGGCAGCCACTCCATTACAAAAATGCTGCCTCCGGTAAATATTTTTTTCTTCTCTGTTTCTAGGCTATTTACTAAGACTGTGTCCGTTCATTTTAGCCTAGAAAATAGACAGAGAATTTTACTTTTATACTTTTTATTTGGTTTTTAATTTTTATACTTTTTTTTGTTGCGCCTTTCAATTCGCAATTCCCTGACAGTCGGAGGATTACAACAAACGGTTTCACGGTTTTTTAGGCCAACCTCCCCACACCCCTGGACTTACAAAGGGTTTAGCCCTGCCTGCTGGGTGAGCGACTGCCGGGCCTTATTTTTATTAGGCCCCACTCGAAAATATTTTTCGAGCGTAGTACTGTGCGGACCTCAAGGCGCAAGTTTCGTTTTTATTTTTATGTATAATGCAGGCTACTGTAAAATCATCATCATCTATATACACACTTTCATTTATTTCTTTAACATTAGAATGAAATGTCCGAAGGAATTGAGCCTTCTCCAGGCCTTTTGTGTGTATGGCCTCGAAGGGTTTACACAGTGAGCGTAAAAGCTCTTCGCTGTAATGTACCTCACCTTCATGCCACTTTATGTGGTGAAAGTGACGAGTCAGCCAGCGGGCTGTTCTTTTCATCTTGCTATTCAAAAAATTAAAACAGTAAGGAGGTCGGAATACTAGCTGAGTTCTGTAAGACTTTCCGACTATAGCAAACTCCTTTACAATAAATTTATTATTATTGTCTTTGAACCCGTGGAACTCAACTACAGCTTCCATAGTGAGACTTCGCTAAAAAGACGGTCAGCTACTTGAGATGGTAGTTGATCAGTACGAGTTTCAGCGCCCGATAAAACTTGACCAATAAAAACTTTAATAATATCCTCCAAGTAAAACAATTCCAATAGAGAGCGGCCAATTAAAGGAATATTAATTACAAGCTGATTCCACTCGTTTCGATTGAGACCGAGCGTGTGTTCACCATCAGAGATACAAGCGTACTGTTGACCAAAGATACTGTTAACTTTAATTTCTGCCCCCGTATCGGTATTCACAAAACATTGATGCTTGCCTTCGAAAGCTAAAGTAATTTCATTGAACCTGTCAACCAGCTGACAGTAAGAATCGTAAGACCAAAATACAACACCTTTCCTCCCCTTAATTAATACTCCGAGGCTGTTGTCCCTGTTTTTAAAAATACCCGATACTACGCACTTGGTGAGCTCAGGGTCCAAGAAGTGAACTGACTTTAGAAAAACTCCGGTCATTAAATTTATAGGCTCTGTACCCTTAGGGATGGTTATAGCCCCCGTACTTACCTCCGTCTCGGCTGATGTCATCTCTGCTACTGATGCTCCGTTGATAAACACCCAACCTCATATACCCTATCCCCTTTATCTCCGTTCCCCTCCCCCTCCTCCTCAGAATCTGAAGAGGATTCTTCACTGTTGTCAAAATCTGTACGCCATTTTACTATAATGCTATCGATCCCACGCATTAATTTAAACTCCTTTTCAACACTAGCAAACTTGTAACTGTCTACGTAATCTGTTTTCATCAAAACCTTCTTGTAGTAATATTCAATTTTAATCCAACCGTAGTAACCCGTGTTTACTCACTGACTGTTAACCTCAGACTAACAAAATCTCTTAACCCACAACATCTATACCCTCCTCATCATCATCACTGCTAAAGTCTCCATCGTCTCTGAGTTTAACAACTACGGTGGCTGTACCCTCAGGAATATCAGATATTTCCTTCTCACAGTATATCTTGTAACAATCCATTTTTGCTGTACCTATTAAAACATTATCGGCGTTATAAAACTGAATAATAACCCACTCGCCCATGTTTACACGCTGAGTGCTAGCAGGAGACTAAAGTAATAACACTCTGAAAATTAGATGTATCTTTTACCCCTTCCCCACCCAACCCCAAGGGGGGCGAATCGCCCCCTTGTACATACATTCCAAGTGTTGGACCCTGAGGGTCCACTGTTTTGAAGTACAACGGATATTTTGTCATCGGTACATTTAATTCTTCTCAAAAACCTGGCCCTATCCCTTGCTAACTGTTCCCAATCCGATTTTCTATCTTCAGCGGGCAAACTGTATATTTTTGTTACTACCGGGCTGGAGAAACTAACTCGATATTTTCCTGACATCTCCCGTGATCGGTGTGTATGTGTAGTGACAGTCGTGAATTATGAGACAGTATGCCCAAGTATTAGCCGGGATTGCTGTTTTAGTCTGAATCTCAAGCCTTACATCTACGGGGCCGGTCTTAATAGTATCGTCCTGTTTTGAACAGTCAATTACATACAGAGGACACTTCGTTTTAAAATCATCATAATTTAATATCGGTGAGCCGATTCTGCCGTAATACGAGTTTTGAAAGTTCTTATACATATCATAAAACAAGGTGGTGTTCCCACGAAGGTTATCGTACGGATAGAAACTTGAGTTTAAATACAGTTTAACATCAAGCAAATCACAGGCGTCGAACCGTGACATGTCCTTTGTTAAGTCATTCTTTCTGCCTGTCTGGAAGGCCAGAACAACATACCGGGGTTTTTCCGTTTGGTTAGATGTTTTAAGTGTCCAAGATAATGTGTCCGTACTAGGGAGGTTCGGGTATTCAATCATTTCCCATTGACGGAAAGGAAGATGTATTGCGGGGTCTTTTTCAATAAAGTTGTATAATTTTAGTTTTTCAGTGTCGTTTACTGTAACGTGAGGTACTCGCCAGTAGATTTTGTCAATTGTTAATGTTAAAGTCCCAGCAGCTATTTTTACAGCGTTACTATCCGTACCCGAACGTAATAGTATCAGTTCCTGTTTAACATTTACCAACACCCGCCTGTAGTCTTCAGCGAAACCTAGCAAGAGTTTTAGAGGGATTGAATATACAAAATCTGTCACTTTTTCAGTACTACCGGGGCCAAGCCAGCAAGCGACCTTTAGAGCATTTTTCTCTTCGTCCCGAATTGAAAGAATATTTTTTAAAGTAGCACTAATACCGACATTTTTCGTTCTGTCAATTTCTTTGCCACAAATCTCGTAGCGGATTTCTTCAAACAAGAAAGACATAGCATTATTAATAAAGGAAACATCCTGAGGAGTCCCGTCTGCTTTTGTAGCGTTGGTCTTGCCGTGAATCACGATAAAGCTTTCAAAAGGGGCAGTTATTATATCCTGCTGTAATAACGGTATTCTTATTTCATCATTATTGTTATAAGTAGTGGACACGTATGGTTGATGTGTATGAAACTCCATCCCCGTTATTAAGTCATCATACTCAGCGTGACTGTCTATCGCCAGTAGCGCCATTCTGTATTACCTTAAAACCGAGAGAGCGAAGAAACGTTATATTTTTACAAGTTAACACCTTGGCTTTCTGAACACTACTGACTTGTTGCCCTCCTGGTATATGCCTAAATAGTAGCCCCATTACTGCGCCTGAGATGTAGTCTCACCGATATCCTTTCTCCGCGAAAGTTAACAAGATTGCCGTTTTGGTCTTTTAGGGACACTGTCAAGTTGTTGATCCTCTGACTGATCACAGGTAAATAAATGACATTCCTCGGTAATTCCATTATTTTATAGCCCGGTGGTTCAGCCGGGTAGAACTCGTGTATGACATGGCCCTCAACCCCGTTCAAGTATGACCCACGCGTGACATTACATTCCACCCGTATAGAGTTAACTTTTATTATATCTACAGGCAGTTCCGATACATGCTCATTTTTGGCCCCGTATATTTGTTTTTTGTAGCCCAAGAGTGTTCCCAATGAATGTTCTTTAGTAAAGTCAATTTTCTCAGAACAACATATCGTAGCTTTCAAAGTGTTATTATTAGGTTTCAAAGTAAATTGTACTTCTTTTGGCAGTTGCGATTGTATATATTTTTCAATGTCCTCAATTTCGTAAGACCCTTCAGGGATTGTAATACTTTTATCATCACCGTAGTAAAACGTATCATTTATGTCTTTTTCAATGTTCGGTATAGAGTTATAAGTGGTCAGTTCAATTAAACCAAGTTCCCATGTACCCTCGCTAACATCAATAGGAAACGCTAGCTCGTGGGATAGAACACTAGTTACCCCTGTTAGACAGAACATTACTACAGAGAAAATTTAAACACAAATGGCCACAAACAACTGAGTCAAAATTCTGTTGTCTCTCGTAGTTATAGTACATCTCACATTCACCCAAGTACTTAGAAATTTCCGGTGGTGGTCTTAGGTTTCCAAAACTGTCATAATAATAGACCTTTTTATCAATCTTCCTGTAACATACCCAGTGCGTGCCTGGACCGGTTGTACTGTCCAAGTTTACTATAGCAGATTCGTACTTTCTCGGGCGTTTTGGTAGTCCGTCTCTCATGTAAACTCCTCTAAAGTTTGGAATTTTTAACAACTTTGCATATTTAATCAAATCGTAATTTGTAAGCGGTTTTATCGGTATCGAGATGCTTTTTTTTTCTTCTTTAATATGCCCCTTTTCTTTCTTGTGCCTGCGCTCGCCTTTGTACCCGACCCTTCCTTTCTATAGGGTCTGAGGTACAATCCTTTACCTTTTGGAGGCGGACGTTTCTTCTTACGGCCTCCCCCCAATTTTGATTTTGCTTTCATGGCTGTTGTGACTGCCCAAGCAGCGGCTTTCTCACCAACACTAGCGTTACTGGACTTGAATCTTTGCCAAGCGCGTTCCGCCAACTCCTTGTCCGCTTGCCTTCGCCTTTCTGAATCTTTGTAACGAGAGTATGCTATGTCGTGGACCTTACAGGCCGCGTCTAGTCCGTTTATTCCTTTGTCACCTCTAGCCAATCTCTCTTTTAACTTCGTGCCAGGTCCACAGTACTGATAACCAGGGATATGTAATTCGACAGGTAGTAAGTCTATGGCCTTATTAAGAACGGATGAAACAATACCTCCGCCTCGCACAACCGCTATCTTACGTCTGAGAGTTTTCCTTCTTGTGTTAGCCATTTATTGCAAGCGCTAGTATCATCCGTTGTAATGTCGTTGCACTCCAACTCATTAATGTCAGTTATAAAGTAAACTTGCCCCTTTTATACCTAAACTGACTCGGAGTTAGCTGAGGAGATTGGGGAAAGGAACAGTATCATCAAATATCCCCGTTGGCTCAAGACGAAAATTCTCTTTAATTTGTTTCAAAAGAAGCTCCACTCAATCCCTCTTCAGTCATAAAGAGATCATAAGTATCAGGCGGAAGAGGTTTGACGTCTTCTTCTTCAGGCTCTTCACCACCTTCCAACCCGTCAGCAAACAAAACTTCCCAGTCTAAGTAATCGTTTTCACCCGGCGTGGGTAGAATGGCAGACCTCCCAGTTTGTTTTTTGTTAATATAATTAAAGACCATGGTACCGAATTTCCTCAACCGTTTCTCGTGAAAATCTTTATGACTACTTATTAGACCTTCACACTTCACCAGTCGGGACTTAATACTCGTTAAATCCGAAAGCAATTGGTCTAGGCTAGTGGTTATAGGTCCAAGCTTTGATTCACAAGTGTTTTCCACATATTCCTTTGTCACTGCATCGCTGGGGTCTGTTGGTAAAGCTAAATTATTTATTCGTTTATTGTTAGCGTCATAATTATCTTTGGAGATAGTCATACTCAGTTTTTTTAGTGTGCCCAAGTTAACTGCGTCCGAGGATTCTACAGGGTTAGCTACACTCCATAGTCTTTTGTTTTGCATATTGAACCTCTTAACGTCAGAAGGTATAGATTTACGGTCAACATAATTCTTTGTAGCAGCGTCGAGTGGCTGTACCGGTGTAGCCAATTTACATAACCGTTTATTTTGCATATCATAGTCACCGTCCGGCGTCAAGTTAAAGCCATCGCCCTTGGGACCTTTGACAGCCTCATCTCGGGACTTTAGACTACGTCCAAACTTGTCAATCGTCATTTTAATAATGCTTTAAACCTACTGTTACCAGCTCCTTTTATGTAGCCGGCCTCCCTTAGTTCCTCCACGATACTCAGTATTTCACTGCCATGGACTCTGTTTCCAGTCTCTGTTGACATGGATATGTGTCGTAATCTGTCCACCAATTCGTTGGCGTCATCCCAGTGTATTATATCACGGGACTTTGCATTCTTCCACGCTAGACCCTTGCCCACTCTGGCAGGGAACAAATCTTTTATAATTCTTCTGTACTTTAGATTGTTGTCCCTTCTAATTTGATTGTGGAATTTGTAGCCTCTCTTGTGAGCGTTGGTGGCGATAATAATACTCTTATAGGTATTAAGATCGTCTTTATTGTATATATCCTCGTCAGGGGTTCTCTTAAATATGAGCTCATACAAACCTTCGGTAGGACTATATCTTGTGTTGTTTATTAGTATAGTTCCATCGTTGTCAAAGTCTAACACCTTATCTCCCATCATTAAAGTACTGCCTTCGTATCTAGGACCGTAGTCATGATCAATAACTCGGACCTTACCGCTAGCATCTTTTAAAAGAAGTGTCATATACCTCACCGTAATGGGGATACTAAACTGACTTTCCATATATTGGGACGCTGTTTCCAGTCCCGAAGGGGTCGATACAATTTGCTTTAACCCGCTGGTTTCAGGTGTAGATACACTCTGCGGAATAAATTCAGCTTCTCCTTCATCATCTGTCGTATTGTAGTCCATTGGTTCTTCTTTAAAGGTTTCGGGTTCTGTTTTTATGTCAGGGCTAACTGTGGTTGATTTTCTAAGTTCTTGGATAATTGGTTTATACTGTTTCTCAAGCATAATATCACTTTCCTCGGATCCTTCCTTAAACATTTTATACTTTCTCTTAATAGCATTACGTAGCTCTATGAGTCGGCTTGTCATTTGCTGTTTACTGCTTCGCTTCATAGTCATAAATGATAGATTTCAATCATCGCATCTAGATTTAAGGCATTTCGACTTGTCTAAAAAACAGGGCACGCTTCTTATGCCTCCGTATGTACTCGATAATATCCAACAGTGAAATACCAGCGCTAAAGTCCATACCTCTGTAGTACCTCTGTTCTCTAGCATTGAACCTGGGGATCACATAACGACCGGTAAAACTCCTGAATACAAAAGTACGTTTCCACCCGTCTCTCCATTCAGGTATTTCTGCCACGGTGTATTTATCACTTTCAATTGTTTTTTGCATGAATCCCTTGAGTAGCTCCATAGGTCTAGGTTCGTTGAGGTGTTGCAGTAAATAAGAATTTAAAAGCCAGAATTCATCAGGATTAGCCCCTGTAAACGCTTTCCATTGGTCAAATAGTACTCTGTTTGTTACACTGTACACGCCGTTGTTTAGACTTATACCGAATCTCTCGCACTGTAACGATAGTGTGGGCAAGGCCAGTTTGAGAAACTCTGTAGTATACAATCCCTGGCACAAATTATTAACCCCGTTATAAGGTTTATTTCTACTTCCCCCTGGTATACTGTCAGGAACTTTTGCGTATCCAACGTTATAACTAATATCGATGTGACATTTTAACCTTAAAGCTCTTTTATAGACTGTCATCGGTGATCTTATAGGAATACTGCGTTCTGTCAGGAGTATACATCGTTTAGCGAAGGGAATCTTACATCCGTATTGCAGCATTTCATTACAGATTTGTGTAAAATTAACACTACCGTGAAGGTTACGTAAAGGCAATACTTTACCAAAAAATTCGGGGAACGGCCTGAATCTAGATATCATGTTTTGAGGGTCTCGCACGGTACAGTTGTACATATCTTCGTGGTATATTACAAGTTCCAAAGGTACGTTTTTTTCTTCGCATTTGTTCATAAAACTAAGCCATGTATCACGGTTATAAGTTCTATCACTCGCTGAAATCATTAGCAGAATTACTGGTGGTATCACAGCGGATCTTTTTAGTTTCTTATGTCTCCAGCATCTTTTGCTATATTCATATCCATGAGGGTCTTTCTTACTGCAGTAGTTTCCACAGAATTTCTTCTTGTCTTTGTAATAAAAAGAACACAGGTTTGACTTGACGATACGCTGTCTTGTGTTGAAGCCTCTTAAATCGTTGTACGTGTAGATGCGCACCATTATAGCTCTGTTACAAAACTGTCCATACCTACTCTGTACCTTCCCTTATAAGGGTCTAGAGTCTTGTCAATCACAAGGAATCCAAAGTTGTCTCGCCACGCTTGAGCGCACAACTCTCTAAATTTGTCAAAGGACATGTCGGTAGTGACATGATCACTGTACACATGCCTTAGATTCATATCGTCTTGTTTGAATAAAATAACAAAGTTACAGTTGTCCCTCACCAGTTGCTTGGGTATAGCACTGTATGTTTGCCCTAAATAAAATGTATCTATATTTTTATGTCTACCCATAGTGAAATAACTGCGTATATTGTCATGTTTTTCGCAGGAAATATCGTCAAAGATCATTATAGAGTTTGGTTTAGCTTCGTTTGGGTGTACAACTAGACTGTTGTCATCATACGCGAAATAACCGACCTCCTTAGGCATTACCTTCTTTAGAAATTCGTACTTTGGCTGATGGAGGGACTTTGAAAAAACATAGACATTTTCAAACCTTAACCCATTCTGATCAAATAATAAATTAAATAAAACGTTGGTCTTCCCAGAGGAACTTGGCCCGCATATTATACAACGTATTGAATCAGGTAATAAAATACCGTGTTTGTTCTTTTTAACCATGCCCGACCCGATATATTCATCAAAGTTTTGGACGGGAAGCTCGACTTCCTGCTTCTCAACCCGCATCCTGACTGATTACTCACTACTGATTACAACTGATATATACTTCCCGGACGTGGTCTTGATAAGCACATACCGAGCGGATGCAGCGGCCAACCGCTATCACACCAAGTCCTTGGCGTCAATCCAACTGTCATGGCTGCTATCATATCCCTTCCAGCGTACAAATAGTCTGTCTCCTTTCCTTTTTAAAAGTCTTTCAACTAAATAAATGTCACCGGTTTCTGACTTGCTAATTTCTTCTGCATAAAACCCGCCTTTTAATATTTCCCCTCTGTTGTCTTGTAATATGTATGTTACTGGTCTTGTCGGTTTAATCGCATATACTGTAAACGTCTCATTTGTCCAATTTGGCAAATAGCCTTTTTTAAACACTCTTTTAGCTTTACTGATTCTAACACTATCACCTAATTTTAATTTTTGTTTAAGGATTTTATGTTTGGGTTTTTTAACTTTATTTATTTTATTTAGAATGTCTTTGACATGTTTCTGTCTCACATCCTTGGGTTTCATACCTATAGTCCTGTGCTTTGTGTTGTTGTAAGATTTTATGATTTCTGGCAATAGACTTACCCACTCATAACTACCTCTGGCAGTAAATAACTTGTACATTTTTGTCTTAATCGTTCTGTTCAGTCTTTCTATAATACTAGCCTTAAGTTCAGAAAATGTATGGTAATGGTTGATTTTGTATTTCTTCATTAAAGCGTTTACATGTTTATTGAAAAAGTCGGTACCCTGGTCTGTGTGAAAGTTTTTCATTTTATATTTAGCTAAGATAGGAGCGAGTGCCTTTGCCACTTCTGGCCCTGACTTGTCTTTTAGAGGTACGGCAAAAGCTAGTTTTGACAAACAGTTAATCATGGTAAGAATATATTTGTAGCCTTTGTTAGTTTTCGCATAAGGCTTCATTTCAACGAGATCAGCCTGATAAAGGTCCCTTAAACCCTTAAGGGTGACTTTACGCCTGGAATAATTGATCCTGGCCGGTCTGTGCAGCTCCTCAGCTATAGCTGTCTTACCGTCCATTTTACTAATGATAACTTTATTCTGAGGACACTAGTTTTATACTTACATCAGTGATTCTCATTATATAAATAAATACAAGGCTCGTAACAAATATAGCAAAGACAAATAGCTTGTCCGCTAAAGAGCCTATCAGACACCACGCCATACTTTCTCTTGATAACCCTCACCGCAGTAACGCTCGGTCAGTACTGAGGGAAATGTCTATCGTGTTGGTGCCTCCTAGACACCCGGTGTACGCTGTGTTCGACCCCGTATACTCCTCCATACTTTCTTATGGAGGGCAATACTTCTTCGAAAACCCAGTATTTGAAATATTTAGCAATTGGTAGTTTGGAGGAAAATATCAATTCATACAAGCCGGGCTCGCATATGAAAATAACCTTAAAATCATTGTAGGATAGGTCTACCCCACTTTGGGGTAGACCTACTTCTGGTTGAGTTTTCTTATATTTTTCACTTACATGCGTTGAAAGAGCTTTATGTAACTTAGAGTATCCCAGTAATTTTGCGACATCTTTTCCTTTGAACCAAGGATTGACTAAGTATCTGTTTGCTTGAGTGGGGTTTGAGACCACCCGTGCATGTGCACCCAGGTTAAACATTATTCCGTGCGTGAGCCAATCCAGATTACCTGGTTGACGCTCAGTACGAACTAATGCCCTCTCCCTTTTTAGCAAACAAAGGATAGAGTATTTTTTAAAAGATAAACCATGGCTCCTCCACCGCCATGGCCCGTGGAGGCCTTCCGAAAGTAAACTAACTGCCTCCCCCGTTTTTCTTTTTGTATTTTACTTTTTAATTTTACAAGTCCCCACCGTACGGACTATTCCAAGGAGTAGCCTAGGTGTTAGCTAGACTGCTCGATGTACAAAGTCCTTCATTCACTCCGGGCAGTTCCAAGGAGTAGCCTAGGTGTTAGCTAGACGCCTCAAAGTACAAGACCCCCTTTCAGGTTTACGGGGCTTTTTGTCACCCGCGCCAGTGACCTTCATTCAGGTTTACGGGGCTTTTCGTCACCCACGCCAGGGACCTTCATTCACACACACACACATTCATACAGTGGGAACTTATGCATTGTCCAAGACATGTTCAACTATATTTACAAAATTGTGAGAAGTTAGGATATTGTTGTATGCAGAGTCAAAGTGCATACCATAACTCTTCATGACTTCTTTAGCTTTGTTAAGTACATTAATCCCGTTAGGAACAGGAGACTTGACGAAACAAGGTACGAAACCTTCCTTCTTTGCTTTATTTAAAGCTTCGTTAAATTTTCTTTTTTGTATGCGAATACATTTGTACTCGCAGACTCCGTACAGCTCCAGAAGAGTTTCTTTAATAAGGACACATAAAACATGTTTTAGTCCATCGTCGTCTGACATCACAGCAACCTTCGGTGCCTGTTCAGTCAGCAACTCATTCAGTGACTGGTTTTCTTTACACATTATATCGTTTGTAGTTTTAAATTCTGAGTTAATTTGAGTGAGCTGTTGGTTAATTTCCAGTGATTTTGTAAGTGATTGTAACAACTAATTATTCTCTTGTTGGATTTGATACATTCCATACTTTCTAATGGAAGGCAGGACTTCACTTGTAACCCATCTTTTGAATGCTTTAGCTTCTGGTTTCAAGGAGCGTAGGATAAGAGAATACAAACCAGATTCATTGATGTAAACTGTGTTTGATTGGAAGTTAAAGGGGAGTGTATCGATACACCCCCCTTTAGAGAGTATATTTACAGCCTTACACTTGTCTTCCTCATCAACATTTATCCGCAATGCCTGTTTTGAATCTTGATAACCCAAGATTTTAGCGACATCTTTTGCTTTGAACCAAGGATTATTTTCTCTGTCAAACAGGACAGCAACGGCCTGGTTATTAAATATATAAGAAGTTAAGTGAGACATTTTATATCAAGTATTGTGCAATAGTACAGATCAGAGCTACGTAAGGACACGTCTTACCTCGGCAGGAGCAACGGCAAAAGTGACCGAGGCAGAGCGATTCACGGGAGGGGAAAGTATGACTCATTATGGGTTAGGGGGTCGTTTCGCCCCCCTTGAACTTCCGGTGTTGTTTTACTCAAGTCTTTGAATTTTGTAGCCATAAGGCAGGGTGTCGTACTCTCCCTCAAACTTCCTTTTTGGTCCTGTAATTTTGAAAACTTTAGTTTCGCTTACAGTTACAATATCGCGGTCTTTAGTCCTCCTGATTCTAGATTCGTTAATTTCCAGTTTTTCTACACTTTCATTAAGGACCATTTGTTTCAGAGCTTCAAAGTTTAAAGTTTCGGAAGTCTTCATATTGAGGGTGAGGCCCTTGATTTTGCACACAGTTTGTAGTTTTTGTTTTTTGGTTGACCAGACAAGGTACGCGTAAGTTTTTGGTCCCCCAGAAACGAACTCTACGATGAAAGAGCCAGGCCCGTAGTCACCCGCCAATTCATCTGTCATTTCCCCGAGGTAATCTCCCGTAGGAACCTTATACAAACCTCCCTTATAAATGTAGAGAACCGAGTCGGTGTCGTAGTAGAGGACCTGACCTCCCAGGGCCTCCAGATGTTCATAGAGTTTAAGTCTCGCTTGGGCTGTAGTGTAGGCAGCGATCACAACATTTACGTTGCGCAGGGGCTCCCCTACTTCCTCCAGGTACTCCCAGCTAACTACTACAACCTCCTCATTAACAGTCTGGATCCTATTGACTTGTATTTCTGGGCTTGTCAGCATTTCAAAGAGAGTCTTTGAGTCTCTGACAATCATGGCCTTGGTTTGGTTCTCCCGCTGCCCGAATTTTCCCCAAAATGAATTTAACATTAATTTAGCCAATTGTCTCAAACCCCCGTTTTTACAAATTTTGTCTTTTTCTAATTTGATTCCTTCATGATTGAAGTAGTCCCGCACGTACCGGTCTTTTTCTTCCTCAGTTTCACACCAGCTAGGATAGCCTGAGGCTTCCTGCTTCATTTTCAAGAATTTATTGATAAAATCGGTGAAAAGCCCCCCTTTTTCATAAGTGGCTACCTCGTACTCCCACAGCTCGTACATGTCCAACACAACGTAACCTTTCTCTACAGCCTTCCTCACCTCGTCCATAGTCCAAGTCCCTACCAATGCCCTTTCCTCACTCTCATGATCGCAATCCCCCTGATTTTGAGTTTCCCCGCAAGTCCTACACAAGGAAAACATGAGTTTCTTGTTCATTTTGGCTGGGAGTACCGGGTGGTAGAGATCCCGAGGTGGCAGGACTTTACACTTGAGCAGACCATCTACACCAAGCCCTCTCTGTCTGCACTCCCTGTCACCCACGTAAATCGTAGGATGACCAAGGGGATACTTACCGTACTTACACACATACGGATAGAGAGAGCACACGTCCACATACTCGATTTGTTCTCCCTCTCCACATTTGTGGTAAGTCTTGGAGTTGCCCGTTCTGCCCCCAAAGAAAGCTTGTCTAGGGTCTAGAGGAAGGGTGTTCAATATGGGGAGAGAGTCCAAGTGTGTGAGCTTTTGTCCCTTTTTTACTTTACGAAACTCACACTCCCACATCTCCACAACATCATAATCGTTAAATTTTGCCATTTTGGACTTGGTTCTCTCGTATCTTAAGTGAAGTGAGTCCGAGGGATCCTCCTTCAGAGGAGCCTCTCGATTGTAAGGGAAGCATTTGGGGCAGCCGTGCCAGTAGCACCCGTGAAACTCATAGATGTTTTCCCCGTCAAACCCATCTACTTTCATTCCGTTAATCTTTACTTCTTTACCCCGGCCCGCATGCTCAATCCTCACTTCACGCTTCTCTTCTTCCCAGCTGAGCCACTGAATGGCTATAGCTGACTGGTTTTCTACTAAACGGTAGCCGTTCTTTGGGATGAGGCCGATCGTATTTGGTTTCAAAAAGTTGCGGCGGAAGGCCAAATTGCAAGCGCTAGCGATCGTTACAGCCTCTAGGAAAGGATCGACATTACATTCTTTCAGGAAAATACGCCTGAACTTAAGACAGGCCTGAGCTAGGATCTCTACATCAGAGATGCAGTACTCTAAGATTTCCTTTTTAAAGTCAAAAACGTAGTTTTCAGCCACTCTCGCATCGTACCAGCTTTCAAAGGCCTTGTGGGGCTTTTCAAACATTGATCCCGGACAATAGAACTTTTTGTCGGGCATGGGGCCTACATAATCTTGGTTTGCCAGAGTGTTAAACAAGTGGGGAAAGTAGCCCTTCTTTCTCTCGGGAGGCAGATCGAAGGCTTGAGGGAGCGCTGCGAGGGCCATGGGGAAATAGTTGAGTGAGTCCACAAACCTCACATTGTCCATTTCCATGAGAATAATTTTGGTTCCCCTCATGACCAGATCAGGGGTGAATTTAGTTTCTTCCAACACATACTTTAACAAAAACTGAAAATCAAAGCCTTGGCCGTTGTGGGCAATCACACAGACATTTTTGAACTGTTTTCGAATTTCCATGACATATTCCATAAAATCTTTAACCGGGTCAGAGTTGAAGACTCTTGTACGGTTTCTACATGTCATACAGAATCTAGACTCGATGCAATTAAAGCAAAACTGTTGAGAAACGCACAAGTTTACTTTATGTAATTTTTGCTCGGGGTCAGAGGAGAGAGACTCGTCTTGGCGAGTCTCCAGATCAAAGAAAATGAATAGGTAGTCCTTGTTTTTAGGCTTACCCTCGTTTCGCTGCATGAAACATTTATGATTAGGATCCTGGAAGGATCCGCAAGGTTTGCAATAGACTTCACCGCACTTGTGGGGTGTGGATCTGTCTCTAATCCAAATTAATTTACCGCAGTCAAGGCATTTTTTAACTTCTTTACATCTATCAACTTGGTGAGCAGTGAAACATCGCTGGTTTCTCAAAGTCATGTTACATTTTGGACAAACTATTCCCCCATGCTCCTCTTTACAGGGAGGTGAGATGGTCTGACACTGAGAGCAGATGTTTGAACATCTGTGTTTAGCTTTGTGATCGTAAGGGACGTGGCACGCTTCGCAAAAATATTTACAAACAAAAGCAGCGGTCAAACTGTTGATTACGTTATAGTGGCCGTTATGAAAGAGCAAGTTAATTTTGAATTTTGGATTTTCAACACGACACTCAAAATAAACGTCCCGGCCTTTTCTGTCAAAGTTGTAGACGGTGATTTTGAAATTAGTTAGCAAGTCCTGAAATTTTTCCAATTGGGGGATACCGGCCCCTTCCTCGGGGATCTCTACCCTTGCCTTCTGCATCAATATTTGGGCCCTCACTGTCTGTCGTTTACCCTTGTCCATACGTACAAGATTATACTCTGGGTCGTTTGTCACTTTAGCCATGGCCACCACCAAAGCCCTGGGGAGACACAAGTTGTCTTTGTTGTTAACAACTACGATTCCCTTCCTCGCCTTACACTCCTCATCAAAGCTGTTGTATAGGCCAGGTCTTACCCTCCCGGAACCTACAGGGAGATTAACTCGGGTACACTCCACTTTGAAAGTGTCAGTGGACTTGATGGATTCAGAATTTGATTGAACGATCCCCCCAAAAATTTGCCAAAGGATGTCTTCATTAATTTCACCAGCGGGCCGAAAAGCAACAAACCCGGGTTCTTTTGATTTTAAATTTAGACTCTGCAAAGTAAAGCCGAGCTGATCGTTTTCATGGGCCTGGCCCTTCATCTCATTCACAATTTTGGCGAAACCTTGTCTGAGCCAATCTATCTCACTAGTATCGGGAGGAGGGTTAGAAAATTTGAAAATAGTTTTATTACCGTACAATCGAAATTTCTTTACATACGCCTGCTCGTCACTGAGGACTTCGACAGGCTCAACAACACCAGCCATTACTACTTAAGTCAAAACAAAATTTAAATAATAAAGTGAGGTTAGGAAAAAGTGAGCTTATGTAAAACCTCGACTTGAGTAAATGAAAAACTGAAATTAAAATAATAAAGTGAGGTTATGTTATACACGAGGATAAATTAGGTTATGTTATGCAATAAATTTGAGGTTAGGTCTCAAATATAATACGCGTTAAATACTAACGGTAAATTATAGCTAGCACTTACTGCAATTGCACAATACTATCACAAACTCACTATACCACAATAGCAAAGAACGGAGCAGCGCAGAGACCTCTGACCAACACGAAAGCCGGGAACAGAGTGAACGAGGCAAGCCGGCAGCGGTGGAGGTATATGGATGGACCAATCAGAGCGCAGGACGCCTAATTACAGCCAATGGGGTGCGAGCTTATTCCGGCCAATCACAGAGCGGTATTTTAACGGGTTGAAACTGGATATTTTAGCTGACTAACGATGTTTGATGAGTATGGCACAGAGTAAGAAGAAGAAGAAGAGGGAGGCAAGGAGGAAGAAGATGATATATTATTATATAAATAATAAATGGTGTAGCTATATGTATAATTATGTATCATATAATAGCATAGAGTGTATGTACCATAGAGTATAAACCAGTAGCCGTAGATCATATATAATAGTAGAGAATATGATAGTATAGTAGCATAGAGCATATATAATAGCGTAGAGCATATATATATAATGTAGTTATAGAGCATATAATAGTCTAACCGTGGAGCATATATATATATAATAATGTAGAGCATAGGTTGGCAGCACTGCTAAGTTGGCAACACTACAGAAAAAAATCTGGAGGGAACTCTGGCGGGAGAAAAGTGAGGTTAGGAAATCTGGCGGGAAAAGTGAGGTTAGGAAATCTGGCGGGAAAGTTTTGGCGGGAAAATTTTCTTCTTACTCTTTCCGGAATAACGCGCTCTAACCACTATGCCATTTCCGGTTCTAAAGGGGGGCCGCCCCTACTCCCCCCGATTTTATATTTTGCCCCCCCTCTTCCATTTGATATTTTTATTTTTTGTCCCCCCCATTTTATATTTTTGCCCCCCCTCTTCGATCTGATATTTTTATTTTATGTCCTCCCCATTTTATATTTTTGCCCCTCCCCCGATTTTATATTTGTTTGACCCCCCCCCCCCCGATTTTATGCTTTTGCTCACCCCAATTTTTGCCCCCACCCCCGATTTTATATTTTTGCTCCCCCCCATTTTTATTTTTGCCCCACCCCAATTTTATATTTGTCCCCCCCTCCCTTTGATTTTATATTTTCATTTTATGTTGTATCCCTATATTTTATATTTTTGCCCCCCTCCGATTTTATATTTTTGCTCTCCACTCGATTTTTATTTTTGCCCCTCCGTTTTTATATGCTTTTGCCCCCCCCATTTTATATTTTTGCTCCCCCCATTTTATTTTTGCCCCACCCCCAATTTTATATTTTGCTCCCCCCTCTTCGATTTTATATTTTTATTTTATGCCCTCCCTCTATTTTAAATGTTTGCCTCCCCCATTTTATATTTTTACTCCCCCCCCGATTTTATATTTTGCTCCCCCCGCCAATTTTGTATTTATGCCCACCTCCAAGATATTCTTTGTTCTTTTATTTCTAAAAGCGAATCCAAAGTGTTACGTGTACCGATTTGGAGTCGCAAACCACAAGCCGTTTACTACGACAGAGTTCCTCGACTTAGCAACAGGACCCGAACTTTCTGCCAGTATATTTCGTTAACTTTGATTTAATTGTACATCAAACGTGTAAAATTTAATTTCAATATTGTAAAATAATGTGGATTGTTATTTGTTTTAGTTAATCTACCATTTATATAAAACCCGTACGAAGGACGGGTACACAGCTAGTTTAATATAAAACTTTACGAAGGTGACTTGATGGCTTGAATTGTAATTTCCATGAGTAAATAAAAACAAACATTTATTTTCTTCTAGCAGACGCCTCAAATATGGTGACCAGTAAACAAAAAGCAAACTAACTGGCACTTTAGGCCACATGTGTTTGGTTGTAATGGTTATGTTTGGTCAAAGCTGCCCCGTCATTGGCCGTCATTGCAGGCAAGGCGCTACTGCTCTATGGGTTTCCACTAGCCCCAACAGGTATCACTAGATTCAATCCTAAAGCTACTTTAATTAGACTATTTCGCCCACGCCCACTACATAGCTTTAGTAAAATATATGTTAGCCGATTAAGAGTCGTGTCAAGGCAGCAATTTCAAAGATGCCCTACATATTTATGGAGATCGTTTGCTGCCTTTGGACAGAGACCTTACAGCAATAGCTCGTGTGCGAGCTTCGGCTTCCTCAGTAGTTTCTGTAGATCACTGCCATAGTGCCATTTCAGTTACTCTCAAATTGAGCCTGCCGCTGAGCTTGCTCTTCACGTCCAAGTTGCTGTTCTTCTGGCGTTTCTTTTGCTCTGTGTGCTGCATACCGTAAAGCTTTCCATTTGTGTTTTAAGTTTCTTGACTTCTAACCACTTTAATAAATCGGGTTTTTCAATCTTTGAGGCAAACTTTATTCACGATTCCCCGGAATTATTGTGATACAGGTACCTTCGTGGTTATAAAGGTGCAAAAAAAGGTAGACCAAAATATAAACAAATAAATTAACTCAAAATCTAAAATGCAGAACACCTGTTTTAGTTATCATCTGATCCAGTAAATGTTATTGCCCATAAGATTAACATGGGGAGTTTAGTCGCCATTGAGGCCAAACCATAAAGGAATTTTAAAATGTGAATAGGCCTATATGTTACTTTAGGATATTAGCAATCTTCCTACCAAATCAGCTCAATCGGTTTAGTAATTAGAGCGTGATTGAGCCACAAATTAAAAATACCCCAGTCGCAGCAAACCTGCATACTCAGCGAATTTCCAATGAATATATAACATAACACATTAAAACACTTAACAGGATTCATAAGAAATGTATTCACAAACAAGCGATATTTAAAATATTAATTATTCTCCATAAGAATAACATTGGGGATGAGTACGCAGGTTTGCTGCAACAAGGCACACAAAATAATGGGTTTTTATGCAAATATCAATAGAACTCATCTTAGTGAAGTCACATAACAAGTTTCATCCATATACATTCATAAATAAGCGATATATAACATTTTAAGTATTTTCCATAAGAATAACATGGGGACCAAGTACCTAGGTTTGCTGCTACAGGAACCATAGGCGAATTTTTTTTGTGCAAACAACAATAAACCACAACCAGATCAAGCCATATACCAAATTTCGCCAGTTTATGTTCATAAATAAGTGAGATATACAATTTTTCTTTTTCTCCATAAGAATAACATTAGACATTAGACAACGTACTGTGTTTAGCACTTTCAATATCTCGGTAACAAATTAACGTAGAGCAATGATCAAAATACCAAATTATTTGTTTTTTTAAACTGAATTCAATGGTATAAATTAAAGTTTGATTTAAATTAAAATTACATGTGAAAACCCCAAAAAACACATTTTTGGGGTACAAAAAACCCAAAAACCCCCCTTTGGATGGTGCGATTCATCTGGTTTTCGAACTCGTTCAAATAAATAGTACTTTACACATTTGTACCAAATTTAATTAAGATCGGACCTTTTTTACGAGAGTTATCGTGCTTACGGACACACACACACAAACACACACACACACACACACACATATATATATATATATATATATATATACACACACATATATATAAAAATTTGAACGAATGGTGTTTTTGGCATCTGGGGACCTCAAAATGAAAAGTTATCATGGTCTTGGGCTTAAGTCTTACCATGAGACCTACGGTAATAGCTTCTTCCTTATAGGAGAAATTCGCTAAAACAAACAAAATCACAAACTTTCAGCTTTATAATATTAGAATGATTAGTATTATAGCTGGTATTTTGTCGGTTGTCTCTTATAAATTAAATCTGTAACATATTTGAGTAGACACGCTAACGTGTGCTTGCGGACCTTTGCAAAGCTCCTTAGCTTTATAATATATCAATTCAAGTTTTCTCTAAGTATTTTTAAATACAAGTAAACTGTTGAAATAATTAGTATTTGTACTCGTACATTCACACATTTGTAATCTTTCTCTCTCAGATTCCAATATAAACAAGTTATAATTATTTATATATGTAGCACATAGTCCAGATATTTGTTGACCTATTGTAAAAGTGTTTGGCTACAAAGGTGTAAGTTAACAAAAGCTAAATACGTAACATGTATTCAAAAAATTCAGTCTTCGTTCATCCTCTTACGGGAAGAATGAGCGTACACCTAGTAAACAAAGAAGAGGGTAAAGACACCCCCACCATAATCCTTCCTTACCCATGCCATTGGACATAATGATTTTATTTGTTTTTATTGCAAGATTTGCTTATAGCTGATCGTTTAACACCTATAAATTTCCCATTGATAGTTTCTTGGTTGGCTTTATCAGTAAACTGTTTATTTAACCGTTCCCTCAAACCTTTGTTTACTAGCCGGCCATCTAGTCAACTCCGAACATTAGTCAGTGGTGGTAGAATTCTTGATTGGCTAGAACCTCAAACGAGTTCGCACGCAGCACGCTGACGTGAGGAAAGTGAATTTCCACATAAAAACTTTTAAAACTCAAAATCAGTGTATAAACATACATTTAGTCCAATTTTTATTGAAACTGAAAACATCGATTTTTGGCTGTTCTGATACTCCTGGTTTAATTTAATTGCAGAGCTGGGAATACAATTTCGTGCATTATAAGGTTAGCAGAAGATCCAGACAGGCTTGAAAGTAGGCGTGAGGTTGCTGGGGATGATAAAAATATTCTTTAACAAAGGAATAACAGGCTTTTCTGGGGTAAAAACCCCATTAGACAACGTACTGTGTTTGGTCGATACACATTTTCTTTAATAACTCGGTAAATATTTATGCTAGAATGACGAGAGAGGGCTTAAAACTTTCGCCTCTCTAATTCCCATCTTTTTACATACATTCATTTTACATACGGGGCTTTTCTGACCCTTTTTGGGCACAAAAACTCAAAATTCGAAAGATTAATCCCCAAAAAAAGTGGTTTAGAGTTTTCCGATTGTTTTGCCCAACGAACTTGTGCAACTGATTTCAGAAAGGAACGTCCCTACCAAATTTGAAGTAAATCGGACAAAAAATGCGACCGCTAAAGTGCAAACATATATATATATATAAACATATATATATATATAAACATATATATATATATATATATATATATATATATATATATATATATGTCTAACATATGTATAATATAAAATTTTGAACGACCCTCCAAAACGTGTTCAGGGGGTCATGTTAGGAACTTCTATGGTGGTCTCGGGCTTAAATTTCACCGTGCGGGTCATGCTAATAGTTCACTTTCCAAAGGAAATTCACTAATATCATCAGAACTATATGTGTGGTATTGGTTTGTGGCTAGGGTCCCAAGATAAAGTGTAGGTTCTAGTTGAATTTTTATCGGACTGTTATTATGATCCTGTTTAAAGAAACAGTCGGACTTATAGTCAGTAAAAAGACTTTATCAGGGACCTCACTCATTGTTCACTCATGACTCTTCACATTCGCCTTAAAATACGCTCGATTGTGTATCGCCATCTGGAACATGTTTACAGGGAATACTTAGCTTCGACTACACAGATTCGTAATACAAATGTAATCTTTATATATAATTCTGTAAGCGAAATTTTTAAGTCAAAATTGTGGGAGTTGGGCGAATCGCAGGATGGTGTGAGACGGATTAAATTAAAGGTCTTGATCCCAGGGACTCGGGAAGAATAGTAGTATTTCCAAAAAATTTCCAGCAAACGAGAAATAACTTAAAACATCCCCCATAAGAAAAGCATAGGGATTTAAAAACGTCCGCATTTTTTACATTAAAACATGTAATCAAACTTAAAATGTACTATTTTCCTCAGCATGAAAATCAGATGATGCATGGTATTGGAGAAAGTTTAGGGGCTTTGGCCCCTTCAAGCCACTAGTCTTTATATACAATTCTGTAAGCGAAATTTTTAAGTCAAAATTGTGGGAGTTTGGCAAGTCGCATGATGATGGGAGACGACTTAAATTAAAGGTCTCAATCTCAGGGACTCGGGAAAAATAGCAGTATTTTCAAATAACCCCGTAGCAGCAAACCTGCGTACTAAGCGAATTTCCAATAGATATATAAATGTCTTAATACTACATAAAGCCACTTACTAAGTTTCATAAAAATATATTCACAAATAAGCGATATATACAATTTTAATTATTCTCTATAAGAATAACATTGGGGCTGAGTACGCAGGTTTGATGCAACAAGGAACACAAAAAATGGGTTTTGATGCTAATATCAATATAACTCAACTAGGTGAAGACATATACCAGATTTTATTTATTTATGTTCATAATTAAGGGAGACATAGCATTTAATTATTATTCATAAGAATAACATGGGGCTGAGTACGTAGGTTTGCTGCTACGGTTGCCTTTGGCAAATATTTTTTTGAGCAAATATCGATAGACCACAACCATATGAAGCCATGAAGCCATATACAAAGTTTCGTCAGTATACGTTCATAAATAAGCGAGATATAAAATTTTTCTTTTCCTCCATAAGAATAACATTAGACAACGTACTGTGTTTAGCACTTTCAATATCTCGGTAACCAATTACCGTAGAGAAATGATGAAAGTACCAAATTGTGTGTTTTTTTAAGCTGAATCCAATGATGAAAACTAAAATTTGATTTTTTCAAAAATTACATGTAAGGAATTCAAAAAACCCATTTTTTGGGTACAAAACCCCCAAAAAATACCCCTCCGGATGGAGCGATCTGGCTGGTTTTCGAACTTAAAATCATAAACGTTGCTTTACACGTTTATACCAAATTTCATCATAATCGGATCATTTTTACGAGAGTTATCGTGCTCACGGACATACACACACACACACACACACACACACACACACACACACACACACATACCCGGTCCGCTATATTTGTGAGGCCCTGGTCGCAGACTCAATTGTGGGGTCTTTCAAAGTACAATCGGATTCTTATGTAGTTAGTAGTCCCATTGTTAATGGCAACATCAGTTTTCCTAAACACACCAACAGTTTCACACAACTACTGTATAAACCCCACTTATGGGGCCATGTCGTGTGTAAGGCACCATATTTGAGTATATTTCACACACAGCTAATTATGGGGCCTTAAACCCCCATATAGAGGCGTCTGCACACACACGTCACGTTTTTTGAAAATTAAATGTCCTTAAATAATTATCAATTAATTGTAATTACGTTACATGTGTGTATCGATAGTAATGGTGCTCACGTTCGGACTCTATGGCGTTGGCTACGGCTGATCCAGCATGTGTAAGTTTTTCTATATTTACGGGGCCGGGTGTGTGAGTTTGACCGTATTCGGGGGTGTGGGCGGTGAGAGAGAGGGGGCATAGCTGGCGTCTAATTAGTTTGATATGTTTTGTGTTTTGTTTTTTAGGTTATGTTTAAAAATGTTGAAGTTTCCAAAAATATTGAGTTTTTTGTTTGGTGACATTAAGGAAAAATGCAAAATTTTTGGTTTTTCCTTGAATCAAATTAAATGATTGTGATTCTTATTAGAATCTTTATTGCCATGAAACATTACATTAATGTATAGACATTGTCAGGTATAGTCTTATGCTATTAGTGTAAATAGCATTTACAAATAAATAAACATATGCTATACAAATACAGTTGTATAGAAATAATTTAAAATACATTTTTAAATATTACATTATCCACCACAATGTCTGACAGTATCAGATTATGAGTAGAGTGAGAACTTATTTGTTCCCAATTATTAGGTTTTTGGAAAGCTCCTCCAGAGAAGGCGAAGCGAATAACTTATTTAGTAGTCTGTCTGTTGACAACCATTTGATTTTCTACACTATCTCAATTGCAGCAGAGGCATGCCGGTTAGGTACAGTTTGGGGAGGTCGTCAACTTTTTTAAATCTAAGTTAGTCCAAATACAGTTGTAAAAAGTTGTGATGGAAAAGAATGGTGCTTGTTAACGACTATATAGAAACTTCAATATCATACGCCTACTTCAAAATGAAGGTATGCACATATAATGTATTTAGTCTTTATTTACCATAGTCAAATTCAATTTCTGATAACTTATAACTATATATATCTAACCGCATTAGACTAATCTATAAAATAAATCTGGAGTAAATTTCATTAAAGCAATATGAAAGTTTAAAATACATTGTCCTAGAGACCGTTGTATTTGTTTAAAACGGGCTATGCTGCTAGTCTGATAATAAAACGGATGATAACTATGTACGGTACTTTCAATTAACACGTAATTTAGACCTACGCCGTCGGATAGCGCCACTGTTCCGAAAATTCAGCCCTTTACTGTGTTTAAATGATGCCCTTTCTTAAAATTCTGAAACCTATTGGCAAATCTTCGTAAAAATACATTTAATTTGGCACGTCAAACGTAAAAATCCGTCCAGCCGATATTGAGTTATGACTGTGAAGAAAAAACTCTAGCGTATTAATATAATATAGAAGATTAAGAATAACGTAATAAATTAATTTGGATTAATTTAGTATCAAATAATTTTCCGTGTGACTTGTCACTTTTAACGAGACGAGAAAAGTGGACCCGATTACATTTGATATGTTGTCCCGGCGTTTTAATACTTTGCAGTTTATAGTAGGACGTGAGTGTAAGCCTCCTACTGAAGTGGAATTTCCCAGAGTGGCATTGCTATGAAGACGGATATGAAAGAAGGTATCGCCAGCCGCCCAACAAAGACAATGACACGGTACCCCCCTGCCCCGGACAACATGTGAGGGTAGAGGGTGGTGCTACACAACCGGTGGCTACGAGTGTACCCCCCCCCCCCTCAGGCCATGACCAGTTCACAGTTTTCATTGATAAGAGAGGTAAACAAGTCACTTCGATGGCTGGTTCTCCTGCCTATCTCCTTCCACGCCTACCCTTCCGCCGCCGCCGAGTTTGTTATGATCTTTATAATTATACAATTCGAGGTTTTGTCTGTCTGATTGTCTGTGTGTGACGCTCGAGGAACCTACTTTGTCGGCCTTTCACAAGGTAATGGTTTTCTGAATTGTGTCCAACGGGCAAGCGGTACGGTAATTTTCTAAAGTAAGTAACATCGAATGTTACTTGGGGGACCAAGCTTTGCTCGAATAGCCAGTTACTTTTTTTTTAATTGCCTAGACTACTTGGGGCCGCATACACATATTACATAACGCATTTTTTCGTAATTTCAGCCCTCTCCCTCCCCCATTTAACGCATCATAACACTTGGCGATAACTCCCCCAATGTGTTACGTTACTCAATCGAAGTAGGCTTTAAAACAGCTTAAATCTTTTAAACATCGTTTTATTAGCAGTTTTAATCATGGATTTCAATTAAATCATTAAACTTTAAATTACTTTCTTTTAACAACATTTGTTAATAACTTATTTCAAAGCAAATACTAATAATATATACAGAACAACCAAATAAATTATCTCAGCTAAACCGTAAAAAATTTAATTTGTAACTAATACAAATACAATACAACTATGAAAACTAAGTATGTGGTTGGCATTGCGCAATACTGTATCAAGTCACGATTTTACACTCTAAACAACACCAAACGTAGGTGTAAAGCAAAACAAAACTTACTAAAAACATGTATTATGTATTTGTTTTTAGTTTAACTGTTATTAAAATAGTATGACGGAAATATTTGTAATATCACTAATTTTAACTTTGATTTAGATATAAAATATGATTATTTTTTAATTTTAAAAGATGTATACCACCATCAATAGATACGGGAGTGCGCCAGCTATTTGCACTATTATGTGTGAGTTACATAACCTTTATCCTCCCCCATATAACGCAGCATAACGCTACGCCATACCCCCTCCCACCTTAACTGCGTTACGTAATATGGACATGGCCCCTTATATTCACGGTTTCTCTCCAAGGCGAGCATAATTGCTTTGCTTATCCGTTTTATATTCAATCTTCAGTTTGAATGGTTCTCATAATGTATACATTACCTAATGATGTATATTTAAAGTTATGTATATATTGATTCTAATCACTATTTTAACTTCTAACAAAAAGTACATGATACTTTACCAAGTGAGTGTTATTAGTGAATTTCTTATAAAAAGTGAATAACTATCAGCAGAACCCCCACGGTCAAACTTAAGCCCGAAACCGCCGTCGAAGTTCCTAACGTGACCCCCTGAACGTAAACGAGATCGCATGCAGCACGCTGACGTGAGGGAAGTGAATTTCCACATAACAACTTTTAAAACTCAAAATCAATGTTAAAACATACATTTGTCAAATTTTTATTGAAATCTGAAAACACTGATTTTTTTTGCTGTTCTGATGCTCCTGGTTTCATTTACCCATCATTTACCTGCAAAACTGGGAATACAATTTTGGTCATTATAAGGTTAAGAGAAGGTCCAGACAGGCTTGAAAGTAGACGAGAGGTTGCTGGGGATGGTAAAAGTACTCTAACAAAGGAATAACGGGCTTTTCTAGTGTAAAACCCCCATAAGACAACGTACTGTGTTTGGTCGATACACATTTTCTTTAATAATTCGGTAAATATTTATGCTATAATAACGAGAGAGAGCTTAAAACTTTCGCCTCTCTAATTCCCATCCTTTTCCATGCTTTGATCTTACATCTGGGGCTTTTCTGACCCTTTTTGGGCCCAAAAACTCGAAATTTGAAAGATTAATCCCCCAAAAAAGGGGTTTAAAGTTTTCCGATTGTTTTGCCCAACGAACTTGTCCAACTAATTACAGAAAGGAACGTCTCTACCAAATTTGAAGTAAATCGGACAAAAAATGCGACCACTAGAGTGCAAACACACATATCCCTTTTATATATATAATTTTGAACGACCCCCCAAAACGTGTTCAGGGGGTCACGTTAGGAACTTCTATGGTGGTCCCGGGCTTAAGTTTCACCGTGCGGGTCATGCTAATAGTTCACTTTCCAAAGGAAATTCACTAATAAAGGGTTTAAACCAACACTGGTTACATTTTTTTTGAAAATTGAAAAATGTTATTTTTGGTTGTTCTGATGCTCCTGGTTATATTTAAAATCACTAATAGCATGCTAATGCTGTACATTATAAAGTTAGAAGGAGGTGTAGTTGGGATAAAAAGTTGGTATGGGGGTATGGGGGTATGGGGGGTGATAAAACGATATTAAGATATGAAAAACAGCCTTTTCGAGTGTAACATCCCCATAACACAACGTACAGTATTTTGAAAATCAATATTTTCTTTAATACCTCGGTAACTACTTGTGCTAGAATAATAAGAGAGGGCTTAAAATCTTTAGCTTTTTATGTAAAATAAGTTAATGTGCAATAAGTGTACGTTGGGGGCTTTTCTAACCCTTTTTGGGCCCAACAACTCAAAATTTGAAAACCTAAAATCCCAAAAAAGGGGGTTAGGGTTTTCCGATTGTTTTTCCCAACGAATATGTCCAACTCATTATAAAAAGGAATGTCTCTACCAAATTTGAAGTATATTGGACAAAAATTGCGACCGCTAGAGTGCGAACACACATACACACATGTATATAGTTATTAGAGACCCCTCAAAACGTATTCAGGGGGTCATATTAGGAACTTCTATAGTGGTTCCGGGCTTAAGTCTTACCATGCGGGTCATGCTAATAGTTCACTTTTCCATAGGAAATTCACTAATAATTATATATATTAAGATACATGTATTTTTGCACTCTAGCGGTCGCATTTTTTGTCCGATATACTTAAAATTTGGTAGGGACTTCCTATCTAGAATCAGTTGGACAAGTTCTAAGCCCTCTCTCGTCATTCTAGCATAAATATTTACCAAGTTATTAAAGAAAATGTGTATCGACTAAACACAGTACGTTGTCTTATGGGGGTTTTAAACAAGAAAAGCCTGTTATTCCTTTGCTAGAGTACTTTTATCATCCCCAGCAACCTCACGCCTACTTTCAAGCCTGTCTGGACCTTCTCCTAACCTTATATTGGGCAAAATTGTATTCCCAGCTTTGCAAGTAAATGAAACCAGGAGTATCAGAACAGCCAAAAAATCTGTGTTTTCAGATTTAAATAAAAATTGGACAAATTTATGTTTTTACAATGATTTTGAGTTTTACAAGTTTTTATGTGGAAATTCACTTCCCTCACGTCAGCGTGCTGCGTGCGATCTCGTTTTTACATTTGAATGGTTGCTTTTGAACATCTGTTGTGATTCTTTTGCTTGTATTTACAAATCTTAACCATAACCCCAATGTTAGTTTTTTTTTTATATATCTTTCTACACAATACTACAATTTTCCATTGTTGAGGCCAATTATTGGATTAACCAATAATTTCGATAGTTCCAACATTTGGAAAGCCCTAAAGTAAAGCACTTTTGGAGCAGGAGAAGGCAAAGGTTTCATTTTGATGTATTAACTATCCCCCTAGCAAATGTACTGTATGCTCAATCGGTCCAGTTAACTACTAACGTCAGTGATGATACAATTTTAAAGGCCGATGGAGCTCATAAGTCCCAAAGGACATACGGGATGGAAAGAATAGGCTTGTTTTACAGTTCATTGCTTGCTGTCTTTCTATCAAATATTTGCTCAATCGGTCTAGCAAGTATTAACATGGAAATGTTGAAGGTCGTTTAGGGCCGAGCCTCATTGGAACGGGAATAAGCCCATAACAGTTGTTTTGGGATGGACACATCTTCTTCCAAATATATGTTCAATAAGACCTTAGTTTGTTGGACTTATTAATGTTGGACTTAAAAACACAAAAATATTAGTATTATAATCACAATGATTACCTAGATAAACTGAGCTTTAAATACCACGTTGTAATGGCTTATGTGTTTTGTACCCAATGATTCATTGCCGTACAGTAATTTAATATTCTCAGGTATACTCTTGTAATTTAGTAAAGCAGACGTTTTTCCTTCTTTCTGTGATAGCATATAATTGTCTGACTAAATGCTCATTAGAACAAATATGGTGCATTTTGTATTGAAAGGTTGAGTAACCTGTACCCTTAGGATCGACTTTGTAGCAGTGCCGAACATAGGGGCATAAACCTAACGACGTACTGTACTATGACTTTAAACAGCCAAAAGGTCCCCTCCTTCACAAGAAAATGGGCAAAAAATGTTATTTAATTCAGTACAGTTTTGTTTTTTGAAACCCGTTTGCAGCCACAGACTGCGTTGTGTGGGTTTTCAACAGACAGACGGATAAACAAATGTTAAGCACAATTTTAATATATACGTTGCATACAACATTTCACTCTTCAAAGCGACGTAGTAAAAGATTTGTTTTATTTATATAGATGTTAAATATATTCCTTACCTGTAACATATGGTATCCTATACTCTAATATGAGTAAGGTTGGCATGTATGTTTGCTTGCTTGCTTGTTTGCTTGCGACACTGATCTCAAAAACGGCTCCAACGATTTCCTTCAAATGTTCGAAATAACTAATTTCTGGGATAAAAATAAGTTCTAGACAGGCCTCATCCCCAGGAAAAATCAAATAATGTAAAAAAAAACTAAAATGAAAAGTTAAACAAATTAAAATTGGGCTTATGGAGTTTCAAATCAAAACAAAAGAATTTTAACAGCTGTTCATAATCAACCAGGGAACTGTCAAAATAATACTCATGCTTTTTATTATTATTAACATGTGGTTTCCTGAGAGCAGAGATTAAAAGATTTGAGTGAAGATTACATATATAGAGTAGTAAAATAAATCAAAAGGACATTGAACTATAAATAACAACTGGAGGGACCTTAAAAATGCATACTGACTGGCCTTCCCCCGAGCAAAGCTCGGCCCCCCGAGGTACTTGCTAATAACTTGTCCATAACGTATTGGCAGCCGCAATTCAAATCAAATTATTCCCCGTGTTAATCTTATGGGCAACAAGTTAACTTTAATGGCTGCCCGTGCCCATCAGATTTAAAAAATCCAACAATGAACACCTTTATGCACAACTACGAATATTTTGGTACCTCAATCGATAAAATCAGTTAAAATCGGTCAGAAATAACGGAGGAGTTCTTTTAACAAAAATCGGCTCACCGTATTAATATATAAGATACTTTATTAGTATGGTTAATTAACCTTAATAGGGATTCGGGTTTCCGGGATCTCGGGATGTCGTAGTCCCGGTCAATTTTGGGTACCTGATAATCCCGGGATTAACGAGATTGCAAAAAGGTCCTTATTTTCCATGGTGTTGTATGATTTGTATGTTTAACTACTTCAAAAATCGTCTTTACGAACATATTTCAAACCTTAGGATCTAATGCAGAGTTAAAATCATTGAGGTTTTTTTTCTTAACATAATTATTTATTTGGGCTAACATGTCAAGATTATCTAAGGAATAAATATCAATGGAACCGAAAGAGATCTCATATTTCCAAGAACTGGAGGCGCGTGAGGTAGGTCAACAACGGTACTGCCAAAATCACATGTGGCAAAACAATATTTGCTAGCTGCAAAACTATGGTTTAAAATTGCGTCAAGTGTCCCGGATTTGGCGAGTTTGCTAGACTCTACTGTAGTTAATTTTAAATTTGAATAAAAATTATGTTAGCTTTGTGTATATGTCTTGAGGACATATTGCATATGTCATTGTAGACCTAAATAATAAAATAAAAAAAATAATTTAAAGGTTTGGGGGTGACCGCCCCTATAACCCCCCTTGAATCTGCGCCTGATCTTATTGCTGGTTTTATTCAAACTCTCAACACCAATCACAACGCCCTGAAGTTGTCACAGAACGACAGAGGTAAAACAACTTTCTCGATATGGAATGGAGGGGAGCGGAAGTTTTGTTATCTGATGCAATAATTTAATATTTAGGTATAATGAAGGTGCAACATGGAGAATACTCAGCTTTCTTCCCCAATAATGCCTTTCAACAAGCAAACTGCTCTAGAGGCACTACTGCATATAAACTCATATGTAGCTTTGCTTGTTTCTCCATGAGAATAACATAGAAAACATATTTTTGGATTTTATCCATAACCAGTTGAGCTATGTTGATAATTCATAATACTAATTTATGTTAGCTCTTTCAAATGGTTTTTGTTTATATTGTTGTATTTTTGTATAAATTGGAGTCAAAAAATGCCAAAAACCCATTTTTTATGTTTCATACCCCCATGCCCCAATAATCACCCAATAACCCACCGTTGCCCTCATACCCCCCTCCCCCGGAGCTGCCGTTAATGGAATATAGTTTGTTAAATTTATCAAATACATGGAATATAGTATAGAGAAGCCCAAACTAAGTGTAATAGACTGTGGACGTAACAGTACAAACTAACATTACTGACAAGAAAAATATTTAAAGTTAAGATATTAAATGAACCTCTGAGCGAGCGAGGGCTACCCTCCAGAAAAATTATCTGAGAATAAGAAAAGAACCGGAAGCCGACTTCCGGGACAAGGCCAGTGTCGCGAGCTAGTCGTAGTTCCCCAGTCCGCCGCCGCCGGCCGAAATTCTAGGAGCGCCACTGTACAGTCAGAACACACGGCCCCACAACTGAAACGCGCATAGTACCCAATACAGGGGCCGTCCAACAAATGAGCACCAAAGACTTGGACTTAGAAAAATCTCTCAGAAATTGACTAAAAGAACTACGGGGCCGTGTGTAAGGCCCCGTAATTTGTGGCAGCCCCCGAGTACGGCCAAATACACACACATGGCCTCGCAAATATAAGGGAACATGAACACACACACACACACACACACACACACACACACACACACATATATATACATATATATATATATGTATATATATGTGTACGTGAATGCGATAACTCGAGTAAAAAACGTCCGATTTCGATGAAATTTGGCTCAAATGTGTAAAATGACATTCATGACTTTAAGTTCGAAAACCAGAAAAATCGGACCATGGGAAGGGGGATTTATGGGGGTTTTAAATTTTCCAAAAATAATTTTTTTGCATTTTTCACCCTAAAAATTTAAAAAACGTAATTTTGGTTTTGACTATGTTATAGAGCTTAAAAACCAAATAATATGGTATTTTTAATTATTAATTTAGGTTAAGTGGTTGCGGAGAAAATACAAAAAACCTACTCATAAAATCATGTTAATCTTATGGGAAAAAGGTTTTTTGTTTTTCCTCAGTTTATTTTAATGTAAACTTCACATTTGCTTTTACCAATCTGTTCAGTTCAACAAAACAATCATTTTGGTGTTTAAATTGTGATTCTACGCCCAACCGTTGCAGAGATATTCAAAGTGCTAAATACAGTACGTTGTCCAATGTTATCCTTATGGAGAATAAATAAAATTTGATATATCGATTATTTATGAATGTATTTTGATGAAAATTGGTATGTGGCTTCACGTAGTTCTGGTATATTGATATTTGCACAAAAAATTGATTTTTTGTTGATTATTCCCGTAGCAGCAAACCTGTGTACTCAGCCCCCATGTTATTCCTATGGAGAATAAGCAAAATGTAATGACTCCCTTAATTATGAACATAAATTAATAAAACTTGGTATGTAGCTTCAATTGGTTAAGTTATATTGATAATTGCATAAAACCCCATTTTATTTGGTTCCTTGTTGCAGCAAACCTGCTTACTCAGCCCCCATGATATTCTTATGGAGAATACCTAAAATGTTATATAGCGCTTATTCATGATTGAATATTGATGAAACTTGGTATGTGACTTCGCCTAGTTAAATTCTATTTATATTTGCATAGTAACCAATCGTTTGTGTTCCTTGTTTCAGCAAACCTGCGTACTCATTACCAGTGTTATTCTTATAGAGAATAATTAAAAATCGCTTATATTTGAATATATTCGTATTAAACTTGGTATGTGGCTTTATGTGGTATTAAGACATATATTATGCATTGGAAATTCGCTGAATACGCAGGTTTGCTGCGACAGAGGTATAATGATACATTTCTATTGTGTTTAATTTAAGTTTGTAAAAGTGATATTGTGTGCCTTTAGAATTGCCAAGATTTGGATTTTGGTCACTAAAATCGATAGCATTGTTTTGTTGGAAAATGTATTAAATTCAATCCTTAAATTAGGTTTCATCAAATTAAATTAAGTGACAGAATATTTAATCAAGCCGAGACTTTTAATGAGATCATTTAATCGTTAAGTTAGGATCTCCATAAGCCGTATTAACTAACTGGCTGAGCAATAAATCATAGCTTTATAGCCTTACTTAATTGATTAAATTAGATTAAATCAATTAAAATGCAATTAACGTTATTACCATATCATTAGAGAATTTACAAAACCATAGACAAAAGTTCATAATTTGTTACTGTAATGTAACTGCTTGAAATAAAATGAATGTCTGAACACAGATAGCAACTATATCACAAAGTCGTTAAATCACAAAGTTAAAGTAAAATCACAAAGTCGTTTATGTGACATTTTTATTAATATTTGCCTCAAATTAATTTATAAGATTCCTTGCAACTTAGAAGTATAAGTTACATCTCACAGTAGGCCTAAGCATTGCCTATACAATCTGCAATACATTAACTATTGTTACAAAATATATTGCAATCGTTGGCTACACTTGGTTTTTAAACACACACAATGCAAGTGAAAATTTAATTAGTTTATAGCTACGATCTGTATAGTTTCAGTTTGTTTTGGAATTGGTTAGTTTAAAATAAAGATATAACAATGTAACTGCCATAACCCTGGTGGGTCGGGAAATCTCAAGTTAGAAAATATAAATTTGCATGTTTCTCGTCGTATTTTTAGAATGCCAGTTTTTTTGAGGTCCCATTTCATTAATTTGCATTTATTAGAATGTTAAGGAATTATAATAGTTATAGTTTTTATTTTAATGTTTTTGTGGACACTTTTAGTTTATTCACCAAACGTTGTAAACAATTATTTTACGACAATTATCTTTGAAATTGTAATTATATTTTAACCTGTTTTGCAACATAAATCCTATATACTCCAATGTGTGTAAGGTTTGCTTGCTTGCTTGCGACACTGATCTCAAAAACGGCACCAACGATTTACTTTAAATGTTGGAAATAACTAATTTCTAGGATAAAAATAAGTTCTAGCTTGTTTATGTATTTTAATACATACATATTTTTATCTTTTAACATTTTATTGAAGATAGCTGTTTAGGGTTGTATAGCTGTAGCTATCAAATAATATGATTGTTCACCGTCCAGCATTTCGTGCGTGTACATTTTTTTCAATAAATAAATAACAAATTGATTAAAAACACTCCAAATTTGTGCGTCAAGTAACAATAACACGTTAGGTCACATGAACGCCCAACCTGTATCCAAGTAGCCCCAAATGGTTACTGAGACTGCAGGTGGGAAGAGTTGAAGCACATCATTAGCTGTGCAAACCAAATTACTACTTGGAACGCTGGCGGAGTGGCGTAACCGCACAAGTTCACGTTTCTCGCCAAATTTCATGAAAAACTCTGGACAGGTGCGGGTGGAATGTGGCTCTGGATGCATTCTCGCGGCTAAATCCGGAACTACCAGCGCCGCCAGCCTATTGTTAACCGCAGTACGTTAGCCACTTCGCATATTTGGACCAAACATTGCGATTTCTCTTTGTTTTTCTAGTAATTAGGTAGGTAGTTCAGAATAATGGTAACGCAAGTCTTAAAACTGACTAATAAAGTGGTTGCCTTGTGAAAATTAATTCCTAACTCCGCCTTTTCTTGTATCGTGGCCAAACACGTGTACAACGAATGTGGTTTTCTATTCGTTATTTTGTTATTTATATAAAGTGGTTGATGACACCAAAAGTAGGCTACTTTTTAGTGAATTTCCTTTGGAAAGTGAACTATTAGCATGACCCGCACGTTGAAACTTAAGCCCGGGACCACCATAGAAGTTCCTAACGTGACCCCCTGAACACGTTTTGGGGGGTCGTTCGAAATTTTATATACATATATATATATATAGACACATATATATATATATATATAAATATATATATATATATGTGTATATATGTGTGTCTAGCGGTCAAATTTTTTGTCCGATTTACTTCAAATTTGGTAGGGACGTTCCTTTTTATAATCTGTTGGACAAGTTCGTTGGGCAAAACAATCGGAAAACTCTAAACCCATTTTTTGGGGATTAATCTTTCAAATTTCGAGTTTTTGGGCCCATAAAGGGTCAGACAAGCCCCAGATGTAAAATTAATGTAAAAAGATGGGAATTAGAGAGGCGAACGTTTTAAGCCCGCTCTCGTCATTCTAGCATAAATGTTTACCGAGTTATTAAAGAAAATGTGTATCGGCTAAACACAGTACGTTGTCTTATGGGGGTTTTACACTAGAAAAGCCTGTTATTCCTTTGTTAAAGTACTTTTATTATCCCCAGCAACCTCACGCCTACTTTCAAGCCTGTCTGGACCTTCTCCTAACCTTATAATGCGCAAAATTGTATTCCCAGCTTTGCAAGTAAATGAAACCAGGAGTATCAGAACAGCCAAAAAATCAATGTTTTCAGATTTCAATAAAAATTTGACTAATGTATGTTTTTACACTGATTTTGAGTTTTAAAAGTTGTTATGTGGAAATTCACTTCCCTCACGTCAGCGTGCTGCGTGCGAACTCGTTTACTATTTAAATCATCTGCACACTATGATTAAATCATAAGTGCTTCAAGATAACTAAGTATATCTATCCAGCTATCTATTTGTATATAATTTTTGTTGAAAAGATTTCAAGACAGTATTTAACAAGGGTGATAAAAACTATAATCGTCAATATTCCTATTGCTATGAGCTAAATAAGTGGGGTTGTGTTACTTTTCTACATCAGGGTGATGTCTAAATACTACCTAGTTCTATTCTTTTAATCTCCCTGTTAGACACCGACGCATCTAGGGCGTAGATTAAGGTAAATATGGAGTGTAGAATCGGTGAGATTCCTTGTGTAGCCTTGTTACTGAATAAAACCAACATTTTCTTTAACCAGGATCAATAATTAATAGCCCAATGACCAATGGAAGCTGGATCCAGTATCAAACCTTCAAAGAATTTTCGTGTGATTTTGCTCAGGATCGATCTGGCGAACTTCTTACATATCCCTGTAGACGAACACCTTAATTTGACTTACCATCATGTGTTTATGTTACATTCATTCGTAACAGTAAATCTCCAACAGGAAATTCAACTTCTAGTAATGCAATAAACACAAAATCTGTTTATGCTTTGAGTAATTGACAATGTCAAGCAATTATATAAAACTAGTGGCTTGAAGCGGCCAAAGCCCCTAAATTTGCTCCAATACTCTGCCTCGTCTGATTTTAATACATGCCATTTCGTAAACCAAGTGGACTCTTAATCACATGTTTTAATGTAAACAAAGCAGACGTTTTTAAATCCCCATGCTTTTCTTGTGGGGGATGTTTTACGTTAATTCTCGTTTGCTGGTACCTTTTTGGAAATACTGTTATTTTTCCCGAGTCCCTGGGATCGGGACCTTTAATTTTAGCCGTCTCCCATCATCCTGCGATTTGCCAAACTCCCACAATTGTGACTTAAAAATGCCCCTTACAGAATTATATATAAAGACTAGTGGCTTGAAGGGGCCATAGCCCCTATCCTTGCTCAATGGAGTAACACATGTCAGTTCGTAAACAAAGTGGACACTTAATCACATGTTTAATGTAAACTAAGTAGACGTGTTTAAATCCTCATTCTTTTCTTGGGGGACGTTTTACATTATTTATCGTTCGCTGGTCACTTTTTAGAAATACTGCTATTTTTCCCGAGTCCCTGGGATAAAGACCTTTAATTTGAGCCGTCTCCCATCATCCTGCGATTTGCCAAACTCCCACAATTTTGATTTAAAAATTTCGCTTACAGAATTATATATAAAGATTTGAACACACATACATCTAACACTGCATTAATAAAACAGCTTCAAATTAATTGTATTAATTCGTTAACTTTTGTTAAGTAGAGTCTTGAAAATTATGTATATATATGTGTGTGTGTGTGTGTGTGTGTGTGTGTGTGTGTGTGTGTGTGTGTGTTTTGTTCAAAAAGGGAGTATTTATGGTTGAATACAACGATGCTGAAATGTATTTATTACGGTGTGTTTTATGGTATTAACAAAATATATTGACCTCTATTTGGCTCAGTGTGGTCTTTATAGATAGAACAAGATTATCCGAGCTCTAAGCCGTTTTTATTTTGTTTATGAAACCCAGCATTTCAAAAGTTGTTTTAGTTCCGTAACAGATATGATCACCGTTAGAGAAATAGTCTTTACTTTCCTTTTATTTTTGTATGGATATAGACATGATTCTGTATCACACAAATGTAGCTTTATATTCTTTAAAATGTAACATTTTAATTCAGCTAACTAAATACACTAAATGGAATTCATGTTATAAACTAAACCCACTGGATGTTGTGAAATGAAATCAGGCCAAGCATAAAGTAAGGGTTTGACACGAACTTAATCCACGGGTGAGCACAACAAGATAAATCAAAGTGAAAATTTATTAAAGGTTACCGTCATGGGGAGGGGGTGGGGCGGGAGACGCACGAGCCTGAGTATTTTGGGCGCATGTGACGCAACGTTTTTTATATTGGGTCAGCTGTCGAGTTTTCACTAGTTAACAGCCTCGGCCCATATCTGACGTGAGAGCTGGATATAGGGCGTCACATAATAAGCTCGGGTGAACGAGTTGTCATGGTTCTCTGGTCAGCGGGTTTGTAGGGGTTTTAGTTTAAACTCTATCGAAAGTCTATCTTGATACATTATCGAAAGACTAGTAAGTAATCTGAGTAAGAGGAGGCTCCAGTTACGTATGATTTTGAGTTTTTACCTACTTATGACATAAAAACTTACCTATGGACTCATAAAGACTTATGGACCATTTTCATTAACATAAATACCGGTTAAATCCAGTAGTAAAAATGTTTTAAATATTCAACACAAGCAATTATTTTTAGCTAACTATACATTATATCAAAATTCTACCCGCTGGATTCAATTAAGAGAGGTTCTGTATTTTTATGAGTTTAAACCAATTATTTCGGATTCGCCTTTGAGGAGTTATAAAACTTGTTAGTGAATTTCCTTTGGAAAGTGAACTATTAGCATGACCCGCACGGTGAAACTTAAGCCCGGGACCACCATAGAAGTTCCTAACGTGACCCCCTGAACACGTTTTGGGGGGTCGTTCAAAATGTTATATATATATATATATATATATATATATATAGAGAGAGAGAGAGACATATATATATATATATATATATATATATATATATATATATATATATATATATATATGTGTATGCACTCTAGCGGTCGCATTTTTTGTCCGATTTACTTCAAATTTGGTAGGGACGTTTCTTTCTATAATCTGTTGGACAAGTTCGTTGGGAAAAACAATCGGAAAACTCTATACCCCTTTTTTGGGGATTAATCTTTCAAATTTCGAGTTTTTGGGCCCAAAAAGGGTCAGAAAAGCCCCGAATGCAAAATTAATTAAAAGATGGGAATTAGTGGGGCGAAAGTTTTAAGCCCTCTCTCGTCATTCTAGCATAAATATTTACTGAGTTATTAAAGAAAATGTGTTTCGACTAAACACAGTACGTTGTCTTATGGGGGTTTTACACTAGAAAAGCCTGTAATTCCTTTGTTACAGTACTTTTATCATCCCCAGCAACTCACACCTACTTTCAAGCCTGCCTGGACCTTCTCCTAACATTATAATGCGCAAAATTGTATTCCCAGCTTAGCAGGTAAATGAAACCAGGAGCATCAGAACAGCAAAAAATCTATGTTTTCAGATTTCAATAAAAATAGGAATACATGTATGTTTTTGCACTGATTTTGAGTTTTACAAGTTTTTATGTGGAAATTCACTTCCCTCACGTCAGCGTGCTGCGTGCGAACTCGTTTTATTAGGTTTATCATATTTTTTAATATTTACGAGAGAGACCAGTTACAAGGCACCACTTACGAGGCACCTCGTAAGTGGTGAAATAGCTATAGATTTTCCAATTTTGTACCCAAAATGGAACATAAAGTGTTGAGTACTCTAGCTGAATAAAAATACTAAATGAGTTTATAGCCAATTAAAATAATTTGGGGATTTCTCACGTAAAGCATATTCGTACATGTTTTATACTAAGGTTGTAATGACTTGAAAAGTGTAAAATGAAAAACGCATACATACTCGTAGATTAGTTTACTCCTATAACTTTTGTTTGCTAAAAAATAAATAACAAAACTTTAATAGGAAATTGGTATTAAAGTTAGACAACGGTTATAAAAGATACACCAAGAATGTATATCTGATAGGCTTAGTGCCATTTCTAAAGCATCTGACGATGTACCATTTCTTTGCGTTCCAATTTATATTTATAAATTAAACAAATACAATTTTTAATTGAGAAAAATTATTGTAAATCATTTCATATCAGTAATTTTTTTTCTAACGGAGGGATGCAAACATGGGAAACTAGAAATAAACAGGCAGATACAGAGTGGTGCCCTTTTTATCAAAACAATTTAAACATTAACGCTATGATTGACTTATTGCAATGAAAAAGATAATAACTTATAAATTTTAGATTCGAGAAAGTGCAATTAACATTAATTCTTAAATGCCCGTACTTGATTCCTCCAAATAATCCACCTACCATATACACCTAGAACTAAACTACACTAATAAAAAATACCTCCGTCGCAGCAAACCTGCATACTTAGCGAATTTCCAATGAATATATAACATAACACATTAAGCTACTTAACATAATTCATAAGAAGTATATTCACAAACAAGCGATATTTAAAATATTAATTATTCTCCTTAAGAACAACATTGGGGATGAGTACGCAGGTTTGCTGCAACAAGGAATACAAAATAATGGGTTTTTATGCAAATATCAATAGAACTCATCTAAGTGAAGTCACATACCAAGTTTCATCCATATACATTTATAAATAAGCGATTTATAACATTTGAAATATTTTCCATAAGAATAACATGGGGAACGAGTACCTAGGTTTGCTGCTACGGGAACCATAGGCGAAAAACCTTTTTTTGTGTAAACAACAATAAACCACAACCAGATGAAGTCATATACTAAATTTTGTCAGTTTATGTTCATAAATAAGCGAGATATACAATTTTTCTTTTTCTCCATAAGAATAACATTAGACAACGTACTGTGATTAGCACTTTCAATATCTCAGTAACCAATTGACGTAGAGCAATGATCAAAATACCAAATTGTTTGTTTTTTAAAGCTGATTTTAATGGTAAAAATACAATTTTATTAAAATAAAAATTACATGTGAAAACCCCAAAAAAACCTATTTTTGGGGTACAAAACCCCTCAAAAACCCCCCTTCGGATGATGCGATTCGGCTGGTTTTCGAACTCGTTCAAATAAATGGTACTTTACACATTCGTACCAAATTTCATTAAGATCGGAGATTTTTTTACGAGAGTTATCGTGCTTACGGATACACACACACACATATATATATATATATATATATATATATATATAAACACATTCGTTCAAACTTTTATATAGTATATTATATATATATACATATATAAAAGTTTGAACATATGGTGTTTTTGGCATCATGGGGACCTGAAAACGAAAAGTTATCATGGTCTCGGGCTTAAGTCTTACCATGCCACCTACGGTAATAGTTTCTTCCCTATAGGGGAAATTTCCTAAAAACATTTAAAATAAATGCCATTAAAGAAACATCATACTAATATTATAACGTTACAAGATTGTGAGTTTGTTGGTTTGTTCGGGACTCAATCAGTAACATATAGGCCTATTCACGTTTCAAAATTCCTTTACGGTTTTGCCCCAGTGGCCGCTCAACTTCCCCAGTTAATCTGATGGGCAAAAACGTTTACTGGATCAAATAAGAATTAAAACAGAGGTAAGATTTTGAGTTTATTTATTTGTTTACATTTTGGATTACACTTTTTTTGCACGTTTACCCACGAAGGTACCTTTAATCTACACAAGCTAATAGTGCGGGGAAAATTAAATCAAATCTGTCTCTAAGTTCGGAATAAGCCCGACTTAATAAATTTGCTAAAAGTCAGGCAACTTCAGCACAAAAGGAAATCAGAAGGCTTGATCAAGCTCTGCGGCAGGTACACAGAGCAGTAAAAACCCTAGAAGAACAGTAACTTCTACGTAAAGTGGAAGCTCAACGGCAGGCCAGTTTGAGAGCAACTGAAATGACAGAGCAGTAACAATGACTACATTTATGTAGTCATTAGCAGTAATCTACAGAAACTGTTGGGGAAGCTGAAGCTCGCAGTAAAGGCGGGTTTTCCTAGTTGCCGCATTCGGTTGCGTAGTTTTGGGCTGCCCATCGGCGGAAAACGTTTACGAGAAATACGTGGGGCGTCTTTGAGAATACTGCCTTGGGATACGATACCATATTTAATCAGTAACATATATATTATCAACGCTATGTATGTTGTGATGAGGACGATGCCGTGAAGGGTAACCTCTATTACTCTCTGAACGCACACGTCATTTCTAAATGTATCACCATAAAGTCAAGTTCTAAGGTCAGTCAGACCGGTGCAGTGCGCACCACCGTTATCTCAACAAACACAGGGTGATACAAGGCAGTCAGTGTTGTGGTATAGGCCCAGTATAGCCGCTGTGTTGTGGCATGTGGTACGGAGTATATCACCGAGGTGTGGCTGGGCGCCAAAAAATATTCCAATCTTGAATCACCGCTTGGAAAAATCTTCGGAATGTTCCATAGCGTTGTGGTGATTGAACAAAATTACACTTTACACAACAGTCAATGAGTTCGATGATACGCATTTAGAATGCATTACGACAAATATTTTGCTAAACTGTGATTTCTGCAATAAATACCACAATTTATGAGTATTTAATTAATTTTAGTTAGGTATTGTATTGGAGATAAAAGTATTTGTTTGAGAGCGACTGCTTTTACCACCAGTTTCAATTAAATTTCTTATTTTTTGTTAGTTTAATGTTAATGCAAAATGTTACAAACATTTTATCCCTGTACTTTTCTTCCTGTTACAAACCATAACAAGTATTAAATTAATTCAGTGTTATTATATTTATTATATTTCACAATTTATGCCAGGGTAAATCAGAATTAAAACATGTTTTATAACTTTAATTGCATGGGAAGATCGCATTATAAATGTCTCCGTTTTTATTCAAATCAAATGATACAATTGTAGCAAATCCCATAACAACTTTTCCCGGTGAATTATACTGCGGACAGAATGGAATACATATTGATAATAACACATAATTGATTTCCTTCGCTAATTTTCCTTTATAATTTGTTTAATACTGTGTGTGTTTTATCCTGTGGCAATCCTTTTAATAATTTCGATAAGTAATACAAGTTAAGTTCCAAAAGAACTTTACTTTCACCAGAATAACGTTAAAACTTAATGAAAGGAGAGGGATTTGAGATATTGCTTCTTGCGTGTTTACCTCCAAACTTTAACCCACTTAATACTAAAAGTACAGAAAGTTCAAAGAGAAAATGAGTTGAAATGTTCATAAAACTAAATATAACAAAATTGCGATCATTAATACAGTTTTAAACAGGTATACATAATTTTAATCCTATACTCTAATATGAGTAAGGCTTGTATGTTTGTATGCTTGCTTGTATGTTTGCTTGCTTGCTTGCGACACTGATCTCAAAAACGGCTCCAACGATTTCCTTCAAATGTTCGCAATAACTAATTTCTGGGATAAAAATAAGTTCTAGACAGGCCTCATCCCCAGGAAAATCAAATAATGTTAAAAAACTAAAATGAAAAGTTAAAAAAATTAACATTGGGCTTATGGAGTTTCAAATCAAAACAAAATAAATGTAACAGCTGTTCATAATCAACCAGGGAACTGTCAAAGTAATACTAATGTTGTTTATGATTATTAACATGTGGTTTCCTAAGAGCAGAGATTAAAATATTTGAGTGAAGATTACATATAAAAGTAGTAAAATAAATCAAAGGGACATTGAGCTATAAATAACAAGTGGAGGGACCTGAAAAATGTAGAAATGAGGCATATAAGATATACAAATCTGGTTATCAGTAGGGGGAAGTGATGAAATATTACTCCGAGTCATCTAAACAAACTAACTGACCTTCCCACGAGCAAAGCTCGGCCCCCAGGTACTAATTGATTATTTGTGACTACTAATAACAAATGAATCAGACACAGGAAACAGCGTTTTAAAAATGATACATTTACAAATAAAGCAATGGGCAGAACCACCTGTCAATAGATAGCGGCTGGACACAATGGGAGCGTACGACAAAGTGAGTATTCTAGGAACATTAAAATATTTCAGTTGGCCAGGTTGGCACTTCTGTAATGAAATGTTATCAGCTGTTGGAGCCAAAGTGACTCACACCTTGGACTGGCTCCAGTCTCTAGCCCACCGCTCTAAGGTTCTAACTAGGTGCCGAACGTTCGATATGAGTAACATATGAAACCACGACTTATAGGAGAAATGATTATGTAGAGGTTTATGCTTGGAAAATAATAGGTGGCATTGCTAACATTTTGTATGGATTTGTTTAGTTTTTATGATTTTTTTTAAATTACACTGCTATCCCTGTGAATCATAAATTGAATTTTGATTCTTTTCTCACGAAGTTACTTTCGTAACTGATCAACCCATTGGCTCACAACCCCGAGTATACTCGTGGCCACCGAAAGTAGCCCGGACGTGCAACCCCGAGTATACTCGGGATAGCACTTTTTATAAAAAAAAATTATTTTTAAATTTTTTATTTTTTGTTTATTTGTTGTTTTAACTTGTTTTCATTTTTTGTTTGTATGTATTTTTTATGCATATGCCCATCCTTGGGGAAACAGTCAAATTTAGGAAAAATATGATTTTGGAAAATATGTTATATCTAGGTCAAATGTAAATGTATCACTAACATTTTTTATTTTCACGTAAAAAAATAAATAACCCACAAGTACATAATAGTTGTTGGACTGAAACATTATTTTTTTTGTTTTTTACATGTAACTCCTTTTAAAATTAATGTTTTTTATAAACTATATATATATATATATATATATATATATATATATATATATATATAATATTTACCATACATAAATGCTGTAAAAAGTATCTTCTTCTTGTAGATAATTTATTTCTCTAAAGATTAGTGCAAAAATTAAGTAAATTGAGCAATAATTGTTGCTATAGTGACAGTTTTAGTAAAAGTCTACATTTATGTAATTTTTCTTAGGAAACTGAACGGTTTGTCAGGTGGCAAATTTCAGGTAAGCCAATGGATTAATTTAATTATTCCTAGACAATCTGTATAATTATTTAAACTGTGGATTCAGCATAACTCTTATCTCAGCCAAACGTTTTAATGACCTGAAAACTTAGGAGACAGGAGTCAGTTCTTAAACACGTTTTATGATGAAACATTCCACTACATTTATACATTTGTATAAAGTTTAATACAATAGTGGATATTTGAGGAAACTAAAATTTGCAATTTTTCAGTAATCTAACGGCGCCGGCGGTAGAAAGTTCTTGGTGTAGTGGTCAACCTTTGCAGATATGAGTTAGCGAAATACTAGAAGAAATAAAATACCCCCGTCACAGCAAACCTGCGTACTCAGCGAATTTCTTATGAATTAATATATTTCTTACTACCACATAAAGCCACTTACCAATTTTCATAAAAATACTTAAATAAATAAGTGATATATAGCATTTTATTTATTCTCTATAAGAATAGCACTAGGGCTGAGAACGCAGGTTTGCTGCAACGAGGAAGATAAAAATACGAGTTTTTTGCAATTATCAATATAACTCAACCAGGAGAAGCTATATACCAAGTTTTAATGATTTATGTTCATAATTAAGGGAGATATAAAGCTTTCCGTATTCTCCATAAGAATAACATTAGGGATGAGAATGCAGGTTTGCTGCTAAGAGGATAATCAACAAAAAATCAATTTGTTGTGGAAATATCAATATACCAGTACTAAGTGAAGCCACCTACCAAGTTTCATCAATATACGTTCATAAATAATCGAGATATCAAATTTTAAATATTCTCCTAAAGAATAACATTGGACAACATACTGTGTTTAGCACTTTGAATATCACGGCAACGGTTGGACGTAGAATCACAATTTAAACATCAAAATGATTGTTTTGTAGAGCTAAACTGATTGGTAAAAGCAAATGTGAAGTTTACATAGAAATGAACTGAGGAAAAGTCAAAAACCTTTTTCCCATAAGATTAACATGGGAGATTTTATGAGCAGGTTTTTTTGGATTATCTCCGCAACCACTTAACCACTTTATGGTATGTTAATAATTCAAAATACCATATTCTTTGTTTTTTAAGCTCTATAACATGGTCAAAACCAAAATTAAGTTTTTTAAAAATTTTAGGGTGAAAAATGCAAAAAAACTGATTTTTGGAAAATTTAAAACCCCCATAAACCCCCCTTCCCGTGGTCCGATATTTCTGGTTTTCGAACTTAAATCCATGAATGTCACTTTACACATTTGAGCCAAATTTCATCGGATTCGGACGTTTTTTACTCAAGTTATCGCGGTAACGGACACACATATATATATATATATATATATATATATATATATATATATATATATATATAAATTTGAACGAATAGTGTTTTTGGCATCTGGGGACCTCAAAACAAAAGTTATCATGGTCTCGGGCTTAAGTCTTACCATGCCAGCCCATACCATGCCATGCTTAGCGTTTCGCGTTCCTTTAAGCTATAGGGGAATAGCTTCTTCCCTATAGGGGAAATTCGCTAAAATGTTAGGGGATGTATTAATTATGATCTGTAATGAAACCATAAATGCCATGTCTTGTTTGCCACTTACATCATTATTCCGTCTACTGATGACTAGGCAAATTTATAGAAATATATTTCAATTACACTGTACGTATATTTAACATATGTTATATATACGCAGTTGTTGTTGAATCTATAAACTTCCTTTAAGTTTACATTGAACTTTGGCGGCCTATTAGGAGTGAAGCAAAATAAAAAATTTAAATTAAAAGGGAATTCAAAAAACCTACTCTTCAAAATCTTTCAGTTGACACATCAAGGATGAAAATCGGTTCCGTAGTTCCTTAGACTCTTTAAAGAAACCTGCTTGACTACACTGTATACTGTATTAGCAAAATCCCCTATAGGGAAGAAGCTATTACCGTAGTCGGCATGGTAAGACCTACGCCCGGGACCATGATAACTTTTCGTTTAGAGGTCCCCAGACCCGAAAAACACCGTTCGTTCGAAACTGTATATATATGTGTGTGTGTGTGTGTGTGTGTGTGTGTGTGTGTGTGTGTGTGTGTGTGTGTGTGTGTGTGTGTGTGTGTGTGTGTGTGTGTGTGTGTCCGTAGGCACGATAACTCTCGTAAAAATTATCCGATTTTGATGAAATTTGGTATAAACGTGTAAAGCAACATTTATGACTTTAAGTTCGAAAACCAGCCAGATCGCTCTAACCAAAGGGGTATTTTGGGGGGGTTTTGTACCCCAAAAATGGGTTTTTTGAATTTTTTACATATAATTTTTGAAATAGTCAAATATTAGTTTTTACCATTGGATTTAGCTTAAAAAAACACACAATTTGGTATTTTAATCATTCCTCTACGTCAATTGTTTACCGAGATATTGAAATTGCTAAACACAGTACGTTGTCTAATGTTAATCTTATGGAGGAAAAGAAAAATGTTATATCTCGCTTATTTATGAACGTATATTGACTAAACTTGGTATAAGGCTTCATATGGTTGTGGTTTATTGATATTTGATCAAACAATTTTTTTTGCCAAAGGCTCCCGTAGCAGCAAACCTGCGTACTCAGCCCCATGTTATTCTTATGGAGAATAATTAAATGCTATGTCTCCCTTAATTATGAACAGAAATGAATAACAACTGGTATACGACTTCACCTTACTGAGATATATTGATATTAGCATAAAAACATTGTTTTTGTGTTCCTTGTTGCAGCAAACCTGCGAACTCGGCCCAATGTTATTCTTATGGAGAATAATTAAAATTGTATATACCGCTTATTTGTACCGCTATATTTTTATGAAACTTGGTAAGTTATACAAAGTGGTAAGTGGCTTTATGTAATCTTAAAACATTTATTTCTCCATTGGAAATTCGCTGAGTATGCAGGTTTGCTGCGACGGGGGTATATTAATCATATTATAGGGCGGCGCATGAACGTGATTTAGCTACAGTGGTGTTGTGCGGTTAGTGCATACCTGCAGGCGCATCGCCGCGCCGCGTTCCTAGTTAGGCGTGGAAAAATCTTAAATAAATTACCATAAGAAATGTTACTCTCCATAAAAATGAGCCGAATATTTGTTGCACCATAACATAATTCGCATCATTTTACCACCTTTCACCATAACGTTATTTTTAATGATTTTTTACTACACATTCTTTCCTTTATCAAGAAAGTTTTTAATAAAACCACAGACAAAGGAATCTATAATGCCTGAAGCATGCCCCCAGCGCCTGTGCGGCGTTTACTAGAAAAAATCTCTAACTCTCCGTGTAGATTCGTTTCTCTGTGATAAAACCAAGTTAATTTAAAAGAGACCTCCAGGGATTTATTGAATTCTGCATTTTTTACGTACTGTAAGTTAATAAACAATTTTGTAATGGATTTTAGTGAGGGAGTCAGTTGAATCCACAAATAATTGCCTCAGAGACCTATTTATTGTTGTTTTATAGATATTTTCAAGATCGTCGGGGAACAATTCAGAACCAAGCTGAACGCAATTGAGAACAGCTTTAGGTGGGCCCCAAATGGGGTCAGCATTATCATGTTGCTGTAAATAATTGTGACCATCAGGAATTGAACTCAGGTTGGGACTTGCGACGCACACACAAATCACTACTCCGTTTATACAATTTACATAAAACGCCATGTGACATAATACGATAAAATATTTATTTCATAAAATCTTTGGAGCTTTGGGAGACATTGTTCCCTTCTTAGGTTTAAGGGAATCATCTAGGCTACTCTTAAACCATCTAGCGGAAAATCCCTTAGTTTTACTCCTCCATCAGCAAAAATGTTATTAAATAAAAGAATGAACACTGCAGAACTAAAGATTCCCCAAAGAAGACTACATCGTTGAACACGAACCGGATATTTCTCAAATGCCCTCTAAACTAACCTCCAAACAAAGGGGTTTGAAGAACAAACGTCAATCCGGTTTATTTCGAACGCCCGACAGCACAGTGTAGAAGCAGTATTGCACGGCTGTTAACCGCGTTGAACGCAAGTGAAAAACGCGGTTTTGGAAGTTAACCAACTCCAGTCGGGGCTATTTCGGAGTTATTGTCCGTTTGAGGAGTTGGCGCGGGCCGGGGCACGTGGGGGGCAACTGCGCCGCTGCGCCGCGCCTTGACCGCTAGAACCGGATGTGACGTCACGTGTCAACCCCGCGTCATGACACTGCTGTTTACGGTTATGTCACAACTCTCCATTGTCAGCTGTTGCTTGAATGGAAGCTGTTCTGGGAGTAAGTATCCCCTCTAGATGATTAACGAGGGGTTTCATGGGATTGTGGAGTACTTCGGAATGACTATAACACTATGCTGACCCATACACGTGCGTATTTCAGGAGAATGAATGAGCTTTGGAGGTAGGAAGAGTGGGGTGCCTAGATTACTGAGGAAGACCGACTATTTCTTAGCCAGGATCATCAAGAGGAGGCTCCAGTCTCTGGGTTTACCTGCTTCCCCATTGAGGCCAAAGATAACTTTTAAAGCCACTCTCGTCCCTCTTGACTCCTCAGCGAATTATCCGAAATCATTGCCTATTATTCATTTCAAATAACAAAAAAATACCTAGCGATTTCAGTGAAAAGAATTTTTCTATGACAATTTCACCCTAACGAAGTGTAAATATTCATTTTTGGGGAATAATTTTAACTTTCTCCCTCTATACATAGTATATGGAGAAAGTATTGTTTTCGTCAAAATTTTCGAATTTGAGTTGTTAGTGGAAATATTTGTTCTGGTGCTCCCTGAACCCAAAAAAGTGGTTTTTACGTGATGTCTGTCTGTGTGTGTGTGTGTGTGTGTGTGTGTGTGTGTGTGTGTGTCAGTGTGGATATGTACAGAGCTAGAGCCCTAACCAATGGGCCGATTTTTATGAAATTTGGTTTGTAGGTCCTAATCCACGATATCTCCAGGCTTTTTTTCATTTTTTTGAATTTTCGATTTTTAAGGGTAATTATCCCCCAAAAACCGCAAAAAACATGAAAAATCCAAATTTCTTAAAAACTGGTCTAACGATTTTGATTAAACTTTAGTCGTTTGTAGAACTTTAGTTTTCAAACAAAATGACACAACTCGCATTCCTGTAAAAATTCGGGTTCAGAAATTACAGGACTTAAAACATCCAAAATTAAGTTTTTTGGATTTTTCATAAAAAGACATAAATATAAAAAATATTACTATTTACCAATAAAAAGAGCTCAAAAAACTAAATAATTTAGTATTTTGAATTACTATTCTACGATTGCTGGTTTCGGAGAAAATTGAAATTTTCATTTTGCGGTAAACGCAGTACGTTGTCCAATGTTATTCTTATGGGGAATACAAAAATTACTATTTCTCTCTTATTTACTGATCAATTTCATTCAAACTTGATATGCTTGTGAATTTAGCATTGACCAACAGAGTTAATTCGAAATATGTTGCCCCTTAATAACCTTGGGGGGAATAGGGGGCATTTTCCCTCTTAAAACTACGAGTGTAGCAATGAATTCTGTAGTGCCTCCAAAGCAGGAATTTGGGTGGATGTTTTTTAAAACAACTTTTTTACAAGATTTTCTGTACATTCAACCGTGCTTTGTATTCTATATTTAGTAAATAAAAAGTAATTTATTCATTAAAGTTGGGCTAAAAGGGAGAAAGTATGTGTAAGTTTAATGATACCGTTTATTAACTATAACTATGTGTTATATTGACATTTTTCTCACTGTAATCACTAGGTATTTGCTTTCCCTTTATAATATCCATAAGTAAACGATATCGGATAATCCGTTAAGGAGGTGTGGGCTTCGGAGAAGCAGGTAGAAACGTCAACTGCTTCGTGACTGGAGCCCCCTCTTAATGTATTCGTCCAATGGTCAATGCCAGTCGAGAACTTACGAGAGACCCGATCCTTGAGCTACTACTCCAAATTTGTGTCTGATTATAAAGCATTGTTAACTATCCGCTAATCCCGTGCTTCGCAACGGGGAAACAAATTGAGAGTAGAAAAACTAAGCAATTATGTGTGCTGCATTCTGTGGTTAGCTCGTGGAACTACTAAGAATCAAGATGAGCTGTTTGTATTTTCATCAGCTAAAACAAAAATTAATGTCCTTAAGAAATACTTTGAACTCCCGTGGGGCAAAGCCCTATAGGATGATCAAAACTAAAATAGGCCTATGTGTTTATTTGGTATATAAGAAAAATCCTGTAAATTGTCATGCCAATCGGTTCAGTAGTTTTTGAGTGATTGAGGAAAAAAACAGACAGACAGACACACACCATCACATTTTTACATATTAGTAAGGATAACGTCAAGGGTATATTAAATGGGCATCAGATTTGTTTGCTTCAACGCCAACTGCATTTTTGTGTAGAGGACCACCAAAAACGGTTTTAAGGGAGAGCGGTCCAAACCCCCCAAATCTTTGTGGACAACCCGGGTTTTGAACCTGTGACCCCTTGAAGCGAAGTGCAATACTCCAGCCGTAAGACTAGCGAAGTGCAATACTCCAGCCGTAAGACTAGCGAAGTGCAATACTCCAGCCGTAAGACTAGCGAAGTGCAATACTCCAGCCGTAAGACTAGCGAAGTGCAATACTCCAGCCGTAAGACTAGCGAAGTGCAATACTCCAGCCGTAAGACTAGCGAAGTGCAATACTCCAGCCGTAAGACTAGCGAAGTGCAATACTCCAGCCGTAAGACTAGCGAAGTGCAATACTCCAGCCGTAAGACTAGCGAAGTGCAATACTCCAGCCGTAAGACTAGCGAAGTGCAATACTCCTGCCGTAAGACTAGCGAAGTGCAATACTCCAGCCGTAAGACTAGCGAAGTGCAATACTCCAGCCGTAAGACTAGCGAAGTGCAATACTCCAGCCGTAAGACTAGCGAAGTGCAATACTCCAGCCGTAAGACTAGCGAAGTGCAATACTCCAGCCGTAAGACTAGCGAAGTGCAATACTCCAGCCGTAAGACTAGCGAAGTGCAATACTCCAGCCGTAAGACTAGCGAAGTGCAATACTCCAGCCGTAAGACTAGCGAAGTGCAATACTCCTGCCGTAAGACTAGCGAAGTGCAATACTCCTGTCGTAAGACTAGCGAAGTGCAATACTCCAGCCGTAAGACTAGCGAAGTGCAAAACTCCAGCCGTAAGACTAGCGAAGTGCAATACTCCAGCCGTAAGACTAGCGAAGTGCAATACTCCAGCCGTAAGACTAGCGAAGTGCAATACTCCTGCCGTAAGACTAGCGAAGTGCAATACTCCAGCCGTAAGACTAGCGAAGTGCAATACTCCAGCCGTAAGACTAGCGAAGTGCAATACTCCAGCCGTAAGACTAGCGAAGTGCAATACTCCTGCCGTAAGACTAGCGAAGTGCAATACTCCTGCCGTAAGACTAGCGAAGTGCAATACTCCAGCCGTAAGACTAGCGAAGTGCAATACTCCTGCCGTAAGACTAGCGAAGTGCAATACTCCAGCCGTAAGACTAGCGAAGTGCAATACTCCTGCCGTAAGACTAGCGAAGTGCAATACTCCAGCCGTAAGACTAGCGAAGTGCCCAAGTTTAAAGATTAAGCTCTAATAATCTATCGGTAGAAATGTTTGAAGTTTTAAAGGTTTTGCTTATCCAAGCAGTGGCGTTGTATTAAGAGCCTTCATCACCGGAAGTTGGCAGACGCCATCTTGGTGTTTTGTTCCATAAGGTCAATGTTAACTTTGTGCCTCCGTTACTCCTCGCCTGATCGTCACAAACAATTAATTTTGGTCAAATTAAAGATTTCGTCGTCCTTACAAATACAATCGGCGAATTTTGATTTTGTTACAAATTAAAGAGGACATGTACAGTGTTTCAGTTCAAAATTAAACTATTTATTATGAAACTATGATACCCAAATTAAAGAATTCGGCATTGTATTTCCCTAGAGGACGACGAAACCTTTAATTTGACAACGAAATGAATTGTATGTGACGATCAGGTGAGGAGTAATGGAGGCACAAAGTTAACATTGGCCTTATGGAACAAAACTCCAAGATGGCGTCTAGCAACTTCCGGTGATGAAGACTCTTAAAATTGTTGGAGACAACGATCCAAAAGGCTGTGGGTGGCAAAGAATTATGAAGATACATAAAATATACACGCTGTACGTTGGTAGACAAAACTGTGAAATCTGGTTGGTTAGTATTATAAACAAGGGGAATTTAAATATATATAAATAATTAAAGAAATTATAGAATAAAATTTAAAACACAATTACTCCTTTACTTTAAAATAATAATTATGAAAGCAGAGACAGATCGAATCAAATCATTACGCTCCCACGGGAAGTCACGACTCCTCGGCGAACAACAGGACGTATAGAATTACGATCCTCGATAATGATCAAGCTGAAAATCAAAACCCTTGAGAACAACGTTAAGAAAATCAAACAATCCCATGATCCAAGCATGCTAAGAGAATAAAATTACTTACGGTCAGCGACACGCCCATTTCGTCGAACTAGTAGGCCGATCAGGAGGAGGATGACCAATAATATGGAGGTATCGGATGCATCGATCACCGATTGGTTAGGAGGCGTAACGATGACGGATTGGAGGGGAAGATGGCGATAGAGGGAGAAAAAGAAAAGAACAGTCTTCGGAGAGTTTTGGGAAAGTAAGGTAGACACTGGGAAGCTTCTTCTGGGCTGTTCCGGACCGAGTAGGAACAGAAAGTCTTCAGGAAAGTGAAATGCACCTGAGGGCACCCGGGAGTTCGATAACTTCTACCAGTACCTTACGACACTCTATCACTTCACTCGACGAGATTCCATCGCAACCGAGTCCATCTTCTGGGTCCATCTTCTGAGAACATCAGTGAGGACACCGACCGACGTCCACCCACCCGCCGTCAACCCCAGGGGGAGCGGAACTCCGAGGTACCGGACCTACGACGCGGCCCGGAGGGACGAGGACAGGAGGAGGACAGGACGACCGGGCGCAAGGGACGTGAGGTGTCACAGAGATCTCCAAAAATATCTGGGTATGTTCCCACTTCATTAAAAAAAGGTGCACAGATAGGATATGTTAAATAAATTATTAAAAGACGAACTTAAATAAAAGAAGCCAAGAAAGAATAGCTAGCAGGAGTTAAAAATAAACTATAATAATAATAAAAATTGTAAATGCAGGAGAATTATAAGATATCCCGAAGAGATAAAATATCTAACTAATATAAACTAAAAGGGGTGATATCAGAATGCAAGTTAAGAACCCGCCATGCTATGTGGGGTTGAATGTATAAAGTATTAGGTTAATAATGTGTTGGATATACATAAAGGGGTTGTTAGATAATTCTGTTTAATGTATATTGATTCTTTATTCAGTATACCAAATGAATGTTGGATGTACAAAATATTAGATCATTAATATGTCAAAATATAAAGGGTTTATTACAGGATTTTAATTTTATGTCGGATATATAGAAGGGTTTTAGATAACTCCATTTAGTGTATGCTGATTCCTTATTCAGTATATCAAGTGAAAGTTGAATGTATAAAGCATTAGATATTTTATATGTCAGATATATAAAGGGTTTATTAGAAGATTTTATTTAGTGTGTTTTGCTCCTTTGTTCAGAATATCACAGGAACTATTCGTGAATATTGATAATAACTAAACAAGGGAGAGATAGAAAGCTTTATTTTATGGGGTTATTTTATGTATGTGTTTTGTGAATATTCTAAGGAACCTTTATGTCATGTCTTGATTATGTTATAAATGCATAAGTCATTGTGGTTCAGGCCTTTGTCTTGAGAGACCATTATTATACTGTAAGAGTAGAGGTTAGGAGAATTAAAGTGCAAAGTGAATATTTTAAATGTATTAAATGCACATGGAGTGAGAAAGTGGAACAAACTATATGTGTTTATCAGGGATTAAGGACTCCCTAGATACATAAATTGTCCAGGAGGCTTAAGTGCACCTTTTATAGTATTCTGTTCTATCATTTATTATAGTTGGATTATATTTATCATGTATATTAAAGTGTTTTCATTTCCTTGATCTGTGTTCATTCCAATCCACGGTCCTATGAGTTACCTCTAACTAGCTAAGCGAGTATAATTTCAAATTTATTCAATTCAATCAATTTAACCCTCAAAAAGTTTACATGGTGGAGGCGCCGGGAAGATAGGCATTTATTAACAATCAAAACGACAGACAAGCTCATGAGATATAAAAGATTAGTAATGGGGCTAAAAACATCGTCTGCACTATTCAGTAAAGCGATATTAGCATTACTGAATAAACACCTATACAACAAAGTAGTATGTTATATAGATGACGTCATAGTATATGGCAAGAACTTTGAACAAGATCTACAAAATTTAGAAACTATTTTAAATATCTTACATGAGGCAAATTTGAAGCTCAACACAAAAAAATGTAAATTTTTATACGAACAAGTAGATATCTTGGGATACACAGTATCGACCCAAGGTATATTGCCTCAAAAGTCTACCGTAGCAGCAATACAAGAATTTAATAGGCCAAATTGCATTAGGAAAGTAAGACAGTTTTTGGGCTCTTCATCATTCTTCAGGAAACACATAAAAAACTATGCGGAAATAACACTACCCCTCACCAACTTAATAAAGGATTCAAATAAAAATATACCATTTAAATGGTCAGACGACTGCGAAAAAGCATTTATAGAAATTAAGAAAATTTTGACAAATCCATCCCTATTAAAACATTGGAACGACGACTGGGAATCAAGTATTTATGTGGATTCAAGCTTAAACGCGCTCGGGGCTTGCCTCACTCAAACGGATCCCGAAACAAACAAACAACATCCGATTGCTTATCTGTCAAAAAAATATACGGAAACACAACAACGGTACTCAAACGCCGAACGAGAGATGATGAGCTTAGTATACGCAGTAAATTACTGGCGAGAGTTTACACTAGGACGCAAGATAACTATCCACACGGACTGTCAAGCACTAGTTCATTACAAGAATTTTAAGCATACATCTTCCAGATTAAACCGACTGGCGCTATCACTAGTTGATTACGATATAGATGTCAAATATAAGAAAGGAACGACGAACACGTTAGCGGACAGTCTTTCGAGAAATCCACCCCAAGACACACTCGAGGAGGACCCCTTCGAAATCACCTTAAACATACAGGAAATTAAGACAGAAAATTATGAAGAATTACAAGCTAAGGATCCATACCTAAAACTTATCAAATTAGCAAAAATTTCACCGGACACAGTCCCAAAAAAAATACGAAACCAAAGTCGAAAATACGAAGAACGAAACGGATTATTATATTTCAAGCAATTTAATGGCAGGACGAATAACTACTTACTCGCAATACCGCGGGATAAGGTACAGGATATCGTACAATCATTTCACGATAATGTATATTCCGGAGGACATTTCTCGGCATTCAAGACCACACAAAAAATTAAAGAACGTTATTATTGGCCAGATATGACAAAAGATATCCAACATTATACTAATACATGTGAACAATGCCAATTAAAACGAACTCCCACTTACAAGCAGTACGATAAATTAACTCCACAAGTACCACCCACGACGCCATTTGAAAGACTAATTATTGATTACATGGGACCGATCACACAGAGCAGAGGATATAAATACATTTTAATGATTACTTGCCCGACAACAAGAATGATTTTCGCAAAATGCACGAGATCAGCTGATACAAAAACCACAGCGAATGTTTTACTGGATTTATTCTGTCAATATGGATGTCCCAAGGTCATCACGCACGACCAAGGCACCCACTTCATGGGCAACGTACTTAAAGAACTCTTATTAAGTTTAGGAATTCATCAACACCCGAGTCCACCTTATATGTACAGGATACAAGGCCTAACGGAAAGAATGAATCTTATTTTCAAAAAAACGATAAGTCACTATATTGAAGGCGAACCAAACAAATGGTCAGATTACGTAAAATATGTCACCTTCACTTATAATACAAGCGTTAACCGATCCACGGGGTATACGCCATTCTTTTTAATGTATGGCAGACAGGCAAACATGCCATCGGATTATTTACATATACAAAAAGACCAGGACCCTGACATAATCAGAGAAATCAAAAATATTCAAAGGGTACGACGGGAAATCCCAACGATACTTAAAAAAGCACAAGATTCCCAGAAAAAACATTTCGATTCAACAAAACGAGATCTAAATCCACAAATCGGTGACGAAGTTTTAATACAAAATCCGAAGGATTTCAAAGGAGCTTATAACAAGTTCAATAATGTTTACAGAGGGCCATACTTCATTACGGACAAAATAAATGACACTACTTATATGGTTTTACTCGAAAAGAGAGGGAGACTGATCAACGAACCAGTACATATAGCTAGAATGAAACCATTCAGCCGCAGATAAATATTTAAAAACCTAAAGACTAATACCTTAACGTGTACAGGAATACCTTCAGACAACACTCAAACGACTTAAAAATAAAGCCACTCAGACACCAGCTTAAGCCTAAAGCGTAAAAATTACGCCGGAATAGAATTCCTTCACTTATAATTAATATAACTTAGAAAAACCCACCGGGGGGGAATTAACCCCTAGCAACAAAAAATTTGAAATTATACTCGCTTAGCTAGTTAGAGGTAACTCATAGGACCGTGGATTGGAATGAACACAGATCAAGGAAATGAAAACACTTTAATATACATGATAAATATAATCCAACTATAATAAATGATAGAACAGAATACTATAAAAGGTGCACTTAAGCCTCCTGGACAATTTATGTATCTAGGGAGTCCTTAATCCCTGATAAACACATATAGTTTGTTCCACTTTCTCACTCCATGTGCATTTAATACATTTAAAATATTCACTTTGCACTTTAATTCTCCTAACCTCTACTCTTACAGTATAATAATGGTCTCTCAAGACAAAGGCCTGAACCACAATGACTTATGCATTTATAACATAATCAAGACATGACATAAAGGTTCCTTAGAATATTCACAAAACACATACATAAAATAACCCCATAAAATAAAGCTTTCTATCTCTCCCTTGTTTAGTTATTATCAATATTCACGAATAGTTCCTGTGATATTCTGAACAAAGGAGCAAAACACACTAAATAAAATCTTCTAATAAACCCTTTATATATCTGACATATAAAATATCTAATGCTTTATACATTCAACTTTCACTTGATATACTGAATAAGGAATCAGCATACACTAAATGGAGTTATCTAAAACCCTTCTATATATCCGACATAAAATTAAAATCCTGTAATAAACCCTTTATATTTTGACATATTAATGATCTAATATTTTGTACATCCAACATTCATTTGGTATACTGAATAAAGAATCAATATACATTAAACAGAATTATCTAACAACCCCTTTATGTATATCCAACACATTATTAACCTAATACTTTATACATTCAACCCCACATAGCATGGCGGGTTCTTAACTTGCATTCTGATATCACCCCTTTTAGTTTATATTAGTTAGATATTTTATCTCTTCGGGATATCTTATAATTCTCCTGCATTTACAATTTTTATTATTATTATAGTTTATTTTTAACTCCTGCTAGCTATTCTTTCTTGGCTTCTTTTATTTAAGTTCGTCTTTTAATAATTTATTTAACATATCCTATCTGTGCACCTTTTTTTAATGAAGTGGGAACATACCCAGATATTTTTGGAGATCTCTGTGACACCTCACGTCCCTTGCGCCCGGTCGTCCTGTCCTCCTCCTGTCCTCGTCCCTCCGGGCCGCGTCGTAGGTCCGGTACCTCGGAGTTCCGCTCCCCCTGGGGTTGACGGCGGGTGGGTGGACGTCGGTCGGTGTCCTCACTGATGTTCTCAGAAGATGGACCCAGAAGATGGACTCGGGTGCGATGGAATCTCGTCGAGTGAAGTGATAGAGTGTCGTAAGGTACTGGTAGAAGTTATCGAACTCCCGGGTGCCCTCAGGTGCATTTCACTTTCCTGAAGACTTTCTGTTCCTACTCGGTCCGGAACAGCCCAGAAGAAGCTTCCCAGTGTCTACCTTACTTTCCCAAAACTCTCCGAAGACTGTTCTTTTCTTTTTCTCCCTCTATCGCCATCTTCCCCTCCAATCCGTCATCGTTACGCCTCCTAACCAATCGGTGATCGATGCATCCGATACCTCCATATTATTGGTCATCCTCCTCCTGATCGGCCTACTAGTTCGACGAAATGGGCGTGTCGCTGACCGTAAGTAATTTTATTCTCTTAGCATGCTTGGATCATGGGATTGTTTGATTTTCTTAACGTTGTTCTCAAGGGTTTTGATTTTCAGCTTGATCATTATCGAGGATCGTAATTCTATACGTCCTGTTGTTCGCCGAGGAGTCGTGACTTCCCGTGGGAGCGTAATGATTTGATTCGATCTGTCTCTGCTTTCATAATTATTATTTTAAAGTAAAGGAGTAATTGTGTTTTAAATTTTATTCTATAATTTCTTTAATTATTTATATATATTTAAATTCCCCTTGTTTATATTCCGCCGCCGCCATTTTAACTTGGTCCCCAAGTTAATCAAATTGTAATATGTGTTGTGAGGTTGTTTATTGTTGACGTTGGTTGTAGTCCCTCGTGGGTAGCAACATTCTGAGTTTTATGGCTTGTATGTTTAGGCAATATATTAGGATGAGGCATAGTATAGTCAGTAAAATATTCCATATTAGGAGCATGTAAAATAGTAGTCTTGTGTTGTTGAATAGGTCGAAGTCATTATTTTTCAATGATATGTGCTGTATTTTCTCCATTTTTGTTAAAACAAATGTTGGGTTCGTGATGTTCCAATCCGTGTCTAATATTTCCGTTAGGTTGTCAAACTCGTGATGGATTCCTGATTCGAGTGCGAACAATTTTAGGGTTTTTAATTTTGTCCAAGCTGCTGGTATCAGGTTTACGTAATGTGGTGGGTCATTGTCTGTTCTGTCACAAGGTCGTATCTTTGTTAATAGTAATAAATTGTCCATTAGTAATTCACATTCGCATGGTATTGTTACCTGTAGAGTTCCTGTGTTCATTTTTGGTAATTTCCTGGTATTAGTTGAGTTGTCGCATATTAAATCTAGGTCTTGCTGGACGTTGGTGATTAAGTATTGATTTGGGAATAATTCGGTGATTATGGGGTATTGGGGTTGATTTTCACATATAAAATGACAGTTTTCTTGTAGTTTATCGATTGATGCGGAATTGAGAATTAAATGTCTACCTTACTCTCCCACGACATGCAATAAATAAATATAATCTTATAACTTATCGGCCTAATTTTCTTTGCGAATAAAATATTACATAATATAAAAAATTATTATTCTAACTTATTTTACATGAAGTAAGTTTGTGGCGCGGTAAGAAAAAGTATCACGGCGCGACCCTCAATTTAGGTACAGCCGAGTACTGCGGGTTTTGCATACAGTCAGGCGCAATGCACCTTCGTCAAGCGCATATCAGAAATAGATTCCAACTTCACTTTCGAAATATATATACTAACAGAATTACTGTTATTTGTTTTAATTGTAATGAACTGTTGTTAAATCGGGCATTTGACATTACGTTGGAAAACTTATTTCAAAAACTTTCAGAATCTGGATTCTGATCCAGTCTTCAAGTGCGAAGAATACTTAGATCATAACCGTTATCGCACAAGAAGTAAAAAACACAAATTTTAAAACAGTTAAACATATAGAACAAATACACGTCTATTCTGTGTTTGATGCCTTCGTGTATTTTGTACGTACAGCATAAAGTTATCTTATATTTTCTTCAACCAATGATGACAATTGTCTGCAATAATATCCTAAATAAAATAAAATAATCTCATGGGGATATCCACAAAAGTTATTATTTTAAAATGTACTCTAACATAGCGTCAGCTACCAAAATGTGATAGTAACTCAGATTGGTTTGATTTCAGTGTGAGGTCAGAGTATATTTTCCAAATGACCACTGCACATAACTGAAGCATTTATAGTCAATGACATAACTCTAGATCTGGTTACGTTCTTTGTAACATCAAAATGTTTTAGGTCCGCCTCATTTGTAAACTTTAAAGTGACAAACTAAAACAAATTCAAATACAGGGTATTTCCAAATTAATGTTGCTAACTTCAGGATATTGTTCCTTATGTCAAAAGGAACATAAATCATCATATTACTGGGGGTCTATTTCTTTTCGTTTACCGACTGTCTGGAAGTATGTGATTTTTACAAGAAAATTTATATTTTAAAAACGGCTTGACCAAATTCAACCAAATTTTGGTTAAATACTCTTCTCGGTAAGTTATTTTTTAGAAAAAAATATTTTTCATAAAATCTTTCCGTTTAAAAATGGCGGCCTTTAAAGATTTTAACTTCGAATATCTAAAAAAACTAGACATTTTACAAAAAACTTTATAGAATATAAAAGTTGCAAAATGTAATTATAAATCCATAGCTGCTTTAACATTGAAAATCGAGTAAAAATTAACTGAACTATGATTGAAAAATGGAACACATGGCTAAATTTTGCTATCATTTTGATTAGTTATGATAGCAACATTTAGCCATGTGTTCCATTTTTCAGTCATAGTTCAGTTAATTTCAACCCGATTTTCAATGTTAAAGCAGCTGTGGATTTATAATTACATTTTATAACTTTTTATATCCTGGAAAGTTTGTTGTAAAATGTCTAGTTTTTTAGATATTTGAGGTTAAAAATTTGCAACGGCCACCATTTTTAAACGCAAATATTTTATTACAATTTTTTTTTAAAGAACCTACCAAGAAGAGGATTTAACCAAAATTTAGTTGAATTTGGTCAAGCAGTTTTTTTAATTTAAATTTTCTTGTAAAAATCGCATTCAGCCAGACAGACGGTAAACGAAAAGAAATAGACCCCCGATTATGTAATGATTTATGTTCCTTTTGACATAACGAACAATATTCCGAAGTTGGACATCCCATCTATATGGCCCAGCTGTCCCACTTTCAGTGTTAGCCAGAATTTGAAGTGGACGTAGTTTGATTAAGTTACCGACAGATTTTGCTGCTGTCAACTATTTAGTTTAGTTAAGTTAATTTGTAAAATATCTCCACCCTAGGAAGCATGTGATAATCAACTTGTATTTGCTTCCTGACAACCAACTGTTGTATAATCCTCTCCTTGAGAGGATAAGTAATAGTTGACAGAAGTTTACTCTGTTGGTAACTAGTGTAACTACGTCCTCTTTGAATTCTGGCACACACAAAACTAGGGACAGCTTTTGCTTTCACAATGGCAATGAGAAGTATACTTCAATATTTATAGTCAATAGTATGGATTTCACGTTCACCACTTGAAAACTGCCTTGGTGCAACAAAATGCCAACAAATATTAATGGATAGGTCCTTCCAATAAAATTATATCTTCCTCAGTTCACATAGGTGTTCATTGGTTTATTTATGCGTTAACAACATTCCTCTAAGAGGAAATTGAATAACTACCCTATATTGTTTTGTCTAACAAATTATGATTTCTAACAGTGTTTTGGCTGAAATTTAGTTTTATTTTGGTTTTTAGCGAATTTCCCCTATAGGGAAGAAGCTATTACCGTAGGTGGCATGGTAAGACTTAAGCCCGAGACCATGATAACTTTTCGTTTTGAGGTCCCCAGATGCCAAAAACACTATTCGTTCAAATTTATATATGTATATATATACATATATATATATACATATATATATGCAGTGGGCATATATATATATATATATATATATATATATATATGTGTCCGTTACCGAGATAACTTTTGAAAGAAACACCCGATTTCGATGAAATTTGGCACAAATGTGGAGAGTAGCATTTATGACTTTAAGTTCGAAAACCAGATCGATCGCACTATGGGAAGGGGGTTTTATGGGGGTTTACAATTTTCCAAAAATCGGTTTTTTGCAAATTTGACCCCAAAATGTTAAAAACAATCAATTTTGGTTATAACCATTTTATAGAGCTTAAAAGAACAAATAATTTAGTATTTTTAATCATTAACCTAGGTTAAGTGGTTGCAGAGAAAATCCAAAAAAACGTGTCCCATGTTAATCTTATGGGAAAAAGGTTTTTAGATTTTTCTCAAATAGTTTTACTAAAAAACTTCAAATTTCTGTTTATTAATGTATTTAGCTCAACAAAACAAACATTTTGGTGTTTTAATCGTTGTTCTACGTCCAACCGTTGCAGAGATATTCAAAGTGCTAAACACAGTACGTTGTCCAATGTTATCCTTATGGAGGATAAATAAAATTCTATATCTGGATTATTTATGAATTTACATTGATGAAACTTGGTATGTGGCTTCAAATAGTTGTGGTATATTAATATTAGCACAAGAAAAAAGTTTTTTGTTGATAGTCCCCATAGCAGCAAACCTGCATACTCGGCCCCCATGTTATTCATATGGAGAATAAGTAAAGTTGTATATATCCCTTAATTATGAACCTACATTAAGAGAACTTGGTATGTAGCTTCACCTGGTTCAGTTGTATTGATAAATTAAAAAAAAACACATTACTTATTTTCCTTGTTGCAGCAAACCTGCGTCCTCAACCCTAATGTTATTCTTATGGAGAATAAATAAAATGCTTTATATCACTTATTTATGGATGTGTTTTTGTGAAACTTGGTAAATAGCTCTATGTAGTAGTGAGTCGCATATATATGCATTGGAAATTCGCTGAGTACACAGGTTTGCTGCGACGGGGGTATTTTGATTTTATTGTGTGTATCTCTAAAATAGGATAAATCATCTACCTGAGATACCCATCTATATGGAGTGGAACCAAGTCAACCAAACCTACAAACTATGGCACACACAAGCTATGTAAGTAGGCCTAATCATATCCTACTTAGGATATCTTAATACAGAATGTTTTCTATCTCTCTAGCTATGTGATGCGTCTTACAGCTGCAAACTTCCTTTTCTTACCTGGTGCCAAAAGTACTGTAAATTAAACGTACAAAATGCTTGTTTTTACTTACATTTGCAACTTTTTTGTATCCATGAACATATATGGTCTATTAAAATAATACCCCCGTAGCAGCAAACCTGCGTACTCAGCGAATTTCCAATTCATATATATGTATCTTAATACCAAATAAAGCCACATACCAAGTTTCATCAATATACATTCATAAATAAACGATTTATGACATTTTAATTATTCTCCATAAGAATAACATGGCAGCTGAGTATGCAGGTTTGCTGAAGCAAGGAACACAAAAAATGGGGTTTTATACAAATATCAATATAACTCATGTAGGTAAAGCCACATACCAAAATTCATTAATTTATTTTCATAATGAAGGCAGATAACACGTCACTTATTCTCCCTAAGAATAACATGGGGCTGAGTACGCAGGATTGCTGCTACGGGAGCCTTGGGTAAAAAAATGGTTTTTTTGAGCAAATATCAATGGTCCACAACCAGATGAAGCCGTATACCAAGTTTCGTCAGTATACGTTCATAAATAAGCGAGATATAAAATTTGTATTTTCCTCCATAAGAATAACATTAGACAACGTACTGTGTTTAGCACTTTCAATATCTCGGTAACCAATTGACGTAGAGATATGATAAAAATACCAAATTGTGTGTTTTTTTAAGCTGAATCCAATGGGGAAAACTAAAGTTTGACTATTTCCAAAATTATATGTAAAAAATTCGAAAAACCCATTTTTGGGGTACAAAACCCCCCCAAAACTCCCCTTCGGATAGAGCGATCTGGCTGGTTTTCGAACTTAAAGTCATAAATGTTGCTTTACACGTTTATACCAAATTACATCAAAATCGGATTATTTTTACGAGAGTTGTCGTGCTCACGGACACACATATATATACAGTTTCGAACGAATGGTGTTTTTGGGGTCTGGGGACCTCAAAACGAAAAGTTATCATGGTCCCAGGTCTTACCATGCCGACTACGGTAATAGCTTCTTCCCTATAGGGGAAATTTGCTAAAACCAGTTGGTTATTCCTATATTTTCTTGTACTTCAGAAGAATTAGTTTGGCTAATCATCGAATCGTAGAGAAGTACTTTGAAATCAGTTATACAATATTGTGAAAAGTGTAGTTTATACCTGAATTGTATGGACTCTCTGTAAACTCGTGTTTTTTAAGCCACAATAACTGGTACAATTGTATAACATCTGTAACAATGCAATCCCGTTCTCCACCTCAACAGGTTGCACACAAACATTTACATTCAATGACGCAAGTGGGGAATATTCTCCGGAAATAGATCCAGTCAGGGAAAGCCCACAATTCTTAATAACTCACCGTTTCCTGTTTGCTCGGGATGTACACAGTTTACGCCTCTTTTTATAGATTATTTTTGCACGCTTTGAACTTACGACGGTTTACCATCAGCTGATCTGTTTATCAGCGAGCGGCGCGGCGGAATTCTGCATTAATTTTGGCGGGAGGCCCAAATAAGGCGGGGCTCGAGTTGCCAGCTGGCCCTGCGTCACCGCCATCTTTGTTTCTCGAGGTTCGCACGGTTATTGTCTTGTCTTGTCAAGTAATTAGTCCAGGTGTGTGACAGGTTAAGATGTTTTTGCTGCAATAACAGTTTAGAGAGAGGGAGAGAGAGAAAGAGGGAGAGATTTATTTATTTGGAAATAAGAAGCACCACTAACGTCAAGGATTTTTTACGGTTTCACAGTTTAAATGTGTCACCCTGTGCATATTCCTAAAAAACGGTATCAGGAAACTGACACATACTTTCTCCCTTTTAGCCCAACTTTAATGAATAAATTACTTTTTATTTACTACATATAGAATACAAAGCACGGTCGAATGTACAGAAAATCTTGTAAACAAGTTGTTTTAAAAAACATCCACCCAAATCCCTGCTTTGGAGGCACTACAGAATCCATTGCTACACTCGTGGTTTTAAGAGGGGAAATGCCCCCTATCCCCCCCAGGGTTGTTAAGGGGCAACATATTTCGAATTTCCTCTGTTGGTCAATGCTAACTTGACAAGCATATCAAGTTTGAATGAAATTTATCAGTAAATAAGAGAGAAATAGTAATTTTTGTATTCCCCATAAGAATAATATTGGACAACGTACTGCGTTTACTGCAAAATGAAAATTTCAATTTTCTCCGCAACCAGCAAACGTAGAATAGTAATTCAAAATACTAAATTATTTAGTTTTTTGAGCTTTTTTTAATGGTGAATAGTAATATTTTTTATATTTATGTTTTTTATGAAAAATCAAAAAAACTGAATTTTTGATGTTTTAAGTCCTGTAATTTCTGAACCCGAATTTTTACAGACATGCGGGTGGTGTCATTTTGTTGGAAAACTAAAGTTCTACAAACGACCAAAAGTTTAATCAAAATCTTTAAAGCTGTTTTCAAGAAAATTTGATTTTTCATGATTTTTGGCGGTTTTTGGGGGATAATTACCCTTAAAAATAAAAAATTCAAAAAATGAAAAAACGCCTGGAGATATCTTGGATTAGTACCTACATACCAAATTTCATAAAAATCGGCCCACTGGTTAGGGCTCTAGCTCTGTACACATCCACACAGACACACACACACTTACACACACACACACACACACACACACACACACACACACACACACACACACACACACACACACACACACACACACACACACACACACACACACACACAATCTACTTAAAAAACACTTTTTTGGGTTCAGGGACGAAAACAATACTTTCTCCATATACTATGTATAGGGGGAGAAGGTAAAAATATAACCCTTAATAGTGAGACTAGCCCTATAAAAAGCAATTCACTCAGTTTAGAATCGTCGTCACTAAAAGTAATACGTTTTCACTGTGTAATCTAAAATTCAATTTTTAAACATACGAATCCTGTTGTTACAACATCCTAAAATAAAATATTTATCTAAAATTCATCCATGGAAGCCAATATTTTTAGGCCACTAACATTTTGAGATAGTTTTTGTCTTCATTAATTGCTTATATTCAATTAAAAAAGTATAAACTCAATTTGAAAAGGTTACTTTCTATAATTTTTTTTGCAAAATTGAACAGGTTTTTTTAAACCGAAACAGTAAATCTGAGTTCGAGCGATATGTTTATCGACTTACATACTTTCTCTGACAACTAGTCTGTTATTTAGCCTGTTTCTTTGTATCCAGTTAAAACACGACACTGGTCACTGGCGTTTTTATTTCACAACAAAAACATACAACAATATGGGGCTTTGTTGTATGTCCCTAGGCCACTCCGTAAATAGTATTTTGTTATTGATGAGAATTCATTTTTAGCGAATTTCCCCTATAGGAAAGAAGCTATTACCGTAGGTCTCATGGTAAGACTTAAGCCCGAGACCATGACAACTTTTCATTTTGAGGTCCCCAGATGCCAAAAACACCATTCGTTCAAATTTTTATATATGTATATATATATATATATATATATATATATTTATTTATATATATATATATATATGTGTCCGTAAGCACGATAACTCTCGTAAAAAAGGTCCGATCTTAATGAAATTTGGTACAAATATGTAAAGTACCATTTATTTGAACGAGTCCGAAAACCAGATGAATCGCACCATCCGAATGGGGGGTTTTTGGGGGGTTTTGTACCCCAAAAATGTGTTTTTTGGGGTTTTCACATGTAATTTTAATTTAAATCACATTTTAATTTATACCATTAAATTCAGCTTAAAAAAACAAACAATTTGGTATTTTGATCATTGCTCTACGTCAATTGGTTACCGAGATATTGAAAGTGCTAAACACAGTACGTTGTCTAATGTTATTCTTATGGAGAAAAAGAAAAATTGTATATCTCGCTTATTTATGAATGTAAACTGGCAAAATTTGGTATATGGCTTTATTTGGTTGTGGTCTATTGATATTTGCACAAAAATCCATTTTTTGCCCGATAGTTCCCGTAGCAGCAAACCTGCATACTCAGCCCCATGTTATTCTTATGGAGAATAATTAACGTGTTATCTCCTTTAATTATGAACATAAATTAATAGAACTTGGTATGTGGCTTTACCTAGTTGAGTTATAATGATATTTGTATAAAAGCCCATTTTTAGTGTTCCTTATTTCAGCAAACCTGCATACTCAGCCGCCATGTTATTCTTATGGAGAATAATTAAAATGTCATAAATCGTTTATTTATGAATGTATATTGATGAAACTTGGTATGTGGCTTTATGTGGTATTAAGATAAATTAATATGCACTGGAAATTCGCTGAGTATGCAGGTTTGCTGCTACGGGGGTATCTACTACTCTATACGATTTTAATGTTTTACATTGTTCAAAAACTCCTAATGCCTGTAGTGAAACGTGGATTGAAAATCAAGGTGTATGCATTGGTCCAATTATATTCGTGAGTTTAACAAATTATCCGACCTTTTGTTAAGATTACGTTTTGTAAATTTCTTCGAAGCGTGGATTTATTTACTAGGAAGTTTCCTTACTTCTATAATAAGATTAATAAATTGGTATGTTACGTATATAGTGGTTGAATGGAAGCCTAACTGCATTTCAGTTAGAGTAAAGTAGATTAGTGTATACCAGCACTGCAATTTAGCACACTCTTAAGTAGATTATAAAAAATCTAAACACATTTAAGATCGTTATTGCTAAAATTAAATCTGTATGATGTAGACGAATTTGTCAAATATCTGTCCCACCGACAAACATTACCCCTATTGTAAACCTATGGTAAGAATCTTGCATTTGATGTAATTTAAGAGGTTTTATAATTGTAGACACATTGTTATAGTTTAGCATAGACAATGCCATATATCTGTAATGTGTTTTTACGACAAAAAATCATTTGTCATGAGTGGGACGCTTTTTTTTATTTTCTTGCTGCCCAAAAACTGGGTCTAAGGTCCGGATAGTGTGTGTTAACATTGGATACAACATTTTAAATGCGATTTCCATACAAGAACTTACTTGTTTTGATCGAGTTTTCCAATTTGTTCTAAGATTGAGGACCCCGTTAGACAGAGGAGACTCGCGGGAACCGAAATATAACATTTGTTTGTGCTGCATTCTGTTGGGAAACTGGTAAACCTGAACAAATAAAACCATCGTTTCCATAGACAAACCATTTAAACGTTTAAAGCCAATATGACGAAGCTCTGATGTAACACTCAACATTTTCAGAATTTTAAGACGTGTAGGAAATCCAACGAACATTTTGATGCGCAATAAGTTTGCATTTTGATAAGATAACGCATTTAAATCAGCCATGGTGGATTTCCCTTTTGATTACATGCGTTTACAAATACAAATTTACTATATTTATTTTGTTCTGTAGTTGTTTTAATAAATAAAGGTATTTTTAAACACTTTAAACTAAGGAATACATTTTTACATAGATGAAAACTATATTTACGAGGGAAACTATTTAACTTGGTCAGAAGTCACAATTCTAATATGATTAGCATATCTAATGGGCATTATTAGCTTATAGAGTATTTCGATTAACTTAGCCACTATACAAACTCGTGCTGGCAGTGAAACTAATTTAAGACATTGTCAACCAATTGAAATCTTATTATTGAATTTCCTATGGAAAGTGAACTATTAGCATGACCCGCACGGTGAAACTTAAGCCCGAGACCACCATAGAAGTTCCTAACGTGACCCCTGAACACGTTTTGGGGGGTCATTCAAAATTATATATATATATATATATATATGTGTGTGTGTGTGTGTGTGTGTGTGTGTGTGTGTGTGTGTGTGTGTGTGTGTGTGTGTGTGTGTGTGTGTGTGTGTGTATGTGTATGCACTCTAGCAGTCGCATTTTTTGTCCGATTTACTTCAAATTTGGTAGGGACGTTCCTTTCTATAATCAGTTGGACAAGCTCGTTGGGCATAACAATCGGAAAACTCTAAAACCCTTTTTGGGAGATAATTCTTTCAAATTTTGAGTTGTTGGGCCCAAAAAGGGTCAGACAAGACCCGCACGTAAAAGTAGTGCATGTATTAGGATGGGAATTAGTGAAGCGAAAGTTTTAAGCCCTCTCTCGTCATTCTAGCATAAATATTTACCGAGTTATTAAAGAAAATGTATATCGGCTAAACACAGTACGTTGTCTTATGGGGTTTGTACATTAAAAAGCATGTTATTCATTTCTTGGTGTATTTGTATCATCCCCAGCAACCTGGCGCCTACTTTAAAGCCTGACTGGACCTTCTCCCAACCTTATAATGCGCAAGATTGTATTCCTAGCATTGCATGTAAATGAAACCAGAACCATAAGAACAGGCAAAAAATCAATGTTTTCAGATTTCAATAAAATTGGAATAAATGTATGTTTTTACACTGGTTTTGAGTTTTAAAAATGTTGTATGTGGAAATTCACTTCCCTCACGTCAGCGTGCTGCGTGCGAACTCGTTATCTTATTCACCCACACTGACATCGGTTCTTAAAATTTTGAATTTCGTGTCATTGAAAGTAAACTCTGCCACCAAATTTGAAGGTATTATCGGCAGATGACCCTACCCTAAAGATTATAAATTTGTTCTTCATGATTTATTGAAGTATACAAATTTAAATATAAATCCTTAGGGCTTCGTGCTAATGACCTTGTTAAATATTAATGTTAGCTACAAATGAAGATGAGGATGATTATCTATGAAATATCATCACACGGATTTTAGCCGTAAAAGTTCCTTTGGTTTTTAGCAGACTTCAGTCCACTATTGGTGTTACTCAAAATCTTTGACTTTATAGAGTATCGCGATGCCTAGCGATTTCAATGAATATATTTTTGATATTACTAATAATTTTTATTCGGTCAAATTTCAAAATTTACTAAGTTTGCGATTTTTGTTATGAGTTAAATATTTGTGGTATCGAAATTCTGCTCCCCGAAATCACTAGGCATTTTTGTTCTATAAAATAAGCCATGAATCAAAAATGTCGGATAATCCGTTGAGGAGGGAGGGATTCGAAATTGAAGTCTTATGGGAGAAGCAGGATGAAGAATGTGGAGCCTATTCTTAAAGCGCAATAGAAGTTCCTCAGCTCCCTGACCTGCATAAGAATCAGATGATACCTGACAACCGCCTGCCGCTTGAAAATAGCCAATCATACGATTGCTGGTGAACAACGGCAGAAAATGGCCGCCTCTTAAGAGTCTTCATCACCGGAAGTTGCTAGACGTCATCTTGGAGTTTTGTTCCATAAGGCCAATGTTAACTTTGTGCCTACATTACTACTCACCTGATCGTCACATAGGTGTCAAATTAAAGGTTTCGTCGTCCTCTAGGGAAATACAATGTCGAATTTTTTAATTTGGGTATCGTAGTTTCATAGTAAATAGTTTAATTTTAAACTGAAACACTGTACATGATATCATTAATTTGTAACAAAATCCAAATTCGATTATTGTATTTCCCTAGAGGACGAAGAACCCTTTAATTTGAGACAAAAATTAATTGTTTGTGACGATCATGTGAGGAGTAACGGAGACACAAAGTTAACATTGGCCTTATGGAACAAAACACCAAGATTGCGTCCGGCAACTTCCGGTGATGAAGACTCTTAAGTGGGATTGTGGAAGACAAATATCCTCGATTGATAATTTATAATTTTGATGTCGCTCAAATTATCATATTGTCTCTTGATAATGTAAACCAAAAAGTTTCCCTCTTTGAAATTATTCCCCATTATTTAACACCAAAAAAGCACATTTTGGACACAATTATTTGTTGTTACTTTGCAATTTTTTTCAGTTAGTACATAGTTTATTTTGATTTTTCACAAAACATTTTTCTAGTTTAACCGGAACATCAAGTCTAGTTTAAAGGTACCTCCATGTCCTGTAATATGTAAAGAAACACTTGTAACAACTCTGGGCAGCTATGTATGTCAGGGAGCGTGTGCTATGTCAGTTATGTCATTGAGTCGGTCGAGGCCGAGAATAGTCTGACAGCAGGTATTAATACATGAGCTGAACCGCCGCCCTGCCGACGTACACAGCCATTATCCTCCAACTCAGCCTTCGGTGAGAGTTTTCTGTAAAACAATCTTCTGTTTGCTCAGACTGTGGTCGTTTTCGATAAAACCCATTTATGTTGCATTCAATATATAAATATATATATATATATATATACATATATATACATATATATATATATACATGTATATATATATATACAGGGAGTTTATAAAAAAACTTTACAACTTCAAACAAACATAAAACCTTAATTTTTTCACGTAAAGTTATAAAATTACAACCAAAATATAAGAAATTTTCTCAAGTTTTTGACATATTAAGTAGTTTACCTAATTTCAATATGTTTCCCATTATTTGCACGCAAAATAATCAAGTCTACATTTCAGTTCGGCCCAATCACAACGGTAACTATGATCATTGATTTCAGCAAACGCTCCCCTGATTCGTTCTCTCAGTTCTTTGATGTTTACCTTATTGGCATACACATTATTGCAATTATTCTAATTGGGGTTCCCCAAAAAATTATTTCTTGATCAAAGTCTCCATTGAACAGCCACATCAAAATTTCTTTCAATGTGCTTTAACACACTGTACTTTAGCATGAGCGTCCATTGCGATTTTAATGAGACTTTTCAATTATTTGTTTTTGTTTACCAGGCAACAATATAAACGAATCAGCTGATTAAACTGCCTGCTGATTAAAACTTTTTGAGCCACTCTTTCATGTGGTGGCATTAGGAAACTTGTATGTCCCATGGAACATGAATGGGAGAACATTAAAGTTGTAAAGTTTTTTATAAACACCCTGTATTACAACTAATGGCCTGTCACCTACTGTTGTTGAATGTACGGTTTACTGGATAATAAATCAACACTGATGTTTATATTCCATATCTGATTTTATTACAGCTGATCATTTTACAGTTTTGACTCTTTATTTATACTTTAAGGACATTTTAAAGGGGGAAAGGGCAAAAGCAAACAATAGGGCACCTTTGGATTTCCCCATCTAATTTTCTATGAATTAGGACTTTAAGACTTCTAGGTCGTACGATAATTTCGTAAACCTCATAACTCTGCAAATTAGCTCTCCACGGCGGCTGACAGCAAGCTATGTACATTACAGCGATAAATTATTTTACGTTTAGGTGTCATTGCCAATTAATTTCAAATTTCATGTACCTTTGCAAACAATCAAGTTTTTACAACAGTTTATGCCTTCTTTTATAGTTTTTATTCCATCAGTGGGCGAATGAATTTCTTTATTAGCGAATTTCCCCTATAGGGAAGAAGCTATTACCGTAGGTCTCATGGTAAGACTTAAGCCCGAGACCATGATAACTTTTCATTTTGAGGTCCCCAGATGCCAAAAACACCATTCGTTCAAATTTTTATATATGTATGTATATATATATATATATATATATATATATATATATACTGTATATGTATATATGTATATATATATATATGTGTGTGTCCGTAAGCAAGATAACTCTCGTAAAAAAGGTCCGATCTTAATGAAATTTGGTACAAATGTTTAAAGTACCATTTATTTGAACGAGTTCGAAAACCAGATTAATCACACCATCCGAAGGGGGGTTTTCGGGGGGTTTTGTACCCCAAAAATGTGTTTTTTTGGGGTTTTCACATGTAATTTTAATTTAAATCAAATTTTAATTTATACCATTGAATTAAGCTTAAAAAAACAAACAATTTGGTATTTTGATCATTGCTCTACATTAATTGGTTACCGAGATATTGGAAGTGCTAAACACAGTACGTTGTCTAATGTTATTCTTATGGAGAAAAAGAAAAATTGTATGTCTCGCTTATTTATGAACATAAACTGGCGAAATTTGGTATATGGCTTGATCTGGTTGTGGTTTATTGTTGTTTGCACAAAGAAACAATTTTTCGCCTATGGCTCCTGTAGTAGCAAACCTAGGTACTTGGTCCCCATGTTATTCTTATGGAAAATACTTAAAATGTTGTATATCGCTTATTTATGAATGTATATGGATGAAAATTGGTATGTGACTTCAATAAGATGAGTTCTATTGATATTTGTATAAAAACCCATTATTTTGTGTGCGTTGTTGCACGAAACCTGCGTACTCATCCCCAATGTTATTCTTATGGAGAATAATTAATATTTTAAATATCGCTTGTTTGTGAATACATTTCTCAGGAATCCTGTTAAGTGTTTTAATGTGTTATGTTATATATTCATTGGAAATTCGCTGAGTATGCAGGTTTGCTGCGACGGGGGTATTTTTATTGCGATGGGGGTATACTTTTTTACATGGTCAACATAACAAAATTGGAATCTATAAATTGTTTCTACACCCGACTATTTGAGCTTCCGTTATGTACCGACTTTCCCCCAGTATTTTTATTCTTTTTTGTTATTATAATTTAATTTTTTTAAATAATGTAGTAAAAAATAAATAAATACAAAAGTGATTTTGTCGACTCATGCCCACTACAGGCTTAATAAAGATAAGTTCCTCTGCTCCTTAAGTTCCCTAAGTTCCTCTGCTCCTTAAGTTCCCTAAGTTCCTCTGCTCCTTAAGTTCCCTAAGTTCCTCTGCTCCTTAAGTTCCCTAAGTTCCTCTGCTCCTTAAGTTCCCTAAGTTCCTCTGCTCCTTAAGTTCCCTAAGTTCCTCTGCTCCATGTGGGGATATTACTTAACGTAAAATAAGCTAGTAGGTCCAACAAAATTATAACAAATAGTTATTATAAATAAAGACAATTTTTCAAACATACTTTTATTTATTATAAAAAATATGTATCCTATAAATTTATAGATAAATTAGAATAAAAATATGTGTATGTATGTATTAAGTTGTGTAAATTAGTACGTGAAAATGTAGGTTTAACTTTATGCGTTTCAACATGACACATTTTAATACAAAATCTTCATATGGAAAATAAGGTAACATTACCGTGGTACTCTAACATTTTACGATACCAACCGTTTCGACCGAACACCCTAAATAAGATCACGTAAACTAGAGCCAATTTCTAGCGCCAAATGGCCCACTTAAAATTAAGGTTAAAGTACAATTACCACATTTTAAGGAACCAAGCATACTCTGCAAATATCTATTTAATGAATTATCACGTTTGCCTTTTTATGTTAGAAAGATCACAAAATAAAGACTAAAAGACTTAATCGCATGGGAAGACATATTATTTATCTCTCATTGTATTCTACACCTTGGAATGTATATACGTATAATATTATTTGACAAAAGCATTCTGACAAAAGCAGCTCGCTTGAACTGGGTCAGCTGAGGCATAAATAGAATAGATGGAGTGATATAAACAGGAGTGTGGATTATTGTGTGCACCCTCCACTAGTGGTTTATGTGATGGCCAATGATGGACGTAGGCCAACAATATCAGACCTTGCCAAGGTCGATGAGTCGCAACTGGAGGTCGTAAAAGTGGGTTTGTAAAGTATTTATATGGAATTAGGTTAACAGCGGTTTATGGTAGAATAGCTAGCAGTTTCTATTAATGCAATTTGAAATATGATAATAGAGATGTACGTGATTCAAAAGAATCCACATTTATTGGCTGGAGAATTAGTAGGTCATAATTTAGTAGAGAAGGGTTTAGGGAATCATGTTTATTTGTAAATAAAACAAGTATGCTTACATTATTACGTTTCGAAAAGGTTGGACCATCTGGTTAACAGTTTCTAATAAGGCAATTTGAAATATGATAACAGAGATGTACGTGATTCAAAAGAATCCACATTTATTGGCTAGAGGATTAGTAGGTCATAATTTAGTAGAGAAGGGTTTAGGGAATCATGTTTATTTGTAAATAAAACAAGTATGCTTACATTATTACGTTTCGAAAAGGTTGGACCATCTGGTTAACAGTTTCTAATAAGGCAATTTGAAATATGATAACAGAGATGTACGTGATTCAAAAGAATCCACATTTATTGGCTAGAGAATTAGTAGGTCATAATTTAGTAGAGAAGGGTTTAGGGAATCATGTTTATTTGTAAATAAAACAAGTATGCTTACATTATTATGTTTCGAAAAGGTTGGACCATCTGGTTAACAGTTTCTAATAAGGCAATTTGAAATACAGAAATGTACGTGATTCAAAAGAATCCGCATTTATTGGCTGGAGAATTAGTAGGTCATAATTTAGTAGAGAAGGGTTCAGGGAATCATGTTTATTTGTAAATAAAACAAGTATGCTTACATTATTACGTTTCGAAAAGGTTGGACCATCTGGTTAACAGTTTCTAATAAGGCAATTTGAAATACAGAAATGTACGTGATTCAAAAGAATCCGCATTTATTGGCTGGAGAATTAGTAGGTCATAATTTAGTAGAGAAGGGTTTAGGGAATCATGTTTATTTGTAAATAAAACAAGTATGCTTACATTATTACGTTTCGAAAAGGTTGGACCATCTATGTGAATAAAATTAATTATTATAATTGACCTTTTGTCAGTTGCCTCTTGCCCTATAAGATCAATAATAATTTAAAATAAATCACAATGAAATCATTCAAAATGTTATTACTTAACGGATTCTTTATTTCAGGTAGATTAAACAATAATTAAAAACGTCGTTTGCTCTGATAACATTGTATAATTTATAACACCCCCGTCGCAGCAAACCTGCGTACTCAGCGAATTTCCAGTGAATATATATGTCTTAATAACACACTAAGCCTCTTACCAGAATTCAAAAGAAATTTATTCATAAATAAGCGATATTTAAAATATGCATTATTATCCATAAGAATAACATTAGGGATGAGTGCGCAGGTTTGCCGCAACAAGGAACAAAAAATAATGGGTTTTTATGCAAATATAAACTGAACTCATCTAAGTGAAGTCACATACTAAGTTTCATCGATATTCATTCATAAATAAGCGATATATAACATTTGTATTATTCTCCATAAGAATATCATGGGGACCGAGTACCTAGGTTCGCTGCTACGGGAACCATAGGTGAAAATCTTTTTGTGCAAACAACAACAAACCACAATCAGATGAAGCGATGTACCAAGTTTCGTCAGTCTATGTTCATAAATAACCGAGATATAAAATTTTTCTTTTTCTCCATAAGAATAACATTGGACAACGTACTGTGTTTAGCACTTTCAATATCTCACTAACCAATTGACATAGAGCAAAGATCTAAATACCAAATTGTTTGTTTTTTAAGCTGAATTAAATGGTATGAATTAAAATTTGATTTAAATAACAATTACGTGTGAAAACTCCAAAAAAAACATTTTTGGGGTACAAAACCCCCCCAAAACCCCCCTTCGGATGGTGCGATTTGTCTGGTTTTCGAATTCGTTCAAATAAATGGTACTTTACGTATTTGTACCAAATTTTATTAAGATCGGACCTTTTTACGAGAGTTATCGTGCTTACGGACACACACACATATATATATATACATATATAACAATTTAAACGAATGGTGTTTTTGGCATCTGGGGACCTCAAAACTAAAAGTTATCATGGTCTCGGGCTTAAGTCTTACCATGAGACCTACGGTAATAGCTTCTTCCCTATAGGGGAATTCGCTAAAAGGGCTGTTGAACGTCGTGTTATAGTGATACTAAAATGAGGACTGTATATTTTAATTCTAAGAAAACTGTGAACATGATATGCTAGAAGATGACATATTCTCATTCTGCTACTAACCTGTATTATTAGGGTGATAAATCTATGCTTCGACAGTAAGCAGTTTTAGACATATCTTTACAAAATGTAGTATGTGGGCCTTTCCATCAGTCTGTCTTCCTGCCTGTCGTCATCTCTGTTCTGGAAATATCCATAAAGCTCCTGAAGTGATGCTGTAAATGTTACATGTAGGTAGCTAATATTTATGTAGACTGTTTACATTTTAAAACGCTTTAAGCTCCGGCTTATGAGCGTTTAAAATCCTAATTTTGTTCTTATGATTTGTCTTCGTTGCTGACGAAGAAGAAAATGCCAACTAAAAAGGTTTATTACAATCTTCAACACATATAACAAGTAAATTAAGTTGCTCGAATTCGAATGTTTTCCCACGTAACGGAAATCGTAAGATGAAATCACGTAGCTTTATTTCAAGTTTTAACTTTGTAATGAGTTGTAATTTTAGTAATTCTCTTATGTTTGTTAAACTTCTGGAATTATTGTTACTGTTGCTGTGATCTGTTAATGGCTTAGAAGCTGTTACGTGTGCAAGTTACTTACTGTTCTTGCATGAGATATATATGCAAGGTTTTTATCTGTAAGATATCTCTGCAAATTGCAAACTGTAACGCTTGTGCATAGGGACTTTGCCACTGCGCCTTTCAGTATATTGATCAAATGGTATGGTTTCTTGATCATATTGATACAATTATTAGAAAAACATGCAAAGAGTCTTTGACTTTCCGGCTGATATACCTAACTCAATGCTCTATGCACCAAAAATAAAAAAAGGGTTTTAGTTAAAATCCACACATATGATTACTTCGGAATATTCTTTGTGAGGAAAGGTGCTCTTTGAGAAAATTGGATTTAAATGAAAAAATAACAGAAATTGAAGATATTAATCCGAAGATATCAAGAGCTTTGTAATTGGCGTTCCTTCAAACACAACGGTCGAGGTGTTATTTTTTAAGGAATGCCCGCCAGTAAATTTAAACTTATTTAAAATGAATGAGCTAAGCAGTTCTGAATACAAAGATTACCTAAAAATTGTGGATGAAGTAGCTCCACGGAAGATCCAAGAATGGTAACCGGTGCAGGCATTGTCCAGTCACTGAGAATTATATATGTGAAGCTTTACCTCATGTACTTGGAGTATGTCCGTTTGTGAGCTTTTACGAACAAAATACACCATTCATTCGGAATATTATAGCCCAATAAATGAAAGAAAAAGGATATGAGGGGTTCGAAGAAGTGACAGGAACAGCGGAGAACGGATAGTTAAGAAGAATAGTTATTTTGGCTATAGATAAGAACAAATCCGCATACATCATAGACTCGACGGTCAGGTTTGAAACTGGATCAGACCAGCCTGTAGACCTTAACATTGAAAAAAATATACGAGCCGACAGTAAACTTCTTCAAGGAAAAATATGGATGTTGGAGAATATAAGTTATAAGTTTGTTTATTGGATCCCCGTGGAACAATTGCAAAATGTTGTTTTGATTCTTGGACTGGGTTTAAATTGAAGAAGGTTAGGTTTACAGAGAATAACTTTAGGTTCATCTTCCACATCCACGTACAGAAATTTGTTTACAGACAGTGACTATTTAGTTCGTCTTCCACAACCACGTACAGAGAGTTGTATACATAGAATGACTTGTAGGTTCGTCTTGCACTACCACGTACAGAGATTTGTCTACAGAGAATGTCATTTCACAACAACCACGGTCTTCCACAACCACGTTCAGTGATAAGTTTACAGAGAATGACTTGTAGGTTCGTTTTCCACAACCACGTACAGAGAGTTGATTACAGAGAATGACTTGTATGATCGTCTTCCACTACCACGCACAGAGATTTGTTTAGAGAGAATGAATGGTTGATTCGTCTTCCACAACCACTTTCAGTGGTATGTTTACAGAGAATAACTTTAGGTTCATCTTCCACATCCACGTACAGAAATTTGTTTACAGACAGTGACTTTTTAGTTCGTCTTCCACAACCACGTACAGAGATTTGTATACATAGAATGACTTGTAGGTTAGTCTTCCACTACCACGCATAGAGATTTGTTTACAGAGAATGAATGGTTGATTCGTCTTCCACAACCACTTTCAGTGATATGTTTACAGAGAATAACTTTTAGGTTCGTTTTCCACATCCACGTACAAAGATGTGTTAAAGACAGTGACTTTTTAGTTCGTCTTCCACAACCACGAACAGAGATTTGTTCAAATAGAATGACTTGTAGGTTCGTCTTCCATTACCACGTACAGAGATTTGTTTACAGAGAATGTAATTTCAGTTCGTCTTCCACAACCACTTTCAGTGATATGTTTACAGAGAATGACTTGTAGGTTCTTCTTCCACTACCACGTACAGAGATTTGTATATATAGAATGACTTGTAGGTTCGTCTTCCACTACCACGTACAGAGATTTGTATATATAGAATGACTTGTAGGTTCGTCTTCCACTACCACGTACAGAGATTTGTATATATAGAATGACTTGTAGGTTCGTCTTCCACTACCACGTACAGAGATTTGTATACATAGAATGACTTGTAGGTTCGTCTTCCATTACCACGTACAGAGATTTGTATACATAGAATGACTTGTAGGTTCGTCTTCCACTACCACGTACAGAGATTTATATACATAGAATGACTTGTAGGTTCGTCTTCCACAACCACGTACAGAGATTTGTTTACAGAGAATGCCGTTTCCATTCGTCTTCCACAACCACGTTCAGTGATAAGTTTACAGAGAATGACTTGTAGGTTCGTCTTCCACAACTACGCACAGAGATTTGTATACATAGAATGACTTGTAGGTTCGTCTTCCACAACTACGCACAGAGATTTGTATACATGGAATGACTTATAGGTTCGTCTTCCACTACCACGTACAGAGATTTGTTTACAGAGAATAACTTGTAGGTTCGTCTTCCACAACCACGTACAGAGATTTGTATATATAGAATGACTTGTAGGTTCGTCTTCCACTACCACGTACAGAGATTTGTATACATAGAATGACTTGTAGGTTCGTCTTCCACTACCACGTACAGAGATTTGTATATATAGAATGACTTGTAGGTTCGTCTTCCACTACCACGTACAGAGATTTGTATACATAGAATGACTTGTAGGTTCGTCTTGCACTACCACGTACAGAGATTTGTCTACAGAGAATGTCATTTCAGTTCGTCTTCCACAACCACGTTCAGTGATAAGTTTACAGAGAATGACTTGTAGGTTCGTTTTCCACAACCACGTACAGAGAGTTGATTACAGAGAATGACTTGTATGATCGTCTTCCACTATCACGCACAGAGATTTGTTTAGAGAGAATGAATGGTTGAGTCGTCTTCCACAACCACTTTCAGTGGTATGTTTACAGAGAATAACTTTTAGGTTCGTCTTCCACAACCACGAACAGAGATTTGTTCAAATAGAATGACTTGTAGTTTCGTCTTCCATTACCACGTACAGATATTTGTTTACAGAAAATGTAATTTCAGTTCGTCTTCCACAACCACGTTCAGTGGTATGTTTACAGAGAATGACTTGTAGGTTTGTTTTCCACAACCACGTACAGATATTTGTTTACATTGAATGACTTGTAGGTTCGTCTTCCACTATCACGTACAGAGATTTCTTTAGAGAGAATGACTTCTTAGTTTGTCTTCCACAACCACGTTCAGTGATATGTTTACAGAGAATGACTTGTAGGTTCGTCTTCAACAACCACGTACAGAGATTTGATTGCATAGAATGGCTTGTAGGTTCGTCTTCCAAAACCACGTCCAGTGATGTTACAGAAAGTGAGTTACAGGTTCGTTAGCCCGGTCGCAATGGTCAACAGACAATTCATGTCTCGGGCATTCATCTGATGGTCCATGTGTTCCCTTGGCCATCTCCCAGGTTGTTCGTCTCCTTCAGAAGCACTTTTGATTTACATCCAAATCATTACGTAAATTGCGTTCCGCGAAGGCTATCCCGGTCCGTTATTAACTCGTTGGATTCGCCCGATGAACAGATTGAAACTAGAGTTATATGTGTGCCCGTCTGGCACCAGAGTGATCTTGGTGATTTGTACACGTGGTTTTATTATTTCAAAATACTTTTTACAAAAATAACCGTTAATGAAGTACATCTAGGTTTATTCTTGTCAGTTGAATGAGAAATAAAAAGGAAGGAGACTCGGGTGAACTAATTATAATTGTCGAAACAGATGTTCGTTTAAAAATATGTTAGTATCTAAAAAGTATGTTCCTTATACTTCGCGAACTCTTTGGAGGGTTCACAGTTTGAGAGAATCTGCATAAATTGATGGACACAAAACTTGGTAAACAAACACTAAAAATTAGTATGTAGTTTGAGGTTTTGTTTGTGTAGTTAACTATTTTAATTATTGGTTTGGCGGTTAAGGAGTCATATTTAAGGTATGATACATTCGTAATATATTGACTTAATCCTGTTTAGAAGTTGTTTGGACCTTCCTCACTGATCTTCAAAATGTCCACAATAGTACCTTTAACATAAAGTAATTGCTGGCCTGATTGAGCTGAAACATAGTGTGGAGATAGTAAATACGTCATTAATAATCCCAGGTGTACTCTAGTTCCGAGGACCATTTGAGGATTCTGGCCCCTCTGCCTTCAACATTCCCATGTTCACATGACCGCGAGCAAATCAACGACGGGTATAGATAGTACAAAAGTATTCTATTCAAGTATTTCCAATCACAGCCTGCCACTGCGTTTGTAAATTTTAAGTTTGCCTGTATTCGTTTCAAATCATCTAGAGATAAATTGATTTAATTTAACAACTCAGTCATCTAAATTATTCATGAAACAAAAACACAATTATTATAGGACGCAAAAGAAAATTCCTTGGGGAATTAAGAAGTAAGATGGTTTTCAATGCAAATTTTAAACGGTTCTACTAAACTAGACTTTAATAAAGTTCTCTGCAAACAAGACACCAACATTATTTTAAGAACTCTCAGTCGAAGAAGATCACTTGAGTTAATGATCTCTTCCGAGAACATACAATCAGGAAATGCAGTAGCCAAGTATCAACTACATCAAATAACAGCATCTGCAATCCCTTTCATGTATTGCCAAACCTCTTGCACGAGGGGTGATTTTGACTAATCGAACTCTATTTATTCCTTGTTGGAGTTTTGAAATCCTCCCACGAGTATTAAACGTCACTTTTGGCAGTCGTGTTGTTGATTAGCTATTTCGGGAGCAAATCATCCGAATAAGGAGTCCACCAGTCAGTTAAACGTCAGTCTGTCATCTCTGCAGTTTTGTAACATTGCATTTGTCACTGGTGCACCTGACATGTCGTGAGTCCCAAGATAAATGTGACTATTAGTAAACCTGATGCTTAGACGGTACTTTGCTTGACACATTTGATTGCTTGGTCGTAGTGTGGATGTAAATTTTCATTTTTGAGAATTAAGTAACATACTAGTAGTTACATTTGTCACATAAGTGACATAATTTAGGAAGCGATTCAATTCAATTGTTAATTATACATTGAATATACGTTATAAACTATATTTAATCAATATGTGAGTCAACTAGTTTCCAAAATAATAACTTTCACATCGCCAAATAGGGATATTAAAATCACAACAGAAAATAAGCACCCTCCGTACTTCTCCTACGAAATTGTTTACATTGAGAAGATTCCAAATTATCTTATTCATCTTCCTATACAGGGTATATAAATTCAAATTCATCATTTGACACCATTTTCCATCCTTGCACATTCCTTGCACAACCTTGCATATCAGGTTGCACTGGCATACTTTACGTATAAGCAGCCTCCACTCGCATACTTGGGTCACCTGATCCAGTATTGTACGCACCGACCTTCAGTGGTGCCAAGTAATGAGGGGAACCGCGGCCAAATTGATGCGATTATCGTTTAAAAATCCTGAGTCATACCTGCGGGGGTTCCTCAGACTTTGGTCTAGACCTTTTAAGTACTGTACTGATATTTAATTTATTTATTACGTAATTATCGACTACTTCAGGTAAAAATGTAAGGTGGCGTTTTTAGATATAACTGACGATGGTAATGTTCTAGAAATGTTTTCTCAGTGTTGTATCTTTTGATTCATCTTTCGATTACTCTTGGGTTAATCTTTCGGTTTCTTGCTCTTAAGGACACATTTAGTAATTACTAGCTGACGTACCCGCTCTTCGCACAGGGGTTTTCTTTACTCGTTCTGTAGTCAATGCAATTTGCATTTTAGTTAGCTTGAAACAGCTGTTCTTGCTTCTGCTCTTTAAGCTGTCAAATGGAAGTGTCCACAGCTGTTAACATTACAATTCCTGCATGTTTACTTTTTTCTGAAATGAAAACATTGAAACTTAGGACGTTCACGGGGCGTAGCCTGAGGGGATTTTAAGGAAGTGAGTAGGCCTATGTGTTACATGGATTCAAGACCTACCTTTGTATAAAGTTCCAGCCCAGTCGGTTCAGTAGTTTTTGCGTTTACCCGGAACATCAGACACACAGACAGACAGACAGAAACCACCTCTTCTTTATAATATTACTAGCTGATGTACCCGTTCTTCGCACTGGGGTTTTCTTTACTCGTTCTGTAGTCAATGCAATTTGCATTTTAGTTAGCTTGAAACAGCTGTTCTTGCTTCTGCTCTTTAAGCTGTCAAATGGAAGTGTCCACAGCTGTTAACATTACAATTCCTGCATGTTTACTTTTTTCTGAAATGAAAACATTGAAACTTAGGACGTTCACGGGGCGTAGCCTGAGGGGATTTTAAGGAAGTGAGTAGGCCTATGTGTTACATGGATTCAAGACCTACCTTTGTATAAAGTTCCAGCCCAGTCGGTTCAGTAGTTTTTGCGTTTACCCGGAACATCAGACACACAGACAGACAGACAGAAACCACCTCTTCTTTATAATATTACTAGCTGATGTACCCGTTCTTCGCACTGGGGTTTTCTCTACTCGTTCTATAGTCAATTCAATTTGCATTTTAGTTAGCTTGAAACAGCTATTCTTGCTTCTGCTCTTTAAGCTGGCAAATGGAAATGTTCACAGCTGTTAACATTACAGTTTCTGAATGTTTACTTTTTTCTGAAATGTAATCATTAAAACTTAGGACATTCACGGGGCGTAGCCCGAGGGGATTTGAAGGAAGTGAATAGGCCTATGGGTTACACGGGTTCAAAATCTACCTTTGTGTAAAGTTTCAGCTCAGTCGGTTCAGTAGTTTTTGCCTTTACCCGGAACATCAGACAGACAGACAGACAGACAGATGGACAGACGGACAGAAACCACCTCTTCTTTATTATATTATATCAATAGATTATCATCAACTACAAAACATATACAACGCAATGTTGCCAGTTTGAAATGACAGTTGTATCCAACTCCGAATCTAAGGACAAAGTTTAACAATTAAATACTAACCAGGCCAGGCACTTTAAACCAAAGTTTGAATTAACTTTCCAAAACAGCCCTTTGGCCAAACTCGGATTTGTGCAATGAAGAAAAAGAAAGATTGTACAAGGTAAACCTCGGATATATTTTCTGGTTTATGAACAGTTTACCATTAAAAGTATAATTTAGCTAGGTAAAACCTTAACAAGCATTCGATACAAGTGGTTCTGAATATTACAAATTTCAGAAGATTTTACATCCATCAGCAGTTTTAGCGAATTTCCCCTATAGGGAAGAAGCTATTACCGTAGTCGGAATGGTAAGACCTAGGCCCGGGACCATGATAACTTTTCGTTTTGAGGTCCCCAGACCCCAAAAACACCATTCGTTCGAAACTGTATATATATATATATATATGTGTGTGTGTGTGTGTGTGTGTGTGTGTGTGTGTGTGTGTGTGTGTGTGTGTGTGTGTCCGTGGGTACGATAACTCTCGTAAAAATGGTCCGATCTTGATAAAATTTGGTACAAACGTGTAAAGCATTATTTATGACTTTAAGTTCGAAAACCAGACAGATCGACACATCCGAAATGATATTTTGGAGGGGTTTTGTACCCCAAAAATGGGTTTTTGAAGTTTTTACATGTAATATTTTAAAAAGTCAAATTTTGGTTTTCACCATTGGATTCAGCTTAAAAAACACACAATTTGGTGTTTTGATCATTTCTCTACGTCAATTGGTTACAGAGATATTGAAAGTGCTAAACACAGTACGTTGTCCAATGCTATTCTTATGGAGGATAAGAAAAATATTATAGCTCGCTTATTTATGAACGTATACTAACGAAACTTGGAATACGGCTTCATCTGGTTGTGGTCTATTGTTATTTGCACAAACAACACAATTTTTACCGATAATTCTCGTAGCAGCAAACCTGCGTCCTCAGGCCCCATGTTATTCTAATGGAGAATAAGTAAAATTTTATGTAACCCTTAATTATGAACATAAATTAATAAAACTTGGTATGTTGGTTCACCTAGTTGAGTTCTATTTATATTTGCATAAAAACCCATTTTTTGTGTTCCTTTTTGCAGCAAACCTGCGTACTCATCCCCCATGTTATTCTTATGGAGAATAATCAAAACGGTATATATCGCTTATTTATGAATTTATATTGATGAAACTTGGTATGTGGCTTCACCTAGTTGAGTAATATTGATATTTACATGAAACCCCATGTTTGTTGTTCCTTGTTGCAGCAAAGCTGCGTACTCATCCCCAATCTTATTCTTACGGAGAATAATTCAAATTTGATATATCACTTATTTGTGAATATATTTTTATGAAACTTGGTACCATTGCGGTTATATGTGGTATTAAGACATATATTTTGCATTGGAAATTCACTGAGTACGCAGGTTTGCTGCGACGGGGTGTTTGATTTTAAGTAACTTGCTGACACTCATGAAGGGTTTGAGGTCAGTTTAGTTATTCCTATCTCTAATACTAGCAATGTCTGTCTGTTTGTTTGTTTTTTGCAAAACCTATCTCGGAATACAGCGGAACGATTTAGTTTCAACATTGGAATTGGGGGCTTTTGGACCTAAGATATCGATAGGTAAAAACCTCAGCCTCAGGAAAATTTATATTTTGATACAAATCTCATTTGAAAATTGGAATATTTAACATTGGGCTTATGGAGTTTCAAATCAAAATAACAGAATCACAACAGCTGTGAATAAATCAACGAGTACTACTGAGTAGTAGACAGTAGTACACACAAGGCAAAGTATCAATAAATGATTTCCTTAAAACAGGGACTAGAACCATTTAATAAAGATTGCTTATAGAGTGGACGTATCGTTCACCCACGAAACGAATCAAATATCACCCGGAATGGTCCGGTACTAGTACTTAATTGATCACTGATCAAGTTAGTTTTGTGGATGATATTAAGAAATTAGTATAAGATTATAAGCCAGACACTTTAAAATAACATTTGTGTTCAATTTCCAAAACAGCCAAACCCTGTTTTGAGCAGTAAAAGGAGAAGAATAAAGACTGGACAAAGTCTAATCTTCGTACTAATTGCAGAAGTTGAGAAATATTAGTTGCTGAAGAGTTAGGCACCTCGGATATCTTTCCTGGTTTAGTGACGGTATTTCATTAAAAGCATCATTTAGGCATCATTTCATTGCCGAAACATCATTTCGGCAAACCCTTGACGAACCACAAAACATTTGATAGAAGTGGTTCTGAATATTTCAAATTTCAGGTCATGCCAAATCATCATAAAAGTTAGAAGAGTGACGTGAATATTATATGTCCATCAACAGATTTCGATTTGAGGTATCTTGCTTTTATTTATGAATGATTTGAGATTAATTTTGTTGTTAGTACTAATAAGGTTAGTTTTTGAGGATGATATTAAGGAATATTCCGTTAAACGTATATCAGAAAGTAACAGCTGACGCAAACAGCCAATATACAAATTTAAATTTATCCTACAGTCAAGATTTTTTATTTATACTTTCTTCGATTATTACAAAGATTCTTGCGAAACAATTTTCACACAAATCCTTTTCCTAAATACGTTTAATACTCGTATATTACATTACTATCAGTTTTACTTTTAAGTAGGGGTGTGCGAGTACTCGAAACTTCGAGTTTTCGGCCGAGTATTTTAATAGTCGAACTTGACTCGAAACTTTGAAAACTACAATGACAAAAACTGGCCGAAAATGACAATCGCGAACGATTGCGACTGGCCAAAATGCGTAGTAATGGCCGCAAAATCAATCGTATCACGTAAAATCGGCCGAAAATGACGACCGCGAACGATTGCGACCGGCCAAAACGTGTTGTAACGGCCGCAAAAGGCCATCGCATCGCGTAAAATTGGCCGAAAATGACGATCGGAGCGCGTCATTTCGGCCGTAACTAATGATTTCGTTATTTAATATTGATTGTAAGCGATGCCTGGACCAGGTGAAATTGGCCACGTTACAACCGGGCCCTGTTTCATCGGCTGGAAATGAATGTCACTCCGTGTTTTGTTTGTCAATACGTTTGTCAGTTTGATTGTACTGGTCAAACCTTTGTATTGCTACTCATGTATTAGTCAAACCTTTGTATTGCTACTCGTGCATTAGCCAAACCTTTGTATTGCTACTCATGTATTAGCCAAACCTTTGTATTGCTACTCATGTATTAGTTAGAAACCATGTTTCGATGATCAAATCTAGGATGGTATCCAAATTCCATTACACTATTTTAAACTACCAACTGATGGTAACTACTCGCTCGAAAATGCTCGAAACTCGAAAATAGTTGGCACTACTCGACTCGACTCGACTCGATTTAAAAAATCACTACTAGCACACCCCTACTTTTAAGTGAATTTTATTAGTAAGTAGTGAACAACTGATCACTCCACCTTGGGATATCTTATTGGGCAGTTCAAATAGCAAACAGAAAATGGTTAGTAGTGTGCATTTGGGGCTGCTGGGGCGGAAGTGACGTCACATCCGGTGAGTGACCGGATGCGCTGAGTCATGAAAGACGTCATCTGAGGCTGAGCCAGTGACGTAGGCGGTTTTGTGACGAAATGAGTAAAAGTTCAAAGTTCAAGGTCACGGTGAAGTTTTTTTAAAAAAATCTACCTCGCACTCGTAAAACGATTGTGATTCGATAGTTAATCGATAATAAATATCGAATGAAAATTACCGAATGAAACAATCGAATGATACGAGTGCGAGGTAGTACTATTACAAATATTACTTTATTTACAATAATTCATGTTTACAATAGTTCCCCGTTGTTCGTTGTCATCGATGTTGTTGATCCGGACGAGTTGCGGCCATCACTTCGCTTTCTGAAGAAAGACGGTAGATACTTCGATCCCTGCGCAGAGTCCATGTTGTTTTTTGATGCGTAAAGTTCCAAAGATAAATCGTAACCGGACGCAATAAGAAGTCTTAACTCTTCACTAAACACCTCGAGGTCTTGGTAAGTCGCAAGATGAATAGAGTCATAATGAATACACCTAATTTTAATGGACATTTTAATATAATGTTTTACGTTTGTGAAGAGCACTCGATGTTCACCAGTCGAGAGCCGGAGGTGTACTGACTATTCGCTAGCTAGCGTTTTGGTATCAAACAAAATGGTGGGGGTAAAAGTGTGGTGGGGCGGAGCAGATGGCGGGCGGCAGATGGCAGGCGGCAGGTGGCAGCTGGTGCGAGGCAGATGGTTGCTACTACATTCGCCGCCACAGTAATGCAATCCTTCGGCGTAATTCTTGTATTTTATCTTGTCGGTTCATTTGATACGTTTTACATCTACATATGCAATAGCTAAAACACTTGCACTTACGACAAGCTTTCCCGTCAACTTGATCGCCTGGTATTTTAAAACATTGTAACTCGCAACAATATGTCTTCAAATTGTTATCGAAAAATAAATTGTTCATAGGTGGCACCGACATGTTAGCTGCAGCGTGTGTTAGACAAGACTGAGACTAACTTCACTGCTCCCTCTCTTTTATACCTCTTCATAAGTTAACCCTGAATGAAAGTTCAAGGTCACCCATTCGAATTTTAAAAAAAAGCAACACAGCAGTATATAAAATAATATACTGCTGTGTTGCTGTTTTCTTTATTTTTTTCATATTTTTTTTTATTTTTTTTATTTTTCTTTTCTTTATTAAACAAACATTTTACAATACAATAAACTTAAGTTTAACATTGATGACTAGAAATACAAACAATAAAATACAAACAGAGAAATACAAACAGAGACATTATGTACAAGGATGCATGATGTGCAGAGTGAGTTCCGTTGAGTTGTTGCCGCTTACACCGTGTGATACCAAATACAACGTCCCCGGTTGAATATCTCGCAAATCTTCATTCTGTAGCAGTTGAACAAATCGTTTTGGAAGAAATACTTGAAACTTCGGCTCATCTCCTGAAGTTAAAGGTGCTTCGCTCAATGAAACTAGAATTGCTTCTCCATGTGTGGTTTCCACTTTCTTGATGTTATGAATAATGTAGTGTTTTTGTTCTTTTAATTCTGAACACTTTTTAGTTAGCAGAAGGTCGGATTTTGAATGAGTGTTGAATTGATCAACCAGTGTTTGTAGAAACTGTTGTGATGCCATCTTCGTCAGTGGTGGTTGCGATGTCTTCTGTGATGTTGCCTCTTCGGAGTCTCGAATAATACTCGTGCCGGAGCGGTGTTGGATCCTCGTATTTATAGGCCCCGCTACCCCCACCACATTCCGGTTCTTTGCTACCCCCACCACATTTCTGCGTTTGTTCCAAGTAAGCAGCCAAACGATATGCGTTGTGCAATGCGCAGTTTGATTGTCCGTGTTTAGGATCTTTTGCAGCAACACAAATATTACCGAGATTAATGTTAAAGTCCTTACCGATAGTTATATCGAAAACATCACCGTGCGTGTACTTTTGTATCCAGTTCCTTTTTTCTAATCCTCTTGTGTATATATGTGAATATTGTTTGCAAAAGTTAAACATAATACTGTGCAGATTACTGTAGCTTATAAATCCTTCATACCAATGTATGTGATGAAAGTAGTTTGTTATCCATTTGTTTGTACTTTTTGCTTTGGCGTTAAGGTTGTTAAAAGAAAAAGGAGCTTCAAACGTGAATGGGTAAACTACAAATGTAAGCAAGTCTAAAATTACTAATTCCTTGATAATAAACCTATCATCATTATTTCGAAATGCTTGAAATTCTATTACACAAGGCTTTACACTCACTTCTTCATCCCCTCCGCTCATCATGACACCTAACGATCAACTAAACTGTTTTCCACACCACGGTAGGTTAAATACCAGGCCGTACAGTTGCAGGCGCGTTGGTGTATATTTAACGTGGGCACCGTCCCCAATAGGCCTACCCCACGTGTGTTCTTCTTTACTAAGTTAAACTTTAGTCTTTTTTAACTTCCTCTTCTCGTGTTTCGTTTTCTTCATCTTCTTTTTTCTCCGTTTCTTCTTCCTCTGTTGTTTCTTCTGTAGCTTCTGTAGCGATTTCTACAAGTGGTTCAAAATCCTTTAACTTTCTCCACATGCAAACTTCATGAGGTATTCTATTAAAAATAGATGTATCCACAGGTCCGTACACGATGGTGCTATCAGGTTGTTTTTCCAAAGTATCGACCAAATATTCTTTAATAATAGCGCTTGCAAATACCAACTGTCTCATGTACCTTGTAATAGGTTCTGTTGCGTAGTTTAAAACGTAGAATTCTTCACGTGACAGTAGAATCTTATTTTCATGTTGAGTCAAGTCTCTAATTCGCACTTGTAGTTGTCCGCGATGTTTAACAATATCGATTTCATTGTCACAATCCAAAAGTCGAATATGTGTTTTTCTTCCACACAAACTGTTAGTTAAATAACATTCTATTAAATGTACATGTTTCAAAAATGACTCCCAAGCATTTTGCGAAAATAAAACCTTTTTTGTTCCATGGTGTAGAATTACTGTAGGGGAATAATCCAATGACTTTATCAATCCAACTGATACACTTTTACTGATGCATGCTGAGATGGGGTAAAAGATTCGCAAAAACACTTCAGTTAAAATGTGAGGAGGAATATTTTCTTCAACTTTCTTCTTCCTTTTTGGTACTACCTTTGATGGGTCTGCATTACTTTCCTCCTCTCTATCTCTTTTACCAAACTTTAAAAATGCAGTTATTTCCTTGATAATTTCTGCTTCGCTGGTATTATCACGTTCCAATAACGGTGCTATTTCTGCATCACCTTGTACAACAGATGGAGAACTCATTTTGTAGAAGATGTTGCCCATGCGACGATAGACGATCAACTGAAGACCTGCATTGTTGCTCCGCTATTTATAGGTTAGCGACAGTGGCGGTGCCGGTGGTGGTACAACGTTTTACAATACCGTCTTTACGATACCAGTCAACGGTGTGTATGTAACAATTTTATCGTGCAAAATTAAACAATACGCAGATGTATTTGCAGGTACGTTTTCTTGAAATTCCATTTCTATCTTTATATCAACACTAGACGATTTTACAGATTAGTTTTGTTTGGAGCAATCAATTACAACAATCGGAGCTTTCGATTCAAACTGTACGGGAGATAGTAGAGGTGTGTTTGTTTTGCCGTAATATGAATTTTGGAACCTAGCGTACATATCGTATAAAACACTGTACCTTTTTTTATCAAAAGAGATATTAAAGTTGTCGTAGGGAAAGAATTGTGAATTCAGGAAAACTTTACAGTTTGTTAATTTACAATGGTCAAATTCACCAGCATTTTCAGTTAATATACTTTTTTTCTTTGTTTGTAATCCAAAGATTACATATCTCGCTTTTTCCAAATGAGTAGAAGTTTTTACAGTCCATGTATGCCGTTGTGTTGAAGGTAAAACGGGGTATTCATGAAACTCCCAGCTTCTGAATGGCATTACAATGTCTCGATCTGATTTTAACTTTCTTAATAATGTAATCCTGTGTTCATCATTTAGTCGCACATGTGGTACTCTCCAAACAATCTTGTCTAATGTTAGTTTCCAGTCTAAATTGGCTTCAGTTGTTCCAGCAGATGCTTTAATAATATCATTATCGTTTGATGACCTTAATAAAACTAGTTCTTGTTTTACATTTATTATTATTCTTCTGTAATCTTCAGCAAATCCTAAAAGTAATCTTAAAGGTACGTAAAAATCAAAGTTTCCCGAAGCGTCAGGAGTAATTATACTTTTGTCTGGTGCAACCCATCCTGCAACAGCTAACAGATTCTTCTCATTTGGTGTTAAAGACGCTAATCCTTTTAATGTACTGGAAATTCCAACCTTTTTTGTTGAATCGACTGTAACTCCTGAAATTTCATATCTAATCTCGTCAAACAAAAATGCCATAGGATTATTTATGAACGGAACAGTGGTTCCAACAGTACCGTCAGCTTTTGTTACTTTTCCTTCAATATATAAATAACTTTCGCATGGAAGAGTATAAATGTCTTGTTGTTGTATAGGAATCCTAATTTCATCGTTATTGTTTAATTTGGACGAAGCGTAAGGGTTGTGCGTGTGATATTCCTTTTCCCATAAGGTCTCGTCGAATGTTGGGCCCTGCGCTATATCCAGTATATCCATTGTTAATGACCTTTAATCCAATTTCTTCTAGAAAACGAATGTTGTCACTTGTTAATCCTTCTACAGCTGATGAGCTACTGACCTCTTTGCTGGTTGGCTCTCTCTTTTTAAATGATAACCCCATTATCTAAGCGGATGATTTTATATGTATTCTTACAGTAATAGCTTCTCCTCGAAAGTCAATAAGGTTTCCGTCTTGATCCACTATGTTCAGCACGATGTCTGAAATGAAACTGGTGTTTAACGGTAGGTACACAAGGTTTTGAGGCTTTTCTACTATCTTGAAACCCGGTGCGACTGATGGGTAGAATGTGTGTAATATATGCCGATTCTCTCCATCTCTGTAGGATCCTTGTATAATGTTACATGTAATGTCTATGCTGTTTACTTTGATGATCGTCACAGTTCTATTCCCAGAATGAGTTGTATTAGGTTCTAATACCTTTGTTTCCTTAGAAAACCCCAATAAACTACCAATTGAACGTTCTTGGCCAAAATCAATATAATACTTAGAAGTAATTTCGGCTTTCATTGTATTGTTATTGCCTTTTATCGTTATATTTTCTTTTCCCATATGTTTTTGTATAACTTCATTTATATTATCAATTTCATAAGCTCCTGTTGGTAAACTGAATTCTTCCAAAGCTGAATATTTTCCTTTATTATCTTTTGTCTTGTAATAATGTATTTTGTTATTAATTCCTTCACTAACGTTTGGAATAGAGTTATATGTTGTTAAATCCAATAATGCGGCTTCCCATAGTCTTCCTTTTTGCAAACGTAGCGCTGGAAACAGAATACTGCGCAAAGTACATGAGTTACCGGTTAATGACACTGTATACGAAGACATCTTAAAGTTGACTAACACTTTTAGCTAAAAAGTCTAAACATAAATGACCGCAAATGGATGTATCATCAGGTTGTTTTCTTGTATAATTGTAAAAAACATTTTCTGCCGCACGAAAGTATTGTTGAAGTTCTTTCGGTGGTGGAAGGTTTCCAAAACTGTCGAAATAATAAATCGTTTCACCAAGTTTCTTGTAACACACCCAATGAGTGCCTAATCCTTCACTATTATCCAAATTTACTATACCAGTCTCATTTTTCCACATTTTAACCGGTAATTCATCTTTCATAAATACTCCTCTAAAAAATGGGATTTTCAAACAAGAAGCATATGTAATCAGTTCTTCATTGGTTAATTCTTTGTTTTTAATTATTAATTGCTCTTTCTTATTTAATACACACGATACGGTCTTAGGTATAGTCCTCCTCCCTTTTTTATCATTGACCATATTGTTGGTTTCTTTTTACCTTTACCACTAGTAGATCGACGTTTTCTTCTGATATTACCTCCTTGTTTCTTAGCGGGTCTTTTCCCACGCCTTCTTCTCTTTCCTCCTCCAAACGTAGTTTTTGCTTTCATTGCTGCTGTTACTGCTAAAGACGCTGCTTTTTCACCAATACTCGCGTCACTAGATTTTACTCTTTGCCAAGCTTTCTCAGAAAGTGCTCTATCTGCTATTGATCTATTTTTTGTATCACCAAATTTGGAATACGCTATATCGTGCTGTTTACAGGCCTGATCAAGCTTATTTATTCCAGGATCTCCTCTAGCAAGCCGTTTCTCTAATTTGGTTCCAGGACCACAATCTTGATATCCTCCAGGTAAATGTAATTCCACAGGTAATAAATCAATCGCCTTGTTAACTATAGCTCCAACCGGTTTACTTAATAGAGAAAATGCTGTTGATGCTATTCCCCTTCCTCTCTGTAATCTCTCTCGATTATGACTGATGCGTTTAGCCCTCGGCATGACTATTTATAGCCAAACTTACAATCAGTAGGTGCACTCTATAAATGTTTTACAATGAATGTAATATTAGTCTTGGCTTCTTGTATTATATATACTGTTTAAAATCCATTTATTATATAGAAATGGATTAATTAATTAAATGTAGACATAATAAATAAAAGTAGTAAAAATAGAAATAAGGTGTAATTGAAGATGTTTCAAATGTTTCTCCGCTGGTGATGGTATCGTTGTTTTCGGTAAAATGAATAAAATCTAAATAGTTGTCATGTTCCCTTAGAAACTTGCCACTTAATCGTTGATAATTAAATAACACATTCCAGTCTAGTTTATCTTTAAAATTGTCAATGTAATTTTCAGAGAGATTTTGATATTTACTTATTACTTCCCAACAGTTATTAAAATTTGATGTCATCTCTACAAGGAAGTCTTCTGAAAACTGTTGTCTTTGTAAAATATGAATCCAGTTAACTCTGTGAAAATAAATTCTTAACATAGTCATTGTGAAGAGGTAGTGTATGGAAAGTTGTTCCCAATCCATATATCTATCAAACCGTTGAACAAAACCATCTGTCAGCACTCCTTGGGGAAATCTCGGCTCTTGAGATATTAAACTCCACGCAGTAATATTGGATTCCATCATCCTCTCTGTATCATCTCTCGAATATGACTGATGCTTTATCCCTTATCATGGGTATTTAAATTCTTTTTTCTCTTATGTAATCTTCATCGTTTTCTGTTGGTTCATTAATCACATTCACTTTATCCCCCTTTCCTAATGTCTTGACTTTAGAAGGCTCAGACGGTTTATCTAATTGATTAGGTTTTTCTGGATTGTGTATCTTTTTCCAGTCTAAATAATTGTGGCTGTCAACATCTGAAGCTACAGCTCTTCCTGAAGCCCGATGAATATAATTAAATAAAGCTGCACCAAACCTTTCCATATGTTTTTCATATTCTGTAGTCCATTTCTTGTGTACTATATCAAATATTTTCTTATTTACAGCGTCTCCATCCTGCTCACAATCACCTACATTTGACAATTTTAATTTTTTTACATCATAGCTTGTATCAGTTTCATTCTTTTTGTAAATCGTTAACAATTTTAAAGTCGCTAAATTTACTGCTTCACCATCATAAATGGGATGTTTTATATTGCTTAACCTTTTACCGGAAAACCCCCAATGGTCTTCGTGTACAATCGGGGTTCTTTTATCCATGTATTGTACCGTAACCGCATCAGAAGACAAAAGCGGATCACCAACATTTTGAATTACTTTTCCTTCAAAATTATAATTACCATCAGGTGTTAACGGAAACCCAGCTCTTTTTTCACTATATCCAGATTTTACTCCAAACTCGGAATACCGTCCAAACTTGTCCACACTCATGATGTAACTGAATCGCTATCGTTTAGGTTCTTACTATATATACGTCTACTGAACAATTATTTCTCGTTTTCGCAGTTCATCAACCAAAGCTACCCATTCGTTTTCTAAACCAGTGTGCCCGGCTTCCATAGCTTCATGTAATAACCTCATTCGATCAACTAACTTATTTATATCGTTGTAATATATTATATTGGTTTTATACAAATTTTTTAATAATCCCCTTCCAGATGTAGTAGGATCAGTTGTTTTTCTTTTTTTATGCAAAACATTTAATTCAGCAGAAGATAAAGCTCTTCTTTTAATTGGAGCTTTATTTGATTTCGAGGGGGAAAGACTAGATATAATGTTTGTGTATTTTATTGACCTGTTTCTATAAATAGGTAGGTCTTTGGAATATTTTTTTCTATGTGCATTTGTATACTCTAGTATATTTTTAAACAATTGTAAATCCTTTTTAGTATATTTACCAGGATTATTTTTAAAGATGAGTTCAAACAAACCTGTTGTACCTTTATATTTCTTATCACCAATAACTATATCATCATTTTCGTTTATATCTAACTTTCTATCTCCAATCATTAATCCTTTATCCTCTATTCTAGCTCCATATGTATGATAATTTCGATTAGCATGTGTGCCATGTAACATTTTTAATGTATATTTTCTTCCAAGTGTTCCTTTAAACATAATATCTGTGCCTAATTTGCTTAAGTTGGATGGGTTGATATCCTCTTCTTCTGCTCTTGTATCTTCCGCACTTGTATCTTCTGTACTTGTATCTCCTGCAATGTTCTTTTCCCTTAAATCTCCTATATCTCCGCTTTCTTCATACTCGTCGCTTTCTTCAGATGTTTGTAACTGGTCAAAACTTTCATCATTCTGAAATTCTTCTTCATATTTGGAAATTGGTAGCATTTTGTCTCCTTCGAAGCGAATTGAAGGTTTTTCCATATTTTGTGCTAATCGCTTTAAAGGTTCAGTAACAGGTTTAAATGTTGTTTCTAAAAATTGCTCTCTTTCATTTATACCTGATTTTAAAGCTCGGTTTTTTTGTCTAATAGAATCACTAAGTGATTTTATTTCTTTTAGTAGCTTTTCCTGGTTAACCATCTTCACACCTTGACGACTTGTACAGTAATACCGCTAATCAGTGTAGTAAAACAAATTTATCAAAACCTATTCTATAACGGCCGTCTTTTATAGCTTGATCTTTCATAATAACCAGAAATCCATACTTTTCCGCCCATGCTTTTCCGCAAAGCTCTTTAAACTTTTCAAATGCCATATCAGCATTTACATGATCGTTATATATATGTTTTAGGTTAGTATCATCTTGTTTAAATACAATTAAAACATTTGCATTATCTCTGATAAGTTGTTTTGGGATTTTGCTATAAGTTTGTCCTATATATATGCTATCGATGTTATTATGTCTTCCCATGGCAAAGTAGTTTCTAATAGTATCCTGATTTTCACAAGATACATCGTCAAATATAAATACAGAATACGGTTTCGCTTCGTTTGGTTGCATAATGCTATCACTAGCGTTAAATTTGTAAAAATTAACATCGGACACATCAGATAGGATTTTATCCAGCAATTGATACTTTGGTTGTTGTAGGGACTTTGAAAAAATATATAGGTTATTAAACCTTAATCCCTGCGGATTAGTGATCAAATTAAAGACAACATTGGTCTTTCCACAGTTTGAGGGGCCACTTACTATACATCGAACAGTGTTTGGAAATAAACTACCGTGTTTACCATTGTTGATATTAACGTTATCCACAGTTAAATCATCTATGTTATTAATATTGAATCGATCTTTATGGTGAATAATCTCCATCCTGCTCAAAGGTTAACGATGAAATGAGTTGCTTGCATTACACCAAGTCCTTTATAGGTATCCATGAATCCTCAGTTTTGTTAAACCCTAACCACCGCACTTTAACTGCGTCCTTTTTTCTTTGTAACACTTTTTCAACAAGATATACATCACCTACTGTTGACTTTAACATTTCATGTCCATAAAATGCACCTTGCAACAAATCTCCTTTGTTATCTTTTAAGATATACGTTTCAGGTACAGTCGGTTGCACTTTATACACTGTAAAAACTTCATTCGTCCAATTGGGAAGGTATTTCTTGGTAAACACTCCCTTATATTTACTAATCCGTACTTTATCACTTACATTAAATTTTCTTGGCTGCATTTTTTCTACTTTAGGCTTTGTATTTTTCTTTATGCGTTTTAATACATCTTTTGCATTTCTTCTATTTACTTTGTTAGGTTTCATACCAATAGTTCTATGAAACCTGTTGTTATAATCATTTATTAATTGTGGTAAAACATCATACCATACGTAAGAACCTCTTTTTGAAAATTGTTTATAGAGTGCTCCTTTTAAGGTTCTATTGAATCTTTCTACAATAGCTGCTTTTTTCTCTGAATTTGTAGAATAATGATTTATTTTATATTTATTCATTAACTGTGCAAAGTTTGTATTAAAGTATTCTGTTCCATCATCAGTTTGTAAATGTTTAATTTTGTTTTTATCTCTTTTTATGGCTATTTCCATGGCTTCTGTTACGCTTTTACCAGTCTTGTCCTTTAGAGGCAAAGCGTCTGCAACTTTTGTAAAACAATTAATAATTGTGAGTATATATTTAAATCCTTTGTTTATTCTGCTATGCGGTCGCATTTCAATTAAATCCGCTTGATATAGATCATTTATCCCTTTTATAACAGTATTTCTTCTTGGAAACTTTATTCTTGCAGGTTTGTGTAGTTCATTAATAATCTTCTCCTTCAGGTCTGACATGATGGTTTCACGAAGACAGCTGATATGGTATTAAATATTCTTTTGTATAAATCTGCTTATATAGGCCAAGGTCATTCCAAACTAATGTATAAAAGGGGGAACACAGCAAAATACTGCTGTGTTCCCCCTTTTATACGGAAAGGAAAAGGAAAAGGGATGTAGGACGATGAAAGGGTTACTCGTCAATAGGGTTGAGGGAATAGTGGCCGAATGGTAGAGTGTGGATATTGTCTGCAAGGATGTGTCGTTTATCATCATTTGAAGAAAGAGCTTTTTTTACTTCAGTCACGCTGTACAGCTGATGGTTGAAACTTCTGATTGTGTTAAATTTTGCTATTATATCTTGATCTTCAAATAAACATTTCTTATAGTGATTAAAATGCACATTCTTCTTTAAATACAAACTTTTTACTCCTTTAGCTTTCTTAATGACTTGGTTTTCATTTAGTTGTAAAGAATATAATTTTGACATTAGTGCAACAATTTCTTGAAGTATAACACCATTGGCTTCATCTTTAAATTTGCCAAGCACTTTTTTGTTTCTGTCATTGTCGTAGTTTGGATGATCTTTTGGATAGTCGGAAAAGTCAAAGTCGTTTTTGTAATCAAATGTCCGAAGATCTTCATACATATCGTTAGTAATTATCCAATATATAAAAGCGTCTGTATCCATGTAGGAGATGCCAATGTTTTCCCGTCCATAAAAGGTGACCATCTTTTTGTAATGAAAATCGTACATATGAGTCTTGGAGATATCCAGGATTGACATTCCTATATACAAAGGACGATCCATCTTCACACTTGTTTTCTTCATAGATACAGCTACAAGATTTTCATTAATAATTATAGATGTATTAAAGTTAGGCTGTTGTACGAGTTTCTGTAGTTTGTTCGGATCTGTAACAAGTTTAACGTTTTTATGTCTTCTTTTGTTTTCTAATGTTTTACCGAATATCGCATTGTTCATTAATTTAAAAAAGTCTTTTTGAAAGGCTGATGTAGCGGCTGCTCTTCTGGTAGTGTTCGAGTCTATGTACGGTTTCAACCAGCATGATTGGGAAAATTCCACGGCTCTATTAATTTTAGTAAGACGTAAACCTAATTCGATAGCTTGTTGAACAACGCAATAGTGAGCTACGTATCGTTGTTTATTGTTAAGGGTCATCATTAATTTGGGGTGTTTTCCAGTTGGTGAAATTTCTGTTCTTGCAAGGAGTGGAAGGTCATAATGAAGATCGTGTAAATGTTCTGGATATTCAAAGTCGCAATCCAAAATATATCCGGTATCTCCATGTTTTGGAATTTGTGATATATCCCCAATACAATCGGGATCAACCCATTTAAAGTTGTCAAATGGAAGTGGGTTCGACATGGCCCATCCATACAGATTATTTGCGTCGAAATATCCCAAGTACGTTGAAGGTTTCTCTTGATCATGGTCTGGTAGATATTTGTTGTTGGCTTTAACATGTCTTGTCACGCTTTGAGTTAATCCACCTCTAACACCCGACTCAACCATTAAAACCATATCTATATCTGTTAACAGCTGGAGTTTGCATTTTGTTTCTTTCAACATTGCTTGCCAAGCTAGTCCTGGAGATGTATACGAATGTAGAGGGTCCAAACCGTATGCTGCAAAACAGGTTCTTCGGAATTCTTCCATAACATCGCAGAGAAGAGTCACGTCAAGTTTTACATAAAAGTCTGAGTATTCTCCTAAGGTCTTCATATCCAACTCGTTCCATACTCGACATGCATGTTGATAATCTTCAAGTGAAATTTCCGAATCATTAAGTTTGTTGTTAAATTGTTCTGGTGGAGGAAGTGATGTTTCATTAAATCTATGCAGTCCATCGATGTAATCGTAGGGGAAGACCCCTTTTCGAAGAACCAGATCCATTTTATTACTGGCTACAATTTTTCTTGTTTCTATCAGATCTTCTTTTTTTAAATTCTCAGTTAATTTCATTAGGCTAGAAGGCATAAATTTAAACGAATCAATAAACCTAAGTTTTATTTTGCCAACCTTTTTAGAGAAGCTTATAAATTTTTCCATTGTTGTTGCCAAAACATCTATCGCCCCATCATCTCTTCCCAATTCGGGAATTATAAAGTGAGAGTCATATCCACTAAGGTTATGTAGAACAACGGGTATAAAAGATGGAAGTTTGTAATTCAAATTGCAAGCGTTACAGGCTGCACCTCTGTAGACTCCTGTAAGATGGTCGTGATCACGAACTTTAACGTTATCTGGTGTAAATATGTTATTACACAGATAACATGTTGTTGCCAGATTGTGATGTTGAAGTTGATGTTCTTCCATAGGCAGCATCGGTATTTTCATTTTGTAGAGTTCTTCCACCTTAGAGGCAATATAATACAAATCGTCTACAAAGTGTTTCGCTGCTTGTTCACCGCGATAAATCTTCGGAGCAGATGATAGTCCAAATTCTTGAAGATGTTCTTCAGACAGCGTGGATTTTGTTAGTATACAGTAACTGTTTGGTGCGTGTTTTTGATATTTGCTTCTTTTTGTAATATCCTCTTCTTGTTGTTCAATTGGAAGTAAAGATGCTTCGAAATCCGCGTACACAACAAATGGAATAGGGTATTGTTGATTTACTTTGTCAAATTGTACGTATGCTCTGCTAGGATGAGGTAATTTAATTCTAACCTCATAATTCCCACTACATAACCTTTGATGTTCTAATAACCATTCTGAACCTCCTCTTCTTAATGGTTTGCTCACGTGGCAAAAGCATCTCTTACATGTTGTGATTTTACTTTTATGTTTTGTTAACTGTTTACATACAAGCCCTTCAAAATCTTTTATATACACGTAATGGGATATCTCTCCTTTATTGATTAATAACAGGTCAGTATGATTGTTGCGCTCATTCGATGTTATGCGCAAGGGATACACATTATTTGACGAATCCAAACCAAATATGTTGACTGAAGCCGACGGATTTTGCTTTTCAAATTTTGATATATCAGTAATTGCAACAGGGTAAGTCATTCCCTGGAAATTATACTTATGTTGAACTTCTTCATATTTTTGACTTGGTATTTTTTGGTGGTCTTTGTTTACATATTTTACCAACATAGCATATTTAAAACATTCGTTATCTTCATTTTGCACATTAATACAGGATTTGGTATCACTTACTTTTTTCGGAAGAGGAATGTAACTACTTCCTCTCATTCCATAACCGTGTTTATGAACTCTAACATCCAGACTTGTTATACTTAATAAAGTCCATCCAGATCCTCTTCCTTCATGCTCTTGTATTTTTGTCAAAAGTTCCTCAAAACATTCTGTTACAATCTTTTCAATATCTGACGCAGCCATGATGGTTCGGTTTTTTGTCATAAAACCTCTTGGTGATGTTTCGTTTTGTATGTTAGTGAATATAGCATCTAGCAACAGTCCAAATTTGATAAAATTTAATCTTTTTTGTTCATTCTTTAATGTTTTGGTTACTAATTCTTTGGCGTTATGTAGAAAGTTTTCAAGTTGTAATTTTACGTTGTCAATTTTAAAATGTGTTACTACCTTACCGGGTAGTGCTTGAGCGTGTAGTTCCACATCTACAGCTGTTGATGTTGAAGGTCGGTGAAGTGTAGACATAGCAGGCGTTGAAGTCGATGTTGATGGTGTTGATGTTGAAGGACGGTGAAGTGTAGACATAGCAGGCGTAGAAGTCGATGTTGATGATGCATATTGAATAACACTTGGTCTGGAATGTTGGTGTTGAGCTAACATTCGATCTATTTCTTTCAATTCTTCTTCTTCATACTTTTCATCTTGGTTGTTGTTATGTTTTAATTCTTTATGAATCATTAAAAGAAATTCATCCTTAAATGAAGACTTGCAAATATCGCAGCGATGCATAATGTAGGTGCGATCTCCGCAAGGGTCAAAGCAATAATGAAAAACACTGCAAATACCCCTCTATTTATACCCTAGCAAAAGTGGTGGGGGTACGTATTACGTTAAGTTTACTATTTTTTTGCATTTTATATTTACTATTGTAGCTGAAGGGTACAAAGTTCTGTATTTAGGTCAAGGTCATTGAACATATTTGCCAAAACGGGGAATAGAGCAGTAAATGATTTCATATCAAACCATAAACTGATCTATTCCCCGCTCTGTATTTAACTAAGACAATTTTCTCCAACAGGAACATTTGATAGATTTTAAACTCGGATGTGAAGTCGGATTGTACACATTGCATCTCGATCAACTAAAAATTTCATAAAACAATAGGGATCTTCAGTTGTAGATTCATCTTTAACATATTCGATGGTCAACATTGCCGAACGAAGATCTTGTGGAATTACGTCGACTTTTATGAGTCGCCTTTCGAGTTCAAACCGTTTTGTTATTGATGTAAGTTTTATCACATCATCGATATCGATGAGGGGAAAGCTGTAGCAAACGGAGTTTCCTGGTGGGTTCATCATGCCGATATGATAAATATACACTGTTGCATCGTCTTTAAATAGACGTTCCCCCACCATTAAATGTATAAGTTACCCCACTCTTTCAATCTTGTAAATGGGTCAAGGTCATACAACGATATTACCAAAACGGGGAATAGAGCAGTAAGTGATTCTCACTATAACCACAAACTGATCTATTCCCCGCTTTGTATTTAAAGTAAACTATTTGAAGACAACAAAGACTTATTCAGATTCTTCCGATGATAATGATGATGATGATGAGCTCATATCACTAAATAAGCGACGACGAACACAAAAGTTCCCTGTGATTGGATCTAGAACTACATCATCGATATTAATACTGCTTGGAGGGGTTTCACTATCAACAAGGTCCATTTCCTCCAAACAGAGCAACTGATGATGACATTCTGGTTCATTATCATCGTCGTCGTCGTCGTCAGTCAACAGCTCCAACAGCTCCATCTCTCCAAGATATGGTTCACTGCTAGCAAACTCACTCAGTAGTTCAAGATCACTAAATAGTTCATCTTCCATCTCTGAATCGTCTTCGTCTTCATCTTCGTTTATATTTACTGGAATATTTTGAATCAATTCCAGTATAGTCTTCTTAGAAGGGAAAATGTTATCTCTGGGCGACATGATTCCAAGTAGCAGACTGGTTTTACCACTAATACGAAACCACCTTTTATACCTGATTTTGGTGGTGGTGGGGGTAAGTGTTGAAAGTGCAAGTGGTAGGGAAAAGTGATAGGGAAGAGTTATTATTGTAACACAAATGATTAAGTCCTGTAAGTGGGTCAAGGTCACCTTATCCTATTACCAGAACGGGGAATAGAGCAGTAAGAGATTCTTATTCAAACCTCAAACTGATCTATTCCCCGTTCTGTATTCCCCCCCCCCTTTGGCCTTTTATGTAGTTTATGAGGTTGTGTAATAAAGGCACAGGATGTAGCCTTCTCGTAATAATTGGTCAATTTTTTTCTTCAAAGGGATTGGTTTTACATCTATTTTTACTTCTTCTGTTCCACGAATACCCAATCCTTTGACCTGAACATGTTGGTACTCCGTTAACAGTTGGTAAACACGCTGGATAAAAGTATCCGCTTTAGCAGTAGAGTCAATATAGTGGAGGTATTCCATGGTAGGTGCTCTCTTGATGCAATTCAGAACCAAAGTGATAATTGTCTCTGCAACATCGGGCTTATATACCCATCGTTTTTTTTTTGTTTTTTTTTTGCTTTAGTTACAGGTTTGGAACAATATAAAATGTTATGTTAATCTTCCATCCATTATCGACTAACCTTACCATATTGCCAAAGATTTTATATAACTTTCTACTATAGTTTGTTTCAAATGCTTCATTTTCGCTACTGTAAACTTCACTTGTTGGTCTCCACATGTACAATTGACAACTAACCTCTATATCCAGATACCGTAGCAGTAATCTCCTTACAGCAAGCAACTGATCAATGTTTTCGACCCGTCTGCTAACTATTATAGTTGCTGCAGAGATAGAAGAAGTGGATGCACTCATTTTCAGCAGAGTACTAATTTTTACCAACGATGGAGAACCTCCTTTATACTTAGTTTAGGTGGTGGTGGGGGTTAGGAAAGGATATTGTTGTTGTTGTAAGAAATAAGAAGATCTTTCATTATTTTTTATCAAACGAATATTTTCTAAGTCCCAAGGTCATTTACACCAGTTGCCAGAACGGGGAATAGAGCAGTAAGTGGTTCTTACTTTGACCGCAAACTGATCTATTCCCCGTTCTGTATTCTTCCGTTCAGTATTTCCAAACCATCTTTAGTCAGTTGAAACAAATTGATCAATTTCGAATGTTACAATTTCATTAAGAATTTTTTCTATTGCAACATCACCATCATCAAGAAAAACTTCTTTAAGAGTTGAGTTGGAGATTGGTTGATCAGGCAGTTGAGGCGAAGTCAATGGTTTTTCCAACTCCATTTGTAAAGTTTTAATGTATTTTGTCGCGTGTTGTATAATTGATAATCTTGACATTTTTGGACTAGCAAATGGTAATTTTGATTGTAGTATCTTGTATGCTTTATTTACTTTTAGCACCCTTTTCTGCTCTCGAACATTTCTAGGCTCTCTATGTAAGTTGGATGATCCAGCTTGACTGTCCATAGCTGACTAATTACTAAGTTCTGGAGCGGCCGCTTAAATACCCCGCTTACCTATACCATTAGAGTGGGGGTAGGTAGTAGAGTGGGGGGTAGGTAGTAGAGTGGGGGTAGGTAGTAGAGAAGGAAAGTTTTATTTAACAGTTTTATTTTTCTATCCTATCCGCAGATTTTCTAAGTCTGTGAGTGGGTCAAGGTCGTCTGAACATATTGCCAAAACGGGGAATAGAGCAGTAAGAGGTTCTCACTTTGACCTCAAACTGATCTATTCCCCGCTTTGTATTTCAAAGGACTTTAGTTTTAAGATAGTTACTCGTCCTGATCTTCATCCATAAGGAAGATTTGTTTGTAAGCTGAAGGTTCTTCAGCGAAAAAATGTTGGTCCGCTAACTCATCCTTTTTAAGAAAAACGGATTCAAAAGGTGGAGGGTTGTGTAAAACTTCTTTGTGAATTGAGGACGGTTCTTGAAGCTGCGATTGTAGGTTTGCAATGTATTTTATTGTCTTTTGTATAGTGGTTAATTTAGAATCATACGGATTGGAGGATGGTAATATGCTTCTTAATACTTTATAACGGTCAGCGATCTTTGTTCTCATTTTCCGAGAACTAGCATTGTTTCTCTCGGTTTTGAAAGATCTCGAGTTTAAGTTTGGCGAAGTATTACTAGTCTCTGGAAAAATGTTGGATAGAATCATAGCCTGGACAAGTATCGATGGGGCAGCAGAAGATGAAACAGTGATGTGCTCCATGGTGTCTGAGGTGGGCGAATACAAGCAGCAGACTAATTTTACCATCGATAAGGTGTCTCTTTTATACCCAATGGAAGTGGGGGGGGGAATATATGTTGAAAAACAACATATATTTCAATGTTGTTTTTTACCAAACGAAAATTGTCTAAGTCCCAAGGTCATCTAAACAAGTTGCCAAAACGGGGAATAGAGCAGTAAGTGGTTCTCACTTGGACCGCAAACTGATCTATTCCCCGCTCTGTATTTTAAAGTAAACAATAACTCTTCTCACTATTGAGCAGCCTTTGTTCTTTGAAGCTCAAGTTCTAAGTCTGCAACCAGGCGAAAGTCTGCATCATGCTCCTCCCATTGTTCAGGAGAACGCGGTTGACCACACCACTTAGTAAAGGCGTACCTCATCGCCTCATTATACTCCTCCAGGATAACATGATAGGGTCTTGGTTGCTGCGTTGTAGACTGCATCGATGATGTAGTTTGTTGCGGATGTGACTGAGCATCATTCTCCGCAACCTTATTAATCTTAAAAACTTCAGTCATTTCTGCAGCCTCAGCAATTGCGTACAACTCCTCTTCGTTAATTTCCTTTCCCCATGTGTTGCTGTTGACGCTCATGATGATACAACTAATAATTATATTCCGAATCGCTCGCTTAAATACCCGCTTACCCCCTCCCCTCTTTACTGTTGAATAATGACTTTAGTATAATATTTCTCCTTTTTCCTTTTAAGTTTATCTTTGACTTAGTGTAAATTATCCAAGTCCGTTATCTAGGTCAAGGTCGTTGTAACATTGCAAAAAAAGGTGTGGACAACTTATTTACACTCTGCAGCATATGCTACAAATTGTAAATAGGTTGTCCACACTTTTTTTTTTAATTTGGAAAAAATGCTTTATTTAATTTGGAATAAACTTTTGGTCTTTTTATTTATATTATTATTTTAATGATTTCCACACAGTGATACCTGTATCATTTCGAATTAAATAGTCCTTGTGGGTAGGTTTTTTGACGTGGAGGTCCATGGCTCTAGGTAACTCTACATAGTACAGTTTACCTTCACATTGAACCAACACCTTTGCAAAGTCCTTTATTTTAACAAAGAAGTAGCGTTTGTTTTTACAACGCCTGTTAATTCGAATTTTAATTGGCACCACTGTTGCACGTGGTGAAGAAGGAGATGCGCCATGGTTTAATTTTAAATGAAGACTGCACGTTTCTTCATTTAAAATACAACGTTTAACACAGCGTTCACCTTTCTTAGCACCTTTTTTGAATATATAATTACATTGTTGTGCAGGAAGCATGCACATCCTTTGTACAGATTTAAGTTGTTTAAATTTCTCTGAAGGAGATGAAGTATATGTGCAGATTACTGAAGGTCTGGTTGGAGAAGATGATTGGGTGGCTGGTTGGCTTGGTCTCGAACTTGATGTTGATGAGGATGAAGAAGCAGACGATTTGGAAGACTTTGATGAACATGTAGAACAACTTGAAGATGTAGAAGGACTTGGAGAAACAGCACGAGACGTTGACAAAGGACTTGGAGAAACAGCACGAGAAGTTGACGGAAGAGGTGAAGGACTTGTGTAAGTCGTTGACGCAGCAGGTAGTGGTGGACAGTTCTCCGGGACGATGTTAGCTAACATCAGGGCTATCCGAAGGATGGATGGAACCGCAGAAGACGGAGTGGTAGAGGCGGGCGAAGACGAAGCAGAAGGTTTCAATTTGAGAGGTTGTGTCTGCTTCCTAATGTGTGCCATGGTGTGAGGTATAACAGCACAAGAGGAAGAATGATTTTACTAGTGCTGGGGGACCCTCTTTTATACATACTGATAGTGGTGGGGAGTGCATGTGTTATACGGTGGGGGTAATAATGTTGTAACGAGTAAATATATATTACAATACGGGGATTTTCTAAGTCCCGAAGTGGGTCAAGGTCGTTTGATCATATTATTAAAACGGGAAATAGAGCAGTAAGTGATTCTCACTTGGACCACAAACCGATCTATTCCCCGCTTTGTACGTGAATTTTCTAAGTCCCAAGGTCATCTGAACATGAAGCCAAAGCGGGGAATAGAGCATAACATACTGCTCTATTCCCCGCTCTGTATTTGGGAAGGGGACAAAAGACAACAAACAAGAGACTGATTTTAAACAAGAGACTGACTTTATATTTTACAAGGTTTTCTCAGGCTAAGATGGGTAATGTCAACCGGTTTACGCGCCGTATTGACACAAGGTCGGTTTGCGCGCCATACCTTAGAGGGGTTAGGAAAAGGATGAGAAGCAAGATACATTACTTTGAAAATAAAGACTTTGCCAGCAACTATGTAAACAAAAATTAATCAGTTAACGTTACTTTTACAAGAACAGCCAAGGTCGGTTTTGCAAAGGTCAACAGTATCACTGAAACCCGGTGGGACGTAGACCCAAACACCCGGCGTCAGGCTGCTGCGAACCCAAGTTTTGACCAAGGTTGTTGAGGGACCTGTAGGGCCGGGAGTACATATTTCATTAGTAAATAAGACACTTCAAACCGATACCAAACATTAACATATATTAGACTAACTACATTACCTAGCAGCAAACTACAAGCGTTATCTAACATGCTTAACAAACTAACTAAACATGCAAGGGCGCGGATCTCTTAATTGCGCGTCGGGCCCAACGCACACTTAACAGACCTACGCTGCAGCAGAGTGCAACCCACTGGGACGTATACCCAAACAGCGGGCGGCAAGCTACTGCGACGAGACTGCGGACTGCTCCCGCTTATAAAGGCAAAGTGACGTCACCAAAGCGGAAGGGGGGATGTTACGTTAAAGGGGGGGGGGAGATATATTACAATACGAGGATTTTCTAAGTCCCGAAGTGGGTCAAGGTCGTTTGGTCATATTATTGAAACGGGGAATAGAGCAGTAATTGATTCTCACTTGGACCACAAACCGATCTATTCCCCGCTTTGTACGTGAATTTTCTAAGTCCCAAGGTCATCTGAACATGAAGCCAAAGCGGGGAATAGAGCATAACATACTGCTCTATTCCCCGCTCTGTATTTGGGAAGGGGACAAAAGACAACAAACAAGAGACTGATTTTAAACAAGAGACTGACTTTATATTTTACACAGTTTTCTCAGGCTAAGATGGGAAATGTCAACCGGTTTACGCGCCGTATTGACACAAGGTCGGTTTGCGCGCCATACCTTAGAGGGGTTAGGAAAAGGATGAGAAGCAAGATACATTACTTTGAAAATAAAGACTTTACCATCAACTATGTAAACAAAATTAATCAGTTAACGTTACTTTTACAAGAACAACCAAGGTCGGTTTTGCAAAGGTCAACAGTATCACTGAAACCCGGTGGGACGTAGACCCAAACACCCGGCGTCAGGCTGCTGCGAACCCAAGTTTTGACCAAGGTTGTTGAGGGACCTGTAGGGCCGGGAGTACATATTTCATTAGTAAATAAGACACTTCAAACCGATACCAAACACTAACATATATTAGACTAACTACATTACCTAGCAGCAAACTACAAGCGTTATCTAACATGCTTAACAAACTAACTAAACATGCAAGGGCACGGATCTCTTAATTGCGCGTCGGGCCCAACGCACACTTAACAGACCTACGCTGCAGCAGAGTGCAACCCACTGGGACGTATACCCAAACAGCGGGCGGCAAGCTACTGCGACGAGACTGCGGACTGCTCCCGCTTATAAAGGCAAAGTGACGTCACCGAAGCGGAAGGGGGGATGTTACGTCACGGGGGGGATGTTACGTCACGGGGGGTGGGGTGACCTTGAACATGACCCAAAAGGGGGGGGGGGTGACCTTGAACATGACCCAAAAAGGGGGGGGGAGGTTGTGTCGTCACGGGGGAAGGGGAACCGGATGTAGACCGGTTTTTAGCTTTCTACCCGTATATGGAAATGTCACGGTTACACTTGGCGACCCGCTTTGCTCCGTCTGGTACCTCATTCCAGCTTTGCCTTGCGAACTGAATACACCTCTGCGCTATGTCTTCTCCCATTACACCCGAGAAACTGCAACGTTTGAAGGAGACTTTGAAGAAGTCTTCTGAAAAAAGGAGCGGATTCAAAAGACCTAGTTCTTTTAAATCTTGCATACGGAAGAATTTTCGAAACCACCCACTTTACTTCGACCAACGGCCTTCGACGTCCACTGCATCTTCACCATCGCTATCACCTCGCCCTTCATCGCTTCGACCTTCATCGCCGCCACCAACTGTTGAGGAGATAATGAAGAGGACGGCTACGGTGAAACTTACCGAGTTGGTAACGCCGCTGGAGTCTGTCGCCGTCAAGTTTGCGCAGTTGAAATTAAACGTGGAGTATCTACTTGTGGGGAAGATCAGCGATGATGAGTACCTACTCCAACACCTCTTTGGCGGCGGCCGTTACGTCAAGGTCCACCTTCCAAGGTCCACTCTGCCACCTCCTGAGACCAAGTGCGACTTGATTTTAGTACGGCAGAAGGGACAAGTAAAGTGGGTTACAAAGGAAAAATAAACACTGACTACCGCTCACCGCTCCTTATCCACCATCTCCTTCAAACACAAACGGTCCTTTTCAGGACCACCCTAAGCATTTCAAGTTAGGGACTTGGCCTGTACATAGGCAGGAGACTATTAGTCTTATGTTTGTGTGCAGCCCACTTTGTGAAAATTTCTAAGTCCCAAGGTCCTTGACCTTGACCTTGACCTTGAACATGACCCAAAAAAAGGGGGGGGGTACACAGTTTGTGCAAAGTATGTCATGTGGGTACTCAAATTACGCGGATTGATCAGACGAACAAGTTGGCGCAAACAGAATTCAGATCCGACAAAGGGTATAGCAGCAACAGCGAAAAACAACTATTTTCAAGGGCAAGCCTAAATAACTTCTTTATTTACGGTTTAAAATATATTAAGTGGGTACTCAAATTACGCGGATTGATCAGACGAACAAGTTGGTGCAAACAGAATTCAGATCCAACAAAGGGTATAGCAGCAACAGCGAAAAAACAACTATTTTCAAGGACAAACCTAAATAACTTCTTTGTTTTTGGTTCAAGGTCTAACATGTGGGTACTTCAATTACGCAGCTTGACAAGGCGAACAAGTAGGTGCAATTTAAATTTAAATCTAACCAACAGTATAGCATCCGTGGCGTAAAAACGATGGTTTGAAGGACAAGGTAACGTTGTGGTGGGGGTAGATGCCTATTATACACGATAACGCTACATCATTATTCTTCCAGCTCTTGTCGTATGAACATCTACCTAGACGGTCTGAAAAATGTCGCAGTTTTACAGGAACATGAGGAAGGTGACCTTCAGTAGTCCCCTTGACACTACTTTCTACTTCCCTGACGATGAAGACAGAAGGTCTACACTTTTAGTGGACAATGAGCGTTTTCGTCGAAGAATAATTGAGGTTGAAACACTTTTAACCAGTTGTTTGCTACGCAAAAAGAACCATATGAATACATGCACCGGTTTAGATCATAGTAGCTGTTATACTTATACAGCGTTGAAGCGCAAACATTATTGAGGTTTTTAGTTACGGAGGTAAGGTCTTGACAGTCTAAGAGCTAAACCCTAACTAACACATGTAAACTAGTTATTGTGCGATGTAAAACTTGGTGGGGAGACTGGTGTAGTGGGGGACTGGTGTAGTGGGGGACTACCATCTGCCGCACACTTGCCACCTGCCGCCTGCCACCTGCCGCCGCCCATCTGCTGTCCACCATCTGCTTCGTTCTACTACACTTTTACCCCCACCATTTTGTTTGATACCAAAAACGCTAGCTAGCGAATAGTCAGTACACCTCCGGCTCTCGACCGGTGAACATCGAGCTCTCCGAGACGCTCTTCACAAAATAACAATATCATTTCACTCAAGGTCTGATAGATGTTTCTATTTCATTGCCGTCACGTATTCTTTCCTCCTGACAACAATGAAATGCAAACACCTAACAGAACAGATAGGTGTCAAAAACACAACATGGACTCTGCGCAGGGATCGAAGTATCTACCGTCTTTCTTCAGAAAGCGAAGTGATGGCCGCAACTCGTCCGGATCAACAACATCGATGACAACGAACAACGGGGAACTATTGTAAACATGAATTATTGTAAATAAAGTAATATTTGTAATAGTACTACCTCGCACTCGTATCATTCGATTGTTTCATTCGGTAATTTTCATTCGATATTTATTATCGATTAACTATCGAATCACAATCGTTTTACGAGTGCGAGGTAGATTTTTTTAAAAAAACTTCACCGTGACCTTGAACTTTGAACTTTTACTCATTTCGTCACAAAACCGCCTACGTCACTGGCTCAGCCTCAGATGACGTATTTTTTCACTCAGCGCATCCGGTCACTGACCGGATGTGACGTCACTTCCGCCCCAGCAGCCCCAAATGCACACTACTATGGTTTAATTCAAGCAATAATGCTCGTTTATTTACTGTAGTTCTTTCATGCTTTTCCATTTCGAATTTAAGCAAAAATTAAAAGTGTTCATGAATGAATCTACTGAGTGTATGTGTGATTATGAATTTAGGTAAGTTGAAGTTCTTTAAACCAAGATATCTAAACCTAAACATTATGAAAATTTGACACCCGAACCATCGACCATAACAGGTCAATATAAAACGAGTTTGCACGCAACACGCTGACGTGAGGGAAGTGAATTTCCACATAAAAACTTTTAAAACTCAAAATAAGTGTAAAAACATACATTTTTCCAATTTTTACTGAAATCTGAAAACATTGATTTTTTGGCTGTTCTGATACTCCTGGTTTCATTTACTTGCAAAGCTGGGAATACAATTTTGCGCATTATAAGGTTAGGAGAAGGTCCAGACAAGCTTGAAAGTAGGCGTAAGGTTGCTGGGGATAATAAAAGTACTCTAACAAAGGAATAACAGGCTTTTCTAGTGTAAAACCCCCATAAGACAACGTACTGTATTTAGTCGATACACATTTTCTTTAATAACTCGGTAAATATTTATGATAGAATGACGGGAGAGGGCTTAAAACTTTCGCTTCATTAATTGCCATCTTTTTCATGCATTGATCTGGGGCTTTTACGACCCTTTTTGGGCCCAAAAACTCGAAATTTGAAAGATTAATCTCCAAAAAAAGGGGTTTAGAGTTTTCCGATTATTTTGCCCAACGAACTTGTACAACTGATTACAGAAATGAACGTCCCTACCAAATTTGAAGTAAATCGGACAAAAAATGCAACCGCTAGAGTGCAAACACATATATATATATGTGTCTATATATATATATAATTTTGAACGACCCCCCAAAACGTGTTCAGGGGGTCACGTTAGGAACTTCTATGGTGGTCCCGGGCTTAAGTTTCACCGTGCAGGTCATGCTAATAGTTCACTTTCCAAAGGAAATTCACTAATAAACCCCTAGTCATATCCTAAGCATTACCAGCCTACGACCAACCACGCTATAAATACTTGTTGTTTACATGGTATTCAAGTTTACCGGGGTATTTCGGAGTTGTGATTAGGTCAGTGAGTGACGTAACAGTGGTGGGGAGTGGCCAACGAGCGTCGCGGCGCCCGAACAACCGCCAGTGGTGACTTGGACTAAGGCGTGAGCTGACTGAATAGGTGAGCATCTCCTCAATACACGGTATTAACACTGCTAACCCTCTAGCCCCTCTAGTGTCAAGGATATTACACGACGAGACTGTTTTGGTAGTAAGTAAAAGTGTTTTTGATTTGTGAAATATTGGATGATAATGTGTTAAGTATGGTAGTTGCTATGGTTTGAGATTTTTAAAGGATAAATTGTACCAAGAACTTTTGAGAACTTCCGAGTCTGAGAACTAATTACAAATTTAATGAGAAGTCTTGAAGAGGAAAATCTTAAAATAATTAGTTTTTAACAAACAATAAAAGGCATGATTTAACTCAAAAGGGTCAAATTTTAAATATTGTAAGTTGGTCGGGTGTGATTTTAAATTTGTATATTTTTTAAGAATTTTGGGGAAGGAGCGATGATTTTACTCCCAGAAAAAGTTCCCAACAGTGGCACTTGAACTAAAATTTTAACATTTGCGTTTTAAAAAGTTAAAAAATATGTTTAGCGAACTTTGTCATTTACTTTTTATTACTGCGAGAATTTGTGTGTAGTTTAATTGTTGCATTAAATAGATCAAATACCAATAAGATTGTGAAACCATTTCAAAGGTTGAAATTGGCAATCTGCTTTCATTTTATGTATTGCATAATTATTACCAATAATTAATTGTGGTTTATAGATCCATTATGGAAAATTTTGTCTCTAAGGGTACAGTGAACAGAACAATGTGAAATTCTCCTGGATTATTCTTATAACTCCTTTGCCATTTTGTTTGAAAAATTTATTCGTGAATTATTTTATTTCTGGTCTTAAAATTAGTAAAGTTGATCAAAAAGTGCCTAAAACAATCACAATTTTCAAAATATTTCAGGAGTTTGTTACTAATGTACTAACAAGACATTTTACAAAAATAGAAGATCGATTTAGTTTTACATTGACCCAAATAGAGACGCCTTTATTCTGTGCATCATTTGGCAGAGTTTAGTTTTGGAAGAGTTCATTTTTTGAGTTATTTTATTCTTTTACTCGTCCATAATAAAATATTATAAACTTTTAGCCATGGAATTTAAACGCTTGAAATTTAAAATGTAGAACTGATGTTTTATTTATAATTATATCTTTATAATTGTGATTATAAAAATACCGCAAAACCCCTTACCATTCCTTTATATTCCAAGCTTTGTTATATTGTTTTCAATTACTTGTTATATGAACAAATGGGTGCAAGAGTAAGTTAAAATAAAAGTTAAACCAAACATGCATGAATATCTTTGTTTCTATATTTTGCAATTTATTTATTCAGAAATATGTGTCTTGTTATTTTGTGTTTTTCCTAGGTAAAACGTTATCCAACATCTAAAAATCGGTATAATAACTTTTAAAATCTTCGCGAGTTCTAAAGCAGGAGAACTAGCTATGTAAAAATTAAATTACTAAGAAATAGCAAACATTTATTTTTTGATAAAACATGTAAATAGAAGTTACAACAATTTAATAATAGAACAACAATTTAATGGAGGTAATAACAATTTAATAAAACATTATTGTATTTCGACCTATAAACTGTCCCTATGCAACAGTACAAATTGAGAACGGCTTTAACATAAGTAGTGCGGCGTACCACCGCTGAAGCGCTAGCAGTCCAGTTATTTTTAAAGTCCAAGATTTGCCCTGCTTAAAGTTTATGCTAAATCACAGAATATCCATCAAAATTAAACATTATTGCCAGCCACTGCAGCTACAACCTTATTTTGAAAACTCTTTGCTATAATGAGTTAGATAAATATTATAAAACCCACTTTTCGTTGAACTTGCTTATAAATAAAATACTCTATAAATCCTAATAATATAATCAATCTGAATGGCTGTTTGTGTGTTGCTCTGTAACGCAAATTGTACTGTTCTGGTTAATTTTAGATACTATTGGAAAACAAAATTACCATCTAAGGACACACATATTCATGTTTTTTGACTGACTCTTTGAGATATTAGGGCTTTAAAGTTACAAGGTAAATCTGAAGGACATTTGTTCTTATTGGATCTGATAATTACTTAAAAAGGTGTTCACTATTCATCAATTTAACATAGGGGCAGCACACAAACCTGTTGTAATTCCCGTTCGATGTATAACATTCCCTAGAGTAGTATACCCTAGATTATTTATTAAATTTGCGAATATGTGTTAACAAAGAAAAATAAAAACAAGATGTTGCAAAATAGTTACTGGTACTTTTAAATCAGGACATTTAACTTCTTAGTTCTAGTCACATACAGAGGTTTTCAAATGAAAGATCTGTGTATGACTGAAACAATGTGTGATTTCAAACAATACTTAAAAATATATAAATAACATATCTAAGGTAATGTTTTCATGTACAGTTAAATTGAATATTATTTCATTGTTAGCATGTAATGCCTATATTAGTTAGTTGTTGTTAATTGTTTAACAATAAACAGTAAGACATCATTATGATTGGTTGTCTGTGACTGCTGGCCGTTGTAGGTGCGCCAAATATAGAGACTACAATGGTAAAAATTGAGGGAAACAAATTTATCCAATAAATTCAGTTCTCTAACTCAAATTTCTCAATATGGTTGGCGAATTCGCTCCGCTTGATCGACTTTCCACAACACTTTTAATATCTACAAAAGAATAACTAAACGATATTTAGATTATTCCTTGGCCGTTGAACTATCAAAAATAAACGGTATCAGGAAACTGACACATACTTTCTCCCTTTTAGCCCAACTTTAATGAATAAATTACTTTTTATTTACTAAATATAAAATACAAAGCACGGTCGAATGTACAGAAAATCTTGTAAACAAGTTGTTTTCAAAATACTTTAGTATAATCAAACTCGTTGGAGCCATTTTTGAGAAATCTTGATTTTTCATGTTTTTTGGCGGTTTTTGGGGGATAATTACCCTTAAAAATAAAAAATTCCAAAAGATGAAAAAAAACCGGAGATATCGTGGATTAGTACCTACATACCAAATTTCATAAAAATCGGACCATTGGTTAGGGCTCTAGCTCTGAACACATCCATACAGACAGACAGACAGACAGACACAGACATCACGTAAAAATCACTTTTTTTTGGGATCAGCGAGCACCAAAACGAATATTTTCACTAACAACTCAAATTCGAAAACTTTGACGAAAACAATGCTTTCTCCATATACTATGTATAAGGGGAGAAAGTAAAAGGTAATATTTTAGTATCATTTGAGAAAACTGATCTTTTATCTTAACAACAGATATTAACTACAACTCTTGTTAAAAAATACGTTGTTTTTGTTTACGTAGGACTACCTCTTTTCCCCCATACTAGTATTGGCCAACATTAGTGCATTTATAAGTCAGATCGATGTCAAAATCTACAAAGTGCACTATAGTTTTTCTAGTTTTTCTAAAGTGTTTACCTTTCTTACATAATTTGTTTACTTGTATATGCTTAAATTGATGAAAATAATATTTTATAGATAAAAGTATTAATTAAAATCTGAGAAAATGATAGCATCCTCTTGACATTTAATTTTATTCAGGACAATCATTTATAATTTGTAATCCAAAGTTTGACATGTTCAGCAACATAACAAGTTACAAATTGACTTTAAAACAATAATACTCTGTTTATATTTTAAATACTCCACAAATACTCACACAATATATTGAATGGTTTATTACATAAATTAGATAAACATTTGATATTTTGTTACAATATGTAGTTTTACTAAGGGCTCACTTGTTTAAACATATTTTAAACATTCTGATTAATCTTGGAATTGTATAATATATTCAAGAAAAAACTTAAAGCTTTTGCTAAGTATTGTACTTTTGTATTGCCGCTTAAATTTGCAGGTAGGTGACATTAAAATTGTGTAAGTAAAATTTACTTTTTTTGTTATTAGCATACGATTGAATATTGCTGAAAAATGTCTCTATAATAGTAACAAATGGGCCTATAATTTTGTGAGGACTATTTCGAAGACTTCGATGAGAAAGCTGCGAAAGTAAGAGACTTCAAGTAGTGTTAGGTATAAATTAGAAATCTTTCATGACTGGAAACGCTGAGCACGTGTTAAAATTCTCCGCTATTTCTGACATCGTATCCCGTATAAATGTTTACAATCGAGATTGGCGGCCTCAGGAAGCAAACCACTCCAACGTCCGTAGCTCTGGTTCGCTCTTGCTGTTTACACGGCTGTGTTTAGAAACACTGCGTAAACCCTAGACTGGGTGGTAGCCAAGTTACCAGGTAAACAAACCCACAAGCCTAGATAACAGTTACTTTCCCGAATATTTTCAAAATGTGTAAATCATTATTGTAAATGAAATAATACTCTTAAGGTAATCAATATTGTTTAAAATGACAAAAACCGATTTATTGTAACAATATGCACTATACGATGTATTACGTTATTTAGACCAAACTATTTAAGCACAAAGAAATATTTCTCATTCATAGTTACGGACTCTAAAGTGGTTAAACACATCTGAGTGGTTAAACTGATATTGGAAGCTAGAAACCAAATACAATCAAACCTAAATCTGGGATGGTTCGTGGTTTGTGTCACTTATTAAATTGCACGTCCCTTAATTTTTGCCATTGATAATTATTGTCAGTAATCAATTATCTGGGCTAAAGAAACATTTGGTCTTAGTCAATTACAAGTACTCTCGACATCTGACTTATCCTGCACTCTTAATGCATCTAACTCGATTTAAAAGAAGTGTGAGTCGGCATCTTAAATAGGGATAAAGTAAGAGATACTGTTAAGTAATAAAAGTTATGCAATTTTTCTAATTTTAATTCTGAGGAAAATTACCGTTGTCAAAGATAATCTAATAATATTAGAAATTTTTCAATTATATTAAGAATGTTTAAATTTGATTTAATGTAACCAACTGAGGGTGGATCGAAAAACAAATTTTAATAACAAGAAAATATGTCACAAGGTAATGATACAGTTATTGACGCTGCAAAACAATACTTACAATTCTGTTGTCAAAGCAGGGGTAACTGAGTCCGAGGTGGCAAACAACACGTTTACTTTGCCATAACATAAAAACCGAGGCTGAAGGCCTAGTTTTGGGCAATAATGAATCATGCTTGTGATAGCTAACTCTTTTCATGGGATTATGTGTTTTTTGACAAAGTTTTAACTTTCTCAGGTACCTTGGGTTTCCCTCATAATTATTAAAATTGCGTTTTCAAAAATACTTCTAATCCAATGCGATCTCGACGAATATTCAAAATAACAATGTAAAGTTAGAGTAAACTGTGGGCGTTTTTTGTCATTTTGAAAAAACAACACATTAACTTAGGAAGGAAATATTCATAAGAAATTGTGAAAGCATCTGAATAGACCAAAAATTAAGTGAAAGACTAGTAAAATTTAAGTTTCCATATTTAATATACAAATTTAACGAATTTTTTATGACAGGTCGTTTAATTTTTCAAAGTGTTCAGTTCTTGTGAAGCTGGAAATTTTTTAAGTGTGTTTTGTCTTCGTCTGCCCACCCGTCTCTCTCTCTCTCTCGGTCTCGTTGTGGTCATTTGGTAAACGCATTATATTTGAATTAGTTCATTGAAAATTTGACAGACAAAGGAAGAAAAATTAGTTTTGTTAATTTTGATTGTTATTTTGGAAATTCCTTTCTATTCTAATATAATTAGAAGTTAGAATGAAACATGTGAGCTAGGATGTGCCCTCCCACCTCAAAACATGTAAGGTAGCGTTTTAACTATAACAGTAAACCTTCTTCTGGCATAACACCATTATCTGAAAAAGTACCAATAAAGTTTCTTCTCTAAAGATTATTCCTCAATAGTATAAGCGTTCAAAAAAAATATGTATTGCTTAGTATTTTAGTTACCAATTAGAGAATATTGTGATAAATTGTAATATAATTAAATATGCTTATAAATAGAAAAATGTTTTATGCTACCTTGGGCTCCGTTAGTTATCCTTCTTATTCATGTATACTTGGTCGGTTTCGAGGTGTTAAAACTCTCATTATCAGGCTCCAAAAAAACAAAAACAAAAATATTTTCATTAAAAGAAGATTATAAAAAATTTAAAAGCATAATATAAAATGATCACGGATACAACACACATAAAGTTTAACATATAACATGGGACATAATTTAATTTTGCCAAACGAAAATCATGTGCGGTTATTTCCGGAACGAACTAATCTCTGTTCCATGTGAAATATTGCAAACTTAATATCTGTGTTGTGGCCGTGGCAATGCACCGTTTATGAACTTTTACGATCTCTTTTGAGTGAAAACATTGTTATTGGACCTAACCTAACCTAACCTGGTGAGCATTTAACACCTCAAAACCGGACGCCTGTACGCAGGAATATATAAAGGATCACTGACGGAAACAATAAAATAACATTAACCATTTTTCTATTCTTACAAGTAATCTAGGGTCTAAATTCATACATTGTATTTTAAAATAATTTAAAATTCGACCTCAGTTTACTTTCAATGACCCACTTATTTTTTAAAATATCCAAATTTTAAATAAAAGTGTTGAAGCAATTTTTGATTTATTTTTATTTTTCATAGTTTTAGGGGATGGTTACTCTTAAAAATCAAAGATATTTAAAAATCCCTGGAGATCCCGAGGATTAGTAACTCCATACCAGATTTAATCCAAATTGGCCCATTGTGGAAGGTATGTACACAGGAGACCTGTATACATATGCCTGCATACATATGGTATACATCCATATAGACAGACATGAAATAAATTATTGTTGGGATTCAGGGAGCACCAAAACAAATATCTCCTCCGGTAACTCAAATTCGGAAATTTGGTCAAAAACAAAACTTTCTCTATATACTATATAAGGGGGGGAATTTGAACTTTTTGAAACATAGGAATCTTAGTTTTAAATAACTCTTATTAAATTTGGAAGATACGATTGTCAACAATAACCAAAGCTTGTAATTATGCAGTCAAGTAAGAGTCGAAGTTACCCATAAAGTGTAAACTCCAATTTTATAAGTAATAACATGTATCCATCCTCAATAAAAACTTATTGTCATTATGCCATTGTCTTTCATGCAAATGACACCTGTAGTAACACGAGCAAAGGCGATCTACACTCTCGCAATCATCTTCGCTAGCCTAGACCTAGGCTACAGTGCGGAGGAGGCATTATATAAGCCAACTTGTGCAGTACAGTACAAACTAAACTTATTTGCGTTTTATGCTGGCTTTAAAACTTCGTTTATAACCCTGAAACATAAAAATAGTAAAATAACTACTACTGCTAGGAGTTATGGGATTGGTTCATCTCTCTTATGATGTAATACAAATATATGTTCAAATTAACTGTGAAACGTTCGCACCAGTTGAGGCGTTTGGGAAACAAGGTCTTTGATACGAATTTACATATATTCGTTTTCAAGTTAACGGTAGGTGATAATTAATTAATGAACTACGTCAAATGGGAGAACTGTCTATTTATAAGGTTTTCATTTTTGGGTACTATTTAGGAGGGGGGGGGGTTATTTTTTGGGTATACAACTTTTAGCAATTGAATTAATTGTCTTTCTTTTTGGGATCTTGGTTATTAACATTCCAAGATTTCCGATTCGATCTATAATATGGTAATTAAAATTATATTTGTAATACACGAAAGTTAATTAGAAAGAAAATTACACAATGTTCTCCTTAAACTTTATCACTCGACCTGAATGTTAAGACAGTCCTGAAATTGTTACACTTTATTACTATACAGAGTGTCACAAAAATGCGGAGCGTGCTATGCAGAACCGGATTTTACATAAAAAATCAAGTCGAAAATGTTAAGTAATATTTTTTTTCGATTTTGGCTTAGTTTAACCGTAATCCGCCAATTTGTATTTTTTTATAATTAATAATTCAAATCCCTTGGAGATATTTGTATGAAACTTAGTATAAACTTTAAGTTTTGTGTTATTACAATTTTTCAAAAATATTTGTTGTCAAGCTTATCAAATTTCAAAATGGCGGCCATTTAAAGAATTCAAAGTCAAATTCCCTGAAAACTAGCAGCGAAAACAAAATTTTACAACACATAAAATTTAAAGCTCTTTTTAATCCAAATCCAATGACATTTTGGTTGAAAAAATCGATTCATAAATAAAAAAGTTATAGAAATTTTGTATAATAAATTTCAAAATGGCGGCCATTAAAAAATGTCATAGTCAAATTCCCCAATGCACTTGACCATCTAATTACATGTGCTTTAAATTTGATGTTTTGTGAAATTTTGTTTTAGTTGCTATTTTTCATGGAATTTGACTTTGAAATTTTTTAAATTGCCGCCATTTTGAAATTTATTGTAAAAATTGCCATAACTTTCTTATTTATTAATTGATTTTTACAATCAAAGTTTTATAGGATTTGAATTAAAAATAGCTTTAAATTTGTTGTTTTGTAAACTTTTGTTTTAGCAGCTAGTTTCCATGGAATTTGACTTTGAAATCTTTAAATGGACGCCATTTTGAAATTTGATAAGTTTGACAAAAAATATTTTTGGACATTTTTAATAACATAAAACTTAAAGTTTATACAAAGTTTCATAGAAATATCTCAACGGGGTTTTGAATTATTAATTTGTTTAAAAAAATACAAAATGGCGGACTATGGCTAAACTAAACCAAAATCGAAAAAATGTTACTTCACATTTTCGACTTGTTTTTGTATGTAGAATCTGGTTCTGTACAACACGCGGCACATTTTTGTGACACCCTGTATAATAAATTCCAGTAAAATAAAACTTGTAAACCTTCAAAGAGATTTCTTATCTTTTAGTTTATCAGACCATCCAGCCCCAATTTTCTTTCAGAGATTAAACCTGACACATGTCTCCTTTAAAATTAATTTACATTCAAATTAATGAATTTTATCACTTACTAGCAGTTACCCGGCGCGCGTTGCTGCGCCCAAAACTTTGTTTTTTTTAATTACAGCTGTTAATTAATTACAGCTGTTAATTTTGTAAACACTAAATTTCTAAAACCTGACACTGTACCCTTGTATGCCCTCTGGGTCGGAGCCCTTTGGACAGATTTGCACCAAACTTCACACAAACCATCCTTAAATAATGCTTAATAATGCCTGAAAGTTTCATTACAATCTGTCGAGTGGTTTCGTAGTCCATAGGATACATACATATATACATACATATATATATATATATATACATTCATATATATATATATATTCATATATATATACATACATACATACATACTTCCTCTTTTATAGATATAGATGACATGCATTTAAACATTTAGGGGCTCATCCCCTCTCAAACTATCGTAAAAGTGTTGACAATATAGGTACTGTATCACTTTTTTGTTTTTCACCAACGGTGAAATTAGTCAGTCAAATGCTAAACATTGTAAATTCATAGGACAACCCCCAAAATTCAGCGGAATAATTAGCTAACATATGTAAGAGGGTACCTAAATTGCGAACTTATCTGTTAGAGAAATGTAGCCTACTGCTACAAATTTCCACTTTCAAAACGGCGCAGCGCAGCGTAAGTCTGAGGTAGCTTATTACAAGACCGAAGGCCAAAATTTACTGTGTAATGTTTACAAGTCTTAGTGATCAAATGTCCTCATTTTATTAATCATCACATTAAATACAAAAATTCTTTCCAAGTTTACTAACCTGTATATCTCATTCTACATAATTGACATGTTGAATGTTTACGTTGTTTTATGCACATTCTGTAGATATGAAGTCATCGCATTAGAAATAATAATAATGATTTCGACGTTTCTGGTCAAAAATGAGTAAAAGATGAGTTTTTTGGCCGTATGATGAAAGGACATTTTGCATTTTCATTTTAAAGCTTTTGCACCTCAAGGACAACGGTTACTTTAAATGCTATGTAATTTCATCGTAAAATTTATCACTTTAAAATGTATTATTCTTTGCATTTCCAAGCGAAACTATTCTGCACACAAATATATAAATATTCAGATTTATTTTTCGATGTATTGTGCAATATTATCATGTAATAAATACTTTTGAGATCCTTAATAAGTTCCCGGTAAATAATTTTGGAGTTTTATCATGGTTATTTCGGTTCACCTTAATTTGTTTTACTCAACATTAAGAGGGGCCTTCTCCCATAAGGTCAATGTTAACTTTCAAATCCCGTCCCTTATCAACGGATTATTCAAATCTTTGATTAATGGCTCATTTTAAAGAGGAAAATATATACCTAGCAATTTCATCGAGCAGATTTGTTATACCGGTATCACAAATAATAGTTCAGTAATATTCCAAAGTGTTTAATATTTGCGACTTTTGGTATAGATTAAATATTTGTGGCATCGATATTCTGCCCACTGAATTCACTAGGTACATTTTTGCTCTATAAAATGATCCATAAATTAACAAGTTCGGATTATCCGTTGAGGAGTGACGGGTTTTGAAAGTTAACATTGGTCTGGTAGGGGGCTAGAGCTCCTCTTAAAAAATTGCATTGTGACTTCTACGTAATATTTGTAGGGATTATATCTAACATACAATAATAATACCCCCGTCGCAGCAAACCTGCATACTCAGCGAATTTCCAATGAATATATAACATAACACATTAAAACACTCAACAGGATTCATAAGAAATGTATTCACAAACAAGCGATATTAAAAATATTAATTATTCTCCAAAGAATAACATTGGGGATGAGTACGCAGGTTTGCTGCAACAAGGAACACAAAATAATGGGTTTTTATGCAAATATCAATAAAACTCATCTTAGTGAAGTCACATACCAAGTTTCATCCATATACATTCATAAATAAGCGATATATAACATTTTAAGTATTTTCCATAAGAATAACATGGGGACCAAGTACCTAGGTTTGCTGCTACAGGAACCATAGGCGAAACATTGTTTTTTTGTGCAAACAACAATAAACCACAACCAGATCAAGCCATATACCAAATTTCGTCAGTTTATGTTCATAAATAAGCAAGGTATACAATTTTTCTTTTTCTCCATAAGAATAACATTTGACAACGTACTGTGTTTAGCACTTTCAATATCTCGGTAACCAATTGACGTAGAGCAATGATCAAAATACCAAATTGTTTGTTTTTTAAGCTGAATTCAATGGTATAAATTAAAATTTTATTTAAATTAAAATTACATGTGAAAATCCCAAAAACACATTTTTGGGGTACAAAACCCCCCAAAAACCCCCCTTCGGATGGTGCGATTCATCTAGTTTTTGAACTCGTTCAAATAAATGGTACTTTACACATTTGTACCAAATTTCATTAAGATCGGACCTTTTTTACGAGAGTTATCTTGCTTACGGACACATATATATATATATATATATATATTTATTTATACATATATAAAAATTTGAACGAACGGTGTTTTTGGCATCTGGGGACCTCAAAATGAAAAGTTATCATGGTCTCGGGCTTAAGTCTTACCATGAGACCTACGGTAATAGCTTCTTCCCTATAGGGGAAATTCGCTAAAAAGAGTGATTTCAGCACCGCATTATAACATAACTTCCACCCCACGGCCAGGTATTAATTAGCCGTCCAGCAACATTACACCCCATAAAGAGTTGGGCGAGGAGTTGCAAGTATTTTCGCGCCGTCCTTGGGCTATTTCGAGGGGGCGGGGGGAGGTGTCACTTTTCGGGTCGCGAGTTGACCCCCGGTAGGCCATTGTAGCTAGTAGACTCCGCTCGCCGCGCCGCTCCGACACACGCGCCTCCCGCGACTACCCAGGTAACCTGCTCGACCGAGTGACATTCGCAGTACCTAGTCTGCTGAATAGGGGAAATTTAATCCAGTAGAAACGTTACTCATTTTCTATACAACGGTTTAAACACAATTTTCACTAATTTTTCAGTTGTTCGTGGCAAAAAAGCAAAAGTTGTTACGATTTAACAAATTAAGCTAGGCCTTTTGGTTCTGTTTATTCATCTGATTTCAAATTTTAAATACAACAGCACAACCTTTAGACTTAAAATGGTTTTAAATGTTTCTAAATGTTAATTATACCTATGATGTTAATTATATTTGTGTGGTTTTATTCAATAACAGATAGTTTTCCTTAGAACCTAAATGGGTCTCACACTTTCCTCAAAAGTGTGCTACAAGAATGTTCTTAGATGTGAAAAATTAATTAATTATATAATATTAATTAATGCTGCTGTTTCTTAACTAAACTCAGAATTCCGTTCCACCGATTTTCATAACACCATAGTGAAGTTTCGTGTTATTTGCAATCATCAGAAATTAATCATGCCTTGTTATATTAGTATAGGAACAACTATTTAAACAATTCTGGAATATAATTAACAAGTAGCATGACAGACTGTCTGTTTAACAACTTATTTTTCGCTGAAAACTCGTACACATTTTTGCACTGATGGCCATTTTATTATTTTTGTAATAATGTTTTTTAATATACTTTTTATTAGAAAATTAATATACGTAGCTTCAAAAAGAAAGTCTAGATCAGTAAATGGATTTATGTATAGATGCATGTTAAATTTGTATATTTGACCTTATCATTATCAGAATAGAGTTTTTGAATATTTTCTACAGGAATTTACAATGATATATACATAATTAGTCAAACTCATTAAACTATCTACATTGTAAATAAAAAATCGAATATGAATAAAAAGAAAATATATTTAATATCTGGATATTAAAATGATTTAAACTTTTGTAAAATATTGGTTCTATTACTATTTATTTGGAGACATGGCTAATGAAATACAAATCCTTTTATTGAATCTGGTTTTGTAAATTTGGCTTGGATCAATAATATTACTACTGAAGCAGACATTCTGTGGGAGAAAACATTTAAGGACTTTACAAGTTTCTTCTCCTAATTCCAGTAATATTTGAATATGTTTATTATTATTTTGTTCACCCTGTTATATTTCAGCAATCCATCTGTGGCTGTGGCTAAGGTTTCAAACAAGTGGTTTTTGGTTACTATTAAAATGATAATATTAGGAAAGTCAAAACAATTTGATTTTTAATTAGAAGGAACTCCATTGGAATTCGAATCTGTTTTCACTGAAATGCCCGGTTACGTAAATTAATTTGCTGAATCTTTAGAGGGTTGTAATAAACGCAAATACAGTAGGTTTAAGGAGTGTCGATTTTAGGATTCCTTAAAGCTTCTATTGACTTGCAACATTTTAAGCAGGAATAAATAAAGACTCATAGAGAATACAAGTTCAACAATAATATTCCAGAACAATTATTCAAACAAATTGTACATTTTCATAACCATTATGTTACAAACGTTTAAAATTTACCGACATATCTAAGCTCTTCCCACTGTACGGCACCCGGGCGCAGTCTCCCGGGCTGCCACAAATAACGCGGGCAACCTTCACGCCAAAAATAGCGCGGGACCGCGGCACCCACAACCCAAGATGGCGCCCGCGTAGGGTTACATGCCTTCGCGTCAGTGGTGCCAACCAATCTGGTTGATAAACCGAAAACATTAACCTCTTTTACAGACTATAATTAAATATCAGAAGATCAGAGCAAGTTGTATTTTTGTGGCTCTAAAACGTCGATATAAAGTAGAAAATAGTAAAGTAATAATAATAAAACATGTTTAAGTCGTTTTTATACATTGCCACTCAAATTAATGTCGCTGAAACAGATGATTTACAACACTCCCATAAACTCAACCAAAGTTAAAGTTAATGAGAATAGAAGATTCTTAGAGCTTTATATTCCGTTCAGAATTGGTATTTTGGAAATGTTATTCTGTAGCTACGTAAAAATTACTACATGTATATATTTTAACTTTCCCAAGTTACTCAACAGTGCATACTGTTATGTCAAATGTATACAAGTTCATACTAAGCCTGCAGCCGCAATATTTGAGGGTAATAGAGGCTTGTAGAGGGGCTACACGGGGAAATGCTTTTAAAATCTTAAAAATGTCAAAGGGGTTCAATCCCCACCCACTGTAGGCTTGTTCCGATTCAATTTAACTTGGTCTTAAATTTTGTTCAAATTTGACAACATTGGCTAAAATTTAATTGTGTCATGGTTATTATACATGGATGGATATTTATAGTAAACGTTAAAGTAATAAGTGGAAAATTAGCATATTTTCACTATAAACAACAGCATATGAATTAGTTATGACAAAAACTCTTCATGGAATATAAGTTCAATAATTTTTGTCTAAAAACCAAAATTGAGTAGAACATTAAAAAAAATATCTGTGAAATTATTTTTGTATTATTTTGTTATAGCGTTAAAGTAGAAATTAGAAACTAAGAACACCCCCTTCCCCAATTTAAATAGACACAATTGTGGAATTTATTCTCTAAGTTAAAATTAAGGGTCATAAATAGAATATTAAAATCCTGCTAGCTGGCTGCAATATTTAGGCAAGCGTTTGTTATTGATTTAGGTTTTAAAAGGGACATGCTGTTAATATCTTAGGGTAGCAGCACATTTAATGGTATCATAAAGAAGTAGGATTGGTGTTCTCGGAATTACAGGGCTGGACCTATTAAGAATAACACAAGTTAATTTCTAAAAGAGTGCTAACACACAAAAGTAAACTCCCTCACTTATCTTTCTTAGACCGCTTTCCCCAACTACAGTTTAAATTAAACTTTGGTTTAAACGCAGGTTTATGGGAAACACTGCTTTCCCAATGTATTATGGATAGTTTAAACCTGGTTTATGTTGAATCTAAAGAGAACACTGTTTAATGATTGTATTCTATGACACATAATCTTAAATCCTGTCTAGTAAATATTTGTTTCCAGTTTAACTTAAGGTTAAACAAACAAACAAAATCATATGCAAATGTTGCCAATTTGATATTTCATGGATTAATCTAAACTGGTTGGATCACGTTTTGGGGAAAATGAACTGCGCTTTAATCTCAAATTCAAAATAACCCCAGGTTTAGTTTAAACTTGAGTCGGGGAAAGCGGCCCTTACTCATATTTTTAGTTAAAAACTTTCTTTGAAACTCTGTTTGATGTGAATTCAACAGCTTTTCTAAATTGTTGTCAATTTCTGTTCCAGGACCATCAAGGCAACGACACAAGACAGAAACAACATGCTTCTCAAACAACATTTGGACATGATTGGCAGAAACGAGCCCGTCCAGCGAAAAGCCAGGTTCTGGCAGTCATACGTCAGAGCACTGAAAGGTAACTGCTCCATACTTAGTTGACATTGCTTTATTTGAACATTTTAACAATCGTTTGTAATATGTTTTCCATCTGCTTCCCCTGAGAAAGATCTGTCGGGACAGACCTAATGAATGCTTTTGAGACAGCATTTAAACAACTGAAACAGTTTATATAACAATAAACAAAATAAACATAGATAAAATAATAAATTACTTATTTACTTCTGCAAGTAAAACTTTATTTAAGAGGAAAACATCAATATATACAAGAAAATTGTCAAAATTTATTAATTTCCATATTTTAAATGATTTTATTCAAGATCTTTATGATTTATTTGAGGAATACGATAAATGACATAATTTATATTATTACAACTATATATTATTTACTAAACTTATTATTATTTATATTATTTACTAAAATATTACAGTCATCATAAAACATTATTCATAAAGATATTTTTAAGTTATCTTACGAAAGCAGAACTAGTAAAGATTGAAAATAAATTAAGAGGACTACTTATGTATCTTAAAGATTTTTTTTAGCTTAATATTATCTTTAAGTATTCATAATGTTGTAAAATACAATTTTTGAATCATATTTAAGTCTACAATATATAACCACAATTACACAACTATTTCACTTAAAATGTAACTATAAAAATATGGATATCAATTCAAATTTTCAATATTTTATTTTATAGTAAAATATAGATATAGTAAAATATAGATATTCATAGTAAAATTTATATATCACAATTCTTTATTTTGTGCTTTTCTTATCATGTAAATGTTTTATGTTTTAATCAAACACTGAATCTTCATAGTTGGTAAGGAAAAAATAATAAGTAAAATATTTTGTATATATATATCGTAAAACCAAGCCTGTTGTAGATAGTAAAAAAACTGCACTTATTATTATAGAGAGGATAACACACTTAAGATTGTTTTTCTTTGGATAATTACTTTCATGAATATGACAAAAATCAAATTCTAATTCAATACACATATTGTTAACAGCTCCAAATATGATTTTCTAATTGGAGTCTCAATTTAAATTGTTATTTACTTATTATAGAAATGCTTTTGTATGTGTTCGTTTTTTCTATCCAACATAATATTTATTTTTTAGTGAAAACATATTTATAAGGATAGAGGATAGGATAGGACAGTAATAAAAAAATACCTTTGACTAAAACCGGTTTCAAAATTATTAAGAAAAAAAATTAATCTAAGCCTTTGTCAGTGATATCAAAATTACTCAACTTTTGTTAAAGACTACATTTTTAATTACATTATCAAGTCCACTGACCACTATAATTATTATTTATTTATCTTATGCAAATGAGAATAGGTATATTAAAAAATTATAGGAGGAATTAATTTTGATGTTAAAGTAGATTTACTATTATAAAAAGCTAATATTTTATTCAGACTGTTAATAGTATAAATAAAATACAATTACTTCTTCGGACATTCTAATTAAAAGGCTTTAATGTGTACAGGATTATATTGTTTAACAGGTAGGTACAGCTTTATTATGAGTTTGTTTATTTCATTATTTGATTTTGTAATTTATGTTTTTAAATAATGATTGTGTTCTAAACTATTCAAAGAGCACCTGCTTGAAGTAATAAAATGTAACAAATAAAAGTAGATAACATAACATTTTGTTTCACCATCACTGGATTTCTTATTGTACAACGATTTTCCTTTTTCTATATTTTAAATCACATATTATATTTTTAGGACACATGTTATGCGTATATCAAGGATAAATAAGGCTCCTATTTAAAAGTAAAATTAATGAAAATTGTTCATTAATAAATTATAGGGTTGAACTAATTTAGGGAGAGGCTGTTTCGTTAAGATGAAAAGTTAAAATCCTTTATAAGATACCTAGTGGGACAATATTTTGGATTAATTTTCTCAAGAAATATGGGTACATACAATAAACTACTTTATTTTATAAAAAAAAGAATTATCTGATAATAACACGCCATTAAAAACAAAAAAATACTGATAAATTTTGATTTTCTATTGACATAACGGTATCAAAAAAAAAAATAACTTCCCTAAAATAATTTTTTTTTTTTAATATAAAAGTATGGTAAAACATTAACGTCCTTGCAGAATAGAAGGATTCAGAGTATCAGAGGAAAACGTACAATTTGATTTCCTTTATTTTCTAAAGAGATAGCTACTGATCACTCATAATTAGTCCGACATCTTATTCATTTTAAGGGTTCTATTTAAAAATTAATTCTCCTCGTGGCACTTTGCATAGCGAACTTCAAAAGAAGGCCTCTCAAAATGATTTATTCAGTAAATAGAACAGAACCCATTTATAACCCACTGTAGAATAATTAGTCAAAATATACTCAGAAGGCTGTAGAGTTTTAATAGAATTTATTTTGAAACATTTTGTTGAGCTGGATCCTCAAACCACGCTACTATTTGGCAACTTAACTTGAATAGGTGTGGTTGACATCTTTGGCCTTATTTCTATTTGTAGAACACCCTCTGTGTAGTATATTTTACTGGTGGTCGAATATAGTACAAAACATGTAATCAAATATTCTCCATTCCACAGAACTTCAATCTGGAATCCAATACTGACCCAATTTTTAATCACTACATCCCCAGTATTTAATTCAATAAATAAAAAACGGTTTATATTTTACTTTGCAAGCATTCTGTTTCAAAGAACAGAATAAAATAAAATTGCAAATCATCTTAGTCTCAACATGATTGCTAATATTTAATATATCGTACTGAAAAATATTTGGAGATTTTTAATTGTTTCATATTTATTTATCTTCCAGTCATGTCATCTTCTGTATGGCAGATATACAATTCCAGTTTTATTGTAACGTTTATTAATAATGATAAATGTTTGGTTATTTCTGACTTGTAAATAAACTCATATTTGTACAAATATATCTGTAGTTATATAGAAATATTCTTAAATAAACAACCCATTGCTAGTCTGTTAAAGAAAAAAATAATATTTTAGAGACAACTTCTAGTTTGGGCTTAAAGAAGTTATAAAATTAAATTGGCTGTGTTAAATTCAGTTTAGTATAAACTCCAAATATCAGCGGCAATTAAAAAAGGACCTGCAAAACTTATTTTAAAAAACATGCATAAACATTCAAAATCAAAATTGTAAATATGAAAAAATAATGTTATGTTTAAGTAACAATAATGATTTGAAACTGGCTCGAGTAATATTTTTTTAAATGATTGGATTAACAAATTTGCTATTTTACCTACTTCAGGAGGAAACATAACCAATAGTTAAAAGGTCACGTTATATTATACATACTTAGTACTGTCAAACCTTAACGTGACGAGCCTCAATAAAACAAATTTGATTTAATGAATTTGTTAAAATCTCTTGGACATAGCCATACGACACAATGCAAATTATATCTATAAATTACGAATAAAACATGTTTAAAACCTCAATGTAAAAAATGTATGTTTACCCTAGCAAAAATAAACGTATCTCTGTATAACAACTTTTTAAATGTAGAACCTCTAAATAGTGAATTTAACCTTCATATAACAAACTGTCCACGTCTCAAACATAAATTCATGAAATCAGTCGTGTCTCAACTTGAATCCTCAGTCAGTGTATCAATTGCCGTGGGAAGTGCTTACACGAAATAACGAGTTGTGCAGTTCCGATGGCACCGACTGCAGGCAAATGAAAACGGGTGTGATAAGCGTTGACACCAAACGTAACCAACTGACGTAAAACAGTCCATATTATCTACAGTAAATCACAGCATTTTAACAATATTAAATTCAATTCAGTTTATTAATAAGGTTATTAAGTAAATTTGTTAACCTCTATGTAGAAAAATCTTAGCAAACATGTAACCTCAATTTAGCAAACCTCGTTGTATCAAATTCCTTGATATAACAAATTTTATATTCAGACCCGTCAGTTTCGTTGTGTCAACATTTGACTGTACTGCCCCCTTCAATTATACACTTTTTTGTAATAAATATTTTGTTTCCTGTATATATAAACAATGTTTTATTAGCATGGAAACGTGTTATCATTATTAAAATTACAATAAATATATTTACACTTTTTACCATATCTTTAAATGTTTCTTTTCTTTATAAGTAAGTGATTCTTCCCATTTGTCCATTACATTACCTTTCATACAATTCTTGAGGATATCGAGGTTTTCTTCTATTCTCTAAATTCAATTCATCTATATTTACAACTTGAATGCCAATTCAGTACTTATAGAGAACATAAGATAAAACCTCAATATCCTCAAGAAATGAGTGAAAGGAATTGTAATGAATACATGGCAAGAATTGTTTATTTATACATAAAATACAAATGAAAAGATGGGGTGAATTAATAAATGAACATCTAAACATTAACTGGGAGCATTCAGGAACTCATTTGTGGAACTTTCGGTAGTCAAAAGGATATAAGTAGGGTGCCATTTTGATTCTACGATTATTTCATTGGGCTTGATAATAGATAGAACAGATTGATATTGATTGCATCGTACCATATTTTACATATACTTACCGTCTTGCAGTTGATTACAGCATAAGTATAAATATATTTTGAAGTGTTGCAAGTAGTTTTTAGCGAATTTCCCCTATAGGGAAGAAGCTATTACCGTAGGTCTCATGGTAAGACTTAAGCCCGAGACCATGAAAACTTTTTGTTTTGATGTCCCCAGATGTCCAAAACACTATTCGTTCAAATTTATATATATGTATATATATATATATCTATATATATATATATATATATATATATATATATGTGTCCGTGAATGCGATAACTTGAGTAAAAAACGTCCGATTTCGATGAAATTTGGCTCAAATGTGTAAACTGACATTTATGACTTTAAGTTCGAAAACCAGAAAAATCGGACCATGGGAAGGGGGGTTTATGGGGGTTTTAAATTTTCCAAAAATCAGTTTTTTGCATTTTTTACCCTAAAATTTTTAAAACACTTAATTTTAGTTTAGACCATGTTATAGAGCTTAAAAAAACAAATAATATGGTATTTTGAATTATTAACCTAGGTTAAGTGGTTGCGGAAAAAATCCAAAAAACATGCTCATAAAATCTCCCATGTTAATCTTATGGGAAAAAGGTTTTTGGCTTTTCCTCAGTTAATTTTAGTTTAAACTTCACATTTTCTTTTACCAATCACTTCAGCTCCACAAAACAATCATTTTGGTGTTTAAATTGTGATTCTACGTCAAACCGTTGCAGAGATATTCAAAGTGCTAAACACAGTACGTTGTCCAATGTTATCCTTATGGAGAATAAATAAAATTGGATATCTTGATTATTTATTAATGTATATTGATGAAATTTGGTATGTGGCTTCATGTTGTACTGGTATATTGATAATTGCACAAAAAATAAATGTTTTGTTGATTGTCCCCGTAGCAGCTAACCTGCATACTCAGCCCTAATGCTATTCTTATGGAGAATAAGTAAAGTTTTATATCTCCCTTAATTATGAACATAAATTAATAAAACATGGTAAGTAGCTTCACCTGGTTCAGTTATATTGATAATTGCATACAAAATCATTTCTTATCTTCCTCGTTGCAGCAAACCTGCGTACTCAGTCCTAATGTTATTCTTATGGGGAATAAATAAAATGTAATAAATAACTTATTTATGAATGTATTTTTGTCAAAATTGGTGAGTGGCTTTATGTACTAGTGAGAAACATATCAATGCATTGGAAATTCGCTGAGTACGCAGGTTTGCTGCGACGGGGGGTATTTATTACATCCCACCATAAATATAATACATTTAATAATTCAGTGTTTTTATTTTTAGAACAAATGTGAGGAAACTTACTTTCTCAGTAAATCAAATATATATTTGTTTTCAGACAAAGCTTTTTTTACTCTACTATTTTGTTGTTTCATTTTCAACTGAACTATGACATACTCCCTGAAACTAAAAGGTGCGCTTGTAATTGATTACACCCCTCAAATGTTGACTGTACCATACTTTTATAGTTAGAGAATAGGTATTGCTGTGAGAATCACTCACTCCCACTTCTCTTTCTAGGCACAGACGACATGAAAGCTCCAGACCTCTCGCACTACAAAGCTCCCAGGAGTGTTTTCAGGCCACTGATCAGCGATTACCCGACGTGGCCGTCCAAGTCCATATACGATGACCCGATCCACGCGGGCGATCGCATCAATGCTCCCGGTTACCGATACCAACCGGTGTCGCGAGAAACTTACGGGATCTCCCCCCGCCCCATTTACGCCCATCACTTCTCCAGCCCCAGATTCGGCACGAGACTGTAGACCGAGACTCTTGGAACCGACATCTGCGAAAAGAACTGTTTGAGAGTCCGAGAACGAGAATCGAGGCGATCGGCTCTCGAGGGGGCGTCGCGTCCACCGAGGCTCACTGACAAAACACTACACTTCCGACCGAACAGTTTCAAATTCGCTCAAAATTTTAACCTAAATTCCCACAAAACGGAAAAAACAGTTCTTTTCGCGGATGGCCGATGGGACGTGCCGTAGTGTTTTGCTCGTGAGGCAGACAAGCTCGCTCGAAGCTCTGCGATTCTTGTTTGAACTGAAACCTTTCGATTCGAGTGCCGTCAGTTTTGTCTTGTGCCGTTACGATCGGAGCGAATGTGTGGATTGGAATGCCTGTGCAGAGTGGCTAACATCTATATTCGATATGTTATCTTTTGTAAGATATGCCATCTTTTCTATGGTTAATAAAAGTTACCATTCAACCTGTTTCAGAGTTGCGTTAACATGATTTATTTCATTAACACCTCTAAACACGATAATCGACTTGCAAATTGGTTTAATTACTTGTAAAGTTTGGTATTTTATATCTATTTTCTACTTTTGGTATAATGAAGTAATGGGGCTAGCTGGAGTCGAATCGGTAACTATTCTAAAATTACTACTTCAAATTAACAAAGTTGCAAAATCCCTCTGATTTTGATATTTTTTTCCTATTTATACAAGAAATTTCCATCTTTTTTCAATTATTTCTGATCATAGATTGGATTAGTTTTTATTTTTTTTTTTTCAATTGTTAAATTACAATTTTGCAACAACTTTACACACTCATATTGTAGACTCCGCCGGTCCAGTGCAAGTTCTTGGGCTAAGCATTCCCTAGCATTACTAAGACCTGTATATAGTGTGTGCTTGTGCTAATGCTAAGGAATGGCTAGCTAATGTGAACTCCCTTTAACAAACCTTCTCCTTCTCCTGTTGACTTAGAATTGAGTCTACATCCATTGCTTTACATTTAAGTGTCAATCGTATGTCATAGAATAAATACAACATAGAAGTGGCCATGGGGGATTACTTATTGTAATCTTATTATTAGGTAAGCAGTTAGGCAATGTTAAAATGGTGATTCTGTTTTATTTTAACCTAATTGGAGTAAACAAAATGTAATCAGATTTCAGTTGTTTGTAAATAAGCAGTCTAAGAACTTCAAAAAAATCTGTGTTAAAAAACTGTGTTCATTAAAAATTTCTTTATGAAATGTCAGTGTACTTCAACTGTCTGGTGTTCCCCTTCTGGGTTGTATTTACTCTATGGAAATATAACATACTGCCACATAAATCGGGATCAAGCTCAGACCAAATTTACCATCAACAACCATCAATATAGGGCAACCAAATTAAAAAAAGTTCAAGAAGTACCTGAAACTCAGTGAGAGCACTTTAAATTATATTTGAGGGTTAAAACACTTTCAGCAATAGGTAACATGTATATTGTTTCCCACGTATAAAATATTTTTTTAATGATTAAATGAGTTGCAGAAACATAGCACAAATAGTTTCTGAAATCGCATACATAGCACAGTTATTATAAATATTATATAGCAGAAAATATAACATTCATAAATTAGTACTGATTGACATTCAAATTAGGGATAACTATTTTTATATCCATAAGAGGTGAAATGCAATGACTTATTTGTATAGTTCAAATAAAAAACCAAACTTAAATGTACAAAAGGTATTCTAATCAATACCCTGGAAAAACAGACAGCTAATACAAATTATTGAAAACACGAATGTAAAAAGTGTGTTTGTAAAAATGGAGACCTGTAAATGTAGAATAAAAACAATACATTTTTTTCATTCCACATTTAGATAATACTAGCTGTTACCCGGCAGACGTTGTCAAGCCTTTGACTATTATCAACTAAAACCAATATCACCAAGATCACCTGTTGAAGTAAACATGTCCATTAGCTTTTATGTAAACAACAATATCTCTCCATAAGGTTTATATGGGAACCCTTTTGGGCCTCTTGGGAAGAACCCAATTGAGTTAGGATGAAATGGATGGCTTAAAAACCTTCTCTGTGAAATTTTACACATATATATATATATATATATATATATACACCAAGTTTCATGACAAACGGTCCAACGGTGTCCGAGTCCATAAACTTCAAATATATACAAACAAACCAACATCCTTTTTTATAAACATAGATATGTTTGTGTTTATTTTAGGATATACAACAATGTATATTAATGCAAGAAAATTAGAAAATATGTGTTTTTGTTTCTTTTAGGATATACAACAGTGTATATTAATGCAAGCAAAATTAATCTTTTCATTTTAAACTACTTATTTACACATACAACTCTATTTTAAATTATACAAATTTTTCTCCACGACTCTATAAATGAGGAAAGGAATAGCAATATCAGCTGATTTTGGTGGTTTTAAGTATTTCAGTAGTATTTTATAGGGTTTTTGATTGAAAGAGGTGATTCAAGCTCTCTCTCAAGATCGAACATCCCTACATAGTTTGCAAAGTTCAGAGGACCAAGAACTTGGCCTGGTTTTAAATATTTGTCCAAAGAGAACAAGTATTATAATATTGTATTGTTTATCAAAAATATATTCAGTACTTAACATTTTTGAATAACAAAAAACAAATATACTTTTATAATGAGGAATAATTTTTATTTGTTATATTAATTAAAGAGAAAAAACTGTGTTTTAAATAATTAATGGTAAATCTATTTGAACGTTTATAAAACTGTCACCAATAACTAAATCTACATTAAATACAAATTAATTAATTACAAAAGTAGAATACCTATATATAATAAGAGTGAACGTCTCAAGATAGAAGAAGTAGAGGTACAACAAAACGATTCAACGAAGTTTCGGCCTACAAAACACATTCTAGGTATGTACACACATTTTGTTTTACTGCATGAGTGATGAAGTGGTTCTAATATGCACGGCTTACTAATTCAAACTCAACATCAAGAATAAATACAAGTTTCAAAGTTCTAAATATTTAAAAACTTTAAAAATAAAAAGCTTACTACAAATTATTTGTTTATTTGTTGGTCATTTTATGTTTCATATCAATCATTAAACAAAAGAAAAAATATCACCAAACTATACATCTAAAGCAGGAGTCATATTTTGAAATATTTCAAAACCATACCTAAATATTTTGTTGTGAATTTTCAAACCTATTTTTGGATTTATTAAAAATACAAAAATCGTAGCCAGAATAAACAAATTACGATTTGAATTAGCTATGTAAATTTACAAATTTACAATACAAAATATACAGTTTCTTTTGGTTCCTTAAGCTATCAGAGTTAACAATTTTCAAAACAATTCAAGAGAATAAAAACATAATAATTATTACCTAAAGTTGGGATAGCAACACAAAAACAGTGCTTTAAAAAAAGTAAATCATCACAATTTTATAAAACAAATATCTATTGAAATTACCAAGATAATATTGTTAAAGTGTTTAAAAAAACCTAAAATGCATAAAAAAATCATGTACATTAAAACAAATTTATATTCTAAAATTTGCTAATGAGAATGGCTTAATTTATTAGCATCATTTAATAATCGCTTGCTAACAATTCTATTTAAACCATCTAAGATAATTAACCAAATACCATCACCGTATGACTGATACAAAATTCGCGGGGAAAATGAAGTAGAAGCATTCACAAAAGTGGTACTTTCCTCCATAAATCCAACAATGGTGAAAAATAATCGTTATACAATCGGAAGCCGAGATATTTAGTCCAATACTGCATGGCCTGAAAGCCTCGCGCCTGGGATTCTTATTTATGTTTGTAACAATCTTCTGTCTTCTTTATTGTTATACAGGTTTCCTTGGGTGCAGTACAGCGGAAAATGTCGCCTCTTTTCTGATTGTTAACATGTTACAGAAAATGTGATGTGTTTCTTTCAAAGCCTACAGGTTTAAAATATTCAACTATCAAGCTTTGTTGTAAAAACAACTGTTATTGTTAGACAGCATTTATTTTTTTATAGTTTATTTTAATTTTATATTCATATTCTTTTATTATACCTTTAATTTTGATATAAAGTAAGTATAATGGTAAATAGCAACTTTAATGAATTAAATAGTACAATATTAAGCATACATAGAAAAACAACATTAAAGATCTTGATTGAATTAAAGTTTAAAAATCAATTTGTTCAAAGTTGCTTAGAAAATTCTTATAGAAGTTTAATTTAGTTCAACTATAAATCTAAATTTATCTTACTTCCTCATGTAAAAAATATTAAATTTGCATTGTTAAATGATGAAATCAAGTTATTTTTAATAATAAAGTGGATTTATATTACTGGGTAAAGTATTACAAAGTCTTTAAATGTTTACAGTGGTATCTGTAAACAACTTTTTTACTGTCCATTAGTTGTGGGGCTTTAAATATATGTTTAGTTTACTTGTTGAACCTGTAAATAATATAACAATACTGTATGAAAGAGTATTAGTTATTTTTCAAAGTGAATTGCAAAATAGTTTTGTGATGAAAAATTAAATAGTATGAAATAATAGTTATATTACATTATCCTTTATAATAATTGGCATGCTCTATCATACCTACTGTACAGTCTTAATTAATAAAGAGAAATACTGTTACAATAATTTAATACAACAATAAATCTATGTAACTTTTCGTTGCATGTTTCAGGTTTGAAAATTAAAGTGTTTGATAAATGTTAAACACTCTGTTTCAGTTCTCATTAATGTGGCTTTTCCCTTTATGTGTTCTAAGTAGTAACTTATCTCCTGTTTTCATTAGCTTAGCCCGAGTTATCGCATGTCACTTATGACAGAGCTACATGTTTGATTTTTGCTTAACTTTGTGGTGTCATGTTTGAAAATGTCTAAGAGTTAAGGATCTCTTATAATTAAAATAGAATCATTGTGAACAGAAAAAATTTAACTGTACAAAATAATTGTGAAGTATATTAATTGACAAAGTAAAACAGCAATAAGAAATCTAGGACATTTTAGAGCTGATAGGAAACAATTCTCTCAGTTGTATCATATATTTTAAATAAATACAACTACACTCCTATACCTTGAGAGGTCAAATTTTTTTTGTTTATCGGGTAAAAACTTAAAAAATAATTAGTAAAATTATTGGCTTGTAGGGGCTACATCCTCTAACCTTTTTTTATGATATGATCATTCGTAAACATGTAGATGCTTAAATCACATGTGGAAATTTTATTAAAGGTGACACTTGCCCATTTATTATTTTATATTTCAATTAGATTACTTTATATATATGTATATATATATATATAATATAAATTCAGAAGATTTTCTTATGGAGACAATTTGTCATTATTTCTGGCTTATTTCTGTCTTACTTGTTAGTTTAGAAGGATTTTTGTTCAAGATTCAAGATATTTATTTCCAATATTATACAATTTTACAATATTTACAACAATAGTTATTGTGCAGTGAACTAGGTTTTTAGGCCAAGACTAATTTAGACGGTTGAAGTGTAAGATTAAAGTTATTTTCCTTATGGTTTTTGAAAATTAAATAGTTTTTTCTCAGTCCTCAGGGCTTTGCCCCACTGGCCCTCGAAGATCCCGAGTTATTCTTTTGGAAGAAAAACATATTTCATCTGAGTCATATAAATTGTATTTTAATTAATTTCATTGAAATCAAATCAAATTCTTTATTGACACAATAAACGTTACATAAATTGCTACATGCAGTGACAGGTGTCTCGTTAATGTAGACATGATAAAATTTAAATATACAAGTTTTTATAAGAAATATTTACCTGCAGACAGTCACTGTGTTGTTAACATTAAGTTTGTACTGAATTTTATTTTATATTAGAGATATACCCGTGGGGAGAACAGATGACAGGCTAGTTTTAAATTAAAACTACTATTTTTCTAAAGCACCTTGCGTGAATATAATTAATTTGAGCCATCTTCCATCATCTTGCAATTTATAAAAAATCCATATATTTTATTTCAAAATCTCCCGTACATGATCAGATGTATTGATATTTTTGGTCTTAGATGATGTTGTTTACAGGCCCACTGAAAATATATAACTTGATTAATTCTTTATTTATCTACTGTTTAAAATAGATTTTGAAATAAGCAATTTGTTTTTACACAAATTTTAGTATTTAGTGTCTTCAGGCACAATTGCAATGACACACAATGAACATTCTCCTTAAAAATATTGTGCATTTTAGCAAAATATGTAAGGGAGAAATTCAAACAAACTTTCAAGATATTAACTAAGGTAAATACAGATAATAAGATGTTATTTATTACCTACACTTTATTTTGACAATGAGGTAAACATAGTAAGGCTTCAAAAACTTCAAAATTATCTTTGATACTTTGCCAGAGAAAATTTCAAAAACACCAAGATTTACCACAAATTGTTGTCATAAAATTTGTAAACTTCAGACATTACATATTATTAATGTTACATTTCAGAGGAAAGTTAGTTTTATGAGGAATGTTTTTGGATACTCAAAACTTATTGTCTCTTGTCTATTGTCTTAGTTGTGGTCTTTAGTATGGATTGTGCTTTTCCTTTTTATTTTACACATTAAATTTGTGTAAATGCAGGAAAAACAAAGTTATTAGTATTTTTCTAAAACACCAGTAATTCGAGTATAGAACAAATTTAAAACTAACTAACCAGTAAGAGGATTAATATTGTCTCACTAATAATAATTTGTATTATAGAAAAACAATTTTAACAGATTTGTATTGTTACACTTATTTTGGCATAAATTTCTCTGTCGCGCTTTAAATATCCAAGTTAACCAAGACTATTGTTTACTGAAAACGTTTGAGAATGAGATAAGCGATCGCTTTGAAGAAGGTTATAGGACTTTTCCATTAACAGTAAATGTCCCGATATTTACTCTGAGGCACTGTGGGATAGCCAAACTAGCTTTAGAAGATCTAAAAAAAAAGAACAGCCAGCAGCGCCCCTTCTCTCTCATATTGCTTGAATGTGAATGTGGTGAAGTGGACCATTATCCAAACCTTTGTAAGATAAATAAAAAAGTTAACAAGTAATCTCTCACTCTTCTTCAGAGCAATCCCTCTTTTCATCTTGAGTGTTCTTGGGATTTAAAAAAAATTCTCTGAATTTTATTTCCACGCACAAATTAAAGTTATATTGTAAAAATATATTTCAAAAATAATATGATTGTTATTATTAAGATACCTAGTATCTGACTCAAGGTTTCTAAGTCAAATCAAGAAAACAAAATTGTAGCTAGATCCTGTCATGAAACAGTGGTTATTCCTCTTTCTACTTCCAGACGAACCAGAATACTTGGCGGAGAACGAATGGGACGCTCACGCGCGGCGGCTGGAGGCGATCGACGAGCTGCTGCCCCTCAAGTACCGCTACCCCCACTACTACCGCCCCAGCTCCGCCCGCTCATCTAGTGTGCCGCCCCCACCCCGCTCCTCCTCCGTGCCGCCCGCCACTCTCAGAGCGTTGTCTCGGGCTCGATCCACCACCCCTGCGCCGCCCCACCTCCGGGACATCGTAGAAGAGAAGCCCTTCACGACATCCCCCATCTACAGTTACACCGGTAATGTCGACATCGGTGACTTCAAGTTTCCGCACCACTCTACCGCATTCTACTCCTATGCCGGCAATGTCCTGTCCTCCTACCTGACTAGCTACCTGGTCTACAAACACTTACACTACTACAACCAGCCAGGTTCGACCTTGTGGGACATGCGTCATTCAGTGGCCTCTGCTGTTGTGCACCACTAAACCATTGTATATATCATCGTTTCTCGCTGATGCTGTTAACTCGTGTGATATTGGAGCAATACTTTTAGGTTGTTCATATTACATATGGGTGTAGTACTTTTTACTAAAATAAAGTTTGTAAAATTTCAGAGAATAATTTGACGGCTTATTTAACTAACTATACAACATTGAATTTAATTCATCAGGTCACAGAAAAAGTGATGATACAAAACGTTTGATGTATAAAACAACTAAATAAACAGTCCAATAATAAAAGTCACAGGTGGATGAGTTATTTGATATCTATGGTGGCAACGGCATAGGCTTCTTCTAGAAACATTTCCATAAGTTGGAACCAGTCCCAAGCAGAAAAATGTAGTTTCTTCAGATATAAATCACCTTCTTTCTTCCCCTAGAATTTTTGGATTTAATCTCCTACAACTCCCACTTACCTATTTAACAAAACCCTTTGTGATTAACCCTACCCCACTAAAACCTTATAAATTTCCTTTCAATGATTATTTCGAGCCTTATTGAAAAGACTGCTGCACTTTACACTAACCACGCCCACTGTCCATTAACTATCAAGTGCTTTAAAGTGCTTATGCCTCCCTTTATTTACTTATTATTTGCACATAACATTTTATTTAGTGATAAATTTAATCTAAGATACATATTATGCACTTTATGCTTGTTGATGAAAAAGTTTCATCGTGAATGAATTACTCATAATCAAAGTAAAATCAAAGTGATTCAAAGAGCTAACTGTGATGTGTTATGAATGGGAAATATAAAAAAAAACTATTAAGAACTGTTGTCTATGGATTGGGTCGACATTTAAGGCCAAAAACTGAGCGAGTCTTCTTCTTCCTTCGACTCTGCATTCTCAAAAGCAGTGACTTCCTATTCGAAGTCTTCCTCCAGTAGCTCCAGTGCCGTCACTAAGAGGACCACTTCCTACATCCCGGTCAGATCTACCAGAATTAACTCTGAAATTATCCATGCCTACCTGGGCCGCAATGATGTCTACAACTGGCCAGGTTGGTTGCTACGATAGCTGGTGTGTGCATGCGGCTGTGCATTCGACAGCGGGTTTTGGTTGGAACTCGGAGCTCAGTACTTAGTCGAGACAAAGTAGAAGATCACAGCCAGTGTCAAGTGTGAAATTACATCCCATTCATGACTTGATAACCGTAGAAGGTGTATTCTCAAAAAAACATCATTAAATGTGTTTTGTTGTTTGTTTTGTGTTTAGAAAAATATATAAAGGTCCTTTGACGTGGTGAATACTTATAAAAAAATACTTGTAACCTGCTTATTCTGAAATTTATTGAGACTTTTTTATATAAACATCAGTGGGAAAAACCTTTGTAAATACCTTAAACATATCTTCTATCAAAGAAACTCACATGGTGTCCACAGTTATAACTTGATATTTCATTACCATAAACCTGTTTTTATCTTAAATAGTCACACTTATTCCTTTCTTCAAAATTAAAATTAAACTTATTCCTGATTGAACATTTTGCCTTTTTCTAATAGTTATAAATTTACCTCCTTAATCCTAATCTTTGAAACTTTATTGTATTCACAAGTACATAATAATAATAATAATATTTATTCCGTGACAATGTTTTACAATGTATTGGAATTTACAACAAGTTCATTTATGAGGAACTCTTTTAACCAGATAAGGTACGCCTGAGTCCTATCTTTCACTTCCTGGCGGGGTACGGTCCTTTTTTTGGGTCTTCTTCAACCAACAGAGAGATTAAATGCCCAACATTGTTAAAAAGAGGAATCGAGACAGGAATGAGAAGAACAATATAGTGAAGAAATTCCAAATAACCATAACCATAACATTAACATTTAGTTACAAATATCAGTTTGTTTTTCACTTACAAAAATTTTGGTTTTAACAAATTACAATGTACTTGGTGTGTAAATGTGAACAATTTTAGCAAATGTGTGCATTTTCCAGTAAATATTTCATTCACTCTTAAGTTCATGCGCTCCTCATATCCACATTCCACGCTTGAACACATCATTAAATTAAACTACAAAATCTTATTAACTTATTAACTAGAAGAGGGATAAATAATTAATTTAAACTTCACCATTACAAAGGCATCTTAAGTGTGTACCCTTTGTCAGTTTGCAAAACTGTGGTCTTAGATTTTTAGTGTTCTATGTTTTAGTTCAAGATTTTAGGACGTGTCTTGAATGCGGTAGCGTGAGTAGTACAACTTGGAACTTTTACAATTGTGTTTACTTTAGTAGTTCATATTAAGATAGTTTATAGTGATGTAGAATTTCTTTAAACGTGTTATTTTTTGTGGCTGGGTGGCCAAATAAAAGATTATACTAAGCTGTTCAAAATTGGAAGATATAAAAAATATGCTCTTGAAGAAGGCAGCATTTCAGTCAAAATATTACACACCTTTTATTCTAAGCCATTTCCAGAAGCTCTGAACTACCTTAACTAATATTTGCTATATCAAACCCCTTGACTCGATTTAGTATATTTTCGACTTAATTACTATTTGACTATAGTTAAAAGTATGATTCCGTATTTTAAAAGTTTTTGATTGAGAATTCAGATAAAATATAATCACTATACATATTCCAATTGTTTTTGAAAATATAATTGACCGGGAAAGAACATTTAGGGAGTATCAACAAGGATTCCATAAAGTGGAAAACTTGCAACGGGCAAACCAAGTTACAGCACACAAAAAGTTTTTTCAATAATAAGTATTGATCACAGATCTAAAAAGAGGTTATCAGTGCTTACTATATAGTTTGTAGATTTTCAATCTAGACTGCCTTAAAAGTCCACAGGCAACTGTAAACTCATTCTTTCTTTCTATTTTCCACTAAGCTTTTGTCTTTCTATTTTTCTCTCAGTCAATTGTCCAGCCTATGGCTAGTTCTGTTTTTAAAGTCTTTGAAAAAACTTTCCCCCTTAATTGAATCAGTTCCAAGTTCGACGCCACACACGGTTACTTACCAGTTTTTGTGATTTCCCCAAATTCATCACCAAGACGATGAATTTCCAGGAGAGCCCCTGTACCACCGGCCGTACTTCGGCAGCTACGTGCGTCGCCCTCTCTCGGAGCTACTGGAACCCAGCTACCACCTCCCGAGGTCCCGCATCACCCGGGACCCTTGGTGGCACGACTACCCCACCCTCAAGCCTTACACGCCCTACAACCGCTATCCCTACACCTCCCTGCGCTACCCCTACTCCCACGTGTCATCCCCCTACATCAGCCGATGGTACTACTCCCCGTACTACCTGCGAGACAGCTACCTCTCCCCCATCAAGAGGACCTACCTATGGGGGTACCACCCAATAAGGCCTTTCTGTAAGTAAGGTACGACTCGAGTTGAAGCAGTTACGCTTATGCTTCAGCTTGAGTTTTGTTAGTTATTTTAGCAACTGTATTGCATAAGCCATGAAATATTAATCAAATTCAAATTTTATTTGTATGGTTTATCCCTCCTCAATGTTATTTACAATTTCTTTTTAAAATAATGTAACATGTAAATAAGCTTTGGACAAAAATAAAACCAAGCAGTTTTTAAACATTGAACTCCAGTACCTTTTATTTCAGTTTATTATCCCTTACAGTTTTGAAAAAGGTTTTTCAAAGGTGTGTTTATTTATAAAACTTATGTTGTCATAAGTTTTTAAAACACGTAACCTAATGCTCTGTTTAATAAGCATGTGTACATACTTATTTACCATTTATGCAAAACAAGCGAGAATATTTTATAAAACTTTACTAACGACCCTTGTTTGTTTATTTATGTAATATGATTAATAATATAAAAAATACCAAAGTAACTTTTAACTAACTTCATTCAACGCCAACAAAATTGTAACAAATTGGTTACAATAAAGTTGTGTCACAAGAGTTGTAATAATTGTTATTGTATATAATTTATTTAATAAATTGAACTTATTTAAATCTTATTGCTGTAAACCATTGCTTTTTGAGTATCGTAAATTTCAACAGAGTATTGTGAAAGCATACCGCAAAATGCAACTTGATTAACAAGTAGTTAAATATTTTATGCATGATTTCAATTTAGTCAGTACGGATTATTAAACAACCCATAACATGTGATTATAAAATTTGCAACTAAAAATAGACCAATTAAAAAGCAACCTTTACAGACTTGTGGGATGTAACATGTGGTGGGACACTGTAAGGCAGCTACAGCCAGCCAGCCAGCTCTCGATGGCCGGCTAGTAAACAAAGTGGAGATGGGGACGTTACACCCACCACAATCCTTCCTTACTTTTGCCATTGAATGATGTAATTTGATTTGTTTTTGTTGCAATATTTCTATTACAACACCAACATATTTCATTGATAGTTTTTAGTGAATTTCCTTTGGAAAGTGAACTATTAGCATAACCCGCACGGTGAAACTTAAGCCCGGGACCACCATAGAAGTTCCTAACGTGACCCCCTGAACACGTTTTGGGAAGTCGTTCAAAATTGTATATATATATATGTGTGTGTTTGCAGTCTAGCGAATTTCCTTTGGAAAGTGAACTATTAGCATAACCCGCACAGTGAAACTTAAGCCCGGGACCACCATAGAAGTTCCTAACGTGACCCCCTGAACACGTTTTGGGGGTTTGTTCAAAATTTTATATATATATGTGTGTGTTTGCACTCTAGCGAATTTCCTTTGGAAAGTGAACTATTAGCATAACCCGCACAGTGAAACTTAAGCCCGGGACCACCATAGAAGTTTCTAACGTGACCCCCTGAACACGTTTTGGGGGTTTGTTCAAAATTTTATATATATATATATATATATATGTGTGTGTGTGTTTGCACTCTAGCGGTCACATTTTTTATCCGATCCACTTCACATTTGGTAGGGACATTCCTTTCTGTAATCAGTTGGACAAGTTCGTTGGGCAAAACAATCGGAAAACTCTAAACCCCTTTTTTGGGGATTGATCTTTCAAATTTTCAGTTTTTGGGCCCAAAAAGGGTCAGAAATGTATGTAAAATTAATGCATGTAAAACGATGGGGATTAGTGAGGCAAAAGTTTTAAGCCCTCTATTGTTATTCTAGCATACATATTTATTGAGTTATTAAAGAAAATGTGTATCGGCTAAACACAGTACGTTGTCCTATGGGGATTTTACACTAGAAAAGCCTGTTATTCCTTTGTTAGAGTACTTTTATCATCCCCAGAAACCTCACAGTGGAAGGGGTACACACCCCTAAACCCTTTGTTTACTAGGTAGCCATCATTCACCACTCGGTGCCATTGTCCCAATCTAAGTTTCTGGGAATCCGTCTCTTTCCCACAAACTCTCTGTAAAGTTTGCTTTATAAGTAGCCCAGCTGTAGTATCAACACCAGTAAGACTTGCTGTCAGTCAGAATGTTTCACCACTCTGTGTGTGTGCATTGCAGCCTACAGCTACTACTGGATCTAAGGCTCCCTCAACCCATTGACTACGAAGTTTCCATCTGATACGACCAATCGAAAGCTGCACGATTTCATGGGATTTCTCTTTGGTTTCCACGACCAGAGTCGTCCAGGGGACACCTCTAGAGAGAATCCCTCGCCTGCTTGGGACAGCGTCGCGCTCCGGCCGAGGCCAAAGGATTAATTCATGAAATCAAAAGCTGTAAAAAGAGGGATGTTAATTTTGGATACGAGGGAAGTTAGGAATGAGTCAAAGAAGGAACTTAATTGATAACTGCCATCACATCTGTGAATTTTTTTATATTTTAGAATGCTTTTTAAAATATACCTTCTAGAAAGTATTTTTTAGAATCCCCGATCTCGGAAATTTAAAGTTTTAAAACAGCTTCTCCCTAATCAAAGGATTGTACTACAACCGCTGTCTATACTCGTGTGTCTCATTTACTTTCATAATAATACCATGCTTAACGGATATAAGAGTGCATAACAATACAAACGCTTTACTGACAAATTGTTATAATTCAAAATTTTACTAATATTCGAGATGTTCATCCCTGTTGAGATATTTTAGTGTGGCTTGGACGAAAAAGAGAGCATATATTTTTTGAGAATTTTGCTTTGATATTATATTTTTGAGATGTATATCCCTTTGGAAAGCATTTTGCTTGTCACGATGCATTTTGATATTTTATATATAAATTTGCGTTTTGTAATAAATCGCAATGACTGAACATCTTTATTGCGGCCAAACATATGTTGCAATGTACATTGATGAATGTTAAATTTTGTTGTTTTATTATGAAATATATTTATTTTTGAGAAGTTGTTAATATATTTATTTCTTACCTAACCTGTCAAAACATATACCTACAAACTCAAGAACATAAACTGGTTACAATGGTAGATCCAGAATCTTTATCTCAGGAAGGGCAAAATGGGAGGTTATTACAAGTTTACCCTCCCAACTCCTGTTTTGTATGTCTGTTTTGTAGCATTTAAATAAATAAATTTAAATTTAAACTCAAAAAGGGGAGTTTTTAATATTTTTAGAGCCATTGAGGTTTTATTATAGAAATGATTTTTTTTTATTTATGGGGTTGAAAACCCTTATTTTGTTCAACAAAACCCTAATTTGTATTATTTACATTTTTTTAGCTATGAATTATTTGTGTTTATGTGTTTTTTTACAAATAATGTTAAAATCTTAATAATTAATAACAGAGAGAGGGTGTTTTTAACTATTGAACCAATTATTATGATTGATGTTTTAATTAAAATAAACGGTATCAGGAAACTGACACATACTTTCTCCGTTAGAGCCCAACTTTAATGACAAAATTATTTTTTATTTACTAACTATAGAATATAACGGTACGGTATAATGCACAGAAAACCTTCTAAAAAATCTTTTTTCAGAAATGTTCACCCAAATCCCATTTTTAGAGTCACTACAAAATCCTTTGCTACACGCAGTGGTTTTTAAGATGGGAATCATCCCCTTATCCCCCCCCCCCCGCCAGGGTTAGGGGGATTTATATTTTGAGTATCCTCTATTGGTTAATGATAGTTTGTCCTACGTATCAAATTTCTGTTAAATTGATCATTAAATAAGAGAGAAATTGTAATTTTTGTATTCCCCATAAGAATAACATTACATTAGAATTAGATTATGAGGATATAAAGGCATAATCTTACTTTTAACAATATTCATTGTTAGGAAATTGTGTGAACTAACCAGATTTTTGATTTAGCCAGGTCTAAAGGTGCGTCCACACTGGGCAATCGTTCGCGACGAACATGTTCGCCAGGTCTAAAGGTGCGTCCACACTGGGCAATCGTTCGCGACGAACATGTTTGCCAGGTCTAAAGGTGCGTCCACACTGGGCAATCGTTCGCGACGAACATGTTTGCCAGGTCTAAAGGTGCGTCCACACTGGGCAATCGTTCGCGACGAACATGTTCGCCAGGTCTAAAGGTGCGTCCACACTGGGCAATCGTTCGCGACGAACATGTTAGCCAGGTCTAAAGGTGCGTCCACACTGGGCAATCGTTCGCGACGAACATGTTCGCCAAATATAATATTGTTCGCTGAACAAGAAAAAATGTTCGCCCAACACTTATTTGGATGTTTGTCGAACAAAATATGATGTTCGATGAGAATTCAATCATTTATTGTCAGGGTTGTCAGGGAAGATGGATGTGGGTGCATTTCAGCATTTACTTGCTTGTACACTATTGTTGTTTCTGCAGCATATATCAGCTATCAACGACAACGCCGTTGGTGGCTGAGACAGTTATTAAGAAGGCACAACGAATATAGTGGTCAAGACTTCAGAGCAGACTTGACAGCAGATAGTTGTCTAACTACCATTTTGAATTTCTAGCAACATAATATTTTTTTATCACTCTGCACGAAATCCACCAGTTTTTTGTTCTCTAAATAGTACGCAAAACATCACTTTATTGTCCTACGACTTAAAAAATCAGCTGTGATTTTTTTTTTATAGACAATAGACAATATTCTTTATTTTCTTTAAGAATTTTAACAATGCAATAGGACTAGTCATACAATAGGTACAAGAGATCACGAAACATAGTATGTACAATATACATTATATGTTTCAGTCAATACATAAACTTATTCTAAATACAAAAGGCAGAAGTTGAGCATAATAGTAGGTTTGTAGTCAATGGTCACTTTACAAAAATGTACAATCTCAGAATTCATCAGTTGTGTAGAAAACTTGATTTTTGATCCACTTGTTCAGAACCTTTTTAAAGCTGTTGTATGGTAGGTTTCTAATAGCTAAGGGTAATTTGTTATATATTTTGAGCTGTTGGTACATATGACTATTCAAGGTTTTGGAAAGTCTTACATGAGGAGTTACAAGATTGTTTCTTTGCCTAGTTGAATAATTATGACAAGAGTTTTGACAACTAAAAGAATCAATATTCTGTTTGACATGAAGTAAATTACTTAAAATATATAAAGATGGAACAGTAATGATATTCAGTTTCAGAAAACTTGCTTTGCATGATTTTCAACTCTTTAAATTATCTAAGACTCTTATGGCTTTTTTTGCCATATGAACACTTTAGATGCATGAGAAGAATTACCCCAAAGGCGAATCCCATAGCTAATAAGTGAATGGAAGAGACCATAATATGTTAATATCAAAGCATCTGAACTTACTGACAACTTAAGTTTTCTAAGCAAAAATACAACACGAGACAGTTTCTTACAAAGATTAAGTACGGTACATGGGGTTCCCAGCTTAAACGATTATCCAATGTCAAACCTAACAGTTTTACATCACTATTCACATTACAGGTAACAGGAATATCCCTTAGAGCAAAATAAATTAATTCAGTTTTGGTTTAATTTATTGTAAGATTGTTCGATTCAAACAATTTTTTTGCTGAGATAAAGAGCATCAGAAAGTTTATGTTTGACAATATTAATACCCCCGTCGCAGCAAACCTGCATACTCAGCGAATTTCCAATGAATATACACATTAAAACACTTAACAGGATTCATATGAAATATATTCACAAACAAGTGATATTTTAAATATTAATTATTCTCCATAAGAATAACATTGGGGATGAGTACGCAGGTTTGCTGCAACAAGGCACACAAAATAATGGGTTTTTATTCAAATATCAATAGAACTCATCTTAGTGAAGACACATACCAAGTTTCATCCATATACATTCATAAATAAGCGATATATAACATTTCAAGTATTTTCCATAAGAATAACATGGGGACCGAGTACCTAGGTTTGCTGCTACAGGAACCATAGGTGAAAAATTGTTTTTTTGTGCAAACAACAATAAACCATAACCAGATTAAGCCATATACCAAATTTCACCAGTTTATGTTCATAAATAAGCGAGATATACAATTTTTATTTTTCTCCATAAGAATAACATTAGACAACGTACTGTGTTTAGCACTTTCAATATCTCAGTAACCAATTGACGTAGAGCAATGATCAAAATACCAAATTGTTTGTTTTTTTAAACTGAATTCAATGGTATAAATTACAATTTGATTTAAATCAAAATTAAATGTGAAAACTCCAAAAAACACATTTTTGGGGTACAAAACCCCCCCTTCGGATGGTGCGATTCATCTGGTTTTCGAACTCGTTCAAATAAATGGTACTTTACACATTTGTACCAAATTTCATTAAGATCGGACCTTTTTTACGAGAGTTATCGTGCTTACGGACACATATATATATATATATATATATATATATATATATATATATATATATATATATATATATATATATATATATATAACACAGAAAAACATACCTGAAGGTTAATATATATATATATATACATATATAAAAATTTGAACGAATGGTGTTTTTGGCATCTGGGGACCTCAAAATGAAAAGTTATCATGGTCTCGGGCTTAAGTCTTACCATGAGACCTACGGTAATAGCTTCTTCCCTATAGGGGAAATTCGCTAAAATCATTATCTGAACATTTTAGAATCCCCGATCTCGGAAACTTAAAGTTTTAAAATAGCTTCTCCCTAATCAAAGGATTGTACTACAACCGCTGTCTATACTCGTGTGTCTCATTTACTTTCATAATAATACCATGCTTAACGGATATAAGAGTGCATAACAATACAAACGCTTTACTGACAAATTGTTACAATTCAAAATTTTACTAATATTCAAGATGTTTATCCCTGTTGAGATATTTTAGTGTGGCTTGGACGAAAAAGAGAGCATATATTTTTTGAGAATTTTGCTTTGATATTATATTTTTGAGATGTATATCCCTTTGGAAAGCGTTTTGCTTGTCACGATGCATTTTGATATTTTATATATAAATTTGCGTTTTGTAATAAACCGCAATGACTGAACATCTTTATTGCGGCCAAACATATGTTGCAATGTACATTGATGAATGTTAAATTTTGTTGATTTATTATGAAATATATTTATTTTTGAGAAGTTGTTAATATATTTATTTCTTACCTAACCTGTCAAAACATATACCTACAAACTCAAGAACATAAACTAGTTACAATGGTAGATCCAGAATCTTTACCTCAAAATGGGAAATTATTACAAGTTTACCCTCCATCTCCTGTTTTGTATGTCTGTTTTGTAGCATTTAAATAAATAAATTTAAATTTAAACTCAAAAAGGGGAGTTTTTATTAAAACTTAGTACTTAAAAGTTAGTGCTTAAAAAACTTGGTGTGCGGCTTTATGTGGTATTAAGACATATAGTCCAGGAGCTGAGGGGGTTTGAGCATGCATAAAAGTATAACGCAATATTTTTGCAGATTGTTGTAATATGGACCTTGGTGATACCGGAAACGCATGTCGTCACTTTCCCAGGTGGTCGATAACTTGGGGGGAGGGGGGCAAAGATGGCGGGGGGCGCTACGCGTTAAAACGCCGATATCTCAAAAACGGTAAAAGATAGAACATTTGTTAAACCATTGTTCTTTTTGAACAAATATGGGCAATAAAAAAGGTTATTTGGTCTGGAAAAAGAGTCTAAAAAAAGAGTTATGGAATAAAACATGAGAAAATGGGATATTTAGTTTAATTTTTTTAACGACTTTAGATTAAGTTTATAAGTATTGCATACAAGTATAACCAAATATAATTACGTATTATTGTTATATGTAGTGTTTTGATACCAGAAACGCATGTCGTCACTTTCTCAGGTGGTCGACGACATGAGGGGAGGGGGGCAAACATGGCGCGAAGCGCAATGCATTAAAACGACTGTATCTCGTCAACGGAATGAGATAGAACAACGGAGAAAACGCCATTTTAATCACAATAATTAGTAAAATAAAAAAGGTTATGTGGTCCAAGGTCGTATCTCCTGTAGTAAACGAGTTATAACAATCATGTATTTCAAAAATTAGTGTTATTATCATGATTTTTAACGAAAAACACTATTTATTTTTATATTGTCGGTTGAAATTAATAATAACGGCAACCCCTGTTTACTAGATACATTTTAGAACAATAATAGAGTGTATTAATGCATAAATGGTGTCTTAACATGTAAAACAAGTTATGTTAGTTACGCCCAGTAACTGAGATCGCTGCACCATAGGGAGATAAATGGTAATAACTACTTATACGAATAACATTTTAATTTTAATCGTAATATTATATGAACTTACATTTTTTATTACGTGACTTTATGTAGAACAAACAGTGTCTAAATCTAAAGAATTGTATACAAACTTTGTATATTTAATATCTTTGTTAAGAGCTAATATGAACTTGGTAATTGGCAACGATTGCTTATATACCCTTTATATACCCTTACTTGGTTTGAGTTCATGTTCTTATCAAAAATCATTTTCTTCTGTTTATTAATAAATTCTTCTTTTGACCTGAAATGAAAAACAACACGTAAATTCCTTCGCAACTTTTATATAAAAAGTATATCTATGTTTAATTTTGTATATCAGGGCTGTACACGATTACGTTTGTTATACCTTGATCTTCTTCTAGTAGGGCTTGCTTTATGTGAACAAACATTCGAGTATCTGCCTCTCTGTGATTACTGGTTAGCTTTGTTTCATTAGATATAACCTGATTTTCATCCTTTTTGTAGCATTCAGTGTCATCATCAAAACAACCAGAAATACAAAGCAATTTACCCCTGGGAACTATGAGGTTATGTAGTATGTAAACCCCAACATACTTTACTAGGCATCTTTTGTTTTCTGAGGAGGCCATATATCGGGACCATTGCTTGGGAATTCTGGTAGTGCCACTAGTAATTTTTACAGATAAAGGAGGTTTGCCGCTGGCTCTTAGTTCACTTTTAATGTTTTTAAGAGAACTGCTTAGATCATTGTATTTGTCATAAACAAGGTCCACTCTCTGAGCTCCGCTAGCATCAATTACATGCTCAATTTTGGCTATTTGATGTTCAGCAAAATCTTGAAACGTCTGAAAACCCTTTAACACAGCACCGGGAACATTGTGGATGAAACTCATCCCGTCAATGACAGTCATTCAGTTTTCTAGCGGGTACAATTCATTTATAGGTTTACTACAGTCAGTGTTTTTCGATGGAATTCATTAAATCAGTCTTAACACTCTTCTTTCGTGATCCATTTTCATGAGCCAAACTGGTAGGGGGGGGGGGTAATTTACCATTTCATACTCCAGTAGTTCTCGCAGGTTGAAGTTCCTTTGGTTGGCAAGCATTATTACTGAGCTTACATTTGTTGAACTATGCTCCTCTTTTTTTCTTTCTTTCTTTTTTGTGTCATTGGATAAGTCTAAAGTAAAAAAACAAAACTCTCCGTTTTCTTGTAAGACATCAGACACCCAGTAAACACTAGTTTCACATTACAGACAGTTTAAAAACTTGTAAGTTTCCTTTCATGTTAATTTAGTAAATATTCTATTAAACATATAACCTTTGTATATAATTGTTTATAAACACCTTTATACGCAATATATACAATTATATTTACACACTGTTTTTTTACACTACATAAAGTCACGTAATAAAAAATGTAAGTTCGTATAATATTACGATTAAAATTAAAATGTTATTCGTATAAGTAGTTATTACCATTTTTCTCCCTATGGTGCAGCGATCTCAGTTACTGGGCGTAACTAACATAACTTGTTTTATATGTTAAGACACCATTTATGCATTAATACACTCTATTAGTGTTCTAAAATCTATCTAGTAAACAGGGGTTGCCGTTATTATTAATTTCAACCGACAATATAAAAATAAATAGTGTTTTTCGTTAAAAATCATGATAATAACACTAATTTTTGAAATACATGATTGTTATAACTCCTTTATTACAGGAGATACGACCTTGGACCACATAACCTTTTTTATTTTACTAATTATTGTGATTAAAATGGCGTTTTCTCCATTGTTCTATATCATTCCGTTGACGAGATACAGTCGTTTTAATGCATTGCGCTTCGCGCCATGTTTGCCCCCCTCCCCTCATGTCGTCGACCACCTGAGAAAGTGACGACATGCGTTTCCGGTATCAAAACACTACATATAACAATAATACGTAATTATATTTGGTTATACTTTCATGCAATACTTATAAACTTAATCTAAAGTCGTTAAAAAAATCAACCTAAATATCCCATTTTCTCATGTTTTATTCCATAACTCATTTATTAATAGAGATACGACTTCAGACCAAATGACCTTTTTTATTGTCCATATTTTTACAAAAAGAACAACGGTTTAACCAATGTTCTATCTTTTACCGTTTTCGAGATATCGGCGTTTTAACGTGTAGCGCCCCCCGCCATCTTTGCCCCCCTCCCCCCAAGTTATCGACCACCTGGGAAAGTGACGACATGCGTTTCCGGTATCACCAAGGTCCATATTACAACAATCTGCAAAAATATTGCGTTATACTTTCATGCATGCTCAAACCCCCTCAGCTCCTGGACTAATATATTATGCATTGGAAATTCGCTGAGTACGCAGGTTTGCTGCGACGGGGGTATTAAATATAGAACAGCAAATCCAGCTGCTCCAATTCGAACTAATTGTTTTCCATTTCGGAAATATCAAGCTCATAAACCGTCTTATTAGTTTAAATTGAGATGCAATTCCATAAGTTTTCTGAAAACAGCTGATATTGCTTCTGCACTGTGCGTTAGTATCAACTGCTGCTGTTAAGTATTCATTGAAATTTATTAGTGAATTTCCTTTGGAAAGTGAACTATTAGCATGACCCGCACAGTGAAACTTAAGCCCGGGACCACCATAGAAGTTCCTAACGTGACCTTCTGAACACGTTTTTGGGGGTCGTTCAAAATTGTATATATATATATGTATATATATGTATATATGTATACATATATATATGTGTGTGTGTGTGTTTGCACTCTAGCGGTCACATTTTTTGTCCGTTTTACTTCAAATTTGGTAGGGACATTCCTTTTTGTAATCAGTTGGATAAGTTCGTTGGGCAAAACAATGGGAAAACTCTAACCCCCTTTTTTGGGGATTTTAAATTTAGAAATTTGAGTTTTTGGGCCCAAAAAGGGTCATCAAAGCCCTAAATGTAAGATTAATGTATGCTAGGTTATAGAACGTAAACAGGCAAAAATTTTAAGCCCTCCCTCATCATTGTAGTGCTAATATTTACCGAGTTATTAAAGAAAATGAAAATTGAGTGAACACAGTATGTTATCTTATGGGGATTTTACTTTGGAAAAGGCTTTTTTTCATATCTTGATGTAGTTTTATCACTCCTAAAACCCCGATACCGGTACCGATTTTTGATCCTGATGGTACATCCTCCTAAGCTTACAATGCACAACATTGCCATCCCAATACAGCATTTAAATAGAACCAGGTGCATCAGAACTGCCAAAACACTGAATATATTACATTTTGCTAAAAATGTCACAAATATTTGTTTATATCCGTTATTTGATTTTTAAAGTTTTTTTTGGGAAATTCCCTTCCCTCACGCCAGCGTGCTGCGTGCGAACTCGTTCATCCTATCCTATACTCTAATATGAAAGGTTTGCTTGCTTGCTTGCGACACTGATCTCAAAAACGGCTCCAACGATTTCCTTCAAATGTTCGAAATAACTAATTTCTGGGATAAAAATAAGTTCTAGACAGGCTTCATCCCCAGGAAAAATCAAATAATGTAAAAAAAAACTAAAATGAAAAGTTAAAAAAATTAACATTGGGCTTATGGAGTTTCAAATTAAAATACCCCCGTCGCAGCAAACCTGCGTACTCAGCGAATTTCCAATGCATATATATGTGACTCACTACTACATAGAGCTATTTACCAAGTTTCACAAAAATACAGGGTTTCCGAAAAAGAATGATGGGATTTCGAACGGCCGTTGCTTGGGGACTATTCAAGATAACTAAACGATTTAAACGCCAAATAGAAGAGAAAAGAACTAAGTTTTTTTTCATACCTTAATATGTTTCGATGTGAGCTCCATTTGTTGCTCTGCATACATCGAAGCGATATTCGATTTCTCGCCAAGTGTTGTGAAGCATCTCTGGTGTCACAGTTGCGATCGCTTCCGAAATTCGCCCACGCAGATGTGGCAAATCACGGATTTTCTCAGCATAAACAATGTTCTTTACGTAACCCCACAAAAAATGTCCGAAGGGGTCAAATAAGGACTCCTGGGAGGCCAGGGAATAGGCGCATCCCTGCCTATCGAACCATTTGGAAACTTGTTGTTAAGTGTGTCGCGCACTTCCAGAGGGTAGTGAGGCGGGGCGCCGTCCTGCATCAAAATGACTCGTTCACCGGCTTGTTCTTCAATTTCTTCAATTTGAGGAAACAAAAATTGTTCTAGCATATCTAAATTATGCCATTAATTGTTTTTTCGACGAAAAAGAAAGGCCCTATCACCCTACGTGCGCGACACACTTAACAAGTTTCCAAATGGTTGGATAGGCAGGGGTGCGCCTATTTCCTAATGGTTTTCTGTGGGGTTACGTAAAGAACATTGTTTATGCTGAGAAAATTCGTGATTTGCCACATCTGCGTGGGCGAATTTCGGAAGCGATCGCAACTGTGACACCAGAGATGCTTCACAACACTTGGCGAGAAATCGAATATCGCTTCGATGTATGCAGAGCAACAAATGGAGCTCATATCGAAACATATTAAGGTATGAAAAAAAACTTAGTTCTTTTCTCTTCTATTTGGCGTTTAAATCGTTTAGTTATCTTGAATAGTCCCCAAGTAACGGCCGTTCGAAATCCCGTCATTCTTTTTCGGAGACCCTGTACATCCATAAATAAGTGATATATAACATTTTATTTATTCTCCATAAGAATAACATTAGGGTTGAGAACGCAGGTTTACTGCAACGAGGAACATAAGTAATGTGTTTTTTTTGCAATTATCAATACAACTGAACCAGGTGAAGCTACATACCAAGTTTTCTTAATGTAGGTTCATAATTAAGGGAGATATACAACTTTACTTATTCTCCATATGAATAACATGGGGGCCGAGTATGCAGGTTTGCTGCTACGGGGACTATCAAGAAAAAACTTGTTTTTTGTGCTAATATCAATATACCACAACTAGTTGAAGCCACATACCAAGTTTCATCAATATACATTCATAAATAATCGAGATATAGAATTTTATTTATTCTCCATAAGGATAACATTGGACAACGTACTGTGTTTAGCACTTTGAATATCTCTGTAACGGTTGGACGTAGAACAACGATTAAAACACCAAAATGTTTGTTTTGTTGAGATAAACACATTAATAAACAGAAATGTGAAGTTTTTAGTAAAACTATCTGAGAAAAATCTAAAAACCTTTTTCCCATACGATTAACATGGGACACGTTTTTTGGATTTTCTCCGGAACCACTTAACCTAGGGTAATGATTGAAAATACTAAATTATTTGTTTTTTTAAGCTCTATAAAATGGCTATAACCAAAATTGAGTGGTTTTAACATTTTGGGGTCAAATTTGCAAAAAACCGATTTTTGGAAAATTGTAAACCCCCATAAAACCCCCTTCCCATAGTGCGATCGATCTGGTTTTCGAACTTGAAGTCATAAATGCTACTCTCCACATTTGTGCCAAATTTCATCAAAATCGGGTGTTTCTTTCAAAAGTTATCGCGGTAACGGACACACACACACATATATCTATATACATATATATATGTATATATATGCATATATATATACATATATATATACACACACACATATATATATGTGTATATATATATAAAAATTTGAACGAATAGTGTTTTTGGCATCTGGGGACCTCAAAACGAAAAGTTATCATGGTCTCGGGCTTAAGTCTTACCATGCCACCTATGGTAATAGCTTCTTCCCTATAGGGGAAATTCGCTAATTCCCTATAGGAGAAATTCGCTAACAAAAGAATTCTAACAACTGTTCATAATCAACCAGGGAACTGTCAAAAATATATTTTTTTTTAATTCTTAATTTTTCCGGATCAATACAAAACAAGTATTATACACAGAACGTATTTTCATAAAATAACATATAGTGGAACATTATTGGGATCGCTCCATTCGGAGACACACTGAAACCAAAGTTCAACATCTAATCTAAAAGAAGATCTTGGACAAGTCTTGATTTTAACCGCCTGTTGGTAGTTGGTTCACCAAGGTTAAAAAATTGCGCACCAGGAACAAGTCCAATGTTGTTTAGAAACTTAGTTGCGCTTTTCTTTATGAAATTGTAAATCGAGTCCACACCAAATTCTTCATGAATTTGCTTATTTCGAATAAACCATGGAGAGTTTGTACAGATCCTAAGGATTTTGTTTTGGAACACTTGAATTTTATTTAATTTACTTTTTGAAATTGATAATCCCCAGATAGGACAAGCGTACATCACTAAAGGTCTTAAAATACTTTTATGTATTAAAATTCCATATTTTAGTTTTAGTGAAGACTTCCTGTTGATCAATGGAAAAAGGATTGATAACCGAGAATAAGCTTGTGTCAATTTTGAATTTACATGTAGATTCCAATTCAGATTTTGATCGAGATGACTTGCTATATATTTTATACAATGGTCAGAGGGATTCCATTCAATTATAGTATTGCCTATAGTAATATTAGGAGGAAGTTGAGGTTTACTTAAAGTAAAGATTTTGGCTTCACATTTTGAAGCGTTTAACTTAAGCCTCCATTTGTTGAACCATTCCACCAGCGTGTCAACGGAAGTTTGCAGATTTTGTTGTGCTGTATGAATTTCAGAGTGCTGAGTTATAATAGCAGTATCATCGGCATACAACGCAAGTGAAGTGTTCAGTGGAATGGGGATGTCTGTCATAAATATGTTAAATAGTATGGGCCCTAATATTGAGCCTTGGGGAACACCAGCCATGACACCACGAGTTGTTGAACAAAAATGATTTACTTTTACGTGAAATTTTCTGTTAAGGAGAAAGTATTTAATCAAATTTTTCAAATAAAACGGGAAACCCAATGAATTAATTTTGAATATTAAGCCATTGTGCCAAACTTTATCAAATGCTTGGGCAACATCGAGAAAAGCTGCCAGTGAATGCTCTTTTCTTTCAAACCCGTTGCTGATAACTTTGGCGATTCGCTGAACTTGATGAGTAGTGGAGTGTTTTGGACGGAAGCCAAATTGATGAGGGATGATAGTTTCAGATGACTCGACGAAGTGTAATAATCTCTTCTGGATGATTTTTTCCAACAGCTTTGATATAGAGGATAGTAGACTTATTGGTCTGTAGCTAGAAGGAGAATGCTTCGGTTTTTTTGGTTTGTGAATTACCGTAATTTCTGCCTCCTTCCAAGCAGTTGGAAAATACCCACGAGAGATGCAGGCATTGAAGATGGATGAGAGAATCGCAAGACTCTTACGTGGAAGATTTTTCAAAACTATGTTCGGTATAAGATTGGGTCCTGGGGTCTTCTTTATTGGGAGCCTTTTTATTAATTCATATATTTCCGCAGGGGAAGAAAAGTGTATTGCAATTCAACCGTCTGTGTTACATTTTGAAGGGAGGCGCCAACAAGATCAGTGGTTTCTTGGTTAATTATATCATTAGGCGAAAAAGCTTTTTAAAAGAAGTCTGCAAAAACTTCGCACTTTTCAGAATCACTTTGGAAGTACTGCCTGTCTTGTTGGAGTGGAGGAATTATCGTCGGTTGGCAAAGAACACGTTTGGTAGCTTGAGTCATTAGGATTAATACCATGTACCTATATATAATTTATAAGAGTTAATTTTGAAGTTATCCAGCTCAAATTTAACTTGCTGAATGAGTTGATTTAACCTTCGCCGCATCCAAGGTTTTCTATACCTTTGCCACTGTCTTCTAGCTTTATGTTTTTCCTTAATAAGATTTAAAATCCTTAAAGGAGGATGCAGGAAGGAGTTTGATCGTTGGGCGAAGCGCTTGGTTATAGCACTTTTTGTGGCATTCTGGAGACAATCTGTAAAATGTGCTACTGCCAAATTAATCCGATCCTCCGAGGAAAGGTTCTGAGGAACAATGAGAGATTCATCAAGTTTTGATCTAAACATGGCCCAGTCAACACAACCAGTAATTAGTCTATTAGGTAATGGAGATAATTGAGGTTGGAGAAAGAAACTTAAAACTACAGGTAGGTGGTCCGAAGCCAGCTCTGGCAGCACCTGTTGGTGAATAGGCGCATTAAATTGTGTGTGCAAAGCAATAGCTAGTACATCAGGTTGGCAATTTATTTGCCAAGGATGGAACGTGGCTTCATCAGGAGCAGAAATATTAATGTTAAAATCAGGCATGATTCAAAGCAGACGTTCGCCATTGGGGTTGGAAATCCTGCAACCCCAGAACCGGTGTTTACAATTCAGATCGCCAACAAGAAGAGTAGGAGTGTTTAGCGAAAACAGGTTGTTGATGTCGTTTTCTTGAAGTCGCTTGTTTGGAGATTTATATGCGGAAATAATAGATAAACTTTTGTTATTAGATAAATTTATTTTAATGGAGACAGCTTCAATATTTATCAATCTAGGCAAAAATAAAGAATGGTGACTGATTGTCCTTTTAATAAAAATAGCAACTCCTCCCGAAGCAATTGGGGCCGTCCTGTCCTCTATATATAGTGTATCTTAAAAGGCTCAGCATTAATGTAATGAGTTTCAGTCACGCAAGCTATATCAATATTGTGTCGGACTAAAAATGATGAAAATGTTGATTTTTGGGATTTTAGACCATTTGGATTCCAATTAAGGACTTTTAAGTTTTGAAGTGTTAAATGATTAGGCTGAGGCATGTGACAACATTGAGGTCAGAATGTTGGAAAGAAACTCCTTTATTACCGGGATGATTGACTTCACTAATTTCATAATTAACCCATCAAGGTCAAGTGATAAGTCCTGACTAGATGAAGCAGATTCAGGGTTTGGCCCATGAAGAGGAACCGGAGATGATTGTTTTTGTACGTTGCCTTTATTAATAGCAGCATAGCTTCCTCTTACACCTGTGGTCATAGAAGGAGCGCTAGGAGAATGTTGAGGTTGGGTATTAACCAAAGGTTCTATGGTTACATTGACAAAAGGCTTCCTTACATGTTTGTCTTTATTATAGGTTGTTTGTAGCACTTCACTTTTTAAATCTTGATAATGTTTGCACCCCCTGTAGTTAACAGTATGCTTTTCACCACAGTTAACACACTTAGGTTCAACCGTTTTCGCCAGAGTACAATATCAGAATACAAATGTTGACCTGTATACCGGACACATCTCGGATCAAGACGGCAAAAGTTTTTAGTGTGGCCAAAGCGTTGGCATCTTACGCACTGAGGAATGTCCTTACTCTTAATTATGTTTTGCTTTAACCTGAATTATTGAGTGATAGAGTTTTTCAAGATTAAAAATTTCTAGTCCTTTCTCATTGTTTTCAAGTAAAACTGAGCATAAGGGAAGGAAAGACTTATTTTTGTTTATTAATCTAACAACTTTTATAACAGGAAAACCCGAATCTAGTAGTTCAGTTTTAATTTATTCATCAGTCAAGGCAAGAGGGACGTTCCTAAGGACAACTTCCAGCTTTTTATCCTGGGGTGATTGGAAAGTGTGAAATTTCACATTAGAATTGTCATAGAAGCGTGTTAGGTTTCTATAATCATCAACATCTTCAAGATTAATTTTAAGAGAAGAACCTCTAAGGGCAGTAGTAAATTCATGTTTAATGTCAGAAACGATCGATCGCTTGATGATTATTAACATTATGCAAAAATATCGGAGGGAGTTTGATCTTTTTAACAGAATTCTCGGGCGAATCAGTGTGCATTTCGTCAGAGTTTATTGCATAGTCATGATCAATAAGACTGTACGTTAAACCTGTTCCCTAAGGACAATTGAGAAGGATATAGAACATAGCGATCTTGCTGAGATAAATCAGATGATTGTAGTTTTGCAACTTTACGCTTAGGAGGGAAGATGAACGGACAATCTTCTTGATTTGCATATATTTGCATTATACATATATATATATATATATATATATATATATATATATATATATATATATATATCAAATTTTGAACGACCCCCCAAAACGTGTTCAGGGGGGGGGTCACGTTAGGAACTTCTATGGTGGTCCCGGGCTTAAGTTTCACCGTGCGGGTCATGCTAATAGTTCACTTTCCAAAGGAAATTCACTAATAAGTTCTAGACAGGCCTCATCCCCAGGAATAATCAAATAATGTAAAAAAACTAAAATGAAAAGTTAAAAAAATTAACATTGGGCTTATGGAGTTTCAAATCAAAACCAAAGAATTGTAACAGCTGTTCATAATCAACCAGGGAACTGTCAAAGTAATACTCATGTTGCTTATGATTATTAACATGTGGTTTCCTGAAAGCAGAGATTAAAATATTTGGTGAAGATTACATATATAGAGTAGTAAAATAAATCCAAGGGACATTGAGCTATAAATAGCAACTGGAGTGACCTTAAAAATGTATAAAAGTGGCAATGAGTTATACCATAGACTAACTACAGTACTGTAGTTAGTCTATGGTTATACAAATCTGATTATCAGTAGGGGGAAGTGGTGAAATATGCTCCAAGTCATCTAAACAAACTGACTGGCCTTCCCCCGAGTAAAACTTGGCCCCCGGGTACTGTTACAATAATTCATCAAACAGTGAGCAACAATTAATTATAAATTCGTTCGAAAAAAACAAATAAACAATCGGTTGATGAAATTGTTTGATATCGTATTAAACGATAGATATTAGCCATAATCGCACGTCAGCGTAGGCGAAAAAGTGCTCAACTTGTCATCTACGTACAGCGTTGCCAATTGGGTGGTAATTACCCCATTTGGTGGTAATTCTAGGCCCTGGTGGTATTTTTTGTGGTAATCACTGCTTGGTGGTAATTTGGTGGTAATCTATTAACTTGATTAAAATAACAGTATATTTACTGTTTTCTTCTGTAAATAAGTCTATTTTCTTAAACAAATTTTAACTAGCATTTAATTTCAATACAAGTTACTACTTATATAGGCTTGAAATCCTTTATTTTCTGTAACCCTAACATAAAACAATATACCTGAGGTTTGCTTCACTAATCCATAAATATTCTTTTACTTTCTGTTTTAGTTTACAGAATGACGACATGCATATTATGCAGATACTTTTTCTCAAATTGATTATACTTCATACCTTGTTACTTATTATTACCTCTTCCTTCGCTTGAAACCAGAGGATTTCTGGATTAGCTGCGTCACTTTTCTAAAATACTTGAAAATAACGAATATTTACAAGTATATTAAACATCGAACTTCCGAGGATGGAAATAACTTCTGTGGATATTCATATTTTATCATTAACTGTTATACATTTTATACTAATTTTATTAACATCAATAATGTAATAATTATGTGTCAATAACAACAGTATAACATCTATTTACAACCCGATTTGAAAATTGCCGCGCTCTTTTCTAGTACTTTTGAAGAAGGGTGGTAAAAGGTGGTAATTTTTGTAGGAGCTGGTGGTAATTTCCATAAATTGGATTGGCAACACTGTCTACGTACTTTTCGTCTACGTACTTTTCGTCTCCCTGATTGATGTTAGTAAATAATAAATGAGGTTAAGTTTTTTAAAATCCACATTTTAAATAATATAATAACAGTAAATATAATGAAGCAGATTGACACTTGTATTTGATGTGAGTCTATTTACTTTTTGCAATGGTTTATGTTATTTCATTGCATTATTAATAGTAAAATATTAATAAAATGACTACACGTGACATAACCTCGAAACTTTGTCTTTTAGCGAATTTCCCCTATAGGGAAGAAGCTATTATCAATACCAACAGTATTATGGTACTAATGTATATAACTTTGTCCTATTCGTCTGTTGAGTTAGTTTAAATTAACTATATTGTCCGTTTAGGCCTACCGTATGCTGTTTGCAGTACAACCATTGCTAAAGTAAACTCAACTAACATACTGACAATGGCTTACAAGTAAAAAAGGAATATAAACTAATATCCTATAAACTAGGCTAAGTTACTTATGAATATAAAAAGCAATGTTGTTGAAGTGTAAAAATAAACCTACCTGTACTTTAAACCAAGAAGACTTATCAAAAGACTTTCATAAGCGGAACGACATAAAAAACCGAATTAAATTGTTTGATACGGTATATCGATTAGGTCGATATTTTTATCGATTGCAACATATTTTCTCGTTTGTATATTTAGTTATTACGTCAAGTTTTAATAGTTTAGTTTGTTTTTCATTTAAACAAAAACTGGAAATCAAAAAATAAATTAACATGCCAATGACACGACATAATACGTGTAATGTTGTTTCTGGCAACACATGTTGGTTTAAGTAATAGTGAAATCAACTTTTATTATCTGGACAAATTTCAAGACACCTAAACTGAAACATAACTTAAACAAAACCACAACTGAATAACCTAAATAATCGTTATACCGTACCGAACAATTTCATTCGGTTTTTTATATCGTTCCATTTATGAAAGTCTACCCAAAGGCTCAATCTTTTTCCATGATGGTTTTGATTAGACATAGTAAGTTTTCTTTGCTCAACTTTGGCGTTGTCCTTGTCCTTAGGACTACTTTAAATCATATAAATATATCCATTTCAACAGTGCTTTTATTTGTTTTGTTCCTAAATTTTATGTATCATCAGCTGATTTGAATTATTTCTTAAATGTTAATCCTCAGGAGTTTAGTTATATTAGTCCTGATGGATAATAAAACTTATCCCTGTATCAGACAAGCGTCACAGGTGGATGTGTGAAAACTGCACCTGTCAGATGGCATCGTCATAGGTGTTACGAGAGAAACATTGCTTTGTTTAAATATATTTTACGATGGATTGCCTATCGTGAAACACAGTAAAACCTGTACAAATGGAAAGATGAAATTCCAACATTCATTTTCATATATAGTCTGAAATATTATACGAGGGTCATCCAGAAAGTAAAGAACGTTTGCTTGCTGCGTCTAGCACAGCTCCTCCATCACCGCCGTTGCGTGTGCGGCAGTCTACTCACCTCTCCACCAAAGTCTGAGCCGAGTCTCGTTGCTGTGCGGTCACATGTCTTATTTCTACAGCGATTCAAAATGGCGGCGGCAATCAAAAATCTCGCCAAATCTATCTCTGAAGCAGTGTCAATCGGTCTCTGAGTAAAAAAATGTCCATACCGAAGAAATTTTTAGAACAACACCAAAGAAAGTTAATGATGAAAGTGCAAAAAAAACAAATCTTAAAATTGATGTAATGTGCTAAGATTTTAGCAGCTTTTTTCCTCCAATCTTCCCTCAAGTCTTTCTTTCAAATCGTCTTTTGCGAGCAATGACCTGCCACTCCGATCCTCGTCGTGCATAATGGATTTTATTTCATTAAACCTGTTGCACAATTTTTTCCCCTGAAAACTCGACTTGGACTTGTTTGCACTTTCACCACCAATTCTATTTGGTGTTTTTCTAAAAAATTTGATGGTCTAGACATTTTTTAACTCAGAAACCGAATAAAACTGCTTATCCCATATTTGGCGGGATTTTCGATTGCCGCCACCATTTTGAATCGCTGTAGAAATAAGACGTGTGACCGCACAGCAACGAGACTCGGCTCAGACTTTGGTGGAGAGGTGAGTGGACTGCCGCACACACAATGGCGGTGATGGGGGAGCTGTGCTAGACGCAGCAAGCAAACATTCTTTACTTTCTGGATGACCCTCGTATATAGCAATATTATTTTGCTACAAAATAACCAGGATTGCCAGGATATCATTGCGGCTCTGAATTCAGGGCCTTATAGTCTCTTACAAGAAGAAATCTCTGTGAATTTATGTTGTTAATAACCATAACTATATTAATAAATTAGTTGATGTACCCGTTCTTCGCACGGGTTAGATAACTGTGTTATAAGTTAGCTTGAAACAGCTGTTCTTGCTTCTGCTCTTTAAGCTGTCAAATGTCCACAGCATGTTCACATTACAGTTTCTGAATGTTTACATTTCTTCTGAAATGTAAACATCGAAACTTAGCACGTTCACGGGGCGTAGCCCGAGGGATTTTAATGAAGTGAGTAGGCCTATTTGTTGCACGGGTTCAAAATCTACCTTTGTGTAAAGTTTTATCTCAGTCGGTTGAGTAGTTTGTGCGTTTACCCGGAACAGCAGACAGACAGAAACTACCTCTTCTTTATAATATCAATCTATAGTATTATAAAGAAGAGGTGGTTTCTGTCTGTCTGTCTGTCTGATGTTCCGGGTAAACACAAAAACTACTGAACCGACTGGGCTGAAACCTACACAAAGGTAGATCTTGAACCCATGCAACACATAGGCCTATTCACTTCCTTAAAATCCCCTCGGGCTACACCCCGTGAACGTCCTAAATTTCAATGTTTACATTTCAGAAGAAAGTAAACTTTCAGAAACTGTAATGCGAACAGCTGAGGACACTTCCATTCGTCAGCTTAAAGAGCAGAAGCAAGAACAGCTGTTTCAAGCTAACTTAAATCAAATTGCATTGAATATAGAACGGGTAAATAAAACCCCTGTGCGAAGAATGCGTATATCAGCTAGTTATAGATAAATAAATAAAATTAATTATATAAAAATATTAAATAAATGAATTAAGTTAACGTATTGCTCTTTTGATTGAAACAATATCGATAATTACCAATAATAATTACAAATTTTCATCTTCAAAAAGTTAATCATTATGTGCAGATTCAAACTGGAAACCTCTATCATATCAAACTCAAGCATTTGGGACTTGACATACATATAAGGTGACCAGATCTGTAGAAGCCTAAAGCAGGACATAATTTAATTACCTGGAAATACCATGGTGCGTGGATATAAATAAATTTGAACGAATAGTGTTTTTGGCATCTGGGAACCTCAAAACAAAAAGTTATCATGGTCTCGAGCTTAAGTCTTATCATGAAACCAATGGTAATAGCTTCTTCCCTATTGGGGATATTCGCTAATTACCCGCGGTTTCAAACATTGACCGAGGACAGATAAAAAACAAATTTTTAACAGACGGAAATTAAAATATTTTGTTTACATTACTTAGTTAATAATTAGTGGAAGAATATAAAAATAGTAATTTATACATGTTCATGTATTTTTATGCTAAAAATATTACTATTGCTAGTTATAATAATGAGTTCTGAGGACAGTGGGCGATTTGACAAATGAGACACTTTTTGATTTTTTTTACCTTTTAATATGCTGTTATGTATATATTTTTGTCAGTACATACTAATGCAATGTTTATAAATAATACCTTGTTTCTTAAGAAATGTTTTAATTTAAACCCCTGTTTCAGAGCAGGGACTTTAAATTGTCTCTCGATTTGACATTCACTCTTAACATTATTGTTGTACAAGTAATTTATAAATTATTAATTTAAGTAGTTTGCTGAGGGAGTGTAGCCTAATTATTTTATTTTGTTTTAGATAAATTAAGGAAGACCAAATCAATTCTTAGGAAATGAGCGTCACTTTATCGCTTCGTGTCACAAGTGACAAACGAAAACCAGGGACAAAAGTGTCAAACTCCAAGGATGAAAACTTGCTACCTCTAATTAAATATTTAAGTAAGTATGAATCAGTTATTGGGCTATTAATGATCCTGACAAAAGAATCAGCTGGTCCTAGTCAATATCAATGCGATATAAGTCATTTTAGCGAATTTCCCCTTTAGGGAAGAAGCTACAGTAGAACCTCGATAACTCGAACCTCAGGGGGAAATATCGAGGTTCGACTTATCAAGGTGTTTTTCCACAGACTTCGACTTATTGAGGGTCACGGTAACACAATAACACGGTAAACACAACGGTAACACGGTAACAACAGTTTTCCCCGTTTGACCACTTCCTGTCTATTTTCTAGTAGTTTTTTGCTCACTTCTTATCACCTGCCCCAAACAAATCCCTCCCCCTTACGGTCAGTTCTGACCAACTGTGCATCAATTTAAATTTAGCTGAACATCAAATGTTCTGTAGGCTATTAAAAACATTTGCAAAACTAAAAGAGGAAAAAAAGCATGATAACAATTCAAATTGCAGAGCATTGTTGGAATTGGAATTAGGGTGAAGCAGTACGCCACTTATTTTTGTTTTAAAATTGTCGACAGTGTCTACTGGTGTTTCTAAACTTCCCGATGTCACTTTTTTATTTTTCGTATCAACAGCCTCAAATAATCTTCAACTTTTCCTCATAAGGTAGAGTTTTGCCAACACGTTTTGCCAAACTGAAAACAATAAAAACACAACCTAAAAACTATCCAGAACCTCTAACTCGCGCTAACTGACATCGGACAGAAATCTAATCAAATCAAAACCATTTTATTTAAGAAGAAAAATACATAATTTGTAACAACATGAGACTGTTCCTTATTTATGAAATGAAATTCTCACATATGTGAAACCCGTGCGTGAGGATGAGTGTGTTTGATATGTGTGTTGCTTATCAATATAAATTTGTCGGTTGTTTTACCGACACCAGGAGCACCCGGAAAGAGATGTAGTGGGGGGGGAGGGAGGGTTGGAATTTCCGGCTGCAAATAAGTCACTGGTGAATGAACAACTTCGACTTATAGAGGTTCTCTAGTCAATACTTCGACTTGTAGAGGTACGGAGATTGTAATTATTCGAGTTATAGAGGCTCTACAGCTAAAACTTTGACTTACAGGCTAAGATTACTGCACAAGTTCGAGTTATCAAGGTGGTTCCTACTAACCCTTTGACTTAAAGAGGTAAAATAAAATAGCATTAGGTAGGCACGTTCAGGGGGAATGATAAAAATTTGAGTTATCAAGGAATTCGTCTTTTAGAGGTTCGAGTTATCGAGGTTCCACTGTATTACCGTAGGTCTCATGGTAAAACTTAGGCTCGAGACCTTGATAAATTTTTGTTTTGAGGTCCCCAGATGCCAAAAACACTATTCGTTCAAATATATATTTATTTGTTTTTTTGTATGTATATATATATATATATATATATATATATGTGTGTGTGTGTGTGTGTGTGTGTGTGTGTGTGTGTGTGTGTGTGTGTGTCCGTTAACACGATAACTTGAGTAAAAACAGTCCGATTTTGATAAAATTTGGCTCAAATGTGTAAAGTGACATTCACGACTTTAAATTCGAAAACCAGAAAAATGGGACCATGGGAAAGGGGGTTTATGGGGGTTTTAAATTTTCTAAAAATCAGTTTTTGCACTTTTCAACCTAAAATGTTTAAATCACTCAATTTTGGTTTTGAGCATTTTATAGAGCTTAAAAAAATAAATAATACAGTATTTTAAATTATTAAGCTAGGTTACCACTTATGGTTGCCGAGAAAATCCAAAAAACCTGCTCATAAAATCTCCCATGTTAATCTTATGGGAAAAAGGTTTTAGCGAATTTTCCCTATAGGGAAGAAGCTATTACCGTAGTCGACATGGTAAGACCTAGGCCTGGGGCCATGATAACTTTTCGTTTTGAGGTCCCCAGACCCCAAAAACACCATTAGTTTGAAACGGTATATATATATATGTATATATACACACACACACATATATGTATATACATATATATATATATATATACAAAGTATTATTTTTGTTTTTCATTAGTTTTATTTTAGTTTTACTGACCACACAACTGGTTAAAGTGGTCAGTTTATTTCCAACTTCTCCACTGTATTTGTTTTGTATTGTTTTTTAAGGAAATAAAATCATTTATCATTTATATATATAAAAAAAAAATAATACTTCATTCTAGCTCAATATGTAAAGCTGCTCCCTGTGATGTTTGATCAATACAAAAAATAAAAATATAAAAAGGAGTAACAATGCCAGACTGTAATTAACTTTACATCAACAAAAATATTGAGAATAATGTTTAAAATAAACGGTATCAGGAAACTGACACATACTTTCTCCCTTTTAGCCAAACTTTAATGACAAAAATATTTGTTATTTACTAAATATAGAATATGAAGTATAGATAAATGTACAGAAAATTGTCTAAAATAGTTGTTTTCAGAAATATCCACCCAAATCCCTTTTTGGGAGGCACTATAGAGTCCGTTGCTACACACAGTGGTTTTGAGAGGGGAAATGCCCCCTTGCCCCCCCAGGGTTAAATAGCAACACATTTCGAACATCATCTGTTGGTCAATGCTAACTTGACCTGCATATCAAATTTTAATGAAATTGATCAGTAAATAAGAGAGAAATAGTTATATTTGTATTCCCCATAAGAATAACATTGGACAACGTACTGTGTTTACCGCTAAATGAAAATTTCAATTTTCTCCGCAACTAGCAATAGTAGAATAGTAATTTAAAATACTAATTTATTTAGTTTTTTGAGCTCTTTTTAATGGTGAATAGTAATCTTTTTTAACATTTATGATTTTTTATAAAAAATCAAAAAAATTGAATTTTGGATGTTTTAAGTCTTGTAATTTCTGAACCCGAATTTTTCAAGAAATGCGGGTGGTGTGATTTTGTTGCAAACCTAAAGTTCTACAAACCACGAAAGTTTAATCACAATCGTTAGAGCCGTTTTTGAGAAATTTTGATTTTTCATGTTTTTTGGTGGTTTTTGGGGGATAATTACCCTTAAAAATCAAAAATCCAAAAAAATTAAAAAAACGCCTGGAGATATCGTGGATTAGTACCTACATACCAAATTTCATAAAAATCGGTCCATTGGTTAGGGCTCTAGCTCTGTACACATCCACACAGACACACACACACACACACACACACACACACACACACAGACAGACATCACGTAAAAACCACTTTTTTGGGTTCAGGGAGCACCAAAACGAATATTTCCACTAACAACTCAAATTCGAAAATTTTGACGAAAACAATACTTTCTCCATATACTATGTATAAGGAGAGAAAGTAAAAGACTAACATAACGTTTACCATTTATAAAGGATACAATCAGAAAACAAGATTTCCTCATAAACTAAATTAAGCAAAATACTTTGAATTTTGAGATATGAGAGAGGCCAGCTGATACTGTTATCACTCGCACACGCATACACACAGTTGACCCTTGACTCTAGATAGCAATGCTTCTGTCGCCAGCGCTACCTCACACCGATACCATCAGGCGGCTGGTAGCCCGTAGGGCCGTCAAAACTCCGTCCCTGTATGGCCCAGTATGAGACGCTCTTAGTTAGCCGGTTGCGCACAAAGGCTTCCAGCCGGTTGCGCGCAAAGGCTTCCAATCTAACCGTTTATCACAATCACAATATGTGTCCGTGGGTGCGATAACTCTCGTAAAAAAGGTCCGATTTTGATGAAATTTGGTACAAACGTGTAAAGCAGCATTTATGACTTTAAGTTCGAAAACGAGACAGATCGCCGCATCCACAGTGGTATTTTGGGGGGGGTTTTGTACCCCAAAAATATTTGTTGAAGTTTTTACATGTAATATTTATTGAAATCAAATCTTAGTTTTCACCATTGGATTCAGCTTTAAAAACACACAATTTGGTGTTTTGATCATTTCTCTACGTCAGTTGTTTACAGAGATATTGAAAGTGCTAAACACAGTACGTTGTCCAATTCTATTCTTATGGAGAATAAGAAAAAATTTATATCTCGCTTATTTATAAACGTATACTAACGAAACTTGGTTTACAGCTTCATGTGGTTGTGGTCTATTGTTATATGCACAAAAAATCAATTTTTAAGGATTATTCCTGTATTAGCAAACCTACATACTCAGCCCCCATGTTATTCTTATGGAGAATAAGTAAAATGTAATGTCTCCCTTAATTATGAACATAAATTAATAAAACTTGGTATGTGGCTTCACCTAGTTGAGTTATGTTAATGTTCACATAAAAACCCATTTGTTGTGTGCCTTTTTGCAGCAAACCTGCATACTCATCCCCCATGTTATTCTTATAGAGAATAATTCAAATTGTATAAATCGCTTATTTATGAATGAATAATGATTAAACTTGGTATGTGACTTCACTTAGTTGAATTATATTTATATTTGCATAATCACTAATTGTTTGTGATCCTTGTTTCAGCAAATCTACATACTCATCCCCAATGTTATTCTTATAGAGAATAATTACAATTGTATATATATCGCTTATTTATGAATATATTTTTATGCAACTTGGTATGCGGCTTTATGTGGTATTAAGACATATATTATGCATTGGAAATTCGCTGAGTATGCAGGTTTGCTGCGACGGGGGTGTTTGGCTTTTCCTCAGTTCATTTTAATGTAAACTTCACATTTGATTTTACCAATCAATTCAGCTCTACAAAACGATTATTTTGGTGTTTAAATTGTGATACTATGTCCAACCGTTGCAGAGATATTCAAAGTGCTAAATACTGTACGGTACGTTGTCCAATGTTATCCTTATGGAGAATAAATAAAATTTGATATCTCAATTAATTATAAATGTATTTTGATAAAACTTGGTATGTGGCTTCACGTAGTACAATATATTAATATTTGCACAAAAAATTGTTTTGTTAGCGAATTTCCCCCAATAGGGAAGAAGGAAGCTATTACCGTAGTCGGCATGGTAAGACCTAGGCCTGGGACCATGATAACTTTTCGTTTTGAGGTCCCCAGATACTAAAAACACCATTCGTTCCAAACTGTTTCTATGTATATATATATATATATATATATATACACATATATACATACACACAAACACACACACACACACACACACACACACACACACACACACACATATATATATATGTGTGTGTGTGTGTGTCCGTGAGCACGATAACTCTCGTAAAAATAAAAGCAGCATTTATGACTTTAAGTTCGAAAACCAGACAGATCGACCTTTCCAAAGGGGTATTTTGGGGGGGTTTTGTACCCCAAAAATGGGGTTTTTGAGTTTTTACATATAATTTTTGAAAAAGTCAAATTTTAGTTTTATTTATTTAAATCAGCTTAAAAAGATGCACAATTTGGTGTTTTGATCATTGCTCTACGCCAATTGGTTACAGAGATATTGAAAGTATTAAGCACAGTACATTGTCCAATGTTATTCTTATGGAGAATAAGAAAAATTGTATATCTTGCTTATTTATAAACTTATCCTGACTTGGTATATTGCTTCATATCGTTGTGGTTTATTGATATTTGCACTAAAAAACATTTTTTGGCTGATAGTTCTCATAGCAGCAAACCTGTGTGCTTAGCCCCCATGTTATTCTTGTAGGGAATAAGTAGTGTGTTATCTCCCTTAATTAAGAACATAAATTAATAAAATTTGTTAAGTGGCTTTACCTACTTGAGTTATATTGATATTTTTATAAAACCCCATTTCTTGTGCTCCTTGCTTCAGCAAACCTGCATACTCAGCCGCCATGTTATTCTTATGGAGAAGAATTAAAATGTGATAAATCTTTTATTTATGAATGTATATTGATGAAACTTAGTATGTGGCTTTATGTGGTACTAAGATACACATATATGCATTGGAAATTCGCTGAGTGTGCAGGTTTGCTGCTACGGGGGTATTATAGAGAATAAAGTTTTATATCTCTCTTAATTATGAACATAAATTAATAAAACTTGGTATGCAACTTTGACTGTTTAAGTTAAAGATAATTGCATAAAAACACATACTTTGTGTTCCTTGTTGCAGCAAACCTGCGTACTCAGCGTTCAATGTTATTCTTAAGGTGAATAAATAAAATGATTTATATCACTTATTTATTCTTGTATTTTTATGAAACTTGGTGAGTGGCTTTATGTGGCAGTTAGAAACATATGCATGCATTGGAAATATCGCTGAGTAAGCAAGGTTTGCTGCTACGGGGGTTTTTCTTAACCTGCAGACATAATTCATTCATATTTGCTTTAAAATACGCCCTATTTGTGTTGGTGTTTCTGTTTGCAACTAGGCCTAACAGTGAAATAAATAAATGACTTTGACGGGTCATTGGGCATTAAAAATAATACATGACAATAGTTAACAGAACAATAAATTTAGATACATTATAGTACATTTATTTACTTAAATTAATTCTGGGTCCAATAATTGTTCTTAAAACATTCATCAATTTTGTAAGGGCAGTCATTTAGTAAAATATTCTTGATTTTATTTTTAAAGCTTCTTTCACTTACATTTTTCAATCAGTTGGTAATTTATTAACAATTTTGATACACATTTCATTGAAATTCCTTTTGCTTTTCGAGTATTTGAAACATTTAACTTGGAATTTATTTTGATTTCTTGTTTGATGTAAGTGAATATCTGAATTTAGTTCAAATTTAGAGTGAATTATTTGAATGTAGGCCCTAAAGCAAACTTTCTAAAATGTAGATTGATGCCAATGTTAATATGCCTAGTCTTTTAAATAATGGTCTGCAATGGTTTTTGGTTTAACACCACAAATTATTCTGATTGTTTTTTTTCTACTTTAAAAATAAATTTTAATTTGGTCCGTTGCCCCTGATTAAAGTTTCATAGCCAATATAACTCCGAACATAGGCGTGGTAGGCATTTAAAATTACTTCAAAATTTACATTTCCTTTTAATTTTCTTAAAACATATAATCCTCTGCTTATTGTTCCCCTGATATATGAAGAGTGGTCTTTTCAATTCATTTGTGAATCTATGATAATTCCTAAAAATGTCATAGAACATTGTTGTTATTGGGGAAAAACTTATTTGAAAAAATTATTTCTAAATTTTGTGTCTTAGTAGCATGACCCATGTTGAATTTGTTATGTCACAGTCTGAAGATTTGTAATCAACTGATCAGGAGATTCCCCTATTACATTTACTCCTAAATCATCAGCATATAAAAAATTGGTTCTATTTTCTCCAGCTAAACTGTACAGTAAGAATAGTGGACTTAAACAAGAACCTTGTGGTACACCCATCTCAACTGGTATTCCTTCCGAAATTTCACTATCATATTCAACATATTGAATTCGTCTATTCAAATATGTATCAATCAGATTCAGCGCACTGTCATTAAAACCATAATAGGTATTTCATTTTTCCCAATAAAATGTTGTGTGTCACTGTGTCAAAAGCTTTAGACATATAACAACTTCTAAAACATACTAATTTACCACATTCAATTTTGTTAATTATGATGAAATATGAACTGTTTAAAAGTATCAGACTTTTAATTGTGATGTATTTGACGATGTCCATGCTATGTATATAGTCAGTACTGGTAACAAATATAATACTGATTCTTGGACCTAACTTAATTGTTATCTAGTTATGTCTAATAATTGGCTGTAGTTCATAACTAATTTATTATATTTACTTTTAAGTGTGACTCCTCATGACAGAATTTGAATTATTTTTATATAATATAGATCACGCTTTTTTCAGGGATTAACACTCAAAATGGAAGTAGCTGCTGTGAGTTTCTGGACGAATTAGAGAGAGCGGTTGAGGTGAAAGCTCAGCTTGAAACATTAAGAAAAGTAAGATTAATTTGAGTTAATTTTTAACAGTTAAATATATACGAATGACTATGTTCCTTAATACCATTCATTGTTCATAAACTTTTGTGATGTCTTCCTGTGTTGATTCGCAAGTTGCAGAATCGGGTTTCTGCCGATTGACATCTGCGGCTGGTTGATGGTGGAATATGTGTTGACAGTTGTATAGGTGTTTGCTATGTCTAGGTTGTTGATGGCAGTTTCTGAGGACTAGTCCTTTCACCTGAATTCCATGAAGTCGGGCATTCTGCAGTATATATTCTTTGGTCTAGTGGGTGTTCTCTATGCTTCTTGAATTTACCAGTTTGTAGTTTCTAATTGTATGTATATATCGGTCTTTTCAAATGTATATTAGATGGATTGTGATATAAGTAAATATTGTTCAATTGTGTTGCCATATCATAAAGTGATTCAAGTGATAGCAGACGAATGTGTTAATTGTACTTCCATTAAAAACCACCATCCAATGGATTCGACTTCCATTGTAAATTGTCTATTGTAACAACCGCAACTAATTTTGGCTTATTTTCAACCATTTTAAACAGTAAATCAATAATTTAGAGGTAAATAAAGTGTAAAATATTACATGAAATTAGGAAACTACAACTGATGAATAGGTACTCAAGTTACAAGCCTGTCTTGTTTGTACCATCAACATGTTTTGTTACAATATTTAATTATATTGACACAAAGTCTGATATGTTGTTGTTTTCCGTGGTCATAAACGAAGAACTCTAAAAACAAGTTACAGGCCGTCAGGTTTCATGTGAGAGGGGAGTTTGGAGCAACTGGAGAGGGGATTGGTGGGTCGTGCGGCGTTGCGCTGCGGCGGAGGGGAAGTGAATAGCCAACAACTAATGCTTGTGGAAGTTGCCACGGCCGCGGCTCAAAACACACTGGCCCGGTTGGTTCCCCCACCACTCTACTGTCGCATCCGTCCACTGCACATCCTAGACCCACCGATTACATGAAACCTGAAGGCCTTTAATATGGTAAGGCCCACATTTATAAGCAAAAGCGGTGCACTATTGTTTTTATTCACAAATTTTAGACACATACTTGCCAAAATCTTCTAAATATTTTATGCTTGATCCTAACCTGCCATGGATTGTGGTAATCAATGTTTGCACCTTTTAAAACATTCTAAGGTCTAATTAAATTTCATTCTTTCAGGGCATAAAAATAACGAAACTCCAAAGTGAAGCTGAAAACCAAGATACCGTCTACTTCTATATAATTGTTGAAATACTATTAAGTTTAGAACTCAAAAGCCCTTTAAGAAGTGGAATTGTTAGGTAAGTTTTTAATTGTATTATGTAATAAACTAATAATGTTGTGAAACATTTACAAATGTGTGCTTGTAATTTATACTCATAGCATTCTTGTCAAAAGATATAATTTCTGACCAAAAAATCAGTTATTTACTACATATTCCAAGATAAAGGGTGTCACCTATCAAGTCCACAAAGTGTATGAAGCGTTAATACAGCAACCTAATGTTACATTGTGGATAAGTTTTTATTACTGCAGACAAAGTAGTATGATAGCTGGAAAATTATTGGCACAGCAGACATGTGGCATACTAACACTTATAAATTTATAATAATTGTTATAATAAAGCTTTATTAGTCAATCTGAAATCATATAGAAACCTAGTGATGCAGTAAGCAGTGTATTACAGTAGAAGCTCTCTTAACCGACCCTTACGGGTCCGGGCCATGGTCAGATAACGAAAAAGGTTGGTTAAACCGAATAATACCGGAAACAGTCACAATAAGTGTTAAAAACAATCAAACTTGTGAACTTTGGAAAACATATTGAGAGCAACTGACTGAATTTGACTTGCTACGGACAAATGTAATCGATTTGTTGTAACCGGAAAGTTATTTTCGGAAAAAAATAGCGACACCAGCTTCCGCGGCATTAGTTTCTCTTTTCTTGGAAGACGGTCAGTTAATCCGACGGGCGGTTGATCCGAGGTCGGTTAAGAGAGTTTCCACTGTACATCATACTTGTTTCAGATATATATTAAATAAAAATAAATAAAGGATTTTCTATTTGAATTTTGACTCTGTATGTTTGCAGAATCCTTAAAGAATTCAAGGACTCGAAATCTGCTATAGTTGTTGGTGCCATTTCAGAAGGATTTAAAGCGAGGTTTTCTGTCCACAAATATGAAATCAAGTCGATACTTCACACGGCAAATGCTGTGTGCGGTTGTTTTGACAACTTTGCCGTGGGGGTGGAAGCTGTAAGAGCATGTTGTGAAGAAGCACTTACATTCATACTGGACAGTCTAACGTTCTGCGGAAAAACTCTGAGGTAAAACATTGGCCTTTACTTGCCCCTTGAGGCATTAAGGTTTTTTTAGTTTTTTTAATAATTTCTTTAGTAGCATGATACGTTTTGTTCAATTACTTAGATTCTCTGATTGGGTCTGATGATGACTGGTGTAACTGGTTGAAACTGATTTCCTTGTACCATCTTTTTGAGTAGTCTACGTTTACCATCTTGTATATAAGTACAGCATATGTGTAAATATACTTTGTAGTGTTGTGAGAAGTACTTTTTTATCTGTTTTTTTGTAAGACATGCTGTAATAATAATGTCAACACAATTCTGTCATTCAAGAAAAGCCTGAAGCATGTGGTACATGTGCAATTGTCCTAATGTCATTGAATTTGTTTTATGTCAAATACTCGTTCATTTTCAATATGAGCTTGTTCGCTTCGCTCACTCGCCTATCGAAAAAAGAGTTTTAGTTGCCATTCAAGTAGTTTTTTTATTTCCATTATGAGAGTTGCCATTCAAGCAGGTTTTTTATTTCCATAATGAACATATATCTATGCCTTTCAAGTATGTTGAGATATAAACATGTATGTATACTCCTAATAAACACATGTTCCTATAAGGAATAACATGTAAACTTTAGAAGTTTTTGACAAAAACAGCTGTTTTATCAAAACATTATCTGTTTATTAATTAAAAGCAGAAAATGGTAAACACATGTTCCCATAAGGAATAACATGTAAACTTTAAAAGCCAAAGGGGCAGAGCCCTTCACATTTTCCGGGGTAAAAAGTACTATGTGTTAATCCAGGTAATAAACAATCCATTTGCAAAATTTCATTTAAATCCGTTCAACCGTTCTTGAATTATAAAATTTGTAACTAACACCACTTTGTTTTATATATTAAGATGACCACTGAAATGACAGATCGATATGCACACTACGCTCTGAGGGGTGGTGTGAATTAAAAGTTATTAGAACATTAGCTCGAGTTCAAGTAGTAGGTTCTAACAGTAAATTACAAAAACAGGAAAAGTATTACGATATTATTATGTGTATTAGTTTGAACATCTGTTCAGTTAGACCATCAGACCACAGCAAGTGTGAGTAACTACAGATATAACATTAAACAATACTAGGAACTTAGGGGAAAACTGTAAAGCTGACATCCATCATCCATGGAGCTTTTAATGAGAAAGTCAGAGGTAAAATATTAGTCTCAATAAAGCGTCCTTATGTTTCAAATAACTTTAAAAGGGTGAAATTTTAACACATTTTGGAATACTACAGCTTGTGATTATTTTATTTTATTTTTTAAGCGTGATCAGGTGACAGAGTAGAGCTTAATATCATTAGCCCAGTTAATGTATTTAAACACCAATATCAATAGTCTACTACACTGACACATTTCTTCTTAATAAATGAGATGCTGATTATTATTCATTCTGAATAACACGATTTTATTGGTGAGATAATATAATCCCAGGGTTATTTTGGGCAACACTCATCACAGTTGTCAGTGCTGGATCCAGTCGTCAGGAGATAAAAAAACACACACAAATACACGACACTAAATAACTGGATAAAACACACTGTTTATTATTTGGTCAACGTTTTGCGAATTCAAAAAAGACATTCGCTTTCTCAAGACTGGCCGGAAGATGTAGGGCGGCCACGGAGTCGCTCGGAACGCCTTGACACGACTGATCGGCCTACATCTTTCGGCCAATATTGAGAAAGCGAATGTGTTTTTTGAATTCGCGAAATGTTGACCAAATAATAGACAGTGCGTTTTATCCAGTAATTTCGTGCCGTGTAATTATGTGTGTTTTTTTTATATCCTGATGACTGGATCCAGCACTGATAACTGTGGTGAGTGTTGCCCAAAATAACCCTGGAATAATGCTGATTATTATCAATATTATAATTAACGTTCATAAACAATTCAGTGCAGGCGGGAGTCCAGTTCAAAACACAGCGCTGTGCCAATGCATCCATGCCCTGGTACGAGCCGGCTTGCATGTGATCAGCCTGGAGCAATCAGCTGAGTTTGACAAGTCACAGCTGCACCAGCTGGCTGAACAGCTGATGGCTTGTGATCAGCTGCCTCTCGACACCCGTACAAACTGTGGTCTTCTCACTGTAGCTACCAGTCGTCACCTGTGGTTCCAGGTAAGACGAACCTCCTCCTCATTTGTTTATTACAGTACCTATGCTCTCGATTACCTAAGGTCATCGAGACTTACGGAGTGCACGCCGATTCAGATTCAGTTTCCTAGCGTGTGATTCATCTGAGTCAGATTTCTTGGTGGTGGCCACAGTGGAGACAGGAAATATGTCACCGACTCGGGAAGCAGGGATAGCATCAGAAAAGTGTTGTGAAGTTACAGCCAGTGAAAAAAAGGTGTTCATGATATGAATAAGTGTAGGGGATAAGTAGGTACCTGCGCACAGGCTTGGCTTCTGGCAGCCACTATGGCTACGTCTGTTAAAATACAAGTGCCATTCCTGGCGCCAAAAATCTGAATCGGCATGCACTCTTGATGTACCGTTAAGCTTCCTCAGATGATACACAGGTGTTTTCAGGTTATTTGATAAACAGACTAATTGATTTGATAAAGAAGTATTAATCATAGAAAATATTTACTGTGAATAAATCGAGTGTATAGGTGAATCACAAATTTTTAAATTGCAGTCCTGCACCATTTCTCAATAACACTACATTTTCATTAGTGAATTTCCTATGGAAAGTGAACTATTAACATGACCCGCACGGTGAAACTTAAGCCCGGGACCACCATAGAAGTTCCTAACGTGACCCCCTGAACACGTTTTAGGGGATCGTTCAAAATGTTATATATGTGTGTGTGTGTGTGTGTGTGTGTGTGTGTGTGTGTGTGTGTGTGTGTGTGTGTGTGTGTGTGTGTGTGTGTTTGCACTCGAGCGGTCACATTTTTTGTCTGATTTACTTAAAATTTGATAGGGACGTTCCTCTCTATAATCAGTTGGACAAGTTCGTTGGGCAAAACAATCGGAAAACTCTAAACCCCTTTTTTCGGGATTAATCTTTCAAATTATGAGTTTTTGGGCCCAAAAAGGGGCAGAAAAGCTCCGGATGTAAAATTAATGCATGTAAAAAAATGGGAATTAGTGAGGCAAAAGTTTTAAGCCCTCTCTCGTCATTCTAGCTTAAATATTTACAGAGTTATTAAAGAAAATGTGTATCGGCTAAACACAGTACGTTGTCTTATAGGGGTTTTACATTAGAAAAGCCTGCTATTCATTTGTTGGTGTACTTTTCTCATCCCCAGAAACCTCACGCCTACTTTCAAGCTTGACTGGACCCTCTCCTAACCTTATACCGGTAATGCACATAATTGTATCCCCAGCATTGCAGGTAAATAAAACCAGGAGTATCAGAACAGCCAAAAAATCAATAATTTTCACATTTCAATACAAATTAGAATAAATGTTTGTTTTTACACTGATTTTGAGTTTTAAAAGTTTTAATGTGGAAATTCACTTCCCTCACGTCAGCGTGCTGCGTGCGAACTCGTTTGTAATTTTTGTTGTTCATTTGTTTTTTCAATTTGTTCATTTTTCTCCCACTACAAATTCGGGATCTTCTTTTCTAATTGACTTGCCTAGTCTCTGTAAGGCTACTTTGAACTTAAACGTGCACACTAATGAATTATCTCTGATAGGCTTTAAACTGCATGCGAAGAGTGTAAGTGATCTATTAGATGAGAGGGCTCGGGGAAAACTGAAGAGGCCGAGCCAAACAACCTTTATGCCAAACAACCTTTATGCCAAACATAAATAATAGCTTTGTTTTCCAAAATCTCCTCCTTTATGTGTTCTCTATCCCTCTCTCTCACCTCGTCTCCTCTCTGACCTTTTTTTGTCCTTTCAGAATAGCCTATAACATAGCCAGCAGCATTTACTTAATAACAATCATAGTTCACAAATATAAGAGAACTAAAACAGTTGTCTTAAAAAAGTTGATTAAAGTTGGAGGTGAAAAACAATTCATATCAGGTTAAAGCAGTTTGGTTTTCTATTTTTTTGCTACATAACACATAATTGTAATTTAAATCCAGAATGAATATACTCATGAAATCAGGTTTTGTAATTGTATTTGTAAGAAAACATTTTTAATTCATCTTTTTTTAACAGATGCTGCAAGAACAGTTGATAAGCCAAGACGACCTGACGTCCTTATGCTTATACTCTGGAATTATTGGGTGTTTGTCCAAGGAAGAGCTCGCTTCAGCTGAGGAAACTAAGTACGGAGGGAAAAGTCCGGTCCAGTTGATATTTGATCAGATTATAAATATACACAAAAGGTATGGTAATACTAAAATTGTTTCCTAATATCTTTGATTATAATTCTAGGTTGTCTTAGATAATCTTTTGAATGTTATTGAAGTTAATATTTTATACTTTTATGAAAGAGATGGCTTATTACAAATGTTTTTAATAATTTTACCATCATACTTTAGTGAGTTTTTCAGTAAACACATTTTACTGAAGATCAAAAATTTAATGGGTAGATTCTGAACAGTATGTTAAGAACAATTGATAGTTTTTTCAAGGAATCCAAACCAAACTAGCCTATTAAAACGAGACTAAAATGCTTCATGTCATTTTTGTGAAACACTGGTATGTTAAGTGTTTTAAATTGTTGTCTTCATCATTGTATGGTTGATGTTTGTCTCCTTAGTTAACTGTTTTTTACACAGCTCAGCATTTAAGCGTTAAATAGTTTTAGTTATGGACTTTTTTATTGTTAATTGATCTTGCGAGATATTATTACTGAGCTACTTCCTCCAGTCTTAGTCACAACATTTATAAGTTTAATTTGTTGTAAGCTGTAGGCCTAATTAGTTTTGTGTGTGGCACTTATTGATTTTTTAAAACAATGTAGCGGAAATACCACTTTAATTTAGAGTTACTGTGGGATAATTGAATGAAAACAGTTAGGCCTGTTCAAGACATGATTTTTTACTCTGTAAATGATGTTATTGTTTGATACAGAATTTCAACTCCAATCAATGTTCAACCACCAACCGTTATATATTTCCCCAGGAACCCATTACAGCCCACGATAACACTCAGTGTGGCCCGGACGTTGGTAGCCCTGACCCGTGTGATGGTGGCATGCAGCAGTGATCAGCTGTCGCAGATGTTGCCAGCACTGCTGTCGTACACTTGGGAACATCTGGAGCATGTGATGGACAGTGTCAAACACCTGGCTGTTACTCTGCTCAACAACATCGCCAGGTTGCAATCACCAGGTGAGTGTCAAGCTCAGGCATTTGATACTTTGTTTTGGCTGATCGCTGTAGTTTTATTTTTCATTTTGGTAATTCAATTGTGGTTGTTTCTTTAAATTGTTGGTCTTCACACCTGCTTTGGTTGTTTCGGCTTCACAATGCTGCACTGTCCGTCCTGCGGGGCAAAATCCCTGCCTCGCTGGTGATACTCAGCTCAGTACCCGCATCTGTTCCCGTAACTGTTGTAACTTTCGTACTGTTGCATATATTTGAAAACCATTGTATTCATTTGAGGAATTTTATAACTCGTAGACATATCCTTTAGTTTTTAGTTTGGAATTTTACACTATTATGTATACATATGGTGGATAAAGATGATTTGATTTGCAGAGGTGGATGTCCACAGCAGTGTGCTGAGTGCCATGAGGTGTCTGCCGGCCTGGGGCCGTGCCCGTCACACAGCTCTCTCCGCCCTGCTGGGCAAAGTCCCCGTGTCCCTGCTGGTCTCTGGTGGCACCGAGATACAACTCATGTACCGCCATCTCAGCCAGGAGGTCGTCTCTTCCCATGTCAGTTGAGTCATTCAGTCCAATTTATCATTTTGTGTTCAAAGCAGGTTCTATTGAATGTTTTTATGAGTTTGAATTTCAATGATTCCATTAGATTCCTCATACAATGAAGATATGAAATATTGTGTCTAAGCTATTTTGGGATGCAAATTCGATTTGTTCAGATTTGTATCCTTGCACACTAGATTTTGCTCTGTGGCTAGTCTAGCACTATTGGGTTCAAATTTGTAATAAACCTAGCACTTTTGGAGAAAATATTTTAACCCATTAAGGTAGTAATTTTATGATATTCGCAATAGCCTACAACGGGATTGAAACTAATGACTGCGGGCAACTACGGTTCCCTCCGCTAAGGGTGCTGACTGACTATAAACCTACCTAACATTGCTAGGCCACTGGTCGTTATAGCCAGGTGGGGTAAGTTATGGAAACACCTTCGCCAGGCGTTGATATGAAGCTCGTGGGTTTAATTCCCGCACACTCACAATGAGTTAACCGGTCTTTGACAACGTTGGTGGGAAGACCCAAGTAAAATAAAAGGTAGCAGGCTTGCTTGGAAGTTGACGGGATCAATTAATTATTTTTGAGTTTCAGATGGCACCAGCATTTCATTCTAAACCAATGGGTTAAATGCTTAGCACTGAAAGGGTTAAAGTGTTATATATTTGCAACTAAGGTCTAGGTCATGAAAATATTATACTAAGTCCTGCATATATATGCAACATTGAACTATTACTCATAAGTTTTAAGATGTATTTACAAATAATGTTGTTTTTGACTTTGTCCATTCTGTAAAAGAAAAATGACAATAAAAATTATTCTGGTTCTGTTTTATGATTATTTTTATGTTTTCATTTGTTTTAGGCTGTCAGCGCTTTTCAAGAGCTTATGAGGCATCATTATAAAGAGATTTCAGACAAGGGCGAGTGGAAAGAGATGTGGATCCGACCTCTCCTCTGTCATCTGGACCAGAACCAGTCTGTACCCTTGCAGCAGGTGCTCAGCAAAGCACTGGCCATCTCCCCTGACATAGTGCAATACATTCTCAAGTGAGTTCGTAGTTCATACTACACCGAATATTATAAGTTTCGTATCTTGTCCTGGATTGCAGTAGACTGGGTGTTTATCAGGTTGTACCATCATTAGGTCTTATCACTTATGTTATCCTGTCTTATTTTCTTCCTTCCAACAAAAAAATATAAATTGACAATATTTTTTTTGTGGTAAACATATCTTAGCTATTAACATTTAGCATCTTACCACATAATAAACTATAGTTTACTCTATAAATTTGTTAAAATAAATAATAATTTTACTGTCGTTGAGCTAAATATACAAGCAATAGACTGAGTCATATCTACATCTTCGGCAAATGTCAACATTCAATAACAACTATAGGGCCTAACTTTAAATCTTAGGCAGAGAAAGTTAGGCCAACCACGGTAACTATAAACAACAGGTCAATCCAAAACCTAACTTAACATAACAAGGGTTAAGGGTTACATTGTTAAAAGGGTTAAAGGGTTTGTAGTTTGTATTGAGATCAATTTATTTGACTAAAATGTATGACATACATGATATAGAAAATAATGTTTTACATATTAAATATATAATAATTGTGTGCACACGCTAGTTTAAAAGGCGAAGATGCTAAATGATGTATTTCGAAAGTTGGTCAAGGGGGTTTTTTGGAAGGGTCAGGGAAATAGAAAATAGAAAATCTGCAGAAACCCTGTCTAAGATTTCTTGTACAGTCAACTCCCGATTATCCGGGGTAATGACCGGTTGTAGGGTCACGGATAACCCAAAACCACGGTTAAAGCAAAGGGATTCAATAAATTGAATATTACAAATATAATAAAGGCTTAACATTTGTATACTACAATATTATGTTTTAATGTCATTTAAGATGTATTTATGTAAATTAAATACTTTTGAAAATCTATAAATTGTAATAACATCTAAAAACAATCAAGATAATAATAATTAATACTAGCAATGGCTGTTAGCAGTAAATACTATCCAAAACGCCGAAATACATTTAATAGGTTAAAAATCTCTAAACACCAAACAGTATGCTAATTAATTCCGCACTGCGGGAAAAACCCCATGAGGGTGAACAGCGGTGGGAAGGGTGATTGTTTTGAGATGTTTCTATTTTTAGACGTTCGCGTCCGGACGGTGCAGTGGCTAGAGTAGTGTCAAGTTCATCGCTCCCCATTACGCGCCCACGGGTCATTAGCCAGATGACAGACTCTCAGATTATGTTGTGTTTACTAAATTGTTTGTATAGTATTTATTCTGGTAAAGAAAGTAAATTAAATATAATTCTGGAGATAATTTAGCAAAATAAATTGTTATTATTGCTCTATTTATGTTTAGAAGGGGATAAATACCAAAAATAAAAATAAACCTTTCATGAATCCGGTTAAACTGCAACCCGATCTCTCAGATCAACTGCTCTCAGATAATCGGGAGTTGACTGTAATTCAAATTGATCTAAATCTTTGAATTTATATCTTGTTTGACTCCTTTTTACTCAAAGTCTAAAGAATCATTATGTTTTGATCTTGACACAGCTTATCTGTTGTAGTTGATGTAATAGATGCTAAAGTCTAGCATTGGCTAAAGTTTAAATTTAAGACGTTTTTTATACATTGTAAACGTAAGTTCATTGTTGGAGATGGTGAGTTTATGTTATTTAAGAATTTATTACATACATTTGCCATACTTAATTCAGAAAAAAAGTTTCCCAACGTTTTGGGTTCCGGAATCTAATCCTGTCTTCAGCTTTATTTCGAGCTTTGCCTGGATTTTGCCACTAACTTTGTTTGTTCGACGTATTACTCTCACCTTAAGACATGATCAGATTCCTAAATGTTATGAAACTTATTTTAATATGAGGAACTTTTATCTCTGTTGTAAGATGTTTTGCTGTTGAACCAAGGTTAAGTTATTTCAGAAATCAGTTACCGTACTCAGAAAGGTGGAGAGAGTGAAATAAGGATTAATTGTTTGATTCAAACTGTTTGCCATTCGTCAGGTTGCCAGAGGGGCAGGTCAGCCTGGGCACGACGCTACTGTGCCTCCGTCTCGCTCACAGGTCAGGGCTGTTGGACACCACGGGACCTGACGGACCAGAGTGGAGGGGGGTCGTTAGTTACGACATGCTGCGTGCTGTCGTGTGTCACGCTGACGATCAGGTATTACAAATCAAATCAAGCTTTGTTTGTCAGTGATAATTTATTCAAATAAATTAAAAGCGACCAAATTGTAGTTGCCTATAAGATGCGGTATAGGATAAAAAACTGCTCGACAAATTTTATTTTAATAAAACCTTTTTGTAAAGAAGTCTCTCGAATTTAATTTTTACTATAGACTTGGCTCCCTATCTTTTAGATATAATCTTTATTTGTCCTTCCCGCTATTATTTTAACTAACATTAGCTCTTTTAAATAGCTTAGCTTATTCTCCTGATTTGAGTTTTTAGTGAAACCAAATCAAACAGCTAATCAAATTGCAACATTTTAAAATGTGTTTTAACTTGAGTTTATGACCTTAGGAAAGGTTGTTTCAAGGAATTAATTTTACTCCTCCAATTTTTTCACCGTCACCTTTCATTCAAGTATATGGTTGATGGGTGTTGGACTTTTACATTTCTCAAAAGCTCCTGTGTCGGTTAAATTTGATATATAAACTACTTTACAGTCACACTTATTTAATTTATAATATGTAAAAAATGGTTAAAGAAAATAGATGGTTAAATGCATAAAACTGGGATTTATTACCGTAATATGCATTCCTCACATAATCAGATTGTTTAAATTTTGTTTTTTTAAACTGAGTTATAATTTTACTAAACTAAAATATTTGTGTGCCACAAACATTTTATAAACTGTATAGGTGAATAGGTAAACAAAATTTAATGTAGTTTTTTGTTTATATTTTTACAAAAATGGATGTTTTTATTATTTTAATAACCTAAACTTGCCTACCGACTGCAGTTCTTTATTACTATTATGTTTTACACAGGGTAGTTGACTTTTAAAGCATGCTGTGGCAGTTTGAGTTAGGTTAGGTTAAAATGTTGAATTTTTTGTTATTCCAACATTCTATGTTCAGTTTCCTATTACGCTGAGATTATATTAGCCTAATCAATAAATTTCACTGTGAAAAATATTAAGGTTGAAATCATACTTTTACAGCCATGTCAGAATGTCTCAGAACTCCATGTCAGAATTTCTTGTCAGTCTCTTGCATGAGAAAAATGTAGCATATGTAGGAGGGGGAGGGACAGTCCAGAACCTACGATAACTAACAGGCCTGCATACATTGTTGGTCACATGACTCTCTGCGGCCGGGGTTGCAGCCGTTAATCCCATTTAAAAGCATTGCAAAAATCTGACCAATATTTCCTACCTCTTCGACACAGAAATCGCAAAATATAAAAGTTTGTATATCATTCTAAACTGCATTAAAATACGAATAGTGTCACCACTGTCGTACTAATTTTCAAAATATAAAATAGACTTTTCGGGTTTTTGGAATCACTTGCCTTTCATCTTGGATGATACGATAAGGTATTTTTTCTAAGGAATACCCTTCCAAAATTTCTGAACCAATTTTGATGATTGGGGACATAGAGGTATCAAAAGAACTTCCTCAATCTGTAGTAGTGCAGAGTTGTTTTTAGTGTTGTATACAAACGATCTGATGGACACAGGCCGGCCTCAAAGTTTCTTTTTTCAACCATCAACCGTGTTGACATCAAAAATACCCCCATAGCAGCAAACCTGCGTACTCAGCGAATTTCCAATGCATATATATGTATCTTAATACCAAATAAAGCCACATACCAAGTTTCATCAATATACATTCATAAATAAACGATTTATGACATTTTAATTATTCTCCATAAGAATAACATGGCAACTAAGTATGCAGGTTTGCTGAAGTAAGGAACACAAAAAATGGGGTTTTATACAAATATCAATATAACTCATGTAGGTAAAGCCACATACCAAATTTCATTAATTTATTTTCATAATGAAGGCAGATAACACGTTACTTATTCTCCATAAGAATAACATGGGGCTGAGTACGCAGGTTTGCTGCTACGGGAGCCTTGGGTAAAAAATTGTTTTTTGAGCAAATATCAATGGTCCACAACCAGATGAAGCCGTATACCAAGTTTCGTCAGTATACGTTCATAAATAAGCGAGATATAAAATTTTTATTTTCCTCCATAAGAATAACATTAGACAACGTACTGTGTTTAGCACTTTTAATATCTCGGTAACTAATTGACGTAGAGAAATGATCAAAATACCAAATTGTGTGTTTTTTTAAGCTGAATCCAATGGGAAAAAATAAAATTTGACTATTTCCAAAATTATATGTAAAAAATTCGAAAAACCCATTTTTGGGGTACAAAACCCCCCCAAAATACCCCTTCGGATAGAGCGATCTGGCTGGTTTTCGAACTTAGTCATAAATGTTGCTTTACACGTTTATACCAAATTTCATCAAAATCGGATAATTTTTACGAGAGTTATCGTGCTCACGGACACATATATATATATATATACAGTTTCGAACGAATGGTGTTTTTGGGGTCTGGGGACCTCAAAACGAAAAGTTATCATGGTCCCGGGCCTAGGTCTTACCATGCCGACTACGGTAATAGCTTCTTCCCTATAGGGGAAATTCGCTAACAGAAAACATAAAAACAGCTGATTTAAGTTTTATGACGTTCTGCAAAGTGTAATCAAATGACAAGTTTAAATACCCCCGTCGCAGCAAACCTGCGTACTCAGCGAATTTCCAATGCATGCATATGTTTTTCACTACCACATAAAGCCACTTACCAAGTTTCATAAAAATACATAAATAAATAATTGATATATAGCATTTTATTTATTATCCATAAGAATAACATTAGGGCTGAGTATACAGGTTTGCTGCAATGAGAAAGATAAGAAATGTGTTTTTAAGCAATTATTAATGTAACTCAACCAGGTGAGCTACATATCAAGTTTTAATAATTTATGTTCATAATTAAGGGAGTTATAAAATTTACGTATTCTCCATAAGAATAACATTATGGCTGAGTATGCAGGTTTGCTGCTACAGGAATAATCAACAAAAAATCAATTTTTTGTGCAAATATACAGTACTAGGTGAAGCCACATACCAAGTTTCATCAATATACGTTCATAAATAATCGAGATATCAAATTTTAATTATTCTCCATAAGGATAACATTGGAAAACATACTATATTTAGCACTTTGAATATCTCGGCAACGATTGGACGTAGAATCACAATTTAAACACCAAAATGATTGTTTTGTAGAACTGAACTGATTGGTAAAAGCAAATGTGAAGTTTACAGTAAAATTAACTGAGGAAAAGCTAAAAAGCGTTTTCCCATAAGATTAACATAGGAGATTTTATGAACACGTTTTTTGGATTTTCTCCGGAACCACTTAACCTAGGTTAATGTTTCAAATTCAAAATACTATATTATTTGTTTTTTTTAAGATCCATACAATTGTTTTGAATAGGTAAACAAAATTTAATGTAGTTTTTTGTTTCTATTTTTACAAAAATGGATGTTTTTATTATTTTAATAACCTAAACTTGCCTACCGACTGCAGTTCTTTATTACTATTATGTTTTACACAGGGTAGTTGACTTTTAAAGCATGCTGTGGCAGTTTGGGTTAGGTTAGGTTAAAATGTTGAATGTTTTGTTATTCCAACATTCTATGTTCAGTCACAATATATATTAATGATAATTTTAGGGTGAAAAATGCATATAACTGATTTTTGGAAATTTTGAAACCCCATAAACCCCTTCCCATTGTCCGATTTTTTTGGTTTTCGAATTAAAGTCATAAATGTCACTTTACACATTTGAGCCAAATTTCATCGAAATCAGGCTTTTTTACTCAAGTTATTGCCATTCACGGACACATATACAGTATATATATATATATATATATAAATTTGAACGAATAGTGTTTTTGGTGTCTGGGGACCTCAAAACAAAAAGTTATCATGGTTTCGGGCTTAAGTCTTACCATGAGACCTACGGTAACAGCTTCTTCCCTATAGGGGAAATTCGCTAAAATTAGTAAAACATTTCACTTTAATCCGTAATTAGTATATAAGAAATAATTTGAAATTAGACGGTAATGGAATAATTTTTTATCCAGGTTCAAACTTTTCAGGTCTTGTTAGTTAGTTTAAAATTAGATTCCTAGGAGTGCAACAGTACATAAATTTTTTCATAATTAATTATGTATATAAATAAATAATAAATATAGACTACCATCATAAATATTAATGAGTTTGCACGGCATGCTGACGTGAGGAAAGTGAATTTTCACAAACAAACTTTTAAAACTCAAACTCTGTGTAAAAACATACATTAATTCAAATTTTTATTGAAATCTGAAAACATTGATTTTTTGGCTGTTCTGATGCTCCTGGTTTAATTTACCTGCAAAGCTGGGAATACAATTTTGCGCAATATAATGTTAGAAGAAGGTTCAGGCAGGCTTGAAAGTAGGCGTAAGTTGCTGGGGATGATAAAAGTACTCTAACAAAGGAATAACAGGCTTTTCTAATGTAAAACCCCCATAAGACAACGTACTGTGTTTAGACGAAACACATTTTCTTTAACAACTCGGTAAATATTTATGCTAGAATGACGAGAGAGGGCTTAACACTTTCGCCTCACTAATTCCCATCTTTTTACATGAATTAATTTTACATCCGGGGCTTTTCTGACCCTTTTTGGGCTCAAAAACTCGAAATTTGAAAGTTTAATCCCCAAAAAAGGAGTTTAGAGTTTTCCGATTGTTTTGCCCAATGAACTTGTCCAACTGATTACAGAAAGGAACGTCCCTACCAAATTTGAAGTTAATCGGACAAAAAATGAGACCGCTAGAGTGCAAACACATTATATATATGACATATAGACATATATATATGTCTATATGTATATATGTCTATATATATATATATATATATATATATATATATATATATATATACAGGGTTTCCGAAAAAGAATGACGGGATTTCGAACGGCCATTGCTTGGGGACTATTCAAGATAACTAAACGATTTAAACGTCAAATAGAAGAGAAAAGAACTAAGTTTTTTTTATACCTTAATATGTTTCGATGTGAGCTCCATTTGTTGCTCTGCATACATCGAAGCGATATTCGATTTCTCGCCAAGTGTTGTGAAGCATCTCTGGTGTCACAGTTGCGATCGCTTCCGAAATTCACCCACGCAGATGTGGCAAATCACAAATTTTCTCAGCATAAACAATGTTCTTTACGTAACCCCACAAACAAAAGTCCAAAGGGGTCAAATCAGGACTCCTGGGAGGCCAGGGAATAAGCGCACCCCTGCCTATCCAACTATTTGGAAACTTGTTGCTAAGTGTGTCGCGCACTTCCCGAAGGTAATGAGGCGGGGCGCCGTCCTGCATCAAAATGACTCGTTCACCAGCTTGTTCTTCAATTTCTTCAATTTGAGGAAACAAAAATTGTTCTAGCATATCTAAATAAATTATGCCATTAATTGTTTTTTCGGCGAAAAAAAAGGCCCTATCACTTGGTTATACATTAATCCACACCATACGTTCACTTTTGGTGAATCGCGCACATGTTCCTGTACAATGTTAGGCTGTTCCGAACCCCAAATACGACAATTGTGACGGTTAAAAACACTGCTTGTGTGAAATGTAAGATTGTCGGATTTCTTCAACTTTTTCATCGCTTGTTTTTGGCCGGCCAGGTTAATGTCCTTTCAAAACACTCCCTGTGTCACGAAACTGGTTAAACCAACGACGAATTGCATTGTCATTGGGCGAATTTTGACCTCGATACGTAACTCGAAACCGACACTGCACACTAACAATCGATTTAAATTCTGCGTACCACAGAACACACTGTGCCTTCTGTTACACTGTCAACATGGTACTCGCAATTGTCACAGTGGCGGCCTGCCACCGCGCAGCTGTTCTGCGCATGCCAAGGTCAATGCTCCCTCCCATGCTACGCGGAAAACAAAACTTAGTTCTTTTCTCTTCTATTTGACGTTTAAATCGTTTAGTTACCTTGAATAGTCCCCAAGCAACGGCCGTTCGAAATCCCGTCATTCTTTTTCGGAGACCCTTGTGTATATATATATATATAAAATTTTGAACGACCCCCCAAAACGTGTTCAGGGGGTCACGTTAGGAACTTCTAAGGAGGTTCCGGGCTTAAGTTTCACCGTGCGGGTCATGCTAATATTTCACTTTCCAAAGGAAATTCACTAATAAATATTTTCCTATTAAAGCCCAAGATAAGATAAAAGTTGCCTCACCAATTCTCATTAGGCCTATATAGATGCAGCATATATAAGTGTTCTCAACAACTTAGTCATAATATTTAAGTAGCCTATTCACAATTTAATTAATTATAATAGCCTATTTAAGATATAAAATATGTATAAGCTATTTCAAACACAAAGCTAAATAAAATTAATACATATGAAATGAATAAATCTCAAAACAAAAATTTTCATAAAGATAATTTTATACAGTACTATATTCCCCCAATACACCAAGTGGTGCTTTTTTCTGAGTGATTAAAAAGTGAAAGAGTGACAGCAAGATCAAGAAGGCCTGAGTGCATTGTTACTGTGGACCAGATGAAAACAAGAAAATGCATCTTCCCTGTTGCAATGAGGCTGCCTGTTTATCAAGTTGATTTTGTGGGTTCTCATTCCCAAAAAATTAATAACTATCTCTTTAATAAATAAAATTAGGGAGAGGGAGAGGGGGGGGGGGTTTCCCAACATGAACCCTTCCCTTAGATTACGTTCTGATTGTAATATCAACTGCAGCTGAGCACATTACATTTGAACATTTAAATAAAAGTAAGATTAAGAACCCACCCCTACCTCTGTAAATAATATTTGTAAAAACCCCAGATTTTCTCAAGATACACAGTGTTTTAATTTTAAAATAAATAGGCCCATGTTTGTTATTGTATATTTGTGTTTCATTTCACACGTAGCCATGATTATTATAAAGATACTCCTCGATCAAGTAGAATCATATTCTCATCAGCCACTCTTTATCTTCTTAAAAAATTCTGTTCCTAGCTCCTTCATACAAAGTGGAAGTTTATTAAACATCCTGTATGCAGGATGATTGTGATTGTAACACACACATTTGTAATAATCTGCTTAACAAAATAAATACAATACAAATTCTTATAAAATAAATACAAATATAGTATTGTACTGTACCTTGCAGAGTTTAACCATGGTTTGACATGATAATTCGTTCCCATGTCCACCCTGTCGAATCCATAGGATGCACTCCCTCGCACTCATGGGCAATATCACTGTCGCGGTCTTGGATTACCAAATGTGATAGTTTAACAAATGTCGGGCATCTAAGATTGCACTTTATTTAGAACAAATACATACACTCTTTCCTCAGTGGATCATATTGCTGGTGTGAAGGAGTTAAATGAGCTCAATTTAATTTCCAGACTCGCCTCTCGTGTCTCTCCCTGGTCGTGGAAGCTCCGAAGACGTCGGAAGCATTCACGGCTCATGAGCTGCAGTTGGTGGTTGAGTATGTGGCTCACAACCTCCACTGGGACGCCCCGGCAGCTCGGCAGCGCAACATTGCTCTACTCGGCAAGGTCGGTTAGCCACTGCGTACCTGATGTCTTAAACTGATACAGATAGATTTATTTCATTGACATTTATTATAGTACCTGTAATATGGCAGTCGAACCCTTAGGAATAAAATATCCCAGAGATTGACTGACCACTGAGACAAGTTCTTGACAAGCCTGTCAGACATTATCCCCCCCCCCCTCCCGTGATATTTAATCCCTGTAGAACCAGCTTTTAATATGTGAAAAATTACCCAATGATACTAAATTAATGATACTGGTCATTCCTAATCCAGTTCTTTTAATATTATTTCTTGAATTTTGATTTTATATAAGGGTTTCATAAAAAGGTTGGTGGTTTAAATTATTAGAAAGATTAAAATAATCAATTTAGAACTGAAGGCCTAATTAAATATAAATTATAAAATTATAATTACTACCTTTTCCGACACCCCACCCCTTGGCCTGCTGGTTACCCGTTCACAACACATGACAACGGCACGTCCAACTACCGAGACAGCTCTGCCAGAAGAGGGTGAGCTAGCCTACCTCCCCTTTCCTTTCTCCTGCACATGTGGCGAAGTCTCTTGTTGCTGCACGCTGCTGTATTGGTGGTTGTCTACCTTATCTTTTGCTGGTGTACTTGCGGGCATCGCAATGTTTTTATTTCCTGTGGTAATTAAAAATGAAATTTATAAATGTTTAAAAACTTTAAGGGAATATACAACAGTGGCGATGGGTTTAGGAAAATTGTAGGGATCCGAACATGTTTCAAATAAAATCAATTTATAGCACAATAAATTTGATAGTACATCACAAGGATAGTGCAAACAGGTGCTTTGTCCAGAATCTTACATAATTATAAAGACTTACATATCATAAAAAGTATATCAGTTTAAATACTATAATAACATACATTAATTTAATTAGGGATGTGCGAGTACTCAAAACTTTGAGTTTTCGGCCGAGTATTTTAATACCCAAACTTAACACGAAGTTTTGAAAAATACTCGAAAATTGAAGCGAGTTTCCGGACAATTGCTAACGATTGCGACCAGCCAAACGGTCTAATAACGGCCGCAAAAGGTGATTGCGTTACGAAAAATCAGCCGAAAATGATGACCGGACCATGTAATTTTGGCTGTAAATGACGACAGAAAACATAATACAGGCCAAAAATTATGACTAAATCACGTACTAAAGGCCAAAATTGACAACGGTATACATAATATCGGCAAAAGTGGCATCCGGGCCACTAGATAACGGCCGTGACTAATGTTTTCGTCATCTAATATTGATTATAAGTGATGTCTGGACCAGGTTATAATAGTTAAATGACAACCGGACCGTGATTTTTATCAGCCGAAAACTAATGTCAAACTGTGTTTTGTTTGTCAATACGTAATCCAGTTTGATTTTACTGGCTAAAGCTTTATATTGCTACTCATGAATTAGTTAGAAACCATGTTTAGATTCTCAAATCTGGAGTGGTATCCAAATCTCATTACACTATTTGAAACTACCAACTGATGGCAAATACTCACTCGAAAATACTCAAAACACGACAAAGATTGCCACTCCTCAACTCGACTCGATTAATAAAATCACTACTGCACACCCCTACATTTAATACAAAAAAACTCTTACCAGTTAAAAAACATTGTTTGGTGTTTAAAGGTCTACACAGTCCTCAAACTAATAAACATGCACCACAGGATTTTCGACCAAGAAATCTGAAACCCTTTAATAAGCTATTTCAAAGAGAAATTGTTTTAATTTTGATAACATTAGGTTAGGAGATTGGTTCCCTACCTAGAGTGAGATATCTGCACCCTATCTACACTTTTCATGTCGATGATATCGCAACAACATTTCAGTTTGTGAGCCGGTTCAACGACAGCCACCAGGCCCTCCAGAGACGCGCGGACGATGCTGCCTCCCAGCTGATGACGCAGTACTGCCAACACAAGCAGCAGCTGGAGCAGTGTTGTGTGGCCAGCTTGTTCCCCGGTGCCACCTACAGTCGGAGAGTGTCAGCCCTGCACCTCCTCCTCGCCCTTCGCCCCTCCCCCTCGCCCCAGCTGCAGTCAACTCTCCTGGCGTGTCTCGCCGACAGCTATGAAGATGTCAAAGCCATGGCTGTCACACTGTTGTCAACCACTCCCGGGTTGCTTGACGACTTTAACGTAAGTGGACGATTACCCATGCATGTTCCACCTTAACTCTTTTTCCTAACAGGTTTCCCGTGCTTCATGACCACCGGGAATTCCTTTTATTTAGACTTTCAGTCATGATCAGGATCTGATTTTTCATCATTACGAAAATTTTCAAGGGTTATTCGATCCATTATTTTATTTATTTCATAATATATTTTAAGATACTTAACAATTACCAATAAAATGGCCTATTTTACATCATCCCGTCCTAAAAGACATAATTCTGACAAACACAACTAAAAACAACAACAGTGTACCGGTATTTATTTATTTTTTCTGAACCTGTATTGCATAGCAGGTTAGGCAACCTACCGAATGAAATGGTGGTAGAGATAACTCAGATGGACGGAATAATAATATAGCTGAAAAAGTGTGGCAATCTTGTGAAAAAAACACAAAACAACAAACAATGACACATGAAAAGTGCACTTCAGGCTTGACCAGAAATCTTTAGCAAAGTAGACTAGTTAATTCTTTTTCTCAATTAATTATTACAGTCGAGTAGATTAGGTTCATTTGGAAAAGCTCTAGGCTGTGAGAATTTGGTAAGTTGGGAAAAGGATAGACAGCTAGCTTACCTGAAGAGAATAAAACAGGTGTAGCACAGGAGACACATAAAAAACACACAAAAAACACACAAAAAACACTTGATATTTCGTCCCTCTTGGGGACTTCATCAGAAGAGAAGAGAATGAAGTATAAAATGGCTGCTTGTAAACTGGTCCTTAAGTCAGTGTTGCCACAACACACAAACACGTTACGTTAATTTTAGTGGTGTTTGTGTGTTGTGGCAACACTGACTTAAGGACCAGTTTACAAGCAGCCATTTTATACTTCATTCTCTTCTCTTCTGATGAAGTCCCCAAGAGGGACGAAATATCAAGTGTTTTTGTGTGTTTTTTATGTGTCTCCTGTGCTACACCTGTTTTATTCTCTACAGGTAAGCTAGCTGTCTATCCTTTTCCCAACTTACCAAAGTCGAGTAGATTATAAATATTTAAACCTGTTTGAAATGGTTCAGGTAATCAAACTAATCTAATAGTCAACCCTGATAGTTACCTAATGACTGTTTCAACTTCATTTTTATTTTTGCTTTGATTTGAGCCTCCGAATCACTGATCAATGTACAGGGTTTCCAGCCTAAAGTGTTCCAATAGCTAACTTTTTTTATTTTAGGTCTGACAGTAAACTTCTTATGGGGGACCTCTTTATTTTTTTATGTTGATTTTAGGTATGTATTTCAATTTTTGAAATTTCCTACAGTTTTTTTCCGATATGGCGGCCAACTTAATTTTTTCTTATAGAAAATCTTATATTTTATGATCACTTTAGATAGGAAATGCGATTTAAAAATGTTTTTATTTTTGGTATATTTTTCCTAAACATAACCAATCAGGCTCTAGAGCCACTTAAATCCATAGTTAACTAAAATCAGTTTTAGCAGTTTTTATTAGTTCCAAGTTGTTAAAAATACTAGTTTGGTAAAACTCAATAGTAAAACACAGTTTTTAAATGGGAATGAAATAGCTTATCTTTATTTATTTAGTTAGAAACACACTTAGATTGAATTATGTACACATTTACAACAAGAGAGCTCAATCATACGAGTTATCAGATGCTCAAACAACTGTCCATGTTGGTCAATGCACATGTCCAAGCGCCCTTCATGAGCTCTTTGCGAAAGAATGATTGTTTGTTCACTAATGACACTTAAGGCATGTTGTATCCTGCACTTCATGTCTGCAGGTGTCGTTGGTCGGGTTTTAAACACTTTGTCTGTAATCGCACCCCAAAGAAAAAAGTCCAGTGGTGTGAGATCTGGTGATCTGGGAGGCCATGCAACTGGGCCTCCTCTACCTATCAAACATCCTTGAAACACATCACTGACGGCTTCTCTAGCCTCTCTGGAGAAGTGTGGTGGAGCACCACCCTGTTGGAACCACATTTTCAGTCTGGCCCGAAGAGGAACATTTTCTAAAAATACAGGAAGATGGTTTTTTATAAAGTTGGCGTAGTTCAGCCTGTTTAGCAAGCCGTAGAAAAAGTGAGGCCCGACCATTTTGCCTTGAAAAATACCACACCAAACATTTATTGACCATTTTCTTGGTTGATCAATAGTCTGTATCCAGTGAGGGTTGTCAGTAGACCAATAATGCATATTATGCTCAAATATCCGGTGCTGTGGAACGTTGCCTCGTCCGAAAATAAAACAGTAGACAAAAATCGAGGTTGCAACTGGATTTGTTCACCATGTGCAAAATTCTAATCTTCTATAGGGTAATCAGTTTCACATATTTCTTGGTTATGAATGACGTGATATGGGTGAAATTTATGTTTCCGTGATATTACTGAAACTGAACTTTTACTTAGGTTCTTATATCTCTCAATTTCTCGAGTAGAGAGATGCAGGTTAACCATAACCGAGGCCAAAACATCCGCTTCTGTATTAAAATTGGTGATAGGATGTGTTCGAATCCATTTTTTGGTACCTAAGTTAAACAAAATTTTGTCAAGGCATAAAAAGCTCTTATCTGATGGATGCCGCCTGTCAGGAAAACGAGTGGTATACAGTTCAGCAGCGGATCTTTTGTTTTTGTGGCATTCCCCTAAGATTAATAACATATGCAATTGTTCGTTAAAAGTCATTATAACAACAAAAACACTATACAGTACACAGTCACATGAAATTGTACTCTGAAGATATTTATACCACCTTAATAATGAATAAACTGGAACAGGAAATCTCATACTTTTCATTTACTTGACCATGTGTAGTTTCCATTGTTGCACAGCTGTGACTTTCGACAATATGATTCTTGAAATACAGTGAAATTAAACATTAAAGATGTTCTAGAGCCTGATTGGTTATGTTTAGAAAACATATACTAAAAATAAAAACGTTTTTAAATCACATTTCCTATCCAAACGTATCATAAAATATAGGGTTATAAGAAAAAAAATCAGTTGGCAGCCATATTGGAAAAATGGTGGGAAATTTTGAAAATTGAAATACATAGGTACCTAAAAGCAACATAAAAAATAAAGGGGGTCCTCCATAACAAGTTTACTGACAGACATAAAGATAAAAAGGTTAGTTATTGGAACACATTAGGCTGGACAACCCTGTATGTTAAATTACAATAATTTAAGCCAGTACATGACTACTTCAAACCTCACAGTATTCATAAACTGTCTTTCAAAGCATTGTCAGATTACTGAGATCAGGTAGCATTTAACACTTTTTGTAAATATGAGAAGTAATTAAGTTGTTCATGGTTTAATTGACTGTTCAACTGTTTCCTAGGTGTGTTTCATGTCGTGGGCAGTTCCGAGTTTCTTAGGTAGTTTTTATTTCTTTTAGCCAGTTTGATTATTTGGCGTTATGGATGATAATTATTATGTTCAATACTCTACTGCAGTAGTTATGTAAATCGTAGGACCTTGTTTGTGGATCATTTAGAATAGAATAGAATAGACTTATTTTCTCAGAAATAAAACATTTCAAATTACAATTTCACAGTAAACAAAATAAATAAAATAAATAAACATTAATTTTCTTGATCTCAGTCCACAGTTTATAATTTAAACACAATATCACTTATTGTCCTGCCAGAACTGACCATCTTTGTTACCGAAAAAATATAGTAAAACTAAAGATGTATTAACAAACACAAAAATAAAACAATATCACTACATTCTGAGGAAAATAGGGCCTCTAAAGGCTAAGCCTGTTTTAGAGGTTCCAACAAAAAGGTATAATAGAATAAAATACGCTCAAAGAAAAATTAACTGAGTACGCTATGGAATGTCTTACATCTAAATTTCAAGTGTGTTTGACGAGTACAAGATAATTTCAGTTGCGACAAAGTGTGTTGTGTATATGCTGGAGTACCATTTCAAATCTGAGAACATATAAAGATTAAGTTTTTAAATTTAAGAGCTTGGACTTTATTGATTTCGCTTTTTTTGCTGCGTGAAAATATTGAATTTAAAATGTTACAATCAGTCGTAATTGATAACAGGTACCCGGTAGGTCTAAAGAAGATTTATTGGTAAGTTTTGTTTAAAGATCACTGAAGATTTCGGGGTCTGGAGTTAATATAATAATTTGAGTCAGGAGTTAAGTCGCAAAAGAATTCAAAATTTTTTGCACACTTGGACAAAACATTCATATGGGTTCATCACATAAAAATTTAAAAAAAATAAAAACTTATCTTATGATTTGGAAACTGTTTTTCTAGAATGGGATCATTAGAATAAATTAAAAAACTCAGATATATTCTTCAATTTGAAAGTTTCCATGTTAATTTTTCAGATTCCGTCCAAAGCGTTGCACGTAATTGACAAAGGCATAGAGCATGCAGGAGGTGTGAAGCCCCCAGAGTGCTTGACTGCCGCTTACCTCTTGGCCACCCTCTCTCGGGTGACGTTCTCCCAAAAAACACTGACCGCTGTCGTTGAGCAGTATCCGGTCTGTGATCTCGTCATGAACCAGGATGGCATGTAAGCCTTCTAAATATCTTTTAATACATGTTAAAGTCATAGTTAGTGACATAATTATATACATTTATAAAATAATTTTGTTTGTATGATATTTATAATTCTGTTTAACTAATTACTTAAAAACAACTTTTCATCTTTTAATTTCAATCAAAATTTTGACTGTCTCATAACGACAAAAATGCTACAATGTTAATATCGATCGATTGATGCTTTTGTTGGCATTGATTTTTAATCAGGGAGCTGAAGAGATTTGAAATAACAATATTTCTTTCTACATTTATTTACAATGAATTAAAAATACATTCCCATGTCTTCAAGGTTGCGTAAAAACACTTATCTTATATATGCACTAAGTACTAATTAAACATTGGACCGAATTCTGTTTGGTTTCGCAAGATGAATCACAACCAACATGAGCCACATGGTAAGTCAATTTCAGCTTAATCAGTATTGATGCAATTGCATTAAAATATGTGGATTGTAAAATTGTATAACGTTGGGACAGACTTTTAAACCATGGAAGCGGCCCTGTAGTCAATACAAATCCCAGTCTTGGCAAGTCAATTTTAAGAGTATCACCACCCTGTTGTTGTGTGTTGCAGAGAACACATTAGTGTGTACTGCCTGGTGGTGATAGCAGTCAGTCAGCTGACTGAGCAGTTGGCTGTGGCTCAGGCTAATCTGCTGAAGGCCTCAGCATCAGCTCCTCTCCATGGCTTGCTGTTCACTGTCAGACTGCTGCTTGCCCAGATCGATCTCAAGTGAGTAATCAGCACGGAAATATAAAACTTAACAAAAAGTCTTACCATGAGACCTACGGTAATAGCTTCTTCCCTATAGGGTGAATTCTCTAACTGGCAAATTTGTCACAAGATTGTTTACAGTTATTTCGAGTATTTAACTGTGTTAAAATAATAACTTGTATTAAATGTTGATGGTGATTTGAATTTACAAACATTGTTGTAATGAATTGAAGCTAATTTTGAGTGTGGAAGAAACCTCCGCACACGTCTTCTCCTGTTAGAAGGTCAGTGCATCCTTTCAAAGGTTAATAATTTCAAAAATCGGTAATTTTAGTTAAACTCCGGTAGTAAAACACTTGCCTGACAACTCAGCTGGGTTTTCCTAATGCTGAATATTCATGTCTGCTTATACTGTTCTATGTTCACCGTGCAGTACACGTCTTGTGGAAGACAGCCATGTTAATACCTGAGCAGATTATGTTTTTGTTATGAGGGTTGCATCAACTATCCCCTCGACCCGCATGAAGGCGCTCAAGTAAATGCTTTTAGAATGGCTGGTACAACTCGAATTACATTTGAAATATATTGCTTATGGGTGCTCCGTACTGCACGGTTAACTTCGGGACAGAGTATAGTTACTGACCTCAGCTGTGTTCTAGGGAGTGTACCAGTGAGGCGTGGAGACAGCTGATCAGAAGACTCGTGGACCTCAGTTTCAGCTGCAGTGCAGCAGTCGCCTCGGTGGTCAACAACGATTCGCCTGAGGGGCACTTCCCCATGGACTTTGACTTTGGTGGGTTTCTACTCAAGTGAATCGTTTGTTCAGAAACTAACGCTGAATCATTACCAGGAAATTCAATAAGCTCAGCGATTCTTATATAAAGAATAATAGAAGGAATTTTGAGAGCTAGGATTTTTTTTGTCATTTAATAAATCTGTTACTTAAATATTTAGTAGTATATTAAGTAGAAAAATCACAATGTTTTGGACAGGAACAGATTACCTTTTCAGTTGTTAATCTGTATAAAATTCTTATATTTTCATCAGAACAAATGCAATTATTCCACCTCAAAAATAAATTCTTATCAGTTTATTAACACATCCTAGATTTTAGATGCAATGAAATAACATATTGTCACGACTTCTCTTAACTGAACTTGTTTTCCAATAGACCCATCAGACTTATGTGGGGGTGGTCCCGCTGAGCAGGAGGAGGTGGAGGGGGTGACATCACAAATGGTTCTGCTCTGCTCGTGGAGAACTGTCAAAGAGGTGTCACTACTGCTGGGCCATCTGGCAGAGGAGTGTAGCATCGCTCCCTCGCAACAAGGTAGATCCAATATTCTACATCTTTATTTGTCATTAAATAATACAATTATTACAATATGCTTTGTCAAATAAATATAAATTTGTGACAATATTAAACCAGTTACAGACCAGTAAAATTTTGTATTACAGCTAAAAACTAAATTAATTCAAATAAAAACCAAGATTGTAATGAAATGTAAAATGAAGAATAAAATTATAGGTCCAGATTTTCTAGTTTTAGAGGAAAAACAAACAAAAGAATCATAAAACTTGAGAAGTTGAAAACATAAGCGCAAACTTGAAATTTAGCATTCTATGCACCAAGAAATCATTTACAGGTCTGTTCACAGTGCTTGGTACGTAGGGGAGGTAGTGCGAGAGAGATAGTGAATACCTCCCACCATTATCCCCCTCGAACGGTTGCTACAACTAAAACGGTATCAAGGCCACACTAAATAGAATGCTCCCTCGGCATAACGTCATCATACGCGACAGCAATGACGTAATGTTGATGTTTTTAATCAGCTGCTTGTTTTCCTCTCTAGTTGTAAAACCAAAATATAACCTTTAGCAGACGAGACGCTAGGTCACCCGTAACCTCTCAATTATTTGTACGAGAATGCAATAATAAATATGCCAGCTAATAATTTTTTTGCAATGTAGAATTTAAAAATCTGGTAGTTCTGCCTTCTACATGTTGTGATCCTGGGTGTTTCAGTAATTATTAAAACCGCGAATCTTTAAATGTATCTACATTTCAGTTTCCAAAGGACGAATGCAAAATATAATTTCGTAGCCGAAGCAGCATGAGCTAGCAGGAACAAGCAGCTGATCTCACCAAACATTACGTCATTGCCGTCGCATATGATGGTGTAACGCCAGGGGAGCATTACGGCCTGTTTATTTAGTGTTGCCTTGGTACAATCAACTAAAAGTTTTGCATGGACTAATGATTACTTATATATTTATATGCACTCTGTTTTTTTTTTACATTTAAACCAGCTGTATGAAATAATATGAAGCTGTTATGAATGAATAATAAAAAATATGTGAATACAATAATTTATTTTTATTTTAGCGAATTTCCCCTATAGGGAAGAAGCTATTACCGTAGTTGGCATGGTAAGACCTAGGCCCGGGACCATGATAACTTTTCCCCAGACCCCAAAAACACCATTCGTTCGAAACTGTATATATATATATATATATATATATATGTGTCCGTGAGCACGATAACTCTCGTAAAAATTATCCGATTTTGATTAAATTTGGTATAAACGTGTAAAGCAACATTTATGACTTTACGTTCGAAAACCAGCCAGATCGCTCTATCCGAAGGGGTATTTTGGGGGGGTTTTGTACCCCAAAAATGGGTTTTTCGAATTTTTTACATATAATTTTGGAAATAGTCAAATTTTAGTTTTTTCCATTGGATTCAGCTTAAAAAAACACACAATTTGGTATTTTGATCATCTCTCTACGTCAATTGGTTACCGAGATATTGAAAGTGCTAAACACAGTACGTTGTCTAATGTTATTCTTATGGAGAAAAATACAAATTTTATATCTCGCTTATTTATGAACGTATACTGACGAAACTTGGTATACAGCTTCATCTGGTTGTGGACCATTGATATTTGCTCAAAAAAAACAATTTTTTACCAAAGGCTCCCCTAGCAGCAAACCTGCGTACTCAGCCCCATGTTATTCTTATGGAGAATAAGTAACGTGTTATCTGCCTTCATTATGAAAATAAATTAATGAAATTTGGTATGTGGCTTTACCTACATGAGTTATATTGATATTTGTATAAAACCCCATTTTTTTTGTTCCTTGCTTCAGCAAACCTGCATACTCAGCTGCCATGTTATTCTTATGGAGAATAATTAAAATGTCATAATTCGTTTATTTATGAATGTATATTGATGAAACTTGGTATCTGGCTTAAGTAGTATTAAGATACATTTATATGCATTGGAAACCCGCTGAGTACACAGGTTTGCTGCAACGGGGGTATTTCAATTTGGCTTTACTGGCGGCATTGGTAAACTTTGTGTTATTCGAGAGGCTAAAGTCTGCATTCAGTTGTTATGAGAGTTAATGAATTTAACTGTTTTAACTCCAATAAAGAGTAAACAATATGTCTTAATGTTTCAGAAGAAGGCTTGTTGTATGAAGAAGATGTTTTGAGGATTGGAGACCATTTGACAACCCTTCTCTCAGAGACGAAACATAGGGGGGCTTTCGAACAGGCTTATGTTGGCTTCTGCAAATTGGTGTCCCGCCTTTGGAGGTGTGTACTTCTCGGATAATACACTATCCTGCATAGATTGGGCGTCTTAAAATGATTTATTTTGTTTAAAACTTGTATATGCATTATCTGGTTGGTATACTGGTTAGAGGGATCACCACAAAATCTGTAATCCCATCAATTCATTTAATTTTGAAAGTTTGGTTTTTGTGAAGGTTCAATACTGAACCCAGCTGCCATTTGTCATTCGGCTATTAATTTTTGGTGCTCCTAAAAAAAGTTGACCTTAGATAGTAACAGGTCACGAGTTTGGACCATTTCCTTTTGAAACGTTAAAACATGCCGCCACACATGGTAACATTATCAGACGATGTCCATTACACAATGTAACTTGTGTTCAAAGACAAATAAAGATATTATTATTAACAAAACAATACAGGATTGTTGAATTTTAACTAATTTGGTGTTTTCTTTTACCCCTATTTATTAACACCACTCCTAAGCCAAGCTAAACTAATGGTGTAGTTTATCACTTAATAGTGATTATTCAAATACACAGCTGTTAATATCCAAGGATGTAATTCAATTAACGTCATGACTTTCAAAAAGTTCAAATACATTATACAGTTCATGTTTCCCTAAACTTTTAACATTATCACTTTTTCAAGTTTTATAATTGTTTTAGGTTACCTATCAGGAACTTGCAGCAATTGCCTTTGCAGTGGTTGAAAGACACTATGGAAGAAATTAGCAACAATGAAGAAACTCTATGTGCCACCAGGAGAAGTGCTGGAATACCTTTTATGATACAGGTGATCCATGCGCTCTACTTGAAACTAATTATCTATATCTATAAAAGGCAAAGCCCTGGCTGACTGACTGACTCCCTCACTCATCACTAATTCTCCACCTTCCCATGTAGGTAGAGAGCTGAAATTTTGTACACTGATTCTTTAGGCATAAAATAGGAAAACTAAACTGTGCCGTCAGAGATCCCAACAAAGTTCCCATGTATTTCTTATGGACATTCATTAGTGAATTTCCTTTGGAAAGTGAACTATTAGCATGACCCGCACGGTGAAACTTAAGCCCGGGACCACCATAGAAGTTCCTAACGTGACCCCCTGAACACGTTTTGGGGGGGTCGTTCAAAATTTTATATATATATATATAGACATATATATATATATAGACATATATATATATATATGTGTATGCACTCTAGCGGTCACATGTTTTGTCCGATTTACTTCAAATTTGGTAGGGACGTTCCTTTCTATAACCTGTTGGACAAGTTCGTTGGGCAAAACAATCGGAAAACTCTAAACCTATTTTTTGGGGATTAATCTTTCAAATTTCGAGTTTTTGGGCCCAAAATGGGTCAGAAAAGCCCCAGATGTAAAATTAATGCATGTTAAAAGATGGGAATTAGAAAGGCGAAAGTTTTAAGCCCTCTCTCGTCATTCTAGCATAAATATTTACCGAGTTATTAAAGAAAATGTGTATCGGCTAAACACAGTACGTTGTCTTATGGGGGTTTTACACTAGAAAAGCCTGTTATTCCTTTGTTAGAGTACTTTTATTATCCCCAGCAACCTCACGCCTACTTTCAAGCCTGTCTGGACCTTCTCCTAACCTTATAATGCGTAAAATTGTATTCCCAGCTTTGCAAGTAAATGAAACCAGGAGCATCAGAACAGCCAAAAAAACAATGTTTTCAGATTTAAATAAAAATTGGACAAATGGATGTTTTTACACTGATTATGAGTTTTACAAGTTTTTATGTGGAAATTCACTTTCCTCACGTCAGCGTGCTGCGTGCGAACTCGTTTTTGATTGAGCTAATGAAAATACAAACAGCTGATCTTGATTCGTAGTAGTTCCACGGGCTAACCACAGAATGGAGCACACACATCTGTCATAGTTTTTATGAATTATTTGCTGGGTGAAGCCTGCGGGAACAACTACTTTATTATAAATGTAACCTAAAATGTGTTTGTTAATACAATGCCTCTTGAAACCTTTGTTTTATTAAAATTGTGCACAGTTATATATGACTGTTTCTAGTTGGTTGAGATTAAAAACCAGAAAGATCGAAACATTGGAAGGGGGTCTAGTAGTATTTTTGGATTCCTCAAAAATTAGTTCTTACAATTAAGCTCCTATGGTTGAAAAATTCTATAAAAAAGGCTATGAATAAGATGATAACTAGTTCCAAGGTCAAATAAAAGAATGACACATTGATTTATGTATTTCCGTCAGCAGTCCAGAATAATGTATACAGTGTTTACACTATTCACACTGTTTACATTATTCTGGACTGCTGACAGAGGTACATAACTCAATTTTATCATTATACTGCCGTTCAGGGGGGTACAACATGATGAATATACGAGGGTCATCCAAAAAGTAAAGAACGTTTTCTTATTGCACCTAGCGCAGCTCCCCCATCACCGCCATTGCATGTGTGGCAGTCCACTCACCTCCCCACCAAAGTATGAGCCGAGCCTCGTTGCTGTGCGGTCACACGTTTTATTTATACAGCGATTTAAATTAGCGGCGGTAAACGAAAATCCCGCCAAATATGAGATACGCAGTGTTATTCTGTTTCTGAGTTAAAAAATGCCCAGACCTAGACATTTTTTGAAAACACCAAAGAATTTTTATGGTGAAAGAGCAAAAAAACAAGATCTTAAATTGATGTAATGTGCTAAGATTTTAGCAGCTGTTTTCCTCAAATGTTCCTCCAAGTCTTTCTTTCAAATCATCTTTAACGAGCAATGACCTGCCACGCCGATCCTCGTCGTTCACGATGGATTTTCTTTCATTAAACCGGTTGCATCATTGTTTCCCCTGAATATTCGACTTGAAGACTTGTTTGCACTTTCATGATAAACTTTCTTTGGTGTTTTTCTAATAAAAAATATATTCCCGAACATTTTTAAATTCAGAAACTGAATAATACTGTGTATTTCATATTTGGCGGGATTTTCGATTGCAGCCTCCATTTTGAATAGCTGTAGAAATAAGACAGGTGACCGCATAGCAACGAGACTGGGCTCATACTTTGGTGGGGAGGTGAGTGGACTGCCACACATGCAATGGCGGTGATGGGGGAGCTGCGCTAGGTGCAGTAAGCAAACATTCTTTATTTTCTGGATGACCCTCGTAAATTTAAATAAAAGCCTTATTGTTTTCTAAAAATCGTTACAACACCAATCAATTTTTTGTTATTTTGTCCTAGAATGGTAGCCCAGTAGTAACATTTGAGCCTCACAGGAGTACAATGAGTTTGTCTTGCTTCTCAACTCGCCAAGGCAAAGATGAAATGAAATAATAAAGGCTGTCACAATATTAGGTGGTTGAGGAAACTGTGTAGTTGTATCCTCACCTAGTGAAACAACTTCTAAAAAACCTTTAAACATTACATCTACCGTTCCACCGACAGGCCCTGATCTGCACTCAGATGGAAGTGCAGGGACCATTGTCTGTGGAGACGTGGGTCAGTCAGCTGCTGGGGTTGGCCGAGTGCGCCACCGCTCCCCCCACCACTCACACTCATGCACTCAACATTCTGCGAGCGCTGTTCCGCAGCACTCAACTGGGCGAGGCCGTCGCTGTCAGTGTGGAGCGAGCGTTCATGGTCACCATTGCCGCGTTCTCCGCTAGCAACTGGATGGTGAGTCAGTCTCAAGCAAGGGGCTGGTTAGTACAGGTCTTTATCCTTTATTTTCATTGGATGAATTGTTTACAGAAAAAAGACTAACATCACAAAAAAGTTTAGAAAAATTCAGCCATCATAAATTTAGACTTAGGTTTGCTGTAAAAGCCTACAAAATTTATGATTGTTTTGGCAATAAAAATTAAATCCACAAGATCTAGCATCGGAGTGCTATCCTTCCAGGCCATCTAGCATTAGGGTTCATCTACTTAATCTATCTCACTTTACACTCGAATAATGTACAAAATGTTTTCTAAAATTACATTTTTTGACACACAATATAAAAAAAATTCACTTTCATACATTTTGGCTGAATTCACAAGATATTGCGATATAGCTGGCAAGATATAGCTGCTGAAGCGGATGTCTGCCAAAGACGTTTTAAAAGAATTTTTGACAGAACAAAGACTAACATAACAACAAAATTTAGACAGATTCAGCCGTAGTAAATTTAGACTTAGATTTTTTTAAAGCCAACAACATTTATAATTTTCTTTTGCAAACAATATTATTATTATTATTATAGTTTATACTCACAGGATCCATCATCGGATTGCTATCCTTCCAGGTCGTCTAGCTCTAAGTCATCTACTTAATCTATCTCGAATAGGAAAATAATTCTTGGTTTAAAAATATTTAAAGAAAAAATATTTTCATACTTTTAATGGGTAATGTTACATTTTTTTAAGTAAAATATTCACTCTCCAAAACAATTGATGAATCGTAAAAATACACGGTAAAATTTTCCAACAAGTTCAAACGACTCGCTCGCCGCAGGAACGCAACTCTGCCACGCTGCTGTTGAGCGCGCTGATGACCCGAGTGTTCGGCGTTCCCCGGTCCAAGAGCCAAGACAGCCTCTCCTGGAAGAACAAGATGACGGGGAGAATCTTCTTCCAGCGCTACCCCAAACTGTTCGCTTTCTTCCAACAAGAGCTGCGGAAAGCGTCCCAGTCCGGTTCCAACTTGCACCCGTCCTTGTATCCCGTGCTGCTCGTACTGGGACGGTTGTACCCTTCCTCTCTGGAAGGGACTGATTCCAACGTCCAGGTAGGCTGTTGAATCATCAGTTAAAAATAGTTAGTTATGTGTTAAGAGCGTAAACTAGGCTATTGTTTTAGTGGAAACCGTTACTGTGTATTTCCCGAAAGCGATGAAGACAATTTACAATTGAATAACATACAACATTTTTCATAAAACACATCATACAAAAATTTAATTAAATACAATTTGGCTGAATTAACAAAATCGATGTTTTAAACATCGAGTCAGTTAGCTTGGTCCAAAGCAACAATCAATCAGCTGCTTATTAACTGTCAGCGAGCAGAAAACAAAAGGTGCAGCAAGCAAAAAAGACTTTCGCTCGCTAAAGAGAAAACAGCTTATTTACGATGTTTTTAGATCGAAAAGAAGCACTTAAGGCGCAGTTGTAGGAAAAGCATATTTTTGTCCAATTTCCTCCTGTATTTGTGTATTTCACCATGTTGTTAAAAGCATTTCATGTATGTGTTAGGATAGTTTTGGATGTGTATCCTCTCGAGTACTTACCTAAGGCAGAATATTTATGTTAGATGTTGCTAATGAAGCCTAACGGTACTCATCTCTAAGTCTCTGTCTCATTTATCTGTAACACGGAGAAACCTTATCATTATATATAATTCTGTAAGCGAAATTGTTTAGTCAAAATTGAGGGAGTTTGGCAAATCTCAGGATGACAGCTCAAATTAAAGTTCTCAATCCCAGGGACTCGGGAAGAATAGCAGTATTTCTAAAAGTTTCCAGCAAACGAGAAATAATGTAAAACATCCCCCATAAGAAAAGCATGGGAATTTAAAAACGTCTGCTTTGTTTACATTAAAACATGTGATTAAGGGTCTACTTTGTTTATGAAATGGAAAGTGTTAAAATCAGATGAGGCAGAGTATTGGAGCAAAGTTAGTTTAGGGGCTTTGGCCCCTTCAGTTAAGCCACTAGTATTAACTTAACATTTATTCTCAATGGAGAGCACTAGTATTTTATTCCCATGTGTTAATGTTTAAACAGATTTTCTCCATAGCATGAACTCACTTCTTGTTACTCATCCCAGTCGTGTGTTGTTGCAGCTGACTCAATATATCCCAGACATCCTGGTGTGTTCTGGCAGCAACGTTTACAAGACTCGTACGTTGGCCGCCAGGGCGATGGTGGCTCTCATGACTCTGCCCCACTTTGACAACGTCATCGGTCAAGTCACACAGAGTGATACACCAGCCAATCTCAGGCACGGCTTTCTTCTGCAGGTCTGACAGTTGCTGAGCTCTCCATTTTAAATAGTTTTTGAGAAGCTTAGTAGTTATTCTATATTTTATTCCAACAATGGGTTGGTAAAGCCAAACATTAGTGTTAGCTAAAATGTAATTGGTAACGTGACAAGAAAATGTAAATAAATAAAACAAGCTTTGTTAAAACATACAATAAGAGACCTAGTATAGTGTCTCACCACAGTAGTACTCACCACACAAGAAAATAAATTAAAACATCTTCACAATTTGTTCACCTATATTTCTTCAAAAATAAAATTATGTTTTTTAGGCAAATAATGTTCAACTGTCTGAAAACTGATAATGTTTAGGGGGATTATTTTTTCTAATTTAGGAATATGATTCATATCCCGAAATGTTGATGTGTCCTGCTACATATATACGAATCTCTTATAACACTTTCAATACTGATTGATTTTTATAAAGCAGAGGCCAGGAGGAAAATAATTTTCAGAATTGACCTTACAATCCAGCCACAATAAAATTACACATGAATGTTGTACTGTTTACATATAGTGCCAGATAATTTTCAACAAATTTAAGACCGAGCTTACTTGAAAGCTCCGTTGAAAAAATAGCTTGTTGAAATTCTCTGAAATCAAACCTATTAAAAAAAGACTCGCTTGGTTCTAGTCAGAATTATAGACCAATCTCTTTATTAAGTAATGTATCAACAATTTTTGAGAAGGTAATTTACCTTAGAATTTCTAATTACTTGGAATGCAACTCAAAATTATGCCAAGAACAGTTTGGTTTTAGGAAAAATTTAAGCACCCATACAGCTCTTTTTACATTTGTCGGTGATGTTCTGAGGCTCTGGATCGGTCGCAGTTAACTGCAGGGGATTTCTGTGACTTGTCCAGGGCTTTTGACTGCGTAGACCATGAATTGTTATTGATAAAATTGAAAAATATGGGCCTTGAAGGGGCTGCTGTAGAATTACTGCAATCATACTTATCCAATCGTAAACAACGAACAATAGTAACAAGAAATTCAACCAAATATTATTCTAAATGGGCCACTGTAAGACATGGTGTGCCTCAAGGCTCCATATTGGGCCCATTACTGTTTATAGTATATATCAACAGCTTGCCAATTTTTTTTCTAAAAACATTTGTAGTTTCACTCTATATGCAGATGATACAACTGCTCTTTTGAAAATAAAAACTGTTAGTGAAATCAAATTTACTCTTGATGACACCATTACAAAAATTAATGAGTGGTTTGAGAACCATGGTTTAAAATTAAATGAGGACAAGACCAATATTTTGTAATTCAAGCTAAGAAATAATTTAATGGATCCTACAATTAGTAATACTAAAGTAGTTAAATTGTTGGGTTTAAATTTTGATTCAAAATTAAGTTGGTCTGACCACATACATTTTTTAAGTAAGAAATTAAGTTCAACAAGGTATACAATTAGTATATTAACTAAAGTCACATCTATAGAAGTCTGCTTAATTGTCTATTATGCATATGTCCACTCGCTGTTGGCTTATGGAGTTACCTTATGGGGTAACTCTGTAGAAGCCGGGAGAGTGTTCGTGTGTCAAAAGTTCATTCTTAGGACAATTTTCCACTTAAAACCAAGAACTAGTTGTAAGCCTTATTTAAAAAAACATTGTATTCTAACATTACCTTCTCTTTACATTCTTGAGCTAGCAAAATTTGTTCATACAAAATCATCTGTTTTTGAAAAATACAAAATAAATCACAGCTATCATACTAGAAATAATAATAACATTTTTCGATATCCAAATCATAGTCATAACAAATTTGAAACTGGACCACTTTGTATGTGATTAAAAATTTATAATCATATACCTGAATCATACAAAAGCTTAGCAATAACAAATTTTACATCTAAAATGAAAGAGACATTGAGCCATAAAGCTTGTTATAGAGTTGATGAGTTTTTTATAGATAAAATTTAGCGTATGATTTATACATGGTTTATGTATACATTTTATATAAGGTAGGAAAGCTTGAGGTAGGGAATTTGAATGTGTTAGGCTTAGTTAATATTAAACAAACTTGACCATGTACCTGCTTAAAAATTACTTATGTAATGTTTCTCAGGCGTTATGTACAATAAAGATTTGTCTATTGTCTACTTGCTGAAATCTATACAATTAACTAGCCTTGTTTGACTATTAAACAAATTTGTTTTTTTTAGGTAGCATTCTTTCTGAAACAATCTGATCTTAAAATTGATCGACCATTCTTTAAGGAGCAAGCAGAAACTTGGATAGTAAAATTAACAAGTTTGTTTGACAAGAAACTCAGCAGCCTAGAATTAGAAGCTTTGTTTAACATACTGAATATTTTCTGTGAAAAATATTTTGTACTTTTACCACAACGTGTATGGGTGAATATTGCAGTGCAATCTAAATATTGTTTGGAAAAGACTCAGATCTCAGAAGAACTTGGTGTTTGTTTGCTTAGACCAAGAATTTGTGAACTGTTTCTGAAATTAGCCGTTAAAACGAGGAAAGAAGACTTGGAACCGTTATTGTGTCAGATGTTGAAAGATGATATGTATGAAGTTCGTCATACTGCATTGGATTTCATCAACTGTTTCTGGAATGGAACAGACAGTTTTGACAATTTCAGTGAATTCTACAAAACAATCGACTCTGAAACTAAAGACTCTTGTAAAAACTGGTTGTTAGACAATGTTAATATCATTCAAGTAATCGTGCGGATAGCTCTTAGTATGTTCCAAAATAAAAAAGAACACCCTGAAGACAAAGTTAGAATACTGTCGGTCCTTGGAAATTGGGAAAAAGCCTGGAGCAAGATATTAGAATCGAGCGGTGAACATTTACAACAGGATCTATTAATTTACTTACTTGACTTGTGCAGGGATTGTCATGAGGACGTAGCAACAAGTGCTATGTATTGTCTCATCAGATTCATGAAGTTAAAGGTTAGTGCTTGTAGTTAGTTAGTAGTTATCTGTCCTTGTGTTGTTTTAAGTAAGATTCTTCCATGAAGAAAGAACCGACATTAGTTTTTGCTGAGCCAATGTCTGAATCATAACTTTTGGTTTAAATTAGGAGCCTACACCACTAATATTTTTATAATTAATTGTACTTGAATATCATTGGTAGAAATATCTAATCACTGGACAGCATATACTATCATGAATATTTGTGTTTGTAAAGTCTCTTTAACTTGATACAACAAAAACAAATTGCCTGGTTTGTAGTTGCAGTTGGTTTTAAAATTATAAAATTGTGTCCTTTTAAAATATGTAATTCACTTTCTCCAGTCAATAACAATACACCAGGTTATTTTTCATGGAAATGTCTCTTAAAACAAACAATAGTATTATAGTTTAATTCAGAAAAAGCTGTCAAAATCAGCTGACAATAAATCAGGGTTTATGCTGCGGTCACATTTTTCGCGACATTTAATGACATTTAATGCGACATGTACCATGAAAATGCGACCATATTTGGTTAGCTATCGCTTTTTTGCTACAAAGAAAAGTATAAGAAATTTTTTAATTTTATTGCAGAAAATTTGGTTTTAACAATAAAAATTGTATTAAAAGTCCGTGATCACGATCTACAACCAAAAATGATTAGAAGAGTAGTTGGGATGTTGTAGAGGCTTAACGTTCCGTTGGTTGCACTACGTCACTTTACCGATTGCCTCTGAGCGAGTGGTAGAGGAGACGAGCCTACATTACGTAAACAGTTGCTGTTGATTTCAACTGCGTATCGTGAACGGACGAGTTACTGATATGACAGTTGTAGTGACAGTAGCTAACCCCCTGGAAGACAGCATGCGCTGTGACTCGTTTGGCGCGCACTTTGTAGTAGTCAAGTCTAGCCGAGCAAATCGGCGAATGCGAGAATGTTGAGGGCTAGTTCGCCACCGAAGGGATGACTGCGCTCGCCTCGCCATCACACCGATTCTTGTTGGTTTTTGTGGCCGAGTTGGTTTTTTGTGGAGACGAGCGGCAGGTCCTCCATACTTAGTGCTGCTCATGGTCTCGACTCGCTGAAGAATGTTGACGGTTACACGAGGACGAGTCGCTCGAAATTGCAACGATCGGGCGAAAGTGTAGAGGTACCTTAGTGAAAACAGACAACTCGAAATCGGTGATGCGCAAATGCGATCGCGATATGCTTTGAGTTTATGTTTCAGAGTGTGTAATGTTTGGGGTGTGTGAGTTTTAGTTGTTCTGGTGCCATATTAGATCTGTTCTATTTAGTATGTTCTATTTAGTGTTTAGTATATTTCCATTACAGACTTTAATGGTTAAAATGGATAAGTTACCAAGAAAAGTAGACTCTGCTGAATTATATATTATTTAAATGTTAAACCTTAAAACAAATACAAGCAAAAAACAACTTAAGACCAAAAAATAGTATAATGACATGCGATGAAAATGCGAAAAGGGAAATATTTTTGCCACAAATCTCTATGAGCTTGTAGCATTTTTGCTCAAAGAATGTTTTTCCCAGCTGAATACCTGCAATAAATCACACTATCTCCTAATTCTCAAATGTATGACTCAGTCTTAAAGAGAATATTAATTCCTACTCTTTCAGAATGAAATGTCAAACAAATATTACTAAAAAATTAATCTTGCTGTGTTATCATAAGAATAAGATTACATGAAGCATTACTTATATATTCTCTTGTTCCGCCTAAAAAAACTGCATCATCCAAATTCTAAAACTGTGTTAAGTTATTCAATTAAAACTGCATGCATGGCATCTTTACATCCAATTTTCCTAAACCCATTTTTGCAGAAGGTTAGGATAACATTACTGCATATATTTGTAATTAACCTATCCAAAGCTGCTAGGCTTCTGGTCTTGAATAGCCGTGTGGGCTAAGTCGTAGAAACACCTTGACCAGATGTTCTTACTAAGTTCGCGGGCTTGGAAGTTTTCAGGATTGGTTAATTTTTTGTTAATTGCACATGGTCAACACTGATTTTGCTACTTTTAGCTTATGTTTACTGTGTGTGTGCCACTACAACTCTTTAACTAAAAGAAAACGATATTTGAATTAAAATACACCATTAATCCATTAAAAAAGACAATTGAGGATGGAACCGGCACGTCATTTGCAGTCATGGGTTAAACAGATAGATCTTTGGGATACACAGTTTAAATTGAATCCTTTGAAAACTTAACTGACCCTAACGAAGCAGCCGGATCTTTTCAGTTCCAGACGGTGTGACAAATTCAGTTTCACCTGAACAAAAATGGTTATTCCAGATTTTACAGCTCAGTTATTGCCGGTTCTCTAGCAACATTCTATCAAAAAAGACACTGCAATAAAACACTACTTGTTGTATTTTTTCAGCAAGATTTTACATGGAATGAAGAAGACATTGGCAGGATCAGTGAACTTCTGGGAGACGTAGCTGCATCGGAGACAAGTTATTTATTTTACAAACCGCTGCACAAACTGCTTAACGAGCACTTCAGTGTCCTACAGAAGGCTACTCAGGCCCACAACAGTAAGTTCTCGAGTCTATTTTACAATGTTAAAAAGTCTCCCACTTAATTGTTTCTGAATGTTTTATTTTGAAAAAAATCATTCTTATTTATAAAGGCTGGCACAGTGGCATAACTAGGGGCTTATTTTGTACTGTGCATAGAAAACTATAAAACACAAAATCATTTATTGTGTTCAACGTTTCTCTTTCCCTCCAAGTATGAACATGGTTTAACAAAAGTTTTGCTGTTTGTCTGATCGTATTCTAAATGTCATGAAATGTACCTAATAAATATTTTCCTACCGTAATCATATATATGAATAAACCTATTTTATTACAAGAATAAGCTGATTTTTGTGGCAGGCGACTGGCTAACATAATTCTGGTGCAGACACTTTTCTAAGAGCCGTTAATTGGCAGAAACGAAACCGGAGACTTGGTGGACCAGTCACTTGTTTAGCCAATATACCAGGCCTTTAAATAGAATTACAATCCTCCAAGGCACAGCCGGAGTCTTTAATTAATGTTTTTAATATTATCTATTATTTTGCTAAATTGTAGGCAGGTAAATCAAAGACGGTTGTTTAATTATTTTGAAAAGTCACTCTTTGCAGTATGACAGATTTTGAGATGTTTAATTAATGAAACGCCACAATTTTAATCTGATTATCATATTTATAGTTTTACCTTCATATAATTTACGTCAATAATAAGGCTAACTTATGTATCATTTTTGGAAACCTGATACAGTTTACTACAAAATATCTAACATATTTTCCAGCCAACTTATAGATAAATTTACTTACCTAAGACACAGCCGCTGGTTGTGTGTTACTAAAATTGTACTATGCTCTCAATTTTGAGTAAACCTTTAATATTACGTACCTATGATAGATATTTGTGCCTCCAATTGTCTGTTTACTTCTCCTCATTGTAGCCAGTTGTGTATCTTCCTTGAAGGGTTTGCGATGCTTTCCTGAATACATGTTGACTTCAGTTTTTATTGGGGGCGGGGGGATCCTTGGAGGTTAGTCACGCCCCCTCTCGCAGTGAGTGGGGGCGGAGTGTGCGGCCTCACTGCTGGGATCACAGACAGCTGTGTAGAAAACATTGAGATTGTAAAATTGCTAGTCCTCTTGATTAATTTTCAGACGTCGAAAACCACGCCCAAGCGGTTCTTACCTCGCCCACGTCTCAAAGACAATTATTATTAGGACTTTTGATTTTTTTTTCTAAGTTCACATTTAGATAAAAATGATAAATCAATCAATTAAACTAATTTGAGTTGAAACAATAAAACTTGGGATGGTTCCAATTTACATGCTAGGTACTTTTGAAAATTGTTTGCTTGGTTTGGAATGTATTACTTTTATTCTTTTCGTCAATCTATTATCATTGTCATGTGACCTATTTAGCTGTTTTTATTTTGTTATTTAAGTAATTAACTAGATATTTAGGTCCCTATATTAAGATATTTTTTGTCTATTAACTTTTTGGATTGTTGAATATAAATTTTTGAAGGTTGAATACCTGCAATCTGTCTCTTGATCCTAGTTCATCCTTTTGACTGGATTCCGTGTTTCAACAAAAAGGTTTTTCATTTATCATCTTCAGATCCGTAAAAACTTGACATTTTCTTACACATAATGGTTGCATCACAATTTATAAGCGCAAGACACAAAAACACGAACACGGGTCAAATAAACATTTCTGTAGGCCTACTTATAAACAACTTTTCTACCAAACCGGTCGAGAAGTGCACATGTTGTGTGCCGATTCTCAAATGGAGGTTGCCTTACTCTATCAACTGGACTGTGACCTTCATGACTTTGTCATGACTGTCATTTTTTGTCTAATTTGTTCAGTTTTCAAATAATATGTTAGATTGGAGAGTACTCTTGTCATTCTCTAAGTCATGAGGGCTAGTTTTCCTAGCTTCATATACCTCGTAATTTTCCAGGGCTGTTCTTGTTGGTCCATTACTACAGTTATGTAATGGTTTGAGGTTTGTTGCCATGTCTGAAAAGCTTTGATGTCATTCACATGGTGGTCGGGGAAATTTTATTTTTGGGCATTGACTGCTCTAAAAAGATGGTTTTATACTTCAAAAGACCACCCCCATTTGACCTACACAAAATTTGTCACAGTCATTACATGTTAATTTATCACGTTCCTGCTCTATTTTTAAAACTAACACTTTTTTAATTTTTGTATAAAACTTTCTCTAATTTATTTGAAGTCTTGAAAGCAAAAACCTTACCATGTTTTTGAATTTAATTTGTTAGAGTTAGAGGAAACTTTTACCTACCAAATTTTACGAATACATATTCTATATTTTCTTTAGTTTTTTTGAAACGGTATCTTCCGTCTTCTTTCTGAGTTGTGTTTTAATTAAATTATCAATGATGTGGAGGTTGTAGCCATTAGTTACCGCCATATGTTTTATTATGTCTTTCTCTTCATTCGTATCTTCTGGGCTTAGTAGTATGGTACGTAAGCAGTACACAACACCATTTTATGTATGTAGCCAAATTTATGTGACAGAGGATGGTGAGATAATGTCTTTATTGTTGTGTCAGTTACTGTAAGTTTCCTATACATTTTGAAGGAAAACTACTATTGTCTTTGTTAAATATGAAATTGAGTCCATGATTTTGCTCTAATTTTATTGTAACTTTCAGTTTGGGTGGATGTTGTTTATGAAGTTGTTGAACAATGCAACCTGCCTTGGATTTCCATTACATATAAATACTATGTCATCAACATATCTGTAGACAAAAATTACTCTTGTATTGGTTTTCTTCTACCCACATATGTTTGTTTTAAAATCCATTAAAGAAGATTTCTGCTAATATTTCAGATAAAGAGAATCCATTGACAGGCCTTCATGTTGGATATAATAAACATATTAAAAAGAATTAGTTTTGCTTTAAATATGTATTCAGCAAAGCTTATTCTTTACGCCTGTCATTGTTCATGCCAGAGTATTTTTTAAAACTATCCTGAAAATATTTCAAGTTCTTTTACAGGAACGTTAGTATAAAGATTCGTGATGTCCAATGAGGATAAAGTATGTCTTGGATATAGATTTGTATTTTTAATATTCTATATGAGGTCAAGGCTGTTTTTCAGACAGTGACAATTCTCCAATTTTAATTATAAGTTCGAGTTTTTTAGCCATTTTATAGGCAGGAGCTGGATTGTAATTTACCAAAAGTCCTATAAGTTCGTCATCCTTATGGAGTTTCGGCAGTCCTTTTAGCGGTGGGCTTTTGGGTTAATAGATTTCAAATATCTGTTCTCATTGTCTGATAGTAAATGTTTACTGTTAGATATGGCTATATTGATATTTTGTATGGGTAACTGTTGGACCCTTGAGTAATTTTTCAATAACCTTCTTGTTTATAAAATTGATTACTTTCTCGTTGCAATCTGTAAGGTTAGTTACTAACAAGGTGGTGCCTTTATTAGCTTTAGTAATGAATAGGCTATTGTTTGCTAATTTTTTTATAATTTTCTTGAGAACTCGTATTTTGGTGAAATTAGTTCTGTTTCTTTGGAATTTTTAATAATTTAGTAAACTTATTATTTATTATAATACTTGCAGTGTATATATATCAGCAAATACCAATTGAATGGAGGCTTTAGCATTAACAATTTCAGAAAACATACTTTTGGAACTGCCGTGTAATAGGTTATATTTCAGCCCTTTGTTTAGTAACCAGTTTCCTCAGAATCAAAGACTATGTTATTTAAGATTGATTATTCTGGTGCAGAATTTGTGATCTATTTTTGCAATGTCAAAACTATGTTTCTGGTTCAAAAGATTGTTTAGTTTTATCTTTTGTACTCTCATTTCTTCTTCTATTGATTTATTTATTAATGGTTCTATTTCGGACAAAATATTAGTCAGTTGCTCTGGGTGAATATGATTTAACATGTTAATATAGAAATATCAGTTGTAATTTGATTAACATGGACACAAAAAAATAAAGAAATGGAAGTAAAAAATAAAATACAAAAGAGAACCAGAGAATAAAATAATAAAAAATAATGAAATAGTAAAAGAGAATAAAATAGACAATCTTTTGAACCAGAAATATAGTTTTGAGATTGCTAAAATAAATCACAAACTTTACTCCAGAGCAATCAATTTTACAATCATAATCTTTGATTCTGTGGAAATTGCGCTACTAAACAAAACGCTGAAATAAACAGTGGTTCAAAAAGTATGTTTTCCAAAGTTATTAATGCTGAAGCGACCATTCAAACGTTATTTCCTGATATAATTGAACAAAACACCACTGTACATGTTATAATAAATAATAAGTTAACTAAATTAGTAAAAATTACAAAGAAACTTAAATCTAATTTCATCGAAATACAAGATCTCAAGCAAATTGTAAACAAAGTAGCAAACCATAGCCTATTCATTACTAAACCTGATAAATTCAACACCCTGGTATTAATGAACAGTAAAGATTCCAATGAAAATGTCATAAATTTTATAAACAAGAACGATATTGACAAATTACTCAAGGACCCAACAGTTGTCTATACAAAAGAAATGGATAAAGTCATTTCTAACAGTAAACATTTACTATCAGGCAACGAGATCAGATATTTAAAACCTATTAACTCAAAAGCCCCACCAATAAAAAGGACTGCCAAAGCTCCATAAGGATGATGAACCCATAAGACCTTTGGTAAATTTAATTCCAGCTCCTGTCTTTAAATTGGCTATAAACTCAAACTTTATAATTAAAGATTGAATAAAATTAGAGAATAATCACAGTCTGGAAACAGCCTTAACCTAATAGAGAGTGTTGAAAATTCAAATCTAAATGCAAGACATACGTTAGCCTCATTGGGCATCACAAATCTTTATACTAACATACTTGTAAACGAACTTTGAATATTTTTCAGGGTCCCGGTAATGGAAAAAAACTCTCCAGCATGAACAATGATAAGTGCAAAGAATAAATGTCTTTGCTGGATACAGAGTTATAGCAAAACTGATTCTTTTTCAATATGTTTATTACATCCAACGTGAAGGACTGGCAACATCTGGAATATTAGCGGAAATCTTCCTTAATGGATTTAAAATCAAAAACGCATGGGTACAAGAAAATCGATACAAGAGTAAAATAATGCTTTTATACAGATATGTTGATGACATAGCAATTTTATACGATGGAAATCCAAGACAGGTTGCATTGTTCAACAACTTCATAAACAACATCCACCCAAACTGAAATTTACAAAAGAATTAGAACAAAATAATGGCCTCAATTTCCTCAATCTCACACTCAACAAAGCCAATACTAGTTTTTCCTTTCATATTTATATATTAAACCTACAGCAAACGACAACAACAAACGCAACAGCTCACCACACTCTGTCATGTAAATTGGCTGCGTAAGCTTTGTGAATTGCTTACTTACCTTATCACTACGTCCAGAAGATTTTAATGAAGAGAAAGCCATACTAATACACATGGCGGTATCTATTGGCTACAGCCCCGACATCATTGATAATTTAATTAAAAACATCTCAGAAAGAAGATGGTAAATACCAATTCAACAAAATCTTAAGAAAATATTGAATATGTATCCGGTATCCCGGTATCCGTAGAATTAGGTATCTGTTTTCTTTAACTCTTTAAAATAAAATGAAAAAACATGGTAAGGTTACCGCTTTAAAGACAACCAATAAATTAGAGAAACTTTTAAATCAAAATTTAAAATGTTTTGGGTTTAAAAATAGAACTGGAGGGTATAAATTAACGAGTAACGACTATGACAAATTTTATGTAGGTCTAACGGGGGTGGTCTTTTGAAAAAAGATTTAAAACATCTTCCTAGAGCTATCAAAACCCAAAATACCCCCCTTGCAGCAAACCTGCATACTCAGCGAATTTCCAATGGAGATATAAATGTCTTAATACTACATAAAGCCACTTACCAAGTTTCATAAAAATATATTCACAAATAAGCGATATATACAATTTTAATTATTCTCCATAAGAATAACATTGGGGCTGAGTACGCAGGTTTGCTGCAACAAGGAACACAAAAAATGGGTTTTTATGGTAATATCAATATAACTCAACTAGGTGAAGTCGTATACCAGTTTTTATTCATTTATGTTCATAATTAAGGGAGACAGAGCATTTAATTATTATCCATAAGAATAACATGGGGGCTGAGTACGCAGGTTTGCTGCTACGGGATAATTATGCAAAAACAATTTTTTGGAGCAAATATCAATAGACCTCAATGAGATGAAGCTGTATACCAAGTTTCGTCAGTATACGTTCATAAATAAGCGAGATAAAAAAATTTTTTTTTCCTCCATAAGAATAACATTAGACAACGTACTGTGTTTAGCACTTTCAATATCTCGGTAACCAATTGACGTAGAGGAATGATCGAAATACCAAATTGTGTGTTTTTTTAAGCTGAATCGAATGGTCAAAACTAAAATTTGACTTTTTCAAAAATTATATGTAAAAAATTCAAAAAACCCATTTTTGGGGTACAAAACCCCCCCAAAATACCCCTTTGGATAGGTCGATCTGTCTGGTTTTCGAACTTAAAGTCATAAATGCTGCTTTACATGTTTATACCAAATTTTGTCAAAATCGGATCATTTTTACGAGAGTTATCGTGCTCACGGACACATATAAATATATATATATATATATATATATATATAGATATATATATATATATATATATATATATATATATATATATATATATACAGTATCGAACGAATGGTGTTTTTGGGGTCTGGGGACCTCAAAACGAAAAGTTATCATGGTCCCGGGCCTAGGTCTTACCATGCCGACTACGGTAATAGCTTCTTCCCTATAGGGGAAATTCGCTAAATTCCCTATAGGGGAAATTCGCTAAATCAAATTTCGCTGAACACCTTGTGAATGACAATCACAGCTTTTCAGACATGGCAACAAACCTCAAACCATTAAACGTCTGTAGTAATCGACAAACAATGACAGCCCTAGAAAATTACACGATATATAAAGCTAGGAAAACTCACCCTCATGACTCAGAGAATGACAATAGTACACTCAAGTCTAACATATCATTTGAAACGCTGATAAAATTAGGCAAAAACCGACAGTCATTATAAATGTAGGCGGAGGTCACAGTCCAGTTGATAGGACAAAGCAACCTCCATTGAGACTCGGTACACGATGTGCACTTCTCTACCAGTTTGGTTAGAAAAAAGTTGTTTAAAAGAAATTGTTAAATGTATATTTGACCCGTGTTCATGTTTCAGTATCTGTACTTTTAAACTGTGACGCAACCATCGTGTTAAGAAAATTTTAAGTTTTGTGCAAATCTGAGGATGATGAAAAAATAACCTTTTTTTCAAAACATTTAATCAGTCAAAAGGATAAACTAGGGTTACGAGGTAGATTGAAGGTATTTATTTATTTCATTTGCCAACGTGATTTGGTCAAATAACGTCAGCATGAAGCTATAAGATATTAATTTTGTTTTAATAGCAATTACCAATTTATCTGATTTTAGTGTATTTGACTGATCACCTTGTTGACACAATAACTTTTGATTAAATGGGGAAATACTACATTTTATTGCAATTATCAACTTTATATTAAACAATAGACAAATTATTTATTTCTAAAAGATTTATAAATTTGAAAAACTCTGCCGCTATCTTTAACGAGACCTTTTGTTATAATAAATTATATACAAAATGAGACGCAGGCAGGGAGAGAGAGGGTCCGTCTCCTCTACAGAGTGATGACTTCGGTTATCTGAACAAGCACATATTACGTTGTAGAAAATTGTCAAAATCCTACAAACTTAAAATATGTGAAACAACTCATTCGGTCTGGCCGTTTTATTCAGCCAATTTGCCTGGTTCTTCTTTACATAATAGGTGTAAGATAAGTTGATTCACATCCAGGTAGGTCATCAAGCATTCTGACTTTTATTTTTCTATAGGACTTTGCCCTACGAGCCTTCAAAGTGCCCATATTAACCTTATAGAGAATGCTAATGGCACAAATTATTTGTGGTTGTTTACTTTTATATTCCCACGGATTTGCTGCAGGAGAGCATCATGTTTAATTCTTGTTTTTATGATCATAGTGTTATTGTCATTAGAGATTAGTTGAAAATATAGATTCAAGGCAATCTCTTCTTTTTAATGCTTCTTCAGAATCAATAGTATGTATACTATTAAATTCCCTGAAAATACCAAAAACAACCGGGTCAATTGCCTTAGCTAGACTCCACATTCCTTTTATAATAGTAGTTTTATAACTGTTGTCATGTATCTTTCATTCTAGCACAAAAACGTTTGAACTGATTGAGTCAAAATTCTTCTAAAGGTAGTTAATAAATACGGGCTTCCAGATAGGTTTATTCTCATATTATAAATCCATTATAAATGTATACTACTTACAAATAGAAATAATAAATAACTATATTACTTACCCAATGCAATCGCGTTGGTTGTGAGCTTAGTAGTTAAAATCTTAAAAAGTTGGCTGGAAAAACATAACTGAATTCTAATAAGTAATAGGTGCAGCATAAGTAAAGTAATTGTAGTAAACTGTATCAAATATTATCAGTAATCCATCAATTAAATGTGGTTGCATAATCAAAAACAGCTTAGCATTTAAAACATATTAGGAATGAACGGTAATTATTTAAAATTAAATTAAATTAATGATTGGTTGAAATGAAATGAAAATACTTCATTATCGTTTGGCAATTACCTGCATTGACAAAGTCATAATACAGGACATATTTCATAGTTCCCTTAGTCGTTATGAGTTCAATAAGTTAAACATAGTTAACATTTGTCATTATATATAAAAATATGAAAAGTATTTACATTTTTCTGCCCAAGGAAGAACAATTTATGAGTATTTATGAGAAAGTGAATAGGCCTAATGAATATTGCAAGATTTTGGAAGCAACGTTTTGTTTCAGCACAGTTAAAATAATATTATAGATCCACTGATTTCTGCTTTTTTGGTGTGAAGGATTTGTAAACTATTGAATTGCATAAATGATTTGTTTGATGTGTTTAGCTAGGTGAGTCAGTTTTAAAGTACCATGAAAGGTGATTACGTGGCACCTGTACTGCACTCTCTGTCACAGCCTATGATGTATTCGTTAACCGTCCTGCAGAATGTGGAAGCGTATTCCCAGTAAAAATGTGATAAGATGTTAAATTTAATCGAGAAGGGGGTTTCAGAATTAGCACATCTTCCCTTTGGAATATACAGAATGAAGGAAATGATCAGGAGAGAGGAGGAAGGTAGATCAGGGACGGGAGTTACCCCAAAATGGGGAAAATCTCTTCAATTATGACTCGGGCTTTTAAGCTCATGTTATTTACTAGGCCTATATAAGGAATTTCCCTTTAAGGGATACGTCCCCCAACCCTTAAGTTTCCCGAATCCTTTGGAGGGTTTTCCCCTCTCCAGTTCGCCCTCTAGCCTAATATTTTGTCGAATGCACCCTTCCTCGCACTCTTCATTTCCCTTTGCACCACCCTCCCCTCGATGGCATTGGACAGGCAAGGAGGATACATCATCCCCTCTAAATCCTGAGATGCCGCTCTGCCAAGGGTTTGGATTTTAATAACAAAAACAATATGGTGCCAGAAGAAATGGAAGTTGGTTACACATAGATAACCTAAATAACTTGCCAGTGCCATAGTACTGTCGTCATTACCTATAAATTCATAACAACTTCTTCTTTTTCTAAATAATGACAACCTCTGAATCCTGAACAGGTACACAACAGTTCGAGCGCCATTTTGGGAAATGAATTTGATTAAGTTTAAACAAACTCTTTGGACGATACACTGTTGAGAAACCATAGTCGTAGATTTAGTTGTGGCTAATTCCTGTGAATCTCTATGATGTACGAAAGTAGCCTCAGAAGCAGCAGAATATGCTTAGAAATTTCAATTTAACCGGACGCAGTAGCGTAGAACGTTAGCCTCGCAAGTCAGCTTTGGATGTAAGTTCTTGGCCGACTGCTCTGATACTTTTTCACAAGCGGATATCACTGGCTTGCCCATGTGACTAATTTCATTAATGGCACCTCGCTATATTTAGATGACCACACAGGCTATGGCGGCAGGCAGTTGGTTAAAAAAAATGTAGATAGTCGATAGATTAGTCAATTAGCATCTAGCGTACTACTAATTTTACACAGAATTTTATGAGCTTATGGAAATTTAGGTAACAGTAAATCCTGAGAATAATCTTTGTGTGTTATCCTCTAACTACACCTAAGTCTGAGAACATTTATCTTTAATCTACTTTGACAATTATATTTAAAGCATTTTACTTTGTTTTATACTCACGAACCCAACTCGCCTTCAGACTTGCAACATAATTCTTTTCACTGGGTCAAATATTATTTCAGATACGAATTTTGTTTCTTAGCAACAAGCATATAATAATAAGATCATTTATTCAAATTGTTTGAACAATTTTATGAGGTGGTATGATAGTGAGTGATGAATTAAAACTACCTAATTTAAAAAACATCATGAACCTCTAAAAATTTAGTACAAGCAGGAATTAGGTACACAATATGTAAAGTGTACGGTATCTTTCTATTGACCTAAGACTCCCAAAATTAAAGCTGTGCTCAAAGTTTTTTCACACAACTACTAAAATAAGTTTAAAAAGTGTAGAACATAACAAAGTAAACAATTTTAGTAAATTAGTTTTTTTTGTGGAAAACCTGGAACCTACAGAAAAATTTCCCAATGCATGCATTATAAAAGAACATTCTTAAAATTTAATACATTCTATTTAACTACTTGACCTTGCTATCTTATATACTTTGTATGTTAGGTACAAGTTTAAGAAATTATTTTAGTTAGAGGTTAACTGTAAGAAAGGACCATGTAATCCTAAGTTCACTCAATAAAAAGTATTTTCATTTCATTTACAATAAAATATCATTGTCACTGTATTACATTTCTCATTTGGCCTCTTGGTTAGCCTATATTTAAATTGTCTTTAGATATCTATTTTTCACAGCTTGTACTTTGTTTCTGAGCTACACCGCCATTGCTTAAGTCTCACATCCAAGTTAGGGTAGGGGCGAAGATTGTTTTGAATAAAGCTAATATTGTTGTCCTACTGATGTTTGTTGGACCCGTAATGCGAGGACACACGAGTCTTGCCGAGCATGCCGGAGTATCGCAGCTTTGTACGATACATCTGCCCTGCGCTCATCGGAGTCCACGCCTCCTCCCTGTGATCCCCGTTACAAGCATATGGCCGTTATAATGCCTATGTAATCGCAGCTTGTAGCGTTTGTCAGGGCTGTTCGGCACTTGTGTGCAACCGACAACGAAGCTTGGAGCAAGTGATTTTGAGTATGTCAGTGGAATTTTGACGCCATGTACTGTTCTTGAAGAATATGTCAATAAAGATCATTGTCTATTGTCTATTGAACCATGCATTGTTTTAAAGCTGAAGTAACGCAACGCTAATATTGAGTAAAATTGTGTTGTGAAATACTGGTGTTTACTGTAAAATTGTTTAAGTGATATCTCTTAACCCATTGGCATAGACTCACGAGCTGGTCTCGTTCCTTACCAGGCCTGTTGCAGAGAGAACCGTAGTTTCCCACAGTCATTAGTTACAGATTTTGCTACTAGAGTGCAGCACCAGTCAAATCCCGTTATAGACCATTGCGAATAGAATATAATTACTACCTTAATTGGTCATGTTCTCCACAAGAACCAATGTTAAAAGGAATGCACAATATCTTGTTTTTTTATGATCGGAATACTATGATTCATTTCTCAAATTAAAGGTCTTTTGAATATATGTTTTGTTTGTGAGCAGTGTTTTTGTTAAATAAGTACATTTCCTAAAATTAATGAAAACAACTTTTTAATAATTTTTTTTTTTTCGTTTATAAGTCAAACTTTGCAAACAAAATACCAAACTTTATCGAGCCTTGAAAAAATTGTTTTTAAAACTCCTCAATGTCGTCTTGTCTTCTCTTTAAATATTTCAAATATTGATGACCATTGCAAAATCTTTCTCTTTCATTCAGCTGTAAGTGGGTTTCAGAAGTAGAAAACAGTCGATCAGCCTTTGTCTTCACTGATCTAAATGCTGAATGGAACAACTTAAGTTTACTTGTGATTAAGCTTATGTCATTGGACAGAGTTGCAGATGTACAAGACACTAGTGGAACTGAGCGATGCCAGTCAGTGGTCAGAGGTGGTCGATCGAGTGATCGCCTCTGAGGAAGACATTCGTCTGACTGGTGCCTTGTTACTGGGCCTGGCATTGGGGCAGTTCACATCACCAGGGAACGATCAGTCGGACATTTTGGTAAGTAATTTTTCAAAAGTTAAGAAATTTATTTAAAAAAATACAAAAAAAAAACAGGATGGATAAAATAGTCTTACAACACTATAAAGTATATTTACACTTATACTGTACTTACATACAAGACGGTAAAATATACACAAAAGATGGTACAAGGCGATCTATTACAACCAGTTACACTGGTCATCATCAGGCCCAATCAGAGAATGACCGGCCTCTGATTGGGCCTGATGATGACCAGTGTAACTGGTTGTACAGTTCGGGTCACAGTGCTTGACGCCTGGTTAGCGTATGCTCTGGAATGACTTTTGGCTTATTACCGTTAGTGTTACAGTATATTTTTGTCAACAGAAAGCAAAATTAATTTTTAAAACATTGGTTTTGGTTATTTTCTCTATTGTTTGCTTTTATTTGCGATAAATTTGAGTTGTTTCTCGCCTTTCCCAGGCGCCAAGCATCGTGGCTCAAACTTATAGATCGCCTTGTACCATCTTTTGTGTATATTTTACCGTCTTGTATGTAAGTACAGTATAAGTGTAAATTTACTTTAGACCTACTGTCACACATACGTTACAGAAAAAAATCTAAATTTTAAATAAAATCAAGTTATTTTGCAATTAATTTCTATGAGAAGGCCTGTATATGTATGTTTCATAGTAAAACACATATAAAGATTGAAAATAAATTTGGTCTGAACTGAAGGTTTTGTCTGTGTAATGGACTAGGTACACTGGAAACACTCTGGTGACCCGTATTCAAGACTATCGGTGCCAATGTTTTTTAAAAATCATTTTAATGAATTGACTGCAATTTATTTTAAAATACAATTATATAGGTTACTTAGTAAGAAGATTATACACTTTACTGGCATAATTTGTGTAGGCCTATATCATACTCTTTTTTACATTTTATCCCTATAAAGAGATGACTACATCAATGATTTTTTTATTCCTTAATACGTGAGTATAACACACATGTGTGAGAACAAGGTTTTAAATCATCACAAAACACAAATAATTATTCGACTGTCTTGTGACAAATTACTCTGACAATTTTTCACTTTTAAACTTCATCATCCGGTTGGTTTGAGGTATCCCCTTGAAGACCCTGAGATTGCATTTTTGACAGCGTTTGAGCAGTCATATACAGTGATGTGTCAAAACGATTCCTTCGCACTTGTGGAGCGTTGTTGTTTCCCTCTGTGGTGGAAGGTTGTGGTTGCTGCGGCAGGGTCTGTCTCTGACTCCCGCTGCTGTTTGGTGGATGTGTGTTTGTACCCACGGCAGCCTGCGATCGTTGCTGCCTCGACTGTCCGTCATCAGCTGGTTCACAGCCTCTGTTATTCCTCAGTACAACAGCTGATCCTCTAGAACTTCCTGCAACTTCTGGATTGTTAGCTGAAGAACCGAAGAGGATCACAGCCGGTGAAACATTTGCGTTTGTCATGAAAGTCGTAGGAACATTGGCGTCATTCGCTACAATGATGAGCCCCACATCTTGGTTGTTGTTTTGCACATTAGCCCTGCTATCCTCTTCGTTCCAGTGAGCCTGAAGCAAAGAAGTCAGAACAGTTCGTCTCCGAAGGTAGTATCGCTGTTGATCGATGTTGAACCTGAGGTAACCGTTGGCAATTGCTCTCTGAAGCAGACGATTTAATCTATGTAGCGAGTAATTATTGCCATACAGGTGCCTCCACCTTGCTCTAAAGGACTCGAAGGTCACTCCTCTGCCGTTATCTAAGACCTCCATCAGTGACAATATTCGCCTTAAAGTTCTGGTGATCATTTTAGTTACTAATAATTTGAATTAGGCTTAGCTATTGGTTTAGTACTTTTTGTTTAGTTACTATGGATATTTACTTAATTGATTTTGTTATTGCTTATAAATTTGTGGGGCAGTAACTCTAGGGGAGAAACGATGGACAAGAATATTCTCTTATATCACAAACAGAAAGCGCTTCTCAGTTGTTCATTGCTTATCGACTTGTAACTCTTAGCCGTTACGGTATGTCATGATAGTTCAGTGGATATGGGATTAAACTTCCGATCATGTTGTCATGGATTCGAAACTAATTATGTTTATTTACCTTTTTAACCCTTTGAACCCCAGGCGACGATATATCGTCGCTGAAGTGCTGCGCAAAAAATCCCTGGCGATGATATATTGTCGCCGATGACCTTACGAAAAATCTCCGGCGACGATAACTCAACGATGTGCAGTTAGTTGTTATTATATAAAAACAGAGTATAATAATAATTCATTAAATTGCTATATAAGGGTAAATATATACTTTTGCAAGGTCTTATACCATGTCGCTTTTATACTATATTACACTGTCTGAAAGCGAGCAGTAAAAATCTTACGCTATGCCTAAACTGGAAGTCTGTCACGAGCTCGCCAGCTGATTGCGTACTACATTATAGCGTCCTGCCACTCCTGTTTCGACTTGGTCTGTTTGTAAACAAAGCTTAGTGAGGGGTTATGTGTTTTTTTTGAACTTTTCACGCCTATTGTCACTTTGCTGATTTATGGCAATGAGTGCTAATCACATTGGGAATGTTGTATATATAATTTTTTGAGTTAATTAGCCAACTGAGGTCTATAATTTTTTTATTCATAAAGAACAATATTTTAAATTAAATAAAGTTGTTTCCCACGGGTAAATTATTCCTTGTTTGGACTGCAGAAAATCTTAAAAAAGTTTTCGGAGGTTTTATAAATGTTTAAATATATTTTTTATATTTTAACAAAAATAAATTTGTGTAGGCTTAAAGTAAACCCCTCATATTATAGAGGGCACAAAACAATTTAACACTTAAATAATAATGATATCTTTAACGAAAGTGGAGATATGTTTTTTTTTCTCAAATGCATACAAATAGGCTATTTTACCTTTGGTATTTTTCAGCGTTTACATTAATAAATTTCTATGTACACACACAATTTTTTTTCCCTCTGGGGTTCAGAGGGTTGAGTTTGAAATATGTTGGTATATGTTAATTTGATATTTTGTACGCAAATCCATTTGTAATCAGTTTATTTAGTTATTAAGTTTTAAAAAAAATTTGCAGACATGGTTGGTTGGTGGGAATTGCCCTACTTAATATATTAAATACACTGCAAATATTAAGAAACTTCAGCCATATGAAGTTACATACAATTGACCTCCAATTATATTCATAAATAAGGGAGATATAATATTGTATTTGTTCCCCTTAAGTGTAACATTGGACATGATCATACATATGACTGAGTATGGAGGATTTCTGTTACAGGGGTATTTTATGATGATTTGATAGATCACAACCAGACGAAGCCACAAACCAAGTTGTGTGTATCAATGGCACAAGTTAAAATATACTTTTTACCAAATTATTTGTAAAATGTTCCAAAAACCCTCCTTCAAGTTATCATGCTTCCAGACACACATATATTATATATATATATATATATATATATATATATATATATATATAGATATATAGGTAAACATATACCGGGTGTCCAAAAAGTCCCGGGACAGTTAAATATTTTTGAAAATATTTAAGATAGAGCCACAAAACTTGGTACAAAATTACTGGACATAAAAATATATTTTAACATATACTCAGTGGCCCGCTACTTCCTCAGGGGGACGGCCCGCAAGGAGTCAGAAGGAAATCTTAAATGTAAGCATAGGTTGTTATGTACATCAAATTAAAGGACTTTATTAGTAGAGTACAATGTTGCAAACCCGACCTCAAACGGACAACCGAGCCGGAAATGGCAGCCGTTCAAAGATGGCTTGAATTTGCAACTAAGCACTGTAAATAATAAACTGACGAGCTGTTTAATGTTAACATTAATTACCCAAAACAGTTTACAATTAATACTGTTGTAGAATAACAAGTTCATTGCCATTTCATCCCTAGATTATGCCATTGTAATGGGATGCAGCAATCATCAATTGTTCTAGTTTAGCCTAGGATAAATAGTTTATTCTAGTTTGTGAATAAATTAATCAAACTACCATGCACTTGATTTACATTTACCTAATAATTGCAAATTCAAGCCATCTCTGAATGGCTGCCATTTCCGGCCAAGTTTTGTAGCTTTATCTTAAATATTTAACCGTCCCGGGACTTTTTGGACACTGGTATACAATTTTTAACTAAACTAGTTTTTGGCAGCTGGGGGCCTCAAAACAAAAAGCTATCATAGTCTCGTACATAGGTCTTTCCTTGTCACCTATGGTAATAGCTTCTTGTTAAAACACCTATATCTCACCAAAACTATTATTTTTTACAGGGCCAAGTTTTTAACAAGGAAGAAGTAAACAGTGATTACGAAGAGTACATTTTAAGTCAAGTGTGCAGCCAAAAGTTTAACAACCTGTGTGCTTCACACGGGAATGTGCTCAGTGTTCAGCTTGATTCAGCGCTCAGGGACTGGTTGGCCAGGGAGACTGAACTAGACGGACAGTCCTTGGCAGAGTTTATCACTCTCGCCAGGATCAAAGTGCTGGAATTGGATACTGAAGATCCTTGCCAGTTTTTGAACCCTGGCTATCAACGGCTTAGGCTCAACTGCCTAAAGCTAAGAAATATTGTTTGATATTCTTTTATTGATACTATAATATTTTATACATTTTTATCCAAGATTGTTTTGAAGTGTTATTTACCTCCCTGATAACCTATAATTTAAGCTCACATATTGCTTATACATGCCCAATCTTTCATCTAAACCCTCCATGTGCTGAACGTCGTGTTCATGATCTATTTCCGCTACGTGCATAGTGTTAATGTCGCGACTGCGGTATTTTCTTCACGGTGCGATACATTGATATTCAAATTATTGCAAATTCAGCGCCATATGATTCTACATGGAATTTGTAATCAGATGATGTATTGGAAGTAGTCTCTTGGTGTTTTTTGTTACCAATTACAAAAATTTGCATCTTTCCATTGTTGACGCTTTTTTGAGTGTCGCGGTTGGGGATTATGTTATTTTTACATGAAAATAATTATTTAAACCCTAAAAAGTATATATTCTTGCAACCTGCAAATCATTTAGCTTATTTTGGCTATCTTGAAATTGTTAATGACCTGTTTATATTCTTTATAGATTTTCAACAAAAAATCATGCAAGACAGTTAATAATACCTCAGCACTAAAGAGAAGGAGGGTTAAAATATCAAGGGCAGGCAATAAGTTTAGAATCTACAGTAAACTTAATCTTCCCACCCTTATATATCGTGTTGGAACCACTTCTACCAGGTTAAAATTAGAGTTGTTTTTAACCAACGATCACTAGGAATTCCTTACTTCTGGTTCTTGCAAGGCAAATCATTGCAAAGACTGCTGCGGTACTCATGACAGTAATCATATGGTGTTTCCACTAAGTTATTATTAGTTTGCAAAATGGTTAAACCGTCCTACAAGAGCCCTATTTCTATTCAACCACATGTTCAAAGTTTCTTTAGCAAATAGATTTTCTTTAATTCACAGGCAAAGCTGGGATCACCGGCTCAAGCTAAGGGTAGGAGAATAAAAAAGAAACGATTTGAAACCATAATATATTTTCAAAATCCATAAAAAATCATTCCCGCTGATGGTTTCTGACAATAGTGTCATGGCGCAATAACATGGTAACCCAGACCAAAATTGATAACAAATTTGATTTCAAGCCTTTTTTTCCAAGTTGAAAATCCATTATTCTCTTAGAATCCAAAAAAGAGGTGAGATTGGTGTCTGGAGACTGCTCCGTAGGGTAGGTTCACTTCATCAAGGCGTGGACGACAGCCTTGGCATTGAGGGACTTGAGGTCTGTATACGTCTGACCCGTGCCGACAAACACGATGGGCTGGCCCGTGATGTAGGTCATGGAGATGGCAGCTCCCACCTGCGCACACATTGTTTTGTATGTATTAGCTACAGAATATGTGGTTAAAATACGATATATTCTCTACAATTCATTATGGTTATATTATAGTTCTGTCACTTTCCTAAGTATCAACCACCATCTGTTACTTTGTAGAGGAAAAAAGATAGGATACAGCTAACTCGCCTTAAAAAGACTGATGACTGAAAGAACATGTAATGTACATACAATAAAAGGTAATATTTTGGCTATACTTGGTAGCCTTTATTAAACTTTTAAAAAATGGCAGTTAATTTAGAAAAGAATTTAGTTTCCTGACAACTGATACATGCTTTTTCCTAAAAACCATCTGTTACTTTGATAATGTTTTATTGTCTTGCGACATTTACATTTCACAGCAGAAAACGTTCTTCAACAAACACCATGACTCATCCATTATATTATAGTTTCTATTCATTACAAGTAAACTTCGTAAAGATCAATGGTAAACGTAACATGCAGAACTGTTTTTAACTAATAACTAGCTGACAAAACATTATTTACATGCACATCATATCCCACAATTGCATAACAAATATTCCCCAACTAAATAAAAGGCCTTGTGGACAAGAAAGTTTGCAAGTTTACCTAGTGTTAAATGGAAGGTCCAGATTTGTTTAGTGCTTTTATATAGGAGTTTTATAATTGCACTATATTGAGGAAAACTTTCAAAAAACATCAATCTTTGAATTGGTATTCAGAATCTGTCTGTCTGTGGTCAATCAAGTTTAAAGGATTTTTCAATATAAACTTGTTTCAAAAATGAATAAACTTGGCAAAGTTGCAATGTTCAGTTTTCTAAAAGGTTGTTTATAATAAGATTTTTATTACTAAATGTAAACATTGATGTTACCAAGAACTTAACATACAACCTAAATTTTAAAAACCATGTGTAATAAAAAAAAGAGTAGATGACCATTATACTTAAATTAGGGGTGTGTGAGTAGTGATTTTTTTGTATCGAGTCGAGTAGTGACAATTATTTTCGAGTTTTGAGTAGTTTCGAGCGAGTATTTGCCATCAGTTGGTAGTTTAAAATAGTGTAATGGGATTTGGATACCACTCTAGATATGAAAACCTAAACATGGTTTCTAACTAATACATGAGTAGTAATACAAAGTTTTGACCAGTACAATCAAACTAGAATTATGTATTGACAAACAAAACACGGTTTTACATTTGTTTACAAACAAAACACGGTTTTACATTTGTTTCCGGCCGATAAAACAGAGTCCAGTTGTCATTTGGCCAATATCAACTGGTCCAGACATCACTTATAATCAATATTAGATGACGAAATCATTAGTTACGACCATTATTAAGTGGGCCGGTCGCCACTTTTGCCGATATTATGTATACCGTCGTCATTTTCGGCCTTTATTGCATGATCCAGACGTCAACTTTGGCCGATATTATGTCTTCCGTTGTCATTTAAGTTACGGCCGAAATTACGCGGTCTGATCGTCTTTTTCGGCTGATTAAACATGACGCGATCGCCTTTTGTGGCCGTTACTTCTTGATTTGGCCGGTCACAATCGTTAGCGATCGTCCGGAAATCGGCGGGAATTACTTGCTCAAACTTTTGAGTATTTTTCAAAACTTTGAGTCGAGTTCGAGTTTTAAAATACTCGGCTGAAAACTCAAAGTTTCGAGTACTCGCACACCCCTCACTTAAATCAACATCAAGAACCAATGAAAAAATCACTCAAAAGCAGTTTACAACTCTTTTTAAGAATGACACATTTTAAAATAATGTTTTCGAATCAAAATCAGAATTCTTAGTGAAGCTGTGATACATAATTTGTGTTAGGGCCTACAAATTGTCACTCTGCTTTAAATGCAATACAGTCAATGTCCTCTTAACTAAAGGGTCAGATAACTAAAAGGGCGGTTAAAACGAATAACACCTGGGTGTTGTTATACTAAGCAACAAAAATGACAAAACATATACGGCAGTTAAATAAAGATTGTTGATTAACAAACGGAAACATATGATCGACTTGTTCTGACCTGAACGATTTTTTCGGTACAGTATCAGGACGTCGGCTACGGCGGTGGACGTTAATATCCTGGAAAGAGGGCGGATAATCCAATGGGCGGTTGAAAGGGAGGTTTAATAGGGTTTAAATATAATATAACCTATTAATATTATAATGTTTTATTATAGGTTGAGGATACTAGACAAGTTTTTAATTTTAAAAGACTCTATGTCAAGGTTATTTTTGTAAATGGAAATAGGCTAAACGAGGGCTCAGATTTGGAAGCTAAACAGATTAGGGAGCCAAGAGTACGGGATCTTTCATATTTTTGCAATAACACAGCTTGACAAAGTCAATTTATCCTTTGAAATTCTTTAAATGCTCACGGCGGACCCACCTTGTCGTCGATGGTGTCAAACTTGGTGAGCACGATGCCGTCGATGAGGTGCGGCCTGACCGAGTCAGAGTAGTCGGCCATCGCCTGGTTGAACTTGACCAGCTGGTCCACGGCCTCGTTGCCGACCAGCGCCTCGCCCACGAACAACACCAGGTCAGGGTCGTTGACCCTCACCAGCTGTTGGCAAACGGTCAAACTGTCTTAGACGCTGTGTTGTGGATAAATTTTAAAAAACTTGAATTTTACTTTTGAATGACATGCTTTTTTGGTGATGTGAAATTACGATTTATTTTTTATTGAGCCACCTTAGTTTAATCCTGGAGGCCTTGTCAGATGTTGAAAAACAAAAACACAGAAGTTACACAACGAACAAACATACACGAATAGCACCTCAGAATTTCCTCCTACAATTTGTGGGACTGGGGAAAACGTCCCACATTGCCAGGGAGCCGTTTTGTTTTTTACCTGTACTCGCGCCTCACACTCTATATCTGGACGCTGGAGCACACTGTCCCAGTGCGAGAACAAAGAAAGTCAGCTCCCTGACAAAGCGGGGCGTTTTCTCCAGTCCCACGAAACGTAGGAGAAAATTCTGGGATGCTATTGTGTGGGTATGTTCGTTGTGTGTCTTCTGTGTTTTTGTATTTCAACATCTCTGACAAGGCTCCCAGGATTAAACTATGGTGAGAGTAGCCCAATAACAAAGAAATAAAATACCCCGTCGCAGCAGACCTGCCGACTAAGCGAATTTCCAATGCATACATATGTTTCTTACTACTACATAAAGCCATTTACCAAGTTTCATAAAAATACATCTATAAATAAGTGATACATAGCCATTTATTTATTCTCCATAAGAATAACATTAGGGCTGAGTATGCAGGTTCGCTGCAACAAGAAATAAAAGAAATATTTTTTATGCAATTACAGTAGAAATCCAATTATCCGAACCCCAATTATCCGAATATCCAATTATCCGAATCGATTTTAAGTGAAATAATAGAAATATAAAAATCAAGAAAATAACAGCGGGAGCGCGTGTAGCGATAATGCGCCGTGAGCGCTAAAATAAAAGCCTGCGCTGTTACCTTCCGGACGATATTTTCGCAGGGAACAATGAGTCATACCCCCTTCCCGCCCTGCTCATCATCAGTCGCTACTGTTCTTTCACCGAGATTATCGTTCGAAACGAGTAAAAAACGTAAACGTGTTGTCCTTTCGCTAAGTGATAAACTCACTTTGCTCGAGATGTTCTAGTGAAATAACCAACATTGAACAGTGAAATACGTACAGTATGTAGGCCTAATGAAAAGAACAACTGTATATACTGTATTCAATTTAACTCCTATAATTTAATTTTTATGACGTATATTCTTGATACAGTTCGCTCACTTTCTGTTCACTACATTTATAATAACTTTGTCGATAAAGTTCTGATTTTTTATGTATGGTGATGTTTTTTGCTTAATTCCCGAGGTATACCTGATTATCCGAATTTCTGCATATCCGAATTGGCCCGATCCCCAATTAATTCGGATAATTGGAGTTCTACTGTATCAGTATAACTGTATAACTCAACCAGGTGAAGCTACGTACCAAGTTTTAATCATTTATGTTCACAATCAAGGGAGATATAAAACTTTACTTATCGTCCATAAGAATAACATTAAGGCTGAGCATGCAGCTTTGCTGCTATGGGGACAATCAACAAGAAATCGGTTTTTTGTGCAAATATCAATATACCAGTACTAGTTGAAGCCACATAACAAGTTTCATTAATATATATTCATAAATAATTGAGATATCAAATTTTAATTATTCTCCATAAGGATAACATTGGACAACGTACTGTGTTTAGCACTTTGAATATGTCTGCAACGAATAGACGTAGAATCACAATTTAACACCAAAATGATTGTTTTGTAGAGCTGAACCGATTGGTATTAGCAAATGTCAAGTTTACAGTAAAATTAACTCTGGAAATGCTAAAAACCTTTTTCCCATAAGATTAACATGGGAGATTTTATGAACACGTTTTTTGGATTTTCTCCGCAACCACTTAACCCAGGTTAATAATTCAAAATACCATATTATTTTTTTTTAAGCTCTATGAAATGGTCAAAACCAAAACTGAGTGTTTTAAAAATTTTAGGGTAAAAAATTCAAAAAAATGATTTTTGGACAATTTAAAACCGCTACAAAATCCCCTTCCCATGGTCCGATCTTTCTGGTTTTCGAACTAAAGTCATGAATGTCACTATACACATTTGTGCCAAATTTCATCGAAATTGGATGTATTTTACTCAAGTTATCAGGTTAACAGACACATATATATGTTAAGTGTAGCTACTGTGTCACTGAATTTCATCCACCACTGCGCTGATTCTGATTCCAACACCAAAGGTTGTGAATCCATCCTCCTTGGTGTCGGAATCAGAATCAGAATCACCGCAGTGGTGGATGAAATTCAGTGACACAGTAGCTACACTTAACATATGAACAATGCAACGCACACATAATGCATAATTTCTTATATATATATATATATATATATATATATATATATATATATATATGAATTTGAACGAATAGTGGTTTTGGCATCTGGGAACCTCAAAACAAAAAGTTATCATGGTCCCGAGCCTAGGTCTTACCATGAGACCTACGTCATGGTCCTATAGGGACGATTCTTCCCTATAGGGGAAATTCGCTAAAAACTTTAATATTGTGAAGCTTCTCCTTTATTATAAAAATACACTATCCACGTTAACATAATATCATGTTGGGGCAGAAAATTGCTTGACCCATCATACGTAACCAATATAGCTACACATTTTTCTGTAGGATGTGGTTTATATTAGGGGTCTGCGGTACCAAAATTTTCAGATCGGTACAGTAAAATATTTCGTACCTCGGTTCTCGGTACAAATTCGGTACGGTACAATGTACCGTCATATATACTAATTTGTACTAAATTTTAATTTGTATGTATCATAAAAAAATATTGAGTAATACCTAAGGTCATATACAGTTTTTATTATTAATTTGTTTAAAAGAAAAAAATAACTATATTTTGGATACAAATATTTGTTAAAACCTGCATCTTTGGAGCAATGCATTTTAACATTTTTATTAATATTATTAACACAAGTTCTTGAAATATTCATGGTAAATGAATTCAAAAATTATTTGAAAATCAATCAATTGCATAAGTTGCTTAAATGATTGATTGTATTGCTTCCAATGTAAATAAAAACTATTTATTTAAAACATAGAAACAGCAAAAACTAAAGTTTTATAAATACCATTCTTGGTGCATTGGGAGAATATTGTATCATTAATACAAAGTAAAATAAGATAACTTAAAAAAAACTATTTATGATGTGAAACTAAAAAAAATAAACTAAACCTTTAAATACTGAAGATTAAAATCAAAATACTCTAAAATTACTTAATTAGGCTACTAAATTAAAAACGGAAGTCCAAAAAAAATATTGCAGTACATTTATTTAAACGTATGTACCATGTAAAACTGGAAGATAAAGAAAGAAAGTAATAAAAGAACATTGATATTCTTTTAATTTGGCTATCTCACCTTTAAAAAAATTAGCTATTAAACTCATCAAAAAATAAATTTAGTTTGTTGTTATAATTAGTTTTCAACCATTTTTTAAACCTTTTTTACATAGTCCTAATTCAAAATTAATTGTACAAGTATACTTCAAAAACAATAATAATAATACATAAATAAAAGTAGTTTTATTTGAAATCATAATGGAGAAAGAACTTGATTAAAAGATAGTATTCCTTTTCTCACTCAAGGAATGATGTTGGACAAACATCTGGTTTATAGCTAATTATCAGACCCCTCTCCCCTCACCCCTTACGCTTTCCTAGCCTAAACCTTTCTTATCTTCAAGGACAGATTTTTTGCGACCCAACCCAGCCCCTCTCCGCTCCCCTTGCCCACCTCTCTTATCTTCATTCTCGCGTTCAGCTATTAATAACACCTGCAGGGTCCCCACCTAACCGTGAAACCTTGAATAAGCCGTGAATTTCGTATACCGTGAAAAAACCTGGAATAAGCCGTGAACTTTGATATTAAACCTTAAAAATATATCAAACTTAAAAAACAATAAAAAAATATCTTATCAGAAAATATCACATTTGTTTTCAGATAGGGAAATGTACAACAGAATTATTTAGTACGTTGTTAATACGGTGAATACCACGTTGCCTGCCTCCTTGCAGATTGCAGCTGTGCAGGTAATTTAGGACTGGTTCTGGTTTCCACGGTGCAAAGGAACTCGGGCCGACAGTTGTTAAGTTGCTGGTGTTTTTTCACTGTCAACTGACTGCTGACTGGCACTTGTTAAGACCGTTTATAAGTCTTCTTTACTGTATGTCAGTTGCCTATTGTTTTGTATTAGTCAGTGTAAACAAGCGACAGTAGACAGCTACTGTAACTAGACTGTAACTATACAACTGTCGCGTCAGTAACTCGCCCATTCCGTTTACATGGTGCGTAGTCAGCGCTGCCAATTCGAGGGTCATTACCCTTGTCGGTGATAATTTTGAACTTCGAGGGTAAAAAGGGGTAATTTTACTAAAGCCTTCAAAAATATACAAATTTATATTATAATCTGTTATATACTTATTATTACATTCATTGTTCAAAATCAAAATCTTTATTGCCGTAACAATTTGTACATTGCATAGCATCGTCATGATAACACTAATATTATATCACAGATAATTGTGCATTACATATCACTGTCCTAACACTGCCAAAACTGAACATAGACTGGAACTTCAGTATAAAATAATTGCACACTATAACAACTCACAGTGATGGCTAGAAGGAGACCGACTAACAGTTCCGTACAAATATTAAAAACCATAATAACAGTAAATATATTAAAACTGATGGGTTTTGATCACGTCTAAAAACTCATTAACACGTTCGCGGCGGCGCGGCAACATTTGTTGCCGCTCAGGTCCTTAACGCCATCCTGACGGCAACATGTGTTGCCGTCGTGTATTGCTTTATTAAATGACCCGCCAAAAGTTCAGGATTACAGCTAGAACATTGAAACTTCGCCCAGCACTAGTCACACATGTGTGTTATTCACAGAACAGCTGGGTCCCGCCGTACAGTGCTGCCTGCAGATCTAGCGGCCGTTTTCCGACCTACGCGTCAGTGACAGCTGTGTTTTCGCGCGCGGACATTGTTAGTCGTCTGTTTACGTTGTGTTTAGTATAATTTGTAGTTATTGACGTGCGAGTTGTTGTTATTTATTGCAACTATGGATCCTGACGATCCTGATTATGTATTTAGTGACATGGAAAACGATGTGTCCAGTGGTGACGAGACAGAAATAAGTGACATTGAAGTCGAGGAGGAGGTTGAAGATGATTCACCTGTTGACTACAACCCCATTTGGGCGCCAAATACCTTCGGGATGAAGGACATCCCCTTCACTGGTAACCCTGGGATAAAGGTACCTCCACCAGGTGATAACCGGCCTATTGATTGGTTCCTTTTATTTTTTGATGAAATTATGTTAGAGAATATCGCCAAATTCACTAACAAGTACGCAGAGACACTGTATTATGGCCCTCAGCGCCAACCACATTCCAGAATAGGGCAATGGAGAAACGTAACTGTACCTGAACTAAAAAAGGTATTGGCCCTAATCATTCATATGGGTCACATTAGACTGAATAGAATGAGGGATTATTGGAAAACTGACAAAATGTATGACCTGAAATACTTTCGGGAGATTATGCCTCGAGATAGATTTTTATTGATCTTTAGGTGCCTCTGTTTTTCGGATCCAGCCCTCCAATCAGATGACCGACTAGCTAAAGTCAGATTCCTCATTGATAATTTCAATAATACAATGACCCGAGTTTACTACCCTGGCAAAGAGTTGTCGTTAGACGAGGGCATGATACTTTGGCGTGGCCGACTCCTCTTCCGCCAGTACATAAAGGGGAAAAAACATAAATATGGGTTGAAAGTGTATGCCTTATGTGAACCAGATGGGTTGGCTATACGTTGTGTTATCTACTCAGGGAAGGGTGGAGAACTGAGTGGCAAAGGCCACGCCCAGAAAGTGGTTATGCACCTCATGAGTGGTATGCTGAATAAAGGACACTCATTGTACATGGACAATTATTATAACAGTTTTGTCCTCTCCAGTGAGCTGTTGAAGAAACACACTTACTGCACAGGCACCTTGAGAGCTGACCGGAAGCACAATCCAACAGAAGTGAAAAATGAGAAACTAGAAAAAGGGCAAACCGTAGCAAGGTATGCTGAGGGGGTTCTGATCGCTAAGTGGAAAGATAAGCGGGCAGTGCTCTACACATCAACGGAGCATCAGAACACCATGGGACTATCCAGGAATAAAAGAGGGGTACTCCGTGATAAGCCTTTGCCTATCATCAAATATAACGCTGCAATGAAGGGCGTTGATCGACAAGACCAACTTCTAGCCTACTACTCTTTTGAACACAAAAGCATAAGATGGTATAAGAAGGTTTTTGTTAATTTTCTGATGATGGCAGCCGTGAACTCATATAAGTTATACCTTATTGGAAACCCAGACAAAAAGACGACTCTGTATGACTTTCGGCATGACATCGTGAAATGTATTCTGGAAAGTGAAACTCCAGAACCTGAAGTTGCACTCGCTCGAACCCCGCAAAACCCCCGGCAATCCCAACAAGTAAAACACGTCTTGTCAAAAATGACGAAGATCAACGACGAGAGGCGAGTTCATGGAAGAAGATGTGTCGTATGCAACAAAGAAGGAAGAAAAAACAAAAGAACCGTCTACTTTTGCGTTCAGTGCCCTAACGAGCCAGCATTGTGCCCTTTGGGTTGCTTTGAAAAGCACCACGCAAACCTGAAAGAATAGTAACATTCTACGAAAGGACAACTGTCAATACTGTATATATATTTTTATCTGTTTTGTAAACTATATAACTATTATTACATTACATTATGCGATTTTTTCTTATCTAATTTAGCTCAAAGTTGTTATTTTTCAGCCTATAACTTGTTGACCTTAGATCGGCAGTGCTAACGGCAACAAAAGTTGCCACGGACATTACGTCATATTTCACCATATTATTTATGTTTATTTTCAAAGTCATGGTAAAAATACAACTTATGTGGACACATAGCTTCATAACAAAGTAAAAAATGTTTTAAATTTAAAGTGCCACGTGCAAGGTCGGATCGGCAGTGCGGGCGGCAACAAATGTTGCCACGAAAATTACGTCATTTTTCACCGCTCAAAAATGATTGGAAGCTGTTACAACTACACCACAGCCATTATTACACACTAAGGTAAGATTTTATGACATTTTTATATTTCAGGATGGGGGAAGGGGATCGCGAAAATGGCCGCAGCCGCGAACGCGTTAACGCTATATACAGCTAACTCAAGTAATAGTCTTAACAATTTTTTTAAAGGCTAGACTGTCTAACTCTCTGATATTATTTGGCAGAGCGTTAAAGAGTTTAATACTGACAACATTAAAGCTATTTTGTGTCATACTGTAATTAAAATGACTGATATTTAAATCTGTCCTGAATCTGGTATCATAGCTATGCTTACAACTATTGATTGGAAAATTGCATAAATTATTTCTAACATACATTAGGCATTCTAATATGTAGAGAGATGAAACTGTTAAAACAGATAGTTCCTTAAAAAGAAGTTTACCTGGAGTTCTTTGATTTACACCAAATATTAATCTAACCGCTCTTTTTTGAAGAATCAAAACTCTCTTAATATTACTATCATTACCCCAGACCAATATCCCATACTGCAGATAGCTTTGTATGTGAGAAAAATAGACAGCTTTCAATACATCATGACAAACACAAAGCTTTAGTTTCCTTAGCATGGTTTATTTATGATTAAATTAGGCCTACTACATTTCTCTACTTTATCGACCCTTCCGATTTTCGTTACTTTAACTAATACTCACGAACTCCATGACAGAAATGAAGCTTGAGTAAGGATTACATGTAGCGTGAACGACTCATGTTAAAAATGTGGAAGAGCCCCGAGTGCCAAGATGGCAAGAAGTCCACTAAGTTGCAGTAATGTCTGCAAGTTTTAACGTCAACCAGATAATAAATAACGAAAATATAAAATGGGGATTATTGTTACCTGTCTCCGCCTACCTAATCCTAGCAGTTGATAGACTGAAAGATAGACAGCGTTGGGTGTTTTATAATTGGTGTTTATGGCTGTAAACAAAATTTCATCAGCTGTTAGTCATTTATATACTGTGATTTGTTAAACAGTAAAATAAATTCTGAGAAAAATCCGTTATATCTCGCATGAAAAAATTGAGACAAAAAACTGGCTGGCGTGTGCAACTTCTATTTTCATTCTTTATTCTAAACATTAACATCAATTATACATCAGTGACATCTATAGGCGGCTCAAACCTATCAAATTTCAAGCACATTTCCTTTATTTCATTAGCACTCTTTACTCAATTACAGGAGTTAAGATTTTGAGTGTATTTGAGGGTAATTTTGACGAGGATCGAGGATAATTTAGGAAAAAGTGATTGGCAACACTGAGCGAAGTAGAAATCACCAGCAACCGATAACCGATGACATGACTTACGACGACAATAAAACAATAAGAAACTCTAAAATAGTTCTTATTTTATAAAAGGTTTACTTGGGATGTATGGTATGGTTTTATGGTTCTGTGGCATCGTAATTTGAATGTGGGAAAGTTTTAACTAGTATTTGGCCGCTGTGCCGCATCTGCGTTGTTGTTTTGCGACTGGTATAGGTTATGTTTTTTTAATATTTCGACTGTGAAATTGACAATTTTTAGACCTTGAAAACCGTGAAAAACCCCGTGAATTTGATTATTAAGTTTGAGTGGGAACCCTGACCTGTCAACGTAGAGTTTTGGGGCTTGTTTTCCTTAAAGGAAATGACTAGTTATCAACAGAAGTCTGTATTATTTCAACCACTTATTTTTTAAACATTGTTTAGCTTATTCCTGTTTATTGTTTGAATCAGTAAACTGCAACGTACGTATTTGTACCGGGGTTATGTTCTCCGAACCGATGACGGTAATTAGTTTTGTTCCGGTACGATTATTCGGTGCACCGCAGACCCCAGTTTATATATTGCCATCACGTGAAAAAATTTACTTTACGAAAGGGCTCTTGGCCAGGATTGGTAATTTACTTTTGATAAGGAGAGCAGGCTTACCTGAAAAGAGGTTAGGTTATTCAATAGAAGGTAGACGGATCCTTTATTTCTGATAACGATTTTTTACATTTTAAATCGTTCAAGAGTTCACATAGCTCTTACGGGAATTACTATATCCACAAAAATACTTTGTGATAATTTCTACAGTCTGTCTGACTTTTATCCTCCAAGATCCCCCCCATCTCATCTTCCCCCACAATGTGTGACTCTTTTCTCTGTGATTAAAAAATTGGTCAGTGGCCAAGACATTTAAAACTTACTGTGCATTTTATTTTTGTGTCTATATGTCTATATAACTTCATCTGTTTAAAGGTAAGCCTGATCTTCCTACTAAGCCTAATACCATAACATGAATAAAACTGATATAGACATTTTACATTTTAGCACTACACTTATTGAGTGTAATAAGTATAACAGAAAGCAGTGTGAAAAGAACTTTGCAAAACTAAAATTAGTGGTAATCTCATTGAGAATATATGTTGAAAGTTTCAAACAATCGGTTACACTTTATGGGATGTAAATAACAAACCTCTTACTACACTTCAAAATATATCTACACATCTACACTTATACTATGTTTATACACAAGACATATAAGATGGTAAAAGACTATCGATTTCGACCAGACACACTGATCATCATCAGGCCAAGTGAGAGAATTCTCATAATTTTCTTTTTATTTACACCCTGTAATTATAACAACACGTATCAATATAATCAAGACGTTATTTGACTTCAACCCCTAAATATCAAAGTATAAAAGTCATAAAAGGAAACCAGTTCATAAAACACGTTCATAGTTAATTGAAGTTGGACTGCAGTTATTGAAACTGCACCGGTACAGCTACTGTTTCAACGACTGAGCTATCAGCTAAGTTTATATACCCTCAATGTTTGAAAACAAAATTTCAAGTACCCAATAAAAACCATCAAGACTTCCTTTTCCTATCCACTTGGATAAAGAATACAGCTAACCTTGGCTAAAGCCCTCATGAGAGGTTCGTTGTCCTGCATACGGCCAGCAGTGTCAACGAGGACCACATCGATACGAGAGTCCCGGGCGAAGTTGATGGCCTCCAGAGCGATACCTGCCGCGTCCTTACCTGAGGGAGTGTCGTGATTAGGATCAATGACTCAGGAACCATCAATATCAAACACAAATATCATTAGGTTTAGATCAAGCCAAAAGGGATAGTTATGGGTGAGTAGCAATCAGTGTTGTATCCCCTCCACAAAATTTATTTCAGGTCCTCAGTAAAGAGGTCTTTTTCAATTTAAATTGTGAAGGTTTATGCATTTTAGGAATGAATTTTTATCTACTATTGTCTTGAAATAGACAGTTGGAATAGACGAACATACTGTCGGACAGTGACAATTAATTTACATTACAATTTATTGTTAGTCACACAATTTCTTGGACAATTTTTTGATAGTAACTAATTTGAAAAAAAAACAATGCAGAAACATAAAAAAGCAACATTTTATTTTTAGTTTTGAGAACGTGGTAACTAAACATTCGATAGGGAGCAGCACATACTCAGTATTCTCCTGCCTTCTGTGACAGAAAAAAACATACTACACTAGATTAGACTAGACTAATATTGTCTCATCATCAAATTATCATATCGAAACACTGTCATCGTCTTGAAGTTTTAAAATGTTGTCAATAATAAATAAAAAACTTTACATATCACTAAAAACACTTTAAATTATTTGAAAATTCACAATATGTATACTAATCCTGAAACTAGTAATCTAGTAAAACTATTGGGTTGATGATGATAAGGTATGTAACCTTATTTTCCAAGACATATATCAATACGGGAGGTAAATAGCATGAAGAGAGAGAGAGGGAGAGAGAGCAGCTGAATGCAGAACTTGTCTACAACGCTCCTAGTATAAAAAAGTGTTATTCAAGGCCAAAATCATACTTGAGTTGCCACTGTAGGCCTGTTCCATGGTACTCATCCATGAACCTTCCTCATTAAACGTGTTAAAGTGGAACCTCAATAACTCAAACCTCAGGGGGAACGGAACAAATTCTAGCTATCAAACATTTTGAAGTATCGAGGTTTATCTTATCAAGGTGACCTTCCACAAACTTCTGACTTATTACGCAACGCACGCAAGTAACTTCGGGTTACGGTAACGTGATTGACAAATCATGTAAGAAAAGCGATTTTAGAAAAGATTTTAGAAAATTATGTCTAAAATAAGCGTGGAACAGCTTCTTCGGTGAACATACCAGAAGACGAAAAACGCCCTTCAGTGAACAGAGAATATTTCGTAGAGTTCGAAAGTAAACAAACAATGACTCGCAGTTTGCCACTTGGAGAAGTTTTGGCCGTTTGACCACCTCCTGTCTATAGCAGACAGGGTTTTTCGGGTTGCAAAATTAACGATAGATGCTCTAAAAAAGGAACTAGGGTTTTGAATCCGAACCAGTAATGTAAAATTTAGACTTATAAAGTTCTCCAGTCAACACTGACTTATAAAGCTCGGTGATATTACAGCATTGAGATTAGAGGTTTTCCAGTTAAAACATCGAGATATAGAGGTGTGGCAGTAGGCTAAAAAGACTGCAAAACTTTGAGTTATGGTTTCCCTCCAACCCTTTGACATATAGAGGTAAAATAGCATAGTATTAAGTAGGCAAGTTCAAGGGTAATAAGAAAACTTCCGACTTATCAAGGAATTTGATTTATTGAGGTTCAAGTTATTGAGGTTCCACTGTAATAAAATAATCATTCACGTTAAAGGGTTAACGCCATAGAAGCATGTGTTCGGTTTACCGTATCCCTTCTCGTATAGCTGCACCATCTGCAGTCCCCCGTGTTTCTCTGGGGGGTGGAGCGCGTTGAGGTGTCTGGTGTGGGTCCTCAGCTGCTCCACAGCCCCCGCTCGGAACGTGTCGCAAGCCGCAATCAGCACCCGCAAGTTGTTCTCAATCAGCCAGAAACATATCTGCCAACATAACACTACATCAAAATCCCTGGCTTATAAAAGTGTTTGCTCATAACAGCAAGATTTTTAATTTGCAATACAGTGGTTATTAATTTGGCGTATCAGAAACAACAGACTGCACAAGTGCAGATGGTACACCACCATTACATGTCAGCCCTAGTGTACTAATAAGCGACATTTATCTGGAATTCCAAAGTTGCTCATGATTGAACAATTTGCAAATACTTTTAAATACTCTTTAATTCAACAACCACAAAACCAAGGAAGATGGCATAGTGATCAAGAAGACAGTCTCTGGAACCGTGACTGCAGCTCTGTCGTGGGTTTGAATCCCAGTCCTGACATGTCAATTTGATCAGTACTGTACTCGTACTGTAACGGCTCAGCCCTTGCTTTGCTGGATACGTTCCATACACAGATCTGTAGTCTATGTGGATGGGCAAAGTAGCAAGACAAAAAGAGGCTGCCGATCTCTTTAAAAAAATAAGTTAGCATTAATTTAAAAAAAATATGTAGTTGTTAGAGAAAGGCAAAAGTAGACCCGTCAATAAAATAAATCGTACAGAGAGGTGATGGCCCCCTCTGCCCCTCCCTGGATCCTTATTTACTTTTAGGGGGCAGTTTCCATTTTGACTGGCTTTAGGGGTAATTTGATTGGCTTTAGGGTAGTGCAGATATTTATTTAAATGGAATTAATCAAACTTATTTTGCGTATTGGGGCAATGAATAATCTTACACCTAATGTTATATGATCTATACCGGTAGGTATCTCATAGTAATAAGATATTAAGACTTCTCTTAAGGGTCACCCAATAGAAGGAGTCTTTAAATTTAGGGTGATAAGCTAAGGGTCTTGACATTCACCCCATATAAGTCAGAGAAAACCCTTGGTTTACATTATTGATTACCTTAGCCAAGTTTGTAGACTTGCCGACTCCGTTGACGCCACAGAAGCACATGACGAATGGTTTGCCTTGCTTCTTTGCCTCCAATGCGTCTCGGAGAATGTCCACCCTCCGCCTGGGAGACAAGATCTGGACCAGAGAATCAGTCAGAGTTATCTTCACCGTGGAAGCGATCGTCTCAAATGTCCCTATCACCTGCAAATACATGATTCATAAATACAAATATTTTTACATATATCCTAATCCTACTTCAATTAGTTTCATGGAATTTATGTCATAAGAAAAACTTACTGGATACCAGTAATCAATTTTTTTTTTAATTCCAGTCAAAAAATTATCTTGTGTTGAACATTGTTTTTTTTAGTAAGTCTACTCATACCATTAAAAAAAAAAAAAAAAAAAGGAAAACTAGCATAAATAATTAGGAAAATAAGTAATCCCATAGCAAAATTCCCAATACCTTGCCCTCTAGTTTGGCAACTATATTACCTTGCCCTCTAGTTTGGCGGCTACATTACCTAGCCTTCTGTAATAGTGGACAAGTAAATTGACAGTTAGGCTGTGACCTATAGCATGGTTGTACGCTGTCACTGTTGCCATTTTGCCGTAGAAAAATACCCCTTAAATGTTATTTCGATCAGCTGGTGTGGTGTTTTGGAAATGCAGCACGTCTACTGTCTTGGTTGATAGCCCGGCAAACCACGCCCTCAACTGGCAATTTATTTGTCCACTATTATAATTTGACGGCTACATTACCTTACCCCCTAGTTGGGGACTACATTACCTTGTTGTCTAGTTTGTAGGGGTGTGCGAGTACTCAAAACTTTGAGTTTTCGGCCGAGTATTTTAATACTCGAACTCGACTCGAAGTTTTGAAAACTACTCGAAAGTTCGAACAAGTATTTCCCGCCAATTTCCGGACGATCGCTAACGATTGCGACCGGCCAAAACGCGTAGTAACGGCCGCAAAAGGCAATCGCATCACGTAAAATCGGCCGAAAATGACGACCACAAACGACTGCGACCGGCCACAACGCGTAGTAACGGCCGCAAAAGGTGATCGCGTCACGTAAAATCGGCAGAAAATGACGACCGCAAACGACTGCGACCGGCCACAACGCGTAGTAACGGCCGCAAAAGGTGATCGCGTCACGGAAAATCAGCAGAAAATGACGACCGAAAACGACTGCGACCGGCCACAACGCGTAGTAACGGCCGCAAAAGGTGATCGCGTCACGTAAACTCGGCAGAAAATGACGACCGCGAACGATTGCGACTGGCCAAAACGCGTAGTAACGGCTGCAAAACGCGATCGCATCACGTAAAATCGCCCGAAAAGGACGATCGGACCGCGTAATTTCGGCCGTGACTAACAATTTTGTCATTTATTATTGATTATAAGCGATGTCTGGACCAGGTGAAATTGGCCAAATGACAATCGGACCCTTGTTTCATCGGCTGGAAACGAATGTCAAACCGTGTTTTGTTTTTCAATACGTAATCCAGTTTGATAGTACTGGCCAAAACTTTGTATTTCTGCTCGTGTATTAGTTAGAAACCAACCATGTTTAGATTATCAAATATAGGGTGGTATCCAAATCCATTACACTATTTTAAACTACCAACTGATGGCAAATACTCGCTCGAAAATACTCGAAACTCAAAAATAATTTGCATTACTCGACTCGACTTGACTCGATTAAAAAAATCACTACTCGCACACCCCTCTTAGTTTGACGACTACATCACCTTACCCTCTAGTTTGACGACTACATTACCTTGCCCCCTAGTTTGGTGGCTACGTTACTATGCTCTCTAGTTTGAAGGCCACATTTTCATGCCCGCTAGTTGGCGACTACATTACCTTGCCCCCTAGTTTGGTGGCTATATTACTATGCTCTCTAGTTTGAAGGCCACATTTTCATGCCCGCTAGTTGGCGACTACATTACCTTGCCCCCTAGTTTGGTGGCTATATTACTATGCTCTCTAGTTTGAAGGCCACATTTTCATGCCCGCTAGTTGACGACTACATTACCTTGCCCCCTAGTTTGGTGGCTACATTACTATGCTCTCTAGTTTGAAGGCCACATTTTCATGCCCGCTAGTTGACGACTACATTACCTTGCCCCCTAGTTTGGTGGCTACATTACTATGCTCTCTAGTTTGAAGTCCACATTTTCATACCCGCTAGTTGACGACTACATTACCTTGCCCCCTAGTTTGGTGGCTACATTACTATGCTCTCTAGTTTGAAGGCCACATTTTCATGCCCGCTAGTTGACGACTACATTACCTTGCCCCCTAGTTTGGTGGCTACATTACTATGCTCTCTAGTTTGAAGGCCACATTTTCATGCCCACTAGTTGGCGACTACATTACCTTGCCCTCTAGTTTGGCGGCTACGGAGTCACACAGCTTCATGGCGATGTCAGACGCCACGTTCTTGGTGATCAGGTGATCCCTCAGCTTCTCTAAAACTGGTTGCATGCTCTCTCTGGACAGGCTCTTGTTGCCCACCAGCCCCCTGAAATCAGAATCAGAAGATTTTACTTGTGAACTTTAAGAACTGAGATCTTTGTAAGTGTCAAAAACCATAAAGATGCATACCAGTACACAAATAATACATTTTGCTGAAACAAAGATGATGTTCTCTAAATTATTATGATCTCAATATTTTAAAAAGATACTTTACTCTGGTTAGTAAATTAAGAAACTTCACTCCCATAAAGACAGATTTTTATTGAAAAGGATCAGGTTATAGTCTGGAAGGCCAAAGTTTGTAGTATTTTGAGTATTATAATTGTATGCATCCATACCTGAGATAGACACTTCTTTGTAACTGAAATTGTTGAACGTATATGGCCACTTCATGAATATACAAGCGTGGCACAGTTAAGATCACACAAGATTAGTGACTTATTTGTAAAACTTGACCAAATTTGGATCTGAATCTAAAAAACATGGTTTTAAAAGGACAGAAATGAGTTTTCTATATATTGTAGTACGTATAAACAGCTAAGCTTGCCTGGTATGAGCATAACAATTTTCATACTCTCTAAATTGAACATTTTTGAATAGGACTATATTATCTTCAATTAATGTTAATCATCCTTTGATTGAAAAGCCTGTTGCCATTCATGCCAGAGAACATTCACAACATTTTCAGGAATGTTATTCTCTGAAGGGCGAATGTAAATTGGCTACTGACTGTCAAGATAGACAGATAAGACAACTTGAGCAGGCCCATCAATTAGTCCTGAAATCTAAAAACCCATTTGGACTTAAGATAGCCAAAATTTATCATGCAGTATACTATTTATTTATTTTATCAACCAAAAAATTCTTAATTTATTTATACTACTGTTTATTTTTATCTTGTTTTTGTTAAATGCTTTAAATCTGTGAAGTTTAATTTATTGTAAAATTAATCGTAAATGTTCATTTTTATATACAAAACCCTGCTACGGTATAAAATTTATGTGTATAGATAACAACTTAACCATCTAATTCTAAATAAGTTTAATAAGTCATATGTTTTACTTTTATTTTTGTTTATCGTTTAGTTTTTAAAATTTTGTACTCCTGATGAAGGCTGGCTTAAGCTGAAAATTTGAGTTTTATTCTAATAAAAAAATGTGTATCAAGGTTTTTTTTTGTTAATTATCTTCAATTAAGTATTTTATAGGCATTTTTTTCTTTGTTACTTCCAAACATATTTTTGCATAGATATACCTCAGATATAAAATATATGGGGCTGGGACAGAAACTAAAAACATTACATCTAGTTTTCAAAACATATCCTTGCTTGGGTCATATTTTTGGTTTACATAAGGTGTTTGAAAGTGTGTTTGGTTAAAATCTTCTTGAAAAATTGAAACAGAATGAGTTCCATAGGAGTGAGCTAATTTTAAAATTAGCATGATGAGCTCAATGATTTGATGCGCTATCTTCAAAACTGAAGTAATTTTTTATGTAGAAGGTGAGTGGTATGTTGCCGATATAATACTTGGTGTTCCAGGGGTTGATTCTAGATCCATTCTCATTTTTCATCCCCTCATCAAGCAAACAAATTAAACCAACCTCATAAACTGATTAATAAAGGGGTTAAAAGCTATGTCCATATTTGATGCTTACAGTAGGAAATCTAAAAGAAAGGGAATTTGCTAGTAAACAAATGTTAATGTTGATTTTCTTCCAACCCTGAACTCACTTGAACATAGAGAAGACACTAGAGGATTTAGAAGAAGCTGCCTTGTGGTTTTGAGAACCCACCTCTTCCTCCTCATCATCTTCTTCCTCCTCTTCTTCCGAACTTTCAACCTCCAAGTCCCGAATACTTCCAACCATCTTTCCCACCAACTGAAAATTGCAGCAAGAAAAACATCAATCAATATATTAAGTTGTAACCTGAAAGAATAATGAGGTGGACATCTAAGAACTTATTAGTTCAGGGTCCAAAATTATAAATACCTTAGAATCCTAAACTAAAAAATTCCAAGTTACAAAAATTTAAAATTGTCAAACTACAGTTTATCTCAATTTTCAATTACTGGTTTGAAAAAATGCTATCTCTTACTTTTCTGCCAAAATGCAAGATAAATACAGTTAACCGCCCTCCATGGGACCGAGCCCTGGGTCGGACAACTAAAAAGGGGGTTAAAACGAATAATACCTGGGTATTGTCATATTAAGCACTACAAATTATAATACCCCCGTCGCAGCAAACCTGCGTACTCAGCAAATTTCCAATGCATGCACATGTTTCTCACTATCACATAGGCCACTTACCAAGTTCATAAAAACCACTTATCTGTTACCACTTTCATAAAAATACATAAATAAATAAGTGAGCTATAGCATTTGATTTATTCTCCATAAGAATAACATTAGGGCAGAGTACGCAGGTTTGCTGCAAAAAGAAAGTCAAGAAATGTTTGTTTGTGCAATTATCAATATAACTCAACCAGGTGAAGCTATATACTAAGTTTTATTAGTTTATGTTCATAATTAAGGGAGATATAAAACTTTACTTGTTCTCCATAAGAATAACATTAGGGCTGAGTATGCAGGTTTGCTGTTACGGGAATAATCAACAAAAAATCAATTTTTTGTGCAAATATCAATATACCAGTACTACGTGAAATCACAAACCAAGTTTCATCAATATACATCCATAAATAATCGAGATATCAAATTTGATTTATTCTCTATAAGTATAACATTGGACAACGTACTGTGTTTAGCACTTTGAATATCTCTGTAACGGATGGACATAGAATCACAATTTAAACACCAAAATGATTGTTTTGTGGAGCTGAACTGATTGGTAAAAGCAAATGTGAGGTTTACATTAAAATGAACTGAGGAAAAGCCAAAAACCTTTTCCTCATAAGATTAACATTGGAGATTTTATGAGCAGGATTTTTTTTTGTATTTTCTCCGCGACCACTTAACCTAGGTTAACAATTCAAAATATGATATTATTTGTTTTTGTTTTTTTTTTAAGCTCTATAACATGGACAAAACCAAGATTGAGTTTTAAAAATTTTAGGGTGAAAAATGCAAAAACTGATTTTTGGAAAATTTAAAACCCCCATAAACCCCCTCCCATGGTCCGATTTTTCTGGTTTTCGAACTTAAAGTCATGAATGTCAATTTACACATTTGAGCCAAATATCATCAAAATCGGACGTTTTTTACTCAAGTTATCACATTCACGGACACATATATAGACATATATATAAACATATATATAAATTTGAACGAATAGTGTTTTTGGCATCTGGGACCTCAAAACAAAAAGTTATCATGGTCTCGGGCTTAAGTCTTACCATGAGACCTACGGTAATAGCTTCTTCCCTATAGAGAAATTCGCTAAAACGTATGCGAAAGTTAAACAGAGGTGTCAAAAATTGGTACAAAGATACAATATTTGCTAACTCTGGAAAATATCATTGACTTGATGTGACCTGAATGTTTTTTATGGTTCAGTATCAGGACGTAGGCTGTGGCGGCGGGCGGGAGTAACTTCTTGGAAAGAGGGCGGTTACTCCAATGGGCGGTTGAAGCGAGGACTATTAAGAGTCTTCTCTAGATGTTTAAGATTCGAGAAATTGGACTAGGGATACGCTAAAATACTAGCGTAATGGAATGAACGAACTCAGAAGATAATGATGAAAGTATTGCTGCTGATGCAATATTAAATCTAAATTTAGTAACTTAAACATAAAATAAATTGTATTTACCATCGTTAAATATACTTTTACTTTAATTCTTTTCCAAGCAATATAAGTACAAATTGCTTTTTTAACAAAAGAATAAGTGTTTAAATAGGCCTATATCAAATTTGTTTATTTTACGAAATATGTTGGGATACAGCTATAATGAGGTAGCAGATTAATGCTAAGGATTAAAGCTATGTAAACGCAATGAGTTTACATTGTTTTCAATATTTATATAGGTATACATAAATTTGTATACATTTTTATTTTATAAATTTAAAGTTTTCTATCAGAGTGTACGTGACTAACATGAGCAATTTCATGATGGATTAGCCTCTGGATCAAAAATAAGCGATAAAAAAGGTTCATTTTACCCGTGCGTCAATTGATCCTTTGTAGCTCAAAAATAACTACCTACAGCTGTTTCGTGCTGTTTCGTAAGGATCAATTGACACACAGGTAAAATAAGCCTTTTTTATTAATATGAGCAGCATTTTGCAACTGTTTAAATCATACTAATAATTGAAAAAAACACATAACCAAAAAAATTATTGATTACAAATTATGTCAAGGAAAGTGTGTGAGTAACATCTAACTTTAAAAAAATAAAGTTTTTCAAGAGTATAAATTACAAACGAGTTATAAAAATAATAAGTTATTAGTTCTCGTAACATTGTATTACTTTCAACACTTTGTACCACCTAAACCCGAGTAGCAAGGAGAGCATTTGCCTTTCTCGGCCTCTCACAGCCTAGCAGGGCCCTATAAATAAATACCACTGTCAGGAAGTAATACATGTGGAATGTGAATTAAAATAACTAACGATTTTTGCTTTAATATATTTTTTTAACTATATTTTAACGCCAAATTTTGATCGTAAATTGACTTGACCGGTACCGCCGTACCAACTGAGTTATGCCCAGACCATGACTGTCTATGACGCTAGATTTATTTTTATTAGGTTTTTGGTATGCCTGTTTTTCATAATATGAGGGTCATCCAGAAAGTAAGGAAAGTTTGCTTACTGCACCTAGCACAGCTCTCCCAGCAGTGTGTGGCAGTCCACTTACCTCACCACCAAAGTACGAGCCGAGTCTCGTTGTTGTGCGGTCACACGTCTTATTTCTACAGCGATTCAAAATGGCGGCGTCAATCGAAAATTCTGCCAAATATGAGATACGCAGTGATATTCGGTTTCCGAGTTAAAAAATGGCCAGATCATAGACATTTTTTTAAAAAACACCAAAGAAAGATAATGGTGAAAGTGCAAACAAAACTTCAATTTGACTTCAGGGGGAAAAAATGGTGCAACAGGTTTAATGAAAAGAAAATCCATTGTGAACCATGAGGATTGGAGTGGCAGGTCATTGCTCGCTAAAGGTGATTTGAAAGAAAGACTTAAGGGAAAATTTGAGGAAAACAAAAATCTTAGCACATTACATACATTTTAAGATCTTGTATTTTGCACTTTTATCATAAACTTTCTTTGGGTTTTTAAAAAAAATGTCTATGGCCTGGGCTTTTTTATCTCAGAAACAGAATAACACTGCGTATCTCATATTTGGCGGGATTTTTGATTGACACCACCATTTTGAATCGCTGTACAAATAACACGCGTGACCGCACAGAAACGAGACTCGGCTCACACTTTGTTGGGGAGGTGAGTGGATTGCCACACTCGCAATCACGGTGATGGGAGAGCTGTGCTAGGTGCAGTTAACAAACGTTCTTTATTTTATGGATGACCCTCGTATTTAATATATCTTAACACTTCTAAAAGATCAACGGGACTCGATAACTGCGTACATGAACCTACTTCTGAGATGGAAAATTTATTACACATTACATTATTATCTAACACGCTCCTACCGCCACAGGTTCAAATCCAATGCTTTTCTTATGGCGATTAAGTTGGGATTTTAAAACGCTTTATCGTGAAATTGGTGTTACGTAGTATCTTCACTTTCAATAACAGCCTCGTTTTTAGCCTAAAGAACATACTTGTCAAGTTTGACTCTAATCAGTTGAGTATTTTTTTAGTTATCGTACGGAATCACAGAATTGCGAAAGTGAATTCAATCTAGACTATATTTACATGTTATAGATTCACTTCGTTCGTTCATCAATGAGGAAATATATTCATTGAATGAAATATGATTTAGATCCCATCAGAAAAAAATACAGTAAATTGTTTATATCAAAATTAAAGAAATTGTCTGGCAAGATTGATACATTGAACATCTATTGAACTGAACATCTGATAAAAAACTGTCGAGTTTGAGAGTTTCTACTGTAATTTCATATTCTCAACGGATTATAGAAAATGCAAATAATAACTGTTCAGTAAGATTTTAAAATAGTTCACGTTGGGGAATTTTTAACAGAATGTATGTATATAAAATTGAAGGCATATAGTGTATAAGTTCAATAAAAGTATCAATGTATTTGAAAAATGTTAAAGTTTAGGAACAGTTGAAAGTATAAGACGTAATTAACAATGAACAATGTAACTTAAGGCAGCTTTCTACAACAGTATAAGACTAATTAACAATGAACAATGTAACTTAAAGCAGCTTTCTACAACAGTATAAGACTAATTAACAATGAACAATGTAACTTAAGGCAGCTTTCTACAACAGTATAAGACTAATTAACAATGAACAATGTAACTTAAAGCAGCTTTCTACTACAGTTATCACATTTTATAACCTTTTGAGTATTTAGGTTAGAATTCAAACAGTTTCGGAACTGTTGATTTTATGTTTGTATTATCTTTGTTTTCAGCGTAATGTAAATGTTGAAACTCCTTAAACTTATAGTTTTAGCCATTATTACGACGTCTTACCAAGTTAAGAATTGTATAAAACATTGACATTTTAATTAAAGTTATGTCTTAAGATTTCAATCCAATTTTAATTTAAATAAATAACTAAATAGCTCAAAAATGCTTATGTGTTTTCCTTAAATACCAAATTCTCATTCCCCTGCCACTGAAAAATTTGTAAATTTAAATTTTGCTAATCGGAGACACTGTGTTTTCTCCTTTTACGCTTACCTAAATCAATGTACCATTCACATTATACAACGACAAAAAATAGCCACTAAAACTTAAAATATGTTTTGGTAAAACCTGTAACATGATATTTACACTTTCTGGTAGAATCGCCCGTATATTATAGTCCCGCCCACTCACATCGCTACCGCTACTCACGTGAGTGTCAGCCTGTATCTCCCCGTCCTCCTGGGGCTTGTCCTTGGTCCGGTCAAGGTCCGCCAGATCCTTGTTGCCGCCACTCAGGTCCCACACCCGCGGCTTCTTGCCTTCCTTTGCCGGCTTGGGGCTCTTCCTGCAAACATAGCTTTAACTTTTAACTACCTAATTCACAATCGGCCTACTCTTATTATATAAATTAGGGATATATATGTTATTAAATGTATTATAAGACGTCTTACCATACTTATAAGACGTCTTACCATACTTAAAAATATGTTTTCACAGACTAGACAGTAAACATGTATGGAAGATGGTACAAGGTTATTCATTTCGATCGGTCAGACCAATCATCAACAGGCCCTATGAGAGGATGACAGAATCAAAATGGTGTCCCTACTTATATCCTATTGGCCTACTTATATCCTCTTCCGGAAGTTCTGGATACAAGTTCATAAATGTGCCATCACAGTCAAAGTTATTTGTCATTTATCAATTTATCTCAATATTTAAAATTTTTCTTGAATGTAATCAATTCTTCCCATGTATTAATTACATTTTCTTTCTTGCAATTCTTGAGGATGGTGAGGTTTTTTCTACTCTTCATGTGGTTTTAAAATTTTCCAAATGATGTTTCGCTTTTGATCTTTCCGGTTTCCTATTTTTACAAATTGATGGATGGTTTTTAAATCTTACCACAAAATTAACAGTTGGTCCAATATAAACGTTATTATTATTATTTATTATATCCCGCAAGTAATAATAACACATACTAGGGCCTATCCATATAATCTAAATAGTTATAACATGTGAATATTTGTGAGATTAACTCACGGTTTGCTCTTCCTGGCGTTCGGAGAGCCCAACTTCTGGGCCAACTTGCGGCGGTTCTCCATCAGCACATCTTCAGGCAACAAGTCTCCGTTGGTAACCTCCACTTCCTTCACAACTTCCTTTTTAACTGGTTCAACAACTTTTACTGCAATAAGAAAATTTATAATCACATCAAACACAATAATAATAAACACTGAAAGCATAAAATATTTTCTTTTAGTTCCACAACTGAATAAAATTTAATATTAAATAAAAGGAAATTAAAGTAAAGTGTGTCATAGGTGTCTCATCAATGGGGGGCATGCTCCTTCCCTAACTAAAAAATGCAATCAATTTTAGAAAGGACATTAAATCCTTTATCCCAAAAAATATACGAAATAAAATTGATTCATGATTCTAGTAACTGCTTAAGATAAATTGAGAGCAGACATTATATTTGTTAATTACAGGCACTTTGCTCCAGTTTTCTAAACAGTTACAAGCTGGTACGGCACTTTAACGTGACTTGATTTTAATTAAATCACATATATTCAAATTTTAAAGGTTGGAGATCGTAAAAATGTGTAGGAAACATAACTTGTCGGGGGGGGGGGGGGGGGGGTACTATAAAGGCCATTACAAGCAAATTTGTCACACTCTTATGCGTTTGTGTTAATCTTTGTTGAATTTCCATTTGCGATTTTATACCAGTTGCATGTTTATCAACAGTGGGAAACCTTACCTGCAATCGCCTTGATTAATCAACAAGTGTTACAATGTTTAAGTAATCATTTACACAAGTGTACATGAATTATATCCGGCATATTTCAATTCTGGAATTTGTTGATCTAATTCACTGGGATGATTCTAGCCAAATTGTTTCTACAGTTAAAATAGTTTGTAACATGACAAATAATATAATTACAATAGGATTTTAACGTTGGTTTTTAAAAATCCTAAAACTCCTACAATTATTAACATGTTCGTGTTTAATACAATCAGATCTGGTATTATGATTTTAAACAACTATTTTTTCCTATGAACTCATTTTTGTTAAAATTATTGATAAGGTCTTTTATACTTGTTGCAATATTTTGTGTTTACCTCTTTTGATAGTGTTATAACTCACATTGGATGTAAAACTCTTTGTAATAAAATTGGGGGCCCTGTTTTTTCTTCACGGTTTTCAGTGTTAGTGGTTATTACTAAATGCAATTAACTCGGCTACATCTACCCAGTCTCCCACTCATCCTCACCTCAATACTGTTCTAGTGAAGTTAATTTAATTGTGATGTGCTAGGGTATGTCATTTTTCTACACCTGACGGTAAAAGACTTTTGTCAGCTTATGATGGCTACTCTTAAACAATACTCCCAACTGATAACAGACTTCTCCCCACTGATGAAAGACTTCTCCCCACTGATGAAAGACTTCTCCCCACTGATGAAAGACTTCTCCCCACTGATGAAAGACTTCTCCCAACTGATGAAAGACTTCTCTCCACTGATGAAAGACTTCTCCCAACTCAGATGATTGTCTGTACAAAATCATTGCTGCTAAAGCCCTAAAAGTGTTGTAAGTTTTAGAGGTTTCTCTCTGTTTCTAGCTTGTGCAATTGCTCGGATTTAAAAACTGATTTTCTGATCCTAAAAACGATTAAAGTAGTCACTTTATATTTAGAAAACAACTCGCTGTAATTGTGTCCTGTGCTTGGGATTACAAAAGGTAGTAAATATTTTGAACTATCTTGTAATCAAGTCATTATTTGTTTCAATAAAAGTAAATGTCCATAAGACTAACACCATAACTTTTAAGGCTTATCCCTACAGGATTTTTAAATTGGTAAAGGCCTTTGCGTTTTTTGGTTGTCTTTTCTACGATCAATCAACCACTTTATTGTAGTTAACAATGTACATAATGTATGACATGCGTCAGCTCAATACTAATTACATATGCCACCCACTACATATAAAAAATTTAATCAAATCATTAGTTCCAAGTTGCAAACTACATAATCATAAAATAAAACAAAGATGAACTGACAATAAAACTTTATGAAGTTTCGTGATAGAGCAACAAGTGTGTATTCAGCTGTATTGAAATAATATATCAACATATCGTATTTGAATAGTTGATAGACGCATATTGCACCCTCTAAGTATGGCTTATGATGTAAGCCATAATAAGAAGAGCCAAGCTTCCAGAGCCACTTACGGCTGTATTCTGCAACTTACCTTTCTTCTTAGTGTCTTTCTCTTCCCACTTCCGTTCGATCATGGACGCAACTGTTTTCTTGGACTTGTCGGACTCAGTGAAGGTCCGCATCTGTTTTGGAATGCGTGCTTGCTTCTTGCCCCAACTCTCTGCTGCTCTGAGCACATCGGAGTAGTTGCTCGAGAATTCAAATTCCTGAAAAATCAACCGACATCATCTAAGGATTTTTTTGCTGAAAAAAAATTTGGATTAATGTAGGAGATGACTTTTGGATATGAATTATAAATAGAATTTACAGTATCAAAATTATGTAACTTTTATTTCACCAGCATCTTTTTTTCAATCACAGGCTTAAAGAACATCAGAGACATAATAAACATTTCTTAAAAAGAAAATTATTAATCTTTTGGTTCAAATTCAAATTGGTTTTGTGCGACATAACTTGCTAACTTCCATTCAAAGCCTAGTTAAAATATTAGGTAAAATTGAAAATTCTTCTACTACCGGTAAGTATTAAGAAAACAATTCATTTATAGTAAAGGAGAATTTTAGTGACCAGAATGAACTCCTTGGGTGTTTCTACCGTAAAACGTAATTTTAGTGACCAGAATGAACTCCTTGGGTGTTTCTACCGTAAAACGTAATTTTAGTGACCAGAATGAACTCCTTGGGTGTTTCTACCGTAAAACGTAATTTTAGTGACCAGAATGAACTCCTTGGGTGTTTCTACCGTAAAACGTAATTTTAGTGACCAGAATGAACTCCTTGGGTGTTTCTACCGTAAAACGTAATTTTAGTGACCAGAATGAACTCCTTGGGTGTTTCTACCGTAAAACGTAATTTTAGTGACCAGAATGAACTCCTTGGGTGTTTCTACCGTAAAACGTAATTTTAGTGACCAGAATGAACTCCTTGGGTGTTTCTACCGTAAAACGTAATTTTAGTGACCAGAATGAACTCCTCGGGTGTTTCTACCGTAAAACGTAATTTTAGTGACCAGAATGAACTCCTCGGGTGTTTCTACCGTAAAACGTAATTTTAGTGACCAGAATGAACTCCTCGGGTGTTTCTACCGTAAAACGTAATTTTAGTGACCAGAATGAACTCCTTGGGTGTTTCTACCGTAAAACGTAATTTTAGTGACCAGAATGAACTCCTTGGGTGTTTCTACCGTAAAACATAATTTTAGTGACCAGAATGAACTCCTTGGGTGTTTCTACCGTAAAACGTAATTTTAGTGACCAGAATGAACTCCTTGGGTGTTTCTACCGTAAAACGTAATTTTTCAACCTGAAAACTAAAATTGGAAATAAATACCATGAAATAGTTCATCAATCTAACGTTGTGTTAAAACAACAACAAAACAAAACGTACCGTATACATATATATTAAAAGCTGATTTAAGGACTGCAAGTATTAAGTCAACACATTTTTTAAGAATCTGGACACATCTTTTAACAATAACAAGGATATTTTACTGATACAAAATGAGTACAATTTGAATGGTGCATGTAAAGATGATTCGTCAGTTTTTTCTATCTTGTACTATCCATTATATACCTTATAATCTTCTACATGCTTTATGTATTTTACAATGACAAATGTAAAACAAACTGAATCAGAATTCATAATCATCCATAGCTTATTTTTTAAGAAATGTATTTATAACTGAGCAGCTCAATTTGGTCCTAGGCGTATTAAAAACCAAAGCCCTTTTTTTAAGATTTTTTAAGATTTTATTTTTTCTAAATAATCCATTTGAACACCAAACAAAATGTTTAGTTTATCCTGGCCATTAAAATTAAGTTAACACTTGAGAAATACTGACTTCTTTTGGATACTGTGATGGTATCAGCAAATAAAAATGATTTGAGGAATAAAAATATTGTTTAGTGTAAGATAGGCATACTTAAGTTGTGAGATATAAGTAAAGAAATTCTAGTATTACTTTTTTATCGATAGTTATGGAATTGCTGATCATTGTCTTTATCAATTAATGTAGAACCGGTTAAGCATTATTTACTAAAAAAACTTTGTTTACAGTATAGGTACACGATTTAAAAATAATTTTATAAAATAAGTAAGGTGTGAGCTTTTTTATTCGGAAAAGGACAGATTAGCTTTAACATCTCTAGCTATGAAGAGTTTCCTCATGAAAGCTTTTGCATTCTATTATGTAATGCCTATTTTAAAGACACACATCTACTTCATAACATCTTAATGCAAGTAGAAGCTTGATAAGCAAGTATTAGAGTAATATCTGGCTATCAACTCAATCAAAATAGAACACACTGATGACATTTAATATATATAGGCTAGCTATTTAAAATATTAAGAATTTAAATACAGATTTACTAAAAATGTTACTGATTTAAATAACATCTATATTCTGTCTTAATACAAATATTGAGTAAGCATGATATCCTTTTCAATGGACAGACTTAACTTTCTTGTTGTACAAAAATAAGTCTAACCTTCTCAACATGAACAAAATAAAACCTTGATGTATAAATAAAGTATAATTTCTTAACCTCATCATTGAGAAAATAAATATTTCAATGGGGTACAAGGAAGGGTTAAGAGCCTAGATGCCCAGGCTTGTTTGCAAATGGTCTTCAATGCAAACATGGGACTACAATATAAGGATTTGGCAAAGACATATTCATATTCATTTATTAGCCTTACATATTCCATAGTTAACTTTACTCAATTGAACACAAGAATACTATGAGTCGTAAAAAGCCTTTTCGGAACAGCGATCAATAAAATGTCACCTAATTTGTTTACCTGTTAATAATACTACAAGATTGAATGGTAAGAAATACAAGTTTTAATTGGAAAAACAAGAAACAGTGTTTGTTGAGGAATATCATGGCCATTTAAAACTTGTTTAGTAGTTGGGTTGGGACTTATAACAATTAACATCAGTGATGATTGAAATTTTGAGATTACATAACTTATTTTCTTGCCTACACCAGTGAAATTTGTATACACAAACATTTTTTGAGGACAATGGTCCAAATCTCTTAAAGTCATGTCGGTACCTGTTTTCTCTTGTACCAAAATTCATTATGCTAGCTGTGTTTGGTTAGCAAGGCACCTAGATGCCTATTTTTTTCAAAATAAAAAGGGTTTGGATGGATAAGATGTTTTAACTAAAGCCGATCTCTGACTAAACTGAACAAATCAAACTACTCTAGGATACAGTAATGATTTAAGTTTATCGTTAAAGGTACTCACCTGAAAATACCTTGAGTTTTGAAGGTCATCCTTGTATTTATCACGGAACTCCAGATGAATGTCATCTAAGAACTTGTCTACATAGGAGAGTTGAAGAATTTTCTGATAGGCAACCACAAAGACCAACTCAAACTCATTGTCGAGTTTGTACTGTAGAGTGAGAGAGTTGTGATCAAACGTGTTACTCCCTGTTCGTTCCTACAAAACAATCAAAAATACTTCATATCATAATATGACGCCTGGTAAAATTAGGTTTGATACCTACTTCATTTCTCAATACCATTAAAAATATATTTTAAAAATCATTGTAGCTTACTGCCTTTTATAAATGCTTTTATTTTGTTAGCCTACTACATAACTACTGTAGCATACCTGAAACAACTTGATAATTAGGCCTATTCACTTCATTTTTAAACATATATGTTGCATGGTTGTAATTGCTTGCATAAAAAAACAATATGTTAATGCTAAACAATACAGCTTTGAATAACTTAAGTTTCGTAAGTGGGTATTCTCCACTTTGGACTGTAAATAGAGGAGGTCCATAAGTGTTTATTTATTTATTTATTGAAAAAAATACTACAAAACAGGCATGCGCCCAATTACAATGTAGCATTCGATTAATTAAAAAGAATATATGGGAGAGTTCATGCCGGTCCTTTTTCACTTTCTTCATGCACACAACAATGCAACACATATGAGAGATTACGTACTAAACCTACTTAAAAAAATAGCAAAAATTCATAAAGACAAATAAATAGTTATTCATTACAAAATACAATACATAACGTGCAACAAAAAAAAAAAAAAATACAGTTTCATAAAAATAAAAATAGTTAGGATGCAGCAATATTTAATCAGGTAATACACTAGATATGTTCTTACGAAACCTTTTACTAGAGCAATCAAATAAATCAATATTCACATTTTGAGCAATGGAATTAAAAGTGCGAGACATAACATTGAGTGGGGAGTAAGCCCCAAGGTTTGTGCGAGAGTAGTGAGGGGAGAGCAGGAAACGACAACGAGAATTGTGCCTTGGCACATTAAATCGTAGTTTGGACAAGAGAGCCCCGCTGTCTATTGCACCGCTCGCCAGCCCGTGCAGGCATACCAACGCTGTTACTCGCCGCCGCTTATCTAGGGAGTCAAGTTCAAACAGCGATAAAAGCTCTGAATAAGGAACGTCCGTCGTGTAGTGACCAAACCTTCTATAGTACAAAAACCTTAGAAACCTCCTCTGTACACCCTCAATTGCGACAGTTAGGACAGTTAGGTTTTATCGGTTTACGTCTAAAACCAAGCACTATAATACAGGGGGAAAGAGAGCTTCGGAAAAATGTCCAGTAGTAAAATTTTTGCGTTTAAACATGCAACAACTTGTTAAAGGATAATGTGTTTTGGTCAATTTTGGGATGAAACGCTGTTAAAACTAATCTAACTTTATGAGACACCAGTCACGAGACTTTTGGCGTTTTTTCTAACTGCTTCTAATAAGGCCTGTTAACTTTCAACTTCCATCCAGTAGTTGATTGTAATATATATAGCTTTAAAATTTGGTAGGAATGTTGTACTAGTAATTATCTAGTGATTTCCCGATTTACTTTTTCAAATTCAATAACAAATTATTAAATTGTTAGTATTTTGAGGTGAAATTATCAATAAATAAAATATAAATTCAAAACTTTGCTCACTGAAATTGCGTCATTATTCTTTCATCTTTAAAACAAACTATAACTTAAATCAACAATATCCGACCACCTGTTTAGTATGTTTAGAACTTGAAAAATAACATTGCTCTTATGGGTTTAAAAACCTACCTAGATTTACTGGTGCCCCCTCTTAACTAAATATTTTTAGGTCTTTAGGCTAGGTTACAGACTGTCGGCTAGTTAGCACATTCACTACCGACTAGCTCATATGTGAGCCGGTCAGGTGATTAAAATAAATCAGCACAAAAAAAAAACATACAGGGCAGACCGCGAGTCTTAGTGAATTTATCTACTGTATCCCCTTGATCAAGTCGATTACTCACAACTTATAGTGAACAGTGACCATTCCCATTGTCAAATCCAGAGACCTAGAGTCCATCTTATGTGTCAGATATCCCCACAGACTAATACAAAATAATAATACTTAAAAATAGACTGATACAATCCTCCAGGCATTGATAAAGCTGGGTACACTCGCAGACATATAGGACGTCAGTCTATTGGAATGGCACGAGCGATTCCACGACGTTCCGTAACTTAGTAACTGAGATAAATACATTAATATTCCAATAGGATAACTAAACTAGGCCCTATAACTAAAAAGAAAATATATAGATCTCGATTACACAACATAGTAAAATTTGTTGTATTAGGCCAAACATGATGAAACATCTGAGCCGTCGTTCGTTAGAGAGCAATGGTTCAATTATTAGCTTCTTTAGGCAGAAGGTGAAATTCTAGGAATCACCGGGCAGAGAAGGTGTCTTCTATCGCCTAACAGGTTGGCCGCACACCGAGCGTGCTACAATGGGTTTGTTTTGTAACAGAGGATTTGGACAGAGGGGGCTACCTGCAAGACTGTTCATTTACTATGATTTCTACTGTAGATACAATGTAGGCTAGTCAGGCCTAAGCTACACGATTCATATTGTAACTGGATCCAAATCTAAACTTAAACCCCATGACATTCATGCTGATTTTAGATATTGTCTGAAACATAAGCTAAGCATACATTTTATGGCATCCTAAAGTATGAAAAGCAAGTTTCCTGCTACCATGTGTAATAATTCATTAACTCGGGGCAAGCCTAACCATAACTTAATTATTGACTTGGGCTATTGATTAATTTGTTACTAACCTGGAGAATAACAGTTTTGATTAAGGCATTTACTGATGGTGTGAATATCTGACTTGTGCCTTGAAAACACCAAAGCACAATTCCACCTTTGCTAAAAATTGTAAATAAATCCAACATATTTGACACTATCACTTCACAACTTCACTCAACACAGCTGTTCTATATATCCACGCTGCTACTAAATGGGATTTAAAACAGCAACATCACCAACACGTCATCACATGTTACTTCCAAAAAAAGTCACTAGAGATCAGTAGTGTATGATCAGACAATTTCTGATTTCTTGTCCACAGACAGGATAAACAAAAAAGTTTCTTAAAGTAGTTCTAAATAAAATATTTATTCGCGTTACACAAATTCGGGAAGAACTTATATTTTAGGAAATGTTCTGTGCCATTGGTGTTTTTTGTTGAAATACTTATAGTTTTGAGGATTTATAAAGTGGTTAAAATCTATAATTAGCGCATTAATCTCATTGTCAGTTTGAAGTACATATTGCGTAGGCAGCCATTACGCGATAGGCCTAGCCTGCTCACATGACCTGTTGTTTGTTCCCGTGATCAACTTTTTAAGTATTGGGCAAATTCAAAACTTCACCTTTATATCCTCATGGATATGATCGATCATAACCTTGATGCCAGGTATTATTTTCATGTATTAACTTCATAACTGTCTTGCCAAGAGTTAAATAATTTTACACCGTCGAAATAAGGTATCTGCAACCAGCTTTTATGTGCCTTCTCAGTAACATAGGCTTATAACATAATATTATTGTTATTTCGTAATATTTTTGTAATAGTACTGATTAGGTTTGATTAATGTTGTCTTTTGCTACAGGTAGGGCTTCAACTTGCTTAGCTTGTACAAAATGACAAACAAGCCTGTAAGGCAAAGTAGGCCTATGACCTAAACTTTAGGACTAAAGGAATCGTTAACTTACCCGTCTTTCTGATGCTGTTCAATACACACGATGGTTGAGGTTTCAGTCCACGGTAGTTGCTTTAATTTGTAATCGTAGGCCTAATTTGTAACTGCTGTATCCCAAGCAAATCCTTGGCATGAGTAGACCTAGTCTATAAGTAGTCTATGACTCCTTTCTGCTGTGGATATCTGGGTAAAATTTACTGTTCTACTAACGCTCCACCACCTCACTAGCTTGATTCATAGATATTTTATTCCCGGTGTAACTGGGATCATCGGGCTTAGTTTTCTAAAATACTTAGTCTTCAATCAAACGACATCAGCTAAGACCCTAGAGTCTAAAATAAGCATCTACCGTAACTTAGTTTGCCCACAATAACATGGTTTTCGTGCCAGCTTATTGTGTATATACAGATTTGGTAATTATCTGTTATTAAGTAAAATTATATTTTTTTTTCAAAATGTGCGAAACAAAACCTTTGTTGGTTGCACTTCTGCAGACGCTCGGTGGAACAATGTAATGAAAATAATCGATACACGTTTGATATTTCGATATGAATATATCGGATCAAATTGATACAACTGACATAGGCCTATTATAACCCTAAGTTAATAATAGGCCTATATATTAACAACACTTGATTTTCTCCCTTGATTTTCATCTTCATATCGTCGTTACAAACTCAGCATTTCATTGATTGTGTAATTAAACTACGCAGATCATATCATTTATCATGATACCTCTATAAAAGAGGAGTGAGAATGTCAGGGAAATATTCATTCCTTAATTTTTTTTAAAGCAGCTAAAGCGTATTTCCGGAGAATTAAAATTCACCTATTGTCGCCTATTGTGGCCTCCTACCAAATTGGTCGGATTTTCCTGAAAATTTTGTAACGTTAATAAACCAATGATAAACTCAAAAGTGATCATTATTTAGATAAATGAACCTTGTAGCAGCTGTATAACAGTGTTACGACGATTAGAAATCGAATGAAGTTTTGTCGCAACGCAATTGCTGCAGCCGATGCTCTGGCAATGGAAAAACACAATATTTTTGAAATGACCCAGATCGGGTAATTTTTCTTGCAGGAAGTTGCGGTTGGTACCAATGCACAGCTAAAGAGTAGCACTTTATGTTGGTATTGATTTTGGCAAAATCGCCAAATCTGCTTGGCCATTTCCCACTTCAACATTAGGCCACTGCTTGGGTTATAATAAATATATGATAAATGTAGGCTGCTTGTTTTTATTGCGAAACGTTACTAACTTAATCAAATGAAAATAGTCCATTATGTACATCGATATTTTATATAGATTATTTTCATTCGATTGTTCTACCAGCGTCTGCAGAAGGGCAACCGCCCTGTTTTTGAAAATGATAGTTTGTTTTGGCGGTCAAGGTCGGAAAACCCCGGAAAATTGGAAAAACTCTAAAAACATTTTTTTTCCCTAAAATGGCTTTATAGGTATTCAAATTGTGCGAAAAATTATGCTGAACACGAATATGTAATTGGTTTTACGATCGGACAAACACTAAGCGCAAAGCGTCGGAAAAGCCCAAAAATTATTACTGAATATGGCTTCATGGATATTAAAATTGTGCGGGAAATTACGCTGAACACAAATATGTAATCGTTAATACGATTGGACAAATAAAAACACGTAAACGCCGGAAAAGGTTAAGTTACGTTACCCAACCCTAACGTGGGAAAAGGTTAGGTTTCGTTACCCAACTCTAACCTAACATAACGTAATCTAAATTTACCTAAACTAACCGTAACTAACCTAAATGTAACCTAACTTTAACGGCGGAAAAGATAAGGTTATGTTACTCAACCCTAACCTAATATAAATTAACCTAACCTAACCCAAACTGCGGAAAAGGATAGTTACGGTTAGGTTAGGTTACGCTACGCAACCCTAACCCAACGTAATCTAAATTAACCTAATCTAACCTTTTCCGGCGTTTAGGTTAGGTTAGGTTTGTTTCGTTACCTAACCCTAAAAAAAAGAAAAAGGTGAATTGTAATGAAAGCCAGTAATGTAAGGTGTAAAAAAACAATTTAATGTATAATAGAATAACATGTACCTAAAACTATATAAACATAATGACAAAACAAAACTTAAATGTATTTGTTTGAGAAAGAAAACTTAACAGTAAATCAAATAAACTTAACAACCAAATTTAAACAAAAATTCATAACGTTAAATAATCATAACATTCCCGCACAATTTGAGTACCCATAAAGCCATATTCAACGATAATATTTTTTTGGCTTTTCCGGCATTTAACTTACGTGCTTAGTGTTTCTTCGATCATAAAACCGATTTCATATTCGTGTTCAGCGTAATTTCCCGCACAATTTGAGTACTCATAAAGCCATTTTCGGGGAATTTTTTGTTATTTTGTTTTTAAAATTTTCCGACCTTGACTGCCAAAATAACTATCACTTTCAAAATCAGGGCGTTATTTTGCACATTTAAAAAAATTAATTTCTGTAGGAGTAACTTACTAGATAACAGATAATTACAACAGATTTTATATAAATGTAATGAGAATAATTGTGAATTGGTAAGCAAAATATTCATGTCCTCTGTACCGTATCGTGTCTTTATTGACTTTGTTAACTTAACCCTCTCAAGTGTTGACCCTATTAGTTTCTCCTTAGTACTGAAGTATTTTTCATTATCCTAAATGAGTTTTTTTTTTTAAATATATAACAAATATGGGCCTAAACAATAAATACACTAAACTTTAAACTATCCAGATTAATGTGGCAGCATATTGATCCGCTTAGTAAAAAATCTGGATAATTTGAAGCTACTATAAAATCGCTTGAATAACAATCTGGACACTAGCACCTGCAATATTGATGCTGAAAATTCCGTGGAAGGACTGTAAAACAGAATACGGTAGACAAAGTGTGTTAACCTGTCTTAACACACAATCCAACCACAGCTACAAACACAACATAATCTTGCAAGTTTTTGGTAGTAATGAATGGTCGAAACCAATGAGATTAAATGTATCTAGAGGTCTCGTCTGGGATAAAAAAGTGAAGCTTACATGGTCGACCGCCATTTTCCTCAGGTAACCATCAAATCCTCTCTTCACAAGTTAAATTGTTGTCTGCTGACTATCATATAACTTGTGAAGAGAGGATTTGATGTTGGTTGTCGTGGGAGCAGAGTTGACTGAGGGGCAAGTGGTGGTCGATCATTTAGGCTGCACTTTTTACAAGATGACACCTCTAGATAAGTTATATTTAACCTCGTTGGTACATTAATGTATTGTGGTTGTGTCTGAGACATAACTTAGAAGGTGCTAGCGCAGGAGAAAAATCGCGATTTGACTGTAATTTACATTTTTTACACGGAACCATCAAGTAACAATGAATCTAAAAAAACTAAAACCTGTTAATGAATACTTAAGTCATGCTTATACAACAGAGGCAAACTCATAAAACTCAGATTTCAAAGTAGATTTTTTCATAGGTACCATAACTTAGTATAGTAATTACAAAAATAAAACACTTAATTTACAATTTCAATATCTATCCAAAGTGAACTAGGCTAAATAATTCACAGATAGCACGTACATACATTGTTAGTTTTAAATCATTATTTTCACAAAAAATAGGCTATGGCATAAACACCAGTTGTGTCAACAATGGAAAGACGCCAATTTTTTAATTGGTTATAAAAATCGCAGAAAACACCGAAAGACTACTTCCGATAGGCTACATCATTCGATTAGAAATTCTATGGTGCTGAATCCAAAATTATTTGATTATCGATGTATCACATAGTAACTATGTCTCAGTTCGTGAAGAAATGGATCGTGACCTAGACGTTCCGCACTTCAGAGGGTTAAAGCCTTTTATGAGGTGTGACATAAAAGACTGTGGCTGGTAATGCGACAGTTTGGCCTCTCATAAAACATTACGGTATAGCCTACCTAACTTAAAAACTATCAAGCCCATGTATGAGGATTATCTTGTGCAGTCAGATATAAAAGAAAGCTTTTACAAGAAGTCCCTGCAAAAGTTGGTCGTTCCCTCTCTGAACTCTGGAGAAGGGCCGAAATGGAGAAATCGGCATAGCAAATTTTGAGGAGGAAGTGGTGGGGATTGATACTTGAAAGTCGGCAAAGGGGAGGCCAAGGGTAATGTATAGGAGCACAGTATAAGGGGAGGGAAGAAGACTGCTACTCGTAGAATGAGCTGAGGGTTCTGGTAAGAGACAGTGATAGATGGTGGGCTGTAACTTATGTTCCCCAGCGTAGTAAAGGAGCTATACAACTTGCGTATTATATGGAGTAGGATAAGTTAACTTATTTTACTGCATGCCACAAAAGTTAAGTCTTGGTTAGTTTATCATTGATGATCACAATCACTCATAGTAAAACACAGAAAATGGAGCTAAATCTTACTAATCCAAAAGGGCATAAAGCAATAAATCAAGTGAGACGGGACCACTTGCATTAATAGACTCTGTGGCAATGTCCCACAGACCTTGTACAAGTGGGAGGTAATTTGGTGACTGTTTATGATTTGTGGTAGTGAACAAATGGAACTCAATTTGCAAGTATGATAGATATATTTATGATGAACTAACCTAGCTTTTCAGCTGAGGTGCGCAGCAAAAATTGGTTGTCCTTTCAAAGTCTGGCCAACTCTCGGGGATTAACTAAATCAGAGTATAGCCTAAGTCATATTTGAAAATAATTAATGACGTAGCCCCAGTCAGCCCTGTGGCAGAACAACGGGCGACAGTGCGACATTGTCGCAGAAAGAAAGCGAGTGCTGCAGAAAGATCACTCACATAAAAGTACACGGCTGCAGACAAATAAACAATTTGTCAATAAAGTTATTGCTGCAGAAAAATTCTCCATTCTGCAAACAAAAACTTTAATGAACCATATAAATTAAAGTTAACGTAATATTGTAACCTCAAAGTTGCGCAGTCTATTTTTAGAGGCAGAAATACGATTATACTCGTAATAGACTGAATGAGCTCAGAGCTTGTGTCGGTTGGTGAGCGATGTCCAATACCTATCGTATCGTTTCGCAATGTTGCAATATGACAAGTTGCAATACAATATTTCGATAGTGTATATAGGAAGCGATATATATCGTCCATTTCGATATTTCAAATTGCATGGGCACATAATAAAGATAAATCTTACTTATAATGTTTTTGAAGTGCTCGTTTTGGAATTAAGACATGGTGTATAAAGGGAACCCTGTAATATGTGATCGACACAATATGTCAAAAACGAAGCAGTGTTAGTGATACCGTTATACCATACACTACACTACTAGCCTGCTTCGATACGGCAGTACGATATTTAAAGAGAATCGGGATGTTTGTAGTGCCACTGCACATCGCTCGGATAGGTCACGTGATCTTGCGGGTGTTCTGTTTCTACCAACCAACCAATGGACGTTAGCAATGTGTAGCGCTATTACCTGTAGTTTGGTTAATATTGTTGTGGTTGTGGAGCACCAATGAGATAACGACCTCATCCGGTGAGCGGGTTATTTGCTCAGTTTGTTTAGAAAGTTTATTTTACAAAATTTAAAAAACCATTTCACAAGGCTTCCCCGGCATTGTCCGTTAAGGGTGTCACACTTCTCGTTAATAGGCCTGAACATTCGGCCAAACATTCTCCCAAAAGTTCACTGAATATTCCGTCCTGTTTTCAAAAGTTCGTGCAGCTCCTACATTGGCCACACTTCTCGCGAATACTCCGAACATCCGGAGATCGGCCGAATGTTCGGGTGTATTCGCAAGTGTGGGGCAGCCTTTAAATATAAGTCTGCTACGAGCGAAAATTATTTCTAATGCAGGGTCATTTGTCAAAAATATGGCTCTCAGTACCACAACCATATCAAGCCAGTTTCAAAAAGTAAACTTAATTAATGTCTGAAATGGTAACATCGAAAGTTGTTAGAAGAAAACAAGAAGACCGAATGTTTGTTTGCCTTTTTTTAAGTGTTAGGGAATAATCAAGTAGCCTATATTTTTTATCATCAGTGCAACTTAGGGATATGACTGTGTCATTTGTAAATTTATATAAAAACCTACTCTATAAGAACGAAACATTATTGTAAAGAGCCAGCTGTGTTTTCAAATATGTTTTTAAAAATAATATATATTTGTTCTAACACCGCAAATTATGCCTATAGTCCTTGAGTCTCAGTCTGTAAACTAATTTAGTAGTAAGTGCTTATTTTAGACTTTTGTTATTTACACTGCTGATTATTTTATTAGGTACTATTATTAACAATATGTAGATATTAGTATAATATGTTCAGGCTATACAGAATGGGTTGCCAAAAAGATAATTATTTGGAGTGTTTTCCAAAAAAGATTAGTTTATTTAAATAATTTTCTGAGTTTCTAATTTTTGACAAGTGGCTTTATATAATTGCAATGGTTGCGGTAGGTGCATTAAAAATCGCGTTAGGCTTGCAGAAAGTTTTGGGATTTTACATATTCCGTTGCAGAAAGAATAAAAACATTCTGCCTTGCGGCCAGTCAGAAGTCAGAAGTATCTTGCGGCCATGGAAAGTCCAGGGGCGGGAACCAGTGCCGGCACTGTTCTGGCACTGAGAATCATATGGTTGAAACTTTACCCCACGTCCTTGGACAGTGCCCATTCAGTGAACTTCGTAATTCAAGACACCATACAATCAGAAAGATTATTATAGCTCAATTTAAATCAAAAAATAAATATGAAGTTTATGAAGAAGTTACTGCAATTGAAACTAATGGCTCATTAAGAAGCTACATAATTGTCATTGAAGTGCTATAGTTTCTAATTATAATTTCTAGTTATAGTATAAGTTAGGTTTCCAACTGTCAGATAAGACTGGTATCTATCAAAATACAATTCCTTATCATAAAGAAAAATATAATACAAAGGAATTTGTGATATATGGGAATTTTGATAGGCACAAGGGGGACTGTGCCTCATTTTGTTCAACAATTTAAGCTAGAAAATAAATCACTTAACAGTATTGCGCTCGCAGCAGTGAAATATTCAGTGAAGATACTGAAAATCACCCATACAACAACAAATCCAAACATACCAAACTTTGTGTACAGTATTATTTGTCAATTGGCACTTTACGTTGGTAAAAAGATGTAAATAATAAAAAAAAAAAAACAGCGGCAAATAGATTAGTTTATTATTCATATAAAAAAAACCTACAATATCGTACTAACTAAACACTGCAGCACGCTGTTACAAGTAGGAGGTTTCTATAGTGCATTGCAATGCATTGCAAGGCGCAGTTAGGTACAGCAACCTTGTTAAACAATATCAATAGGCTAACCTTGATTTGTATCTGAAATTCTGTGAAGAGGTTACAAACATGGAGGAATCATTACTGGAGAGAACTCCCCAATGTTTTAACATTAGGGCCGATGAAGGCAGGCACGCTCGCACACAACTGTTAATAAGACGGCAAAAGCGCTTCGTTTAGCATGAGAAATAAGATAGGGGAAAATACCTTAAGCTCTCAGTTGAGTTAAAATTTTCTCCAAAATAATTTCTTGATGGCCAATTAGCTTTTTTATTTATATTCCTAATTAAATTCTCCAGTTGTTGACACCAAATGTTACTAACTTATATATTTATCCTCTATTTAAAATTAAGAACCTGCACACTCTAGCCTAATTAATTTAATTCCTTATTAAATTATATAAGCTATACCTGATGTAAATATAAGCCTGTAATTGAGGGTGCGGTTCAGGGTGGCTGCCTACCCTGTTCCCCAACAGTACAGTATGGTGCGGCCACTCCATTTATAACCAATAATGTCGAAGAAGGGTAGCCTATTTGTGTGTATTGAGTTAGGCCTCGTTATAATATATCTTACTTCATTAATGCAGAAATCGTACAATAAATATTGACAGGTATGGTAACTAAAAAATAATGAAGATATATCCGTAGCAAATTTTATCTAACAAACAATTCAAAAGAGTTCCTTCTTAGGTTTAAACTTACTCATAACATAATCGTGAAAAACATCCGACATAACTTCATTTTTTCAGTGATGAGAAAGATGTTGAATCTGAAATGCTCGGCAAGGACCTAGTTACGGCTCAGCCCCTGACTATAGTAGAAGAGGACCCTTCACTGTCACCAGACGGTTCGGAGTCAATCCCTCAGGGACTATTGGACAACAGTGAAGAAGAGATAACGTATCAGCTGCGCTCTACCGATGGAGGTACCTGTAACAGCACTTTTCTAGTTAGTGAATTAGATACATTTAGGCCTAGCCCTTCCTGTTGTCCTAAGGAGGCATTAGGTTGACCAACAGATTGATTAAAACTAACACCTGAACTTATCAAACTTTCGTTTTCTAATACGTTTCTAATGTCACTGTCATTCATAATTACATGTATTGAACAAAGACACAACTTTTTGACACAATAACCAACCATCCACAACAAACACTCACCGGACTCACTTTGTAACATGTAAACAAACTCGAAATAGCAGGCGAATCAGGTGACTGTCGTCGTCTATTATTCTGATTCGTGTGATAATTTCTGATTGGTTAACGATGTCCACAGCATAGAGTAAGTGGCATAAATGGTTGCCCACTTCTCTCTGTCGCTTTTGGTGCAATTTGCAGCCAGTTTCGACGAATTGTATTACTATAAGAAATTATTTCGTGACCGTCTCGATACGAGACACTGGCAATTCGCACAAGTACGGCCGTCTCGCTACGAGACGCTCGGCACTCAAGCTACTATTACGGCGCATCTCGGAGCGAGACGCTACGGCACTCAAAGGGTTAATGTGTTATGTTATATATTCATTGGAAATTCGCTGAGTATGCAGGTTTGCTGCGACGGGGGTATTTAAATTTGTAAGCGGTTTATTAGAAATGAAAGTGTGATTGTAAAAGTACATAGAGAAAACCGTAAAAAAGGTCTATCTTGTAAGTAAGGTAAGTAGTAGGGTGTTGTATTAGGTGAAGGCTGCAAATTTAAGTTTTAGAAAAAATTGTGTAGGCTATGTGATTTGAGTCTTAACGCATTCACTGCGTTAATCGTGTATATTCAGGATAATTGCATTTGTTTCCTTTTTAGGCAACCGCGGGAAATCCGGCGCGCTGCACTGAACGTGTTAATTGTCTTTATTTATTTTAGAAAATTATTGCGTTGCGCTATTCGTCGCGCGGTAACAGTTTTTTCTCAAGCGATAAAGAACTACTTTAAGCTCTTAATTAATACAAGTACCCCTGTTGCAGCAAACCTGCGTACTCAGCAAATTTCCAATGCATATATTATATTATATTAATATATATATTATATTCTTTAGTTCACTGCGTTTATTAATTTTAAGTTTAAGGTTATTAGCTGCACTTTGATCATGAGGTACTCGAAACACGTGTCAGTGAATAAACAAATTAATTTTGAAGGGTACTCTGGTAATTTTATTTTAAAAGTAATATATATATTTATATATATTTTTTAAATAATAAATGTATATGTGTGTGTGTCTTAATACCACATAAGGCCAAGTTTCATAAAAATATTAACAATCCACATCCACATCCAATAGTAATCTGAATGCTATTCTAAAAGCTCAGAATAAATTAACAAGAGTAATTTGAAACCTCAATAACACAGCCTCAATCAAGCAACATTTTGTTTCATTAAATATACTAACTGTGTTTGGGATGTATTTTTTTTTTAAACAGTGCTTGGCGTCAAACGAAACTTCAGTAACCTAAAATTACTAGGAGACTTCCATAATTATAATACCAGGTACCGCAACGAGTTGGCTCTACCTGCTCACAATTTACAAATTTATTGTAAGAAGCCACAATATGCAGGATCAAAATTTTTCCCATATCTTCCACAAAAGATTAAGTCAGAACCAAATTTAAACATCTTCAAAATAAAACTTAAGGAATATTTAATTAACAAGGCTTTTGTACTCCTTTCATGATTTCTTTTAATGTTCAATCTGTATATACAGTACTAGAAATTGTTTTGAAAATATATGATCATTATCTAGAGTTAAGTAATCCTTTTGTACAATAACTTTGTCATGACACTATTCAATGTAACTTGAAATGTACTAAATGAATAAAGATATTTGAATTGAATAAATAAGCGAGATATACAATTTTTCTTTTTCTCGATAAGAATAACATTAGACAATGTATAGTCGAATTTTTAGTTAAACGGACAGTCTTGCAGGTAGCCTCCTCTATCCTAATCCTCTGTTTGCTAAACAACCCCATTGTAGCACGCTCGAAAGCGGCCAACCGGTTAGGTAGCGGAAGACACCCTCACTCCCCGGCGATTCCTAGAATTTCACCCTCGGCCTAAAGCAGCTAATGAGCAATGATCAAAATACCAAATTTTTGTTTTAGCGAATTTCCCCTATAGGGAAGAAGCTATTACCGTAGTCGGCATGGTAAGACCTAGGCCCGGGACCATGATAACTTTTCGTTTTGAGGTCCCCAGACCCCAAAAACACCATTCGTTCGATACTGTATATATATATATATATATATATATCTATATATATATATATCTATATATATATATATATATCTATATATATATATATATATATATATATCTATATATATATATATGTGTGTGTCCGTGAGCACGATAACTCTAGTAAAAATGATCCGATTTTGATCAAATTTGGTATAAACGTGTAAAGCAACATTTATGACTTTAAGTTCGAAAACCAGCCAGATCGCTCTACCCGAAGGGGTATTTTGGGGGGGTTTTGTACCCCAAAAATGGGTTTTTCAAATTTTTCACATATAATTTTTGAAATATTCAAATTTTAGTTTTCACCATTGGATTCAGCTTAAAAAAACACACAATTTGGTATTTTGATCATTTCTCTACGTCAATTGGTTACCGAGATATTGAAAGTGCTAAACACAGTACGTTGTCTAATGTTATTCTTATGGAGGAAAAGAAAAATTTTATATCTCGCCTATTTATCAACGTATACTGACGAAACTTGGTATACGGCTTCATCTGGTTGTGGACCATTGATATTTGCTCAAAAAGACAATTTTTTACCCAAGGCTCGCATAGCAGCAAACCTGCGTACTCAGCCCCATGTTATTCTTATGGAGAATAAGTAACGTGTTATCTGCCTTCATTATGAAAATAAATTAATGAAATTTGGTATGTGGCTTTACCTACATGAGTTGTATTGATATTTGTATAAAACCCCATTTTTTGTGTTCCTTGCTTCAGCAAACCTGCATACTCAGCTGCCATGTTATTCTTATGGAGAATAATTAAAATGTCATAAATCGTTTATTTATGAATATATATTGATGAAACTTGGTATGTGGCTTTATGTGGTATTAATATACATATATATGCATTGGAAATTCGCTGAGTACGCAGGTTTGCTGCTACGGGGGTATTTTAAGCTGAATTCAGTGGTAAAAACTAGAATTTGATTAAAATAAAAATTACATGTGGACACCCAAAAAAATCGTACAAGAGTTATCCTGCTTATGGACACATATATACGTATGTAAAAATTTGAACGAATGGTGTTTTTGGCATCTAGGGACCTCAAAACGAAAAGTGGCATCATAGTCCCTGGCCTAGGTCTTACCATGCCGACTACGGAAATAGCTTCTTCCCTATAGGGTAAATTTGCTAAAATGGCTGTCTAGCCTATTCTGTACACTCAAACACAATAAAACATTTCTTTACTCGCCCAACAATGTTAAGTTTACAGTACCGTACCATTATAATTTACCACTACGAAATGCCTTTTTATTCCATAAATCCTTTGATTGATTGAGACCCTAGGCCCGACTTGACTACCGTCATAAAACACACACATAACACAGTTATCTGGTGTTTCAGTAACATACAAAGTGGTATCCGTTGACGGCGAAGAACTAGAAGGAATTCCTCAAATCATTACCACTAACGGTTCTAGTTATAGCAGCTCACAGGCTCAGGGCGTACAAGCTACGGCGCTTGTCAATTCTATGAATGGTAAGAACTATGTTGTATTCTAATTGTTTGATAATAATAACTGAATTAAAATTTGCAGTGTCTGCCATACCTGGAAAACTTGGAAAGGATAAGGAAATTTTGATAAATGTTTAAAATATACTAGGCTATTTTTTTAGCATTCTAAACTGAAATATGTACTACCGAGTTTTTATAATCGATAAGTAATTTAAGATTACAGCTCAGTTCAGTTTAATCTTGAGGTAAAGTTAATTGCAACTAAGTAAATTTGTTTGAAAACAAATTGAAAGTACTTGATTTACATCACAGTTTTGATTAAATAAATACCTGCAATTTCTCGCTAAAACGTCTGGAAAACCTGTAAAAGTCAGGGATTTTAGACAGAGAGCTAAGCAGACACCTTGAGTGTGACTCATGAATTTTGATATTCCCTGTAAATGTTTTGTCTTTAAACTAACTTGTAGCGGGTTTCAAATTAAAATTTGGAATATGGTTTTAAAATTTTATAGATTTAGTTATGTAGAACATCATTTTGAAATATTTCACCAGTGACCAATGATTTGTTGATTTTGCTTTCTGTTGGGCGATAGGGGTTTGGTTACACAAGCACGTACATTACTTTTGTTTGGAGTAACAATATATGTTTACGTGACCTCAGGGGTGCAGAAAATGTTTCGACTCCTAAAATTTCCCCAAATTATTATGAACCAAAATTTTCCACATAAATTTGCAACATATATATCTTTATACTAAAATTTGTTAAATTTAGGGTTTTAATTTGTGTATACAAATTAGAAAGCAACATTAGTTTTTAAAATAAATTAATTTTAATCCATTGTAGATCAACGCTTTAAAATATACTTAAGGCTAATGTTAAATTTCTAATTAAAATAAATTGACTAAAAATAAATTCCAGGCTGTCTAGCAGTCAGAAAAAATACTAACGTCAGGAATTTGAATAGGAATTAATCAAATGTTGGGGGAGGGCCATTCCATGCCAAATCATCCAGGGGCTGACACCCATGGTGTCAGATTTTAATAAAAATTTGTATATATTAAGTGTGTACAATAATAAGAAAAAATGCAAAGTTTCACCAAATTCCATTAAGTAGTTTCAGAATTATAGTCGTTTAAAGTTTTAGAAAAATGTAATTTCCAATGGCAGTATGAGCGGGAAATCAGCTTGTATGTTTCCACGTTTTTCTAAATAAAATTTATATTTATGTAGCTAGAGGCTTCAAACTTTATGAATTTGTCATAAATATAATGGAGAATCAGATTATACTATAAGTGTTGGCATTATAACTTTTCATCATTGTTTAAAAAATCGTATAACACAAAAATTATAGTTTTTTTCAAATTGTGACGTTTATGTAAAAAACAATCTTTGGCTAAAATCTCTCTCCAGATACCCTAATACAACCATATATCACTGAAAAGAGCATAACATTTCCTTTTAAATGGTGAAATAATATTTGTGGGTTTACGTGTTCTAAAAGTTTTATTACAATGTAAAGTTAATAAATAAATTTTTGAATAGCGGAAAAGGTATTTTCATTGACAAAGACAGAGTTTGTGGTAAGGATGTTAGAAAGTCAATAATATCTTATAAAATATAGGACTATGGAGCTAAAATCATATGTAATACAATTTGCATGGCATATTTTGTAATAACATAAGGCTTACTGTTGGATATAACACATTTACAACAAATAATTTTGTACAGTATGATGTAATTTTGAATTTAAATGTATACCCTTGTTAGCCTACATATTACTGGAGAGCTGCATGTCAGTCTCAAAAGGTGAAATAATATTTGCAAGTTGTAGCATTACAAGAGTTTTAATACAATATAAAAATATGAAATGATTTGATGAAGTTTTGGTCTTAATGGATTTCGCTGAGAATTATAATTTTGTTCTTCAAAATTAAGTACAGTCATACCACTGGAGCCATTTAAGTTGTTCAGTTCAGTAATATATTCTAAAAATGGAGATGGTACCTTAAAACATCATTGTGGTACTAGAAACATCATAGTGTTTCATTTCTGATGACCTAAGACACGATGTACCATTTGTCTTCTCTGTCCAAGAAAAAACGATTGATTTAATTAAGCTGACATTTCCATCAGTTGGCAGAGTGGAATACATTACTGATGGGTGCAGTGCACAGTATAAAAATTTCAATACCATGATGAATTTGTCATGAAAAAATGTTCAACTTAAAGGAAGTCATGGAAAATTTTCATGGAAGTTATGGAAGGTCTTTTCATGCAACAAGTCATGGAAAAACTGTATGTGACGGAATAGGGGGCAAGACAAAAGAACTAATACAGAGAAACCTCCAAAGTTCAAAAGCAAGTGAACGGATTGTAAATGCTTGGCAAATGTTCACACTTTGTCATAATCTGTTTTCAAAAATAAAATTTTTCTTTTTGAGTGAAGAAGATATTGAAAATATCAGAATAACCCAAAGTAGTCGTTTTGAATCTGGGCAAAGCATAACTGGAACAAGAAGTTTTAATTTTTTTCCAGCCTGCATCGTCAGAAGAAATCATAGCAAAAAGAGTGAGCTCAGGCTCTGTTATCTGTTTAACACTTTCGCTGCTGCAAACATGTTTAAACATGAAATTTGCATAAGTTTCTATGTTAAGAAAAAAAACCGATCGGGGCCCACAGCAGCCAACGTGTTAAGAAAAAACATGTTTAACCCATCAGGACCAATGATTGAACCTAACCTCCGTTCCTTTGTTGCCTGGGTTTATGAAAGCAACTGGTGGATTGGAATGGTTCAGCAAATTAATGAGGAAGAAGGGGATTATAATATCCTCTTTATGCAATCCTCATGGTACAGCTGAAAACTTTTATTGGCCTCAAAAAGAAGAAAACTGTCCCGTACCACCACCTCATCTCCTTTGTAAAGTAAAACCTCCAGTGGTAACGTCACAATGGGATTGAACTTGTAAGATTGATTCTGACTCTCAAAAATAAATTAACACAGCCTGGGACAACTTTAAAATATCACTATAGACGGTCATCAGTTTTAAGTTTCAGTGATTGTGTTTACTTACATTTCAAGTTACTTTCGAACCAAGCCAAGACCTTTAAAAACTATTTAACAATTTTTAACTTTTAACACAATTTGAAGATATACTATCATTTTGTACAACAGAAGAATTTTCCCACGAAAATCTGGATAAGAAGTAAGTAAACCAGTGCGGTAACTAAATGAAATGTAAATATTGTATATTTTGTGTAGGTATCATAAATTCACGAGGTTGTTTAATGTAAGCTAAATCAGTACACCCTCAGTATTGAGGTAAAAAAGGAGCACTTAAGCCATGTCATTTCATATTTTTATATTGTATTAAAACTCTTGTAATGCTACAACTTGCAAATATTATTTCACCTTTTGAGACTGACATGCAGCTCTCCAGTAATATGTAGGCTAACAAGGGTATACATTTAAATTCAAAATTACATCATACTGTACAAAATTATTTGTTGTAAATGTGTTATATCCAACAGTAAGCCTTATGTTATTACAAAATATGCCATGCAAATTGTATTACATATGATTTTAGCTCCATAGTCCTATATTTTATAAGATATTATTGACTTTCTAACATCCTTACCACAAACTCTGTCTTTGTCAATGAAAATACCTTTTCCGCTATTCAAAAATTTATTTATTAACTTTACATTGTAATAAAACTTTTAGAACACGTAAACCCACAAATATTATTTCACCATTTAAAAGGAAATGTTATGCTCTTTTCAGTGATATATGGTTGTATTAGGGTATCTGGAGAGAGATTTTAGCCAAAGATTGTTTTTTACATAAACGTCACAATTTGAAAAAAACTATAATTTTTGTGTTATACGATTTTTTAAACAATGATGAAAAGTTATAATGCCAACACTTATAGTATAATCTGATTCTCCATTAAATTTATGACAAATTCATAAAGTTTGAAGCCTCTAGCTACATAAATATAAATTTTATTTAGAAAAACGTGGAAACATACAAGCTGATTTCCCATCATACTGCCATTGGAAATTACATTTTTCTAAAACTTTAAACGACTATAATTCTGAAACTACTTAATGGAATTTGGTGAAACTTTGCATTTTTTCTTATTTTTGTACACACTTAATGTATACAAAATTTCATAAAAATCTGAGAACTTGGGTGTCAAATTGTAATTTGGCTGGATGATTTGACATGGAATGGCCCGGGAGGGAAAAATTAACATAGAAAGTTTTGAATAGTCGGGAAAAATTTATAAAACTGACAAACAATGATTGTATTATTCTATCTCTTGAAAGGAATGTCACACAACTTTGACTGACAAATTTGAGATAGACGAAAAATTAGCCATCATTTGTAAATTAGCCATCATTTGTCTTTGTACACAATTAGTCTCAATTTTAGCATTTTGTAGTAGGACACCTTATTACTGGAATAAATGATCCCGACCCTCGACCGGATGTCGAACAATAGACCAGAAGAATGAGGCAAAAATTATAGGTTCTCTTATCGACTGACTTTTGAGGTAAGCAAACACAGTTAATGTAACCGTGAGACCATCAAAATTATTTGAATATTTAACACTGGATAATACACTGCAGTCTATTATTTTACTTGACCAATGACGATGAAAGTATACCTTATTTTAAATTGCTTATGCAACGGCGTTGTTATGTTATCTAAGATTTTTTTCTGGGAAATTAATTTGTGACTTAAATTTACTTTGTTTGTTGGCTCAAAGTTTTCTTCCGCAGCCAAAATTTCTCTCGAGCTTAGCTCGCCCGATCGGGCATGTTCTGCACCCCTGCAAGACCTAAATTGTAGGAAATTATTAAATTAATTATATGCATTTATATACAAAGAAATCATACAAGGAATTTTAGTGAAAACTGTAAATCAAACATCCATCAAATTTTTCCTAAAAAAAGGCCTTGGGCCTGCTTATAAAACCGAGGAAAAATTGTATTTTTTAAAGCCTAAAGGTACACTAGGACTAGGTAACATTTTTTTACAACTTAACTGGCAAACTGCTAATGTAGGCCTATATACTATTTAAACTAAATTGACACAGTGACTGTAAGCGACCATAGAGCAAACCCAATAATTGTTGTAAAATTCCAGATTATTGAAATTTGTACTTTAAAATTACACAGTGTCACGTCTCTGAAGCTCTAATACAACTTGCAACCGTTCACAAATTATGTTGACAAACATTTAATAACAAATAGTTCAGTAGGTCTATATAAATAATATGTAAAGAGGTATAAACCCAGGATAGGCCTATATAAAAAGTTAATGTGCCCTCATGAGAACCCAATTAGGTCCATATATAATTTTCATGTGTATATAAAACTATCTTTATAAGCCTATTCATAATATATATATATATATATATATATATATATATATGTACCAATCATCTCATGTAAAATATTTCACAACCTTGTCCAATAATAGTGTAAACTACTTCAAACACAAATATAAATGAAATCTGATCTTAAATATAATATTACCAAGCTAAAATGTTATATAGTAATCTCAGTGGAAATTTAAAGAAAAAGTGTCAAGTGTGCTGGAAGCCTCAATAAAGAAGATTATCTGTGAGTGTATTGTTGTGTGGGAGATGACCACAACTCTCTCTTCCAAAATGACTGGCCTAGGTGTTAGATGTTAAAAGTGAGCTTTGTGTCAAAATTAACTAAATTCCCTTTAAATAAGTGTATTGGACACTAAAAGTCCAATCTTTTTAATAGGAGAAGAGCTAACACCATATAGATTATCCCCTTTGTTTATTATTAGGCCAAGAATAAATGGTTTTAGCGAAGAAATTATGCAGCTCTGGTAAACCAAACCCAAGCTTATCTTGAACATCAAACTAAATTATATCAGAGTTAGGGTGGATCAAGCAGCCTTAACTACCGATCCTGTCCAAAAACATTCGTTATAGACAATTTTAGTCCAAATTCAGCTAGAAGAGAACTTATTTAATCAAATTGTTGTAGCATCAGTGAAATCAGAACAGAACTTTTTAAACCCAAATCATTCAAAATCATGGCCGCCGATATGTCTGGTAACACCAAGCCAACTTAAATTCTTTGAACATCAGACTAAATTATATATTACAGTCATATGATCAGATTCAAATGTTTAATAATAATGAAAATCAGTTTTAAAATCTTAGCAAAAATATAGTAAGAGGGAGAGTCGCCATAACAAATCCTCCTAAACGCCCTGAGACCAAAGAGACTTTATTCTCACCGTAAGAGTTAAGGGTAGGACATTTAATATCATTGTAAACAGTAATATTTCATAAATCAGAATCATACCTTATCCTCACCTTTTTTGCACCTTTATATATTTATTTTTTGATTTATTTGGACTTGACCTATCGCTTCTAGTATTTAAAACTACACTACGTTTCGGGAGGTAAGGAAACTCCTCCCGTTATCAAGTGAACCCTACTTACATCTAAGTATCAAGTTCTTACACCTATCTAACCTACATTTTTTAGATTTTCTTAATCTTTTTCTTTCACATTTTAATTACACTAACACAAAAATAACAAATACGTATACAAAAAATCAATTACAATACACTAACACAACATTTATTATATACACGAACAAATGGAAAACTGACAATACATTACCTGTTCTGCATCGTTGCCTCCAAGCTGACGGCAAAAACGGGAAACCTCACTCTCACGTCAACTCACCACCAGATCGCGCACTCGACTAGTGGCTAACGGTAGTGGAGGGGAGAGAGCCGTACACGGAAACCAAAAACTGCACGATTCCTCCTAGAATGCTACACGGGCACTTGTACGATATTCTCATATAGATTACCGCATGCATCGTACGAATGCCCGTGTAGCATTCTAGGAGGAATCGTGCAGTTTTTGGTTTCCGTGTCATGTTCCCGTCGACACAGATGGGTGGGTCGTCACGTGCCCCTGGCAGTAGGTGGGGGTAACGGCTCTCTCCCCTCCACTACAGCTAGCCACTAGTCGAGTGCGCGATCTGGTAGTGAGTTGACGTGAGAGTGAGGTTTCTCGTTTTTGCCGTCAGCTTGGAGGCAACGATGCAGAACAGATAATGTATTGTCAGTTTTCCATTTGTTCGTGTGTATAAATGTTGTGTTAGTGTATTGTAATTGATTTTTTGTATATGTATTTGTTTTTTTGTGTTGGTGTAATTAAAATGTGAAAGAAAAAGATTAAGAAAATCCAAAAAAATGTAGGTTCGTTAGGTGTAAGAACTTCATATTTAGATGTAAGTAGGGTTCACTTGATAACGGGAGGAGTTTCCTTAACTCCCGAAACGTAGTGTAGTTTTAAACACTAGAAGCGATCGGTAAAGTCCAAATAAATCAACAAATAAATTCAAATCCATCGCTATTATGAGTTTCAAAAATACAGTTTATATATTTGTTAGCCCCCTGAGAATTTGTATATGTTGAAACGTAAATTTGTGGAATAAATATGAAATTTTGTTAAATGTAACAGCTTAGTTTTATTTCCAGCAGAAGTAGCCATCTTGTTTTCTTGTTAGAAACTAAAAGCGTCCAACACCACAGAGTATTTAGGCTAGCAATACAAGGACAAAATCCAATAGAAATAAGTAGGTGTCGATATATTCAATGACAGAGAACAGTATATGTTACAAGTATATGTTTAGAAGTGTGAACAATAAATTATAAAAATAACAGTAAATAAAGAAGTTAGGTGGAGATCAATTATATTATATTTCAAACTCGGGGAAGAAATGTACATTACAAGTTACTACTGATATTGCTGACTCTTTCTTATTATTATCCAAAACTAGTTGTATAGGCCTATCTGATTCTAGCATCAAGGTTGCCCTTTAGGACCTGTAGTGTACTGTGTACCTTTAGGGTTCACATTTTTAATTGAGGATCTAATTCAGACACGTTTACAATATTGAATCAGTGATAAATTTTGAGGTTGAGCAGAGCCCACTCCTCTAGATCCAGCTAATATATACGAAAGCTACAATCTATAATGTTTTAAAGTTTAGAATAAATTATAGTAAGTGACATGGTTGTTAGTTTTGTGACAGGAATAGAGTGACCCTGAAGTGTGTTGTTACAGGACAGCTGTTTGTCATCGGGTCCCCACAGGAAGTTTTCTCGCAACAGAACCAACGCAACATAGTGCCTCGATCTCACCAGAATATGAATATCCAAATAGAGTCTGTGAAAAGCACCTCCTCCTCCTCACAGTGCAGGCCTGTTAGTAGTTTTTTCCTTGTAATTCTAATATTTGTTTTGGCAGAATTTAATTGGCATATTCTTCTGGGTATTTGTCTTACTGATAAAAAATATACTGTACCAAAGTGAAAGTGTAGTAAGGAAGAGTACTACGTTTATAGTGCTAGATATAGTAGAACCTCGATCATCCGTCACAGCCTGTTTTAATAGAAAAATCAATTTTTTTCCTCGGAACAAATAAGTACATTTTCCATGTACATTGTTATATTGATATTTAGTGTTTTGTTTGTTGTACAGCTTTTTTGTTTCTCTCGAAAGCCCATGTGAAAAGTAAGAACAAAAAAAAGGCGGCTAGTTAGTTTTAAGTTTTGAGTAAATTTAATTAACTATAGGGTCACTACTAGAAGTTTACTATAGAATGCTAGAAGTTTCCTTATCCTTAAAAAAAACGTAATATAGTTTTAAACACTAGTTTGGGGCCGTGCATATATTACGTCATGCCTCCCGGGGGTGAGGGGGTGCGGCCCATCGTGACATTCCATGGCCGGGGGGAGGGGGAGTTAAGGGCTGCGTGACGCGTCACGAGTAATAGAGTTAAAGCCTGCGAAATCTTCAGTCACAGTGACGAAATACCTTACGCCACAATCCAATACTTAATAATTAATAAGTGTGATGTGACAGGGGGAGGGGGAGTAATGAACAGCAAGACACAAGGAGAGGAAGGGGGTAAAAAAGAGGTGAATATAGCGTGACGTAATTCATGCATGGCCTCTTTGTGATTAAGTCCAAGCAAATCTAATAAAACTGACAAATCTATCGCTAAAATACGTTTTAAAAACGCAGTTAAGTAATTTTTTTAATCAATTTTGATTCATCAAACCATATACATACTTCATAACAAACCATAGCATAATCACAGTACAGTAGACGCTGAGAAATCTGGATCGGCCTCCTCTGGGCTCTGGGTAGTCCGGATCGATGATCTTGCGCCTTCCTGACTACCTGCGATTAGCCTGTATTACACAATCGTCATGTAGTTTGCATCATCAGGCACTGTTGTGTTTCAGCAAAATTGGTGTCATTTTACAAGGCAGTGGAAGTTGTCACGGTGAGAGAGAAGGGGGCAGGACACTTGACCTTTGTTAGTGCAGACATACTTTCCCTTGTTTGTGACTCGTATGACTCATTCCCACTTCTGGGAAACCCAGACTGGCTGTCCGCCACATTAGTCCAGATTTCTGAGAGTCTACTGTATCTCATTCTCTCGGAAAAGTGTGAAATATGTCCTTTGTACTCAAAAAGATGATTTTCCAGAGAGACGACAGACGAAGAGCCACACACAACGAAGTGGAACGGCGGAGGAGAGACAAGATAAACCACTGGATCATGAAACTCAGCAAGATCATTCCTGAGTGTTCGCAAGATTCGGGCAAAGGCAGCTTTGAAACACAGGTGCGAGGAAGCCGCTCGTTTGTCTAAACTAATAAGGTCTAAAAACCATTTGGTTAAGCAAGTAAGTAGATTACTTACTGATAATAATTTGAATTATTGAAGATAACTGAAGACAACACAGAGCTGCAAGAACAACTGCCATGAGGATCAAGAGGTAAAATGGAACCCCCAAAAAATCAGATGTGGTCAGGCACAACTTTAATCCCAGCTGACAGCTAAGATACTTTTCATGAGATTAAGCCATAGCATTGACCACGAACCACGAGTATTGGCATAGTGACCATGAGCAGTTGATTTTTAATTTATTTTGTTGTATCCTAGGAGTGTACTTCACTGTGTATCTAAGGCAAGCCTGCTCTCCCGATTAATGTGACTGCCGTGAGAAGATGACGTATTGGCCACTTCCAAGAAAAATGAAATGTGGGAAGCTTCCCCCACCACAAGTAACTTTCACCATAGACATAGAGATTTGATTTGTTTATAATTTAAATATTTTCAACTTAGCTGATCGTAGGGCCGCCATGAGGGGGGAGCAACCCTAGGGGGCCTCTGGCCATAAGAAAAAAAAAACAAGATAATAGCGGTCTCTGGGGCCCCCACAGAATCTTTGCCGCAGGCCCCCAACGCCTCGTGGAAGCCCTGGCTGATCGGTAACACCATTATGTTTAATTCAAATAAAAAAAATTATACAGATAAATATTATAATACAATGTTAAAAAATTACCACATCTAGTTTTAAGTAATAGTAGGTAATTCTGATGGACAAATCTGTCAAAGCAATAAAATTTATTTATTCACAGTTTTTTTGTTTGCCGTGCTGATAAATAGTGGAGGGGGAAACTTTCCCCTTGACCCTCTACCCCTCACTGACCATCAAGTCATATCTATACCGTACACACAAAATTATATGTAAGTTGTGCATCCTTGAAAAAACTATATTTACTCAACAATAACTCTTTATTAAGCCTGTTAACCTCCTTAATTACCTTTTATTCCTTAATTATAGTTCATGGCTCTATTCAAATCTAAAATTGATCAAATTACTAAATTATACAACAACATTTTTTCGCTTTTACAATAAGTACAATCATTCCATACTCTCAGATTCAGTAATGACCCACTGTCAACCATAATGTGATGCAGAGTAAAGGCGGGATCCTGGCGAAGGCTTGCGACTACATCATGGAGCTGCGAACGTGCAACCAGCGGCTGATGGAGTTCGGGAAGGAGAACGAACAGCTGGTGGCGGAGCTGGAGACGGTGAGCAGACAGCTGGAGGAGGCGAGACACGACAACGATCAGCTGAGAGCCCAGCTGGCAGACCATGGTATCACGCCCCACACGGCCCACCACCTCGACCCCCTCGCCACTATAACATAGTGGGTGAGTACTCACAACTTGAACTTAATTGGAATCCTCACATAATTGGCCTTAATGAGTCCAAGTGTTTTTGCTTTGCGAAGACTAAGTGGCTCTTTGGACAAGGATGGCATGAGGCAGCTCTACATTAGTCTATGTCAATCACACATGAGCCAGTGGGTTGTTTGATTGTGTGGGCTGCTTACCGCATATTGATGAAATTGTTAATATTCAAAAACTAAACAGTTCGGATAACAAATGGAGCTATAGAAAGTGAACACTGCCAACCAATATGTAAACATTTAACAATTCTCACAGGTGTCAGCCTGTACATTTTTACTGTCTGATCAAAACTAAAGCTAATCTGGGAAAAGTCTATATCAGGGGAGCAGTCCACACACATGACACTCGATGTAGACATGATTTAAACTTTCCTAGAACTAGAATTTACAAGTCTGACATGAATTATAAGATCAATTTTGTTTGATGAAGTAGCTAATAACTTTTTGATAAGATAAATGAACGTTATCTTCAAGTAGCATTTTTGGAACACCATACATAGCAGGACTCAAGGTACCTAAAAATAGCCCTGTTCTTTTTACTACAGTCTTCAATGTGTGTTTTCTGATTGCTTGAAAATTGTTTGGCCTCAAACTACTAAACTGTTCCTATCACCAAGCCTGTATGGTTTATTTGAAGCAATTAATCCCCCCTCCCCCCTAAATCGTGTCTGGCAGAAACTAAATTACATTTCATTTAAAAACTTGCTAGTACCACTTAAGTGATCATAAGTTTTAGAGTGAATAATATACTTAGGTAATAAAAAACAGATTCATTACACAAACGTTGCCTTCATCACTTCTGTCTGTTGCAGCAAGTTGTCTATGAGGAGAGAAGCCTTCACACAGTTCCCATATAGTGAGATACAACAGTGGGACGTTACATGAATAGTTGTAAATGTAAATAAATAATATTTTTGAAGCACCGAAAGGAATCATCAGTCAGATTTCTTTCAGTTACTTGCTGTAAGGTTAGCCATAACTTGTTGGATTGCATTATTTCGGAGGTTTGTACCTCCTTTGCATCACATGTGTTAAGATTTAAGTTACCAATTACTGAAGTTATTGTTGACTGTTAATTAAGGTTTTAACAGTTTATTTCTGTGAAATTTTTAGTCAAGTTTTAACATGTTTTTTTTCTGTATAGAATAAGCTTATTCACCACCGGATGGTTTATTTCCGGAGTTTGTAAGTTTTTTTCATTACTCCGAAGGTAGGCTACTAAAAGATCAGTCTTGAATATCTACATCTTGCTTCTTAAACACACAAGTTCTTCAACTATTATGTTTGTCTTGAGTGGAATTCTAGCTTTAGTTAACCCCACCTTTAAACACCTTATTGTGTTTTTCGCAATGATACATTTTGCCTTATCTCTTTCAATAATATTTAAAATTGCTCAAGACCAACAGTATTGTGTTTTGATTTGTTCTGTCTGTCCATCGTCCTTCTAAATTTTAGCCAAAATCAATGCTACATCAGTCATGTCGTGATTATGAACATAAACAAATTAGTGAAACGGGAAAACTTTCAAGCAACGACAGATATAAAAAATTGTAGTTTCGTTGGGATATTTGGGAAATTTTATACAGAGTTGCTATGATGGGAATTTTTCATTAAATAATTTAGTAACAATTTTTATTTTTTATTTCAGTTTATATCTCCAATGATTTCTATGAAATATACTTAAAGAGACCAAAGAAAAAAATTGAAAATTTGGTTTTAGTTCATACACAGTTCAGTCATTTTTTATTTGTAATTAGCACTATTATACTTACTTATTTTTCATTATACTTCAATTGACTTTCAATTTTTTTTTATACCTTGTTGTTTTATTTTGTTTGCTGTGTTGTAAACATACGATGGCCTTTTAATGTATGTAAAACATTCCATGTTTTTTTAGCTGTTGTTGTTGAAAATAGTGCGTAAAGATGTTAAGGTTTTATTAGAGGTAGTATGTTGGCCAGTGTGAAATAGGAAGGGTGCTTGGCGACCATACTTTTATTCTTCATTGATGTTAACATTATAAAGCTGAAAACGTTATACGGTAGACGGTCTTTTATCTGGCAATCTAAAAACCGGCATGTTCTACTAACCGGCATCAGCCGAGCCACTATCGGCTTTTTTTGTTGTGTTCGGCGCTTACAGATCTCTACCGACATTAGCCACCAGTGCTCTGGACCTTGCAGGCCATTTTCAGTGTTTTGTACTCTGTGTTTTTCTTCACAATCTATCATGTAAAATATGTGTTTCATTCATTTGGTTACTTACGGTATTTTATAGGTTAATTATCTTCAGTATCCCCTTTAAAAACTAGATGTATGTTCTATTATCCGGCAGGACCGTAGTCTCAAAAATGCTGGTTAAAAGAGCATCCACTGTGCCCCTTTAATTGTATAAGAAAATCTGTCGTAACTTTTTAAAATAGTTAACATTTTCTTCTTTCAATTTTAGTTATTTTTCATAATTTAATTTGTAATTTTTGTTGTTTAAAATAAGAATACAATATGACTTTGCACCCTTGCACACATGCTGATGAATGTAATCAAAAGTGTCGTCAACTATGTTACTTATAGTGAGTGTTTCTTGCCTTATGTTAAAAGTTCAGAGATCATTATTTTTAGGGGAATCCATTAAATACACTAAAATAAAATTGTTTATGGCTTTACACGGGGAGTTTGCAATTAATATAAAGTTCTCCTCGCCTCTGAGGCTTATCCGTTTTTGTTTTCTAGACTGTTTGATCGGCAGTTTAAGGTGGGTTTCGAATCACCAGGAGAGGCATCGTCTAAGTAAAAGCCATTGGTGTTTGGCGGGGATTGAACTCAGGACATTGCGGACCGAAGTCATACGCCTTACCACGATATCTTGCCGCATTAATGACACTAAACCAATAAAATTAAACTGAAGTTCCATTGCAATGCTTTGAACTCATAATATAATTTGGGTAACAGTGCTGTTATCTTGTAAATTATACATGTAGGGCAGTTCCAATGGGACTGTGTTTCACGTTGGGAGGTGCCGGGTTCAAATTTGGTGTTAAGTTGTACAACCATTTTGTGGAAACCTTCCGTCTCAATTAAGCAAATTCTAAAATTGAAAACGGCCTAAAGTCTTGTTCTAACCTCCCCTGGTAAAACTAGCGCCCCCCCCCCAAAAAAAAAAGAAAAGACAATTAAATAAATAACATTATAGTGGTCTCTGTGAAATTTAAAAACTGTAAATAGGATTATTTTTACTGGTTTCAGCAAATAATTCAAAAATTTCAAAAATTTTCTCTGAATCAAACAGAACTTTGGAATACAGTTTCGGTGAATTAAGGTCCAATAAACCAGGGGTCTCCAACCTATTTACCATAAGGGCCAGATGATAAATCGTTGGAGATCAAGCGGGCCAATAACATACAGGGGGAATAGAATTCCCCCAAGGAGTAGGGGGTCAGGGGGTCCTCCCAGGAAATTTTGTAAAATGTAGGTGTTAAATGGTGAGGTTTAAGGCTATTGTAGCAGTTTTTGAACCCATTGGCTTACCTGAAATTTTCCACCTGACAAACCGTTCAGTTTCCTAAGAAAAATTACTTAAATGTAGACTTTTACTTAAACTGTCACTATAGCAACAATTATTGCTCAATTAATTTGTTCACTAATCTTTAGAGAAATAAATTATCTACAAGAAGAAAATACTTTTGACAGCATTTATGTATGGTAAATGTTATATTTATATCATATATATATAGTTTATAAAAAAAATTAATTTTAAAAGGAGTTACATGTAAAAAACAAAAAAATAATGTTACAGCCCAACAACTATTATGTACTTGTAGGTTATTTATTTTTTTACATGAAAATAAAAAATTGTATTGATACATTTACATTTGACCTAGATATAACATATTTTCCAAAATTTGACTGTTTCCCCAAGTATGGGCATTTGTATAAAAAATACTTACAAACAAAAAATGAAAATAAATGAAAAAATAATAATAACAAAATTTTTTTTAAACGTGCAATCCCGAGTATATTTTGGAGTAGCACGTGCGGGCTACTTTCGGCAGCCACGAGTATACTCGGGGTTGTGAGCCAATGGGTTAACTTATATATAATTGCTATAGGGCTATACATATTTGCGCTATATATTTTGGGCTAATTGCGGGCCGGTTAATAACTGTTGGGGGTTAGGTTGTGGATGTGGACCGCGGGCCGTAGGTTGGAGACCCCTGCAATTCTATTGGAACATTTTTTTCCCTCGTCAAATATTTATTGTGGTTCAAAGAGACACTATAATTTTTAAGCAATATTCATCAATACAGAGTACAAATACTTCTTGATGAGTTATCAATGAAGCAGAACCAGTAATTTGAGTTAAAATTATTGTATGTGACCCTGTTAGTTTGTTATAAGGTGGTTCTTGGATGTGGTGGTTGAAATGTTAATATTGCTTTAACAGTCATCAAATATTGCATTACCTTTATGTTGCACTGTTACTTATAGTTATAACTTTTATTTACTGTAAAATATTATGTTGTTTATTTTAATTGTGTGATTATCGTTCACATAAACTTAATTAATTCTTAATACCAAAAGCGTTTCGTAGCTATATATTTAATGTTTGTATTTTTTTAAATTTATATTTTTTACTTCAATGTAAGGTTACTACCCATTTTAAATGGTAAGTTTTAATACTTTTAATAATCAAATTTTAAAAAACATTATTTTTTTCAAAGTCGGTAATGACTTGCTTGTTATTCTTACATTGTTAAATGGTTAATTTTAACTGAGTGATTTTGATGTTAATTTTTTACCAAGTAATATTGACTTTATAATAAGAAAATGTATTTTACGTCCAAAGTCTTGACTGTGAGTTAAGATAGAGTTTTCTGCTGCACTGAAAAGATAACCTAAACATTAGTTGGTTTAGATTTTGTGAATGTTATGACTGATTTATATTAGTTGTTTCACGTTGCAAAACAATGTATATATGAAGTGAACAAAATATCAGTGTAAAGCAATTCATTGTGTAAATATTGATTACTATGAAAACAGTGATATATGTTAATAAAAACAAAGTTATTATGATTCAGTTGTTTTTGTTTTTTTTTTATTCTCCTCTCCAACATCTTCGGCGACAAAGTATTATTCCGTTACTTCCAAGTTTCACTTCTGCCTGACCAGCAGCACCTGTAACTGCTATGTCCTCTTAAACAAAATGGTGTATAACGATCAGTTGTGATAAAATCTGTCATGGTTCACACTTTCTGGAAAGTGAGGGAATTTGAAAAAGGTCAGGGAAGAAGCTGGAAAAAACGCCAAAAGTCAGAGAACATTTTTGATTTTAATCGTAAACGCAAAGCACTACCATGCGAATATCCGAGTCGCGATTCAGGGAAAATTAACTTTTTTTAGTTAAAGAAAGTCTAGGAAAATCAACTTTTTTGTTCAGGGTAATCATGATTTAAATAAAAGTGTGAATTATGTTTAAATAAAAAACAAATCGATTCATTTCATCCAATAGCAAAAGTAGGCAAGGGTTGTGGTGCGGGTACCTTGCCCCAATTTCTTACCCCCCCTAAAGGCCGTATCAGACGGTGCTAATCTAATATCCGCTAATGGTAGCTGCTAGTAGGTGTATCAGACGTAGCTGGTTAATTGGCTGCTAGTGATCATAGAAAGATCTTTTTGGCTGTGAAAAAGATCTATTATGTCCTCTGTAGGAATGACTAGAGTTGTTTTGTAACAAATTCTGAGGATGGGAGTGCACACACTATGTTTGCAAGTGACGAAGAGAAGAGAAACTTATTTTAAGTCCGTTTTCATGTATCCTTTGTTTGTTAAATTCCACAACTAGTCATAGGTTTTGCTACTAAAATCTTTATAATGGCATTAGATTAGAATTTCACTTTAGCTCATCAGTCGCCATCGAAATACTTCCACTCTCTCTGACAACCAACTCGCAATTAGCGAACTATAGCTCAGTTGTCTTGGGTTCACACGAGCTAGTGGACCACCGCTAGTTTATCATGTGACAACTCGCCCTTCGATAAGCGCTTGTACTATTACACGAGCTAGTGGACCACCGCTAGTTTATCATGTGACAACTCGCCCTTCGATAAGCGCTTGTACTATTAAACATGTCTAAACCCACTAGCGAGCGAGTATTCACTAGTAGGGATGGGTAAAACAACCAATTCCCCGCAACGGTTGTAATAGTTGCAGTTGCGAGCAGACAACGGTTGCAAAGAACCGTTGCGCTGCAACTGCTCAGTACATTGTTGCAGAGCAGAACGGTTAAGTAGTACAGTTTGTCAAGTTGGCAGTTTTGTGTTAAAAACGCTGCATACACTACGTCGTCGTTGTGTTATGGTTATGTTCTGTCAGTTGCAGGCAACAGTTGTAAAGTACTACTAACCCCTGCCGGTTGCAGTGGAGTTAGTTTAATCTAGTTAACCAAACTGTAGTTGTAGGTTAAAAATACCTTCAACACTTTTGATTCTGTACACTTGTTTCATGCAACTTATTCTTATTTGGCAGAGGCTACGTACACGTCCGACGTGAGCCGTTACTGTTCACATCCGTTCCAAATTATGCACCATACGTTACTTATCCTGTGATTTTTAAAACAAATTGAGAGCCAGAAAACCTCCTAACCTAACGTAACGTAAACTAACCTAAGCGGTAGCGAAGTGAATTTGCCCTTACATTGGACGTGTACGTAGTCACTTCGTTCTTATTTATTCTGCACTGAACAACTGCTTGGTGGGCAGATTAATTCCTAACTCTATTAATATAAAATAGGTCTAAATAACACAGCACTAATTTGAGTTAATAGTATAGGCCTGAAAGGTAATATTAAAAATATTTATTCTAGAATGAGGTGGTTACACTCATTAATTTTATGCCTCAGATTGCTTGATAAATAAAAATATAACATGATAAATCTTACTAATATTATGAGGTGCATGGTATTAATAAAACTTACTTAATGGGTAAATAGTTTTAATGAAACAACATCAACTAAAAATGTTGTTGTATGACAAATAAAAGGTACGGTAATAGTAATTGGTAATGGGAGAAATTAATTTATCACCTAACAAACACAAACAAAACTGTGAAAACGCGGAAACTGCCAGTACCGCACAACAGTTGCACGGAATTTTACCCATCCCTATTTACTATTTACTAGCTGCTAAAACACGGTTCACACTGCGCCAGCTTACCCGCTGCTGGTAAATTGGCGCTAATACTAGCACCGTCTGATATGGGCTTAAGTGTCCAACAATTCATCTCAGTACAGTAGCTGTCACACACAGGTTTAGCCACCATTCACTATTGGGGTGAATGTTGTTTGATGCGGGAATAAGTAACTCCATGTTGATGGAACAAATGTCTAACAAGCTGGCTCTTAAAAAGTTAACCCTCCTGATATGCTAATTAGGTGGAAAACCGCGTTAATAAGGTTAACCACAGGATACAGCAGACACAACTATTGCAATCCCGGGTGGAACCAGGTACTTTGGCTATGCGGCTAGTTTATTTGTATATAGGGTGTCCCACTTTGACTGCCCCAAACGTCAACAGAACATAACAATCAATCTTCATATTGATGTTTTTATTAATCACAAATTTTCACCGTTGACAAATTTAATAAAGGTTAATTACCTGCAATCTGCCTCGTGATCCTAGTTTATCCTTTTTATTGGGCGACGTGTGTAATAAATAATAATGCTCAATCCGTTTTCTGCCTGTGAGTTTTTTGTATTTTTTATAAAACCCCTAATTTCTTAGAAAAAAATAGTTACAATAATGAAACTTTGTATGAATATAAATAGTTTGCACATTCCTTTAAAATTTCACTACCTACTAAAAAAAATGTTTCACAATGACGCCTCTGTTTACAATTGTTTATGTTAAATATCTATAAAACTAAAATAAGTATTTTAAAAAATGGGACGAGGAAAACTGACACACACTTTCTCTCTTCTAGCCCAACTTTAATGAACAAATTATTTTTTATTTACTAAATACAGAATATAAAATACAGTAGAATGTACAGAAAATCTTCTAAAAACATGATTTCAGAAATGTCACTCAAACCCCTTTTTTGGGGGCACTACAGAATCATTTGCTACACACAGTGGTTTTAAGAGCGGAAATGCCCACTCATCCGCCCTGGGTTAAGGGGCAACATGTTTTAAATAGGTTGGTCAGTGTTCACTTGATCTACATATCAAGTTTTAATGAAATTTATCAATAAATATGAGAGAAATGACAACTTTTGTATTCCCCATAAAAAATAGCATTGAATAACTCGTCCTGCGTTTACTGCTAAACGAAAATTTATATTTTCCCTGTAACCAGTAGTCGTACAATAATAATTGATAATACTTACTTAGTTTTTTTTTTTTACTGGAAATTATCCTTACAAATTGCAAAACATTCCTTACTTGTTAATGTTAATTGTAATGTAACTAGGTATGCAATTGAGGGTGTGGGAGGGTTAGGTACTGAAGATTTTGATTCTCTAGAATTTGTGTAAACTGAGAACAAATATTCTTTTATTTATCAGTCCTCTCACAGGGGTTAGTCCTCTCCCACGAGAGAGGACTGATAAATAAAAGAATATTCCTTTCTCAGTTTACACAAATTCTAAAGAACATTTTTTTTCAATACCTAAACCTCCTACACCCTGAATTACATACCGAGTTTTATTGCAACTAGGGGCTTGTAGGGGCAAAAGCCCCTAAAAAACCAAAATACATAAATTTTTTATCAACCTTCATTGGTCATTTATAAATAAGCACTGATTTTCTAGCATTATAATATAATATTATTATACTGTCTTATGTTTTTAATAAAATGTCCATTCCTAAACAACTATACATTGCTGTAGTTTAAAAGTAAACAAACTGAATAAGTACAGCTGGTATCAATATCAAAGGCTAATTTAACTCTGTGGCACAGCTGTTTTAATTTCAAAAGATGTAAACAAATTAAACCCCATGTTGTTTTAATGGAAAAAGTTTTATTCTGTTGCGAATTTATGGTAAAAAAATAAGAAAAATGAATAGTTTTCCCTCAAAATTCACGTCAAGACCTTTAAAATGATACCCCTCCCATCCTTCTACGGCCATCCAGTCACTCACAATTTCTTTACAAAAATTTGACTTACGGAATTATATATAGAGATTAACATTAACAAGTGAGGAATCTTTTGCAATTTGTAATTCTTGTTTTAACAAGTGAGGAATCTTTTGCAATTTGTAATTCTTGTTTATTCAAATCATTCAAAGTAGCTAGTGGGTTTATCAACCTGATAACAGCAGGTCCAAACAGCTGCCTACTGATTAACCAATAGCCTGTTCAGTGTCTCCAGTTGTACGATAAACATCGTTTTGTACGATAATTTAGCCCTCGTACGATGTACGATAGGTTAACGTACGATACGGTAAATTGTACGATAATTTGGGATCAGCCTAAACCAGGGGTCTCCAGCCTACGGCCCGCAGGCCGCATCCGGCCCGCCAACAGTTAGCCAACATCCTGGCCCGCAGTTAGCCTAATATATATAACGCAAATATACAGGGTGAGTCAGACCACCCGTCCAGCATGTATAACGGGAGAACGGTTTGGTCTAAAGTCATCAAACAAAATTATTCCCCCCTAAAACGCATATGGGCTATCTATTAAAAATATTTTCATCTAAATCCATGTACCAAAAATGTTCCAAAACTAAAGGCCACGGGTTCGAATCTCAAAATTTTCTTATGTAAACTTCGGGAATATTGTAAATCATTTTAAAGGTCTCGTTAAAATAAACATTTTGGTGAAAACATAATTAACTTATCTTTATCCGTTTCAAAATGGCGGCCATTTTTGTGTAGAATATTGACATTTACGGAATATTCTGTATTTTCTAAACCAGGATTTGTACCTTTTTTCCGACTTAAATTTCTTACTCTTGATTAACTCAGCTTTACTCTGGTATGCTACATGACAGTTTTTTTTATAAAATCTATATTTAAAAAAATATATGTATTTTGAAAGTGCCTATCTATATACGCCCAAAATTCAAAATACCCCCGTAGCAGCAAACCTGCGTACTCAGCGAATTTCCAATGCATTTATATGTATATTAATACCACATAAAGCCACATACCAAGTTTCATCAATATACATTCATAAATAAACGATTTATGACATTTTAATTATTCTCCATAAGAATAACATGGCGGCTGAGTATGCAGGTTTGCTGAAGCAAGGAGCACAACAAATGGGGTTTTATACAAATATCAATATAACTCATGTAGGTAAAGCCATATACCAAATTTCATTAATTTATTTTCATAATGAAGGGAGATAACACGTTACTTATTCTCCATAAGAATAACATGGGGCTGAGTACGCAGGTTTGCTGCTACGGGAGCCATTGGTAAAAAACTGTTTTTTTTTTAGCAAATATCAATGGTCCACAACCAGATGAAGTCGTATACCAAGTTTCGTCAATATACGTTCATAAATAAGCGAGATATAAAATTTGTATTTTCCTCCATAAGAATAACATTAGACAACGTACTGTGTTTTGCACTTTCAATATCTCGGTAACCGATTGACATAGAGAAATGATCAAAATACCAAATTGTGTGTTTTTTTAAGCTGAATCCAATGGTAAAAACTAAAATTTGACTTTTTCCAAAATTATATGTGAAAAATTCGAAAAACCCATTTTTGGGGTACAAAACCCTCCCAAAATACCCCTTCGGATAGAGCGATCTGGCTGGTTTTCGAACTTAAAGTCATAAATGTTGCTTTACACGTTTATACCAAATTTCATCAAAATCGGATAATTTTTACGAGAGTTATTGTGCTCACGGACACACACATATATATATATATATATATATATACATATATATATATACAGTTTCGAATGAATGATGTCCCCCAAACCCCCAAAATTAATTCCAATATATATATATATATATATATATATATATATATATATATATACATATATATATACAGTTTCGAATGAATGATGTTTTTGGGGTCTGGGGACCTCAAAACGAAAAGTTATCATGGTCCCGGGCCTAGGTCTTACCATGCCGACTACGGTAATAGCTTCTTCCCTATAGGGGAAATTCGCTAAAAGTAAAATGGTAACGTATGTCAAAAAGCATACCATTGAAAAGGTCATGTAAATCCTAGCAACTTTCTAATTTACACCAACCTTGTATCTCTTTTTGTTTTTCTGCAATCAGCAAAAAACATTAATTTCCAGTTTGAAAAGCATGTTAATTGTACATAACATATAAAACGAATGTGGCCACAGAATACGTGCAAGTGTTATGCAATTTAACATGCATTTCATATGGAAAAATCACGTTTTTTCTGATTGCAGAAAAACGAAAAGAGGTACAAAAGGTTGGTGAAAATTAGAAAGTTGCTAGGATTTACAAGACCGTTTCAATGGTATGCTTTTTGACATACGCTACTATTTGACTTTTTTTAATTTTGGGCATATAGTTATTTTCAAAATAAATATGTTTTGAAATGTAGATTTTCTCAAAAAGATTTGCTGGACGGGTGGTCTGACTCAACCTTTATATATCCTAACATATAACATTAAATACATTATCGAAAAATGTTTTCACAATAATTTATTGAATAAAATTAAAATACAATTTTATTCTACATTCACAATTTTACCGTCAACCACTAGTAAATATCTCGTTTCAGTCGTCTCCGATCCTTCCTATACGTGTAAACTTCGAAATTTTCCTTGATTGTATAAAGGAGCTGTTGACAGAAGATATGGCCGGAACATGTACAGTTGCGTTCTCAGTGAAGGTCACGGCTGCGTGCAGGGGAGTAGGGACAGGGTAGGAAGCACTCGACTTGGCAGGTGGCTCTAAAGGTCCGTGGCCACAGTGGAGTACAACGATCTATGTCCAACAAAGCTCCCACGTAGTTTAAATTTTTACCAGTGGCCGCGCTAGGCGAACCACCCTCTAAACCGGTTTTTCGTATTATTGTTAACCGAAAGAGAATCCATGGATTCGTGGGGAAGTGGAACGAACAACGCAACTCCCGATGCCGCCAGTGGCAGGTAGCAAGCTGATGTCTTGGATGTCACCTCACTGCTTCTATATTCCTTTAAAATTCTCTTTGAGAATCTCACTTTGGATTTAGCCCCGAACTCAAAATGTTTGTCACAACCATTTTGCATGGATCAAAAATGTATAAACAATTAATAAATATTACTAAATGTATGAATACATAAAAAATTCATGTAATACTTACGTAGTTGTCAATAAAAATTCCATAGGATTTAAAATGGACCTTCTATGATAAAACATGTGAGATTATTTAAAGTTTAAGAACAAATAACAATTGTGAAATTGGATGATATAAGTAATAGTTGTAAAAACTTAATATATTATATAACTTAATTCCGTATTAGTACACAACATTTAAACGTAACTGTGTAATATTATGGAATCGATTACTCAGATAAATAGTTATCAATCACGTTGTATAAGGGATGAAGAAAAACAAGTTGTAAAGTAAAAACCCGACTGTATTGCACATAGGTTTTGTATACAGTGTACTGTAATATGCTACAGAATTTCTGGGATTAGGTTAGACTACAACATTTTAACTGTTAATAAAAAACATGAAAATTAGCCCGATGTAAAAATCACTAATAAACATTGAATTGGTTATAGTTTATGGTTTTAAAGGTAACAATTGACACTAAGGTATAATACTTGTCAATAACCAACCTAGAGTGAAAATCTTTTGGAATTAAACATTTCAGTAATAAATACCTCCGTCGCAGAAAACCTGCATACTCAGCGAATTTCCAATAAATATATAACATAACACATTAAGCCACTAAACAGGATTCATAAGATATATATTCAAAAACAAGAGATATTTAAAATATTAATTATTCTCCATAAGAATAACATCGAGGATGAGTGCGCAGGTTTGCTGCAACAAGGAACACAAAATAATGGATTTTTATGCAAATATCAATAGAACTCATCTAAGTGAAGTCACATACCAAGTTTCATCCATATACATTCGTAAATAAGCGATATATAACATTTTAATTATTTTCCGTAAGAATAACATGGGGACTGAGTACCTAGGTTTGCTGCTACGGGAACCATAGGCGAAAAAAAATTTTTGTGCAAACAACAATAAACCACAACCAGATGAAGCCACATACCAAGTTTCATCAGTTTATGTTCATAAATAAGCGTGATATGCAATTTTTCCTTTTCACCATAAGAATAACATTAGACAACGTACTGTGTTTAGCACTTTCAATATCTCAGTAACCAATTGACGTAGAGCAATGGTCAAGTATCAATTTTTAGCGAATTTCCCCTATAGGGAAGAAGCTATTACCGTAGTCGGCATGGTAAGACCTAGGCCCGGGACCATGATAACTTTTCGTTTTGAGGTCCCCGGACCCCAAAAACATCATTCGTTCGATACTGTATATATATATATATATATATATATATATATATATATATATATATATATATATGTGTCCGTGAGCACGATAACTCTCGTAAAAATGATCCGATTTTGACGAAATTTGGTATAAATATGTAAAGCAGCATTTATGACTTTAAGTTCGAAAACCAGACAGATCGACCTATCGGAAGGGGTATTTTGGGGGGGTTTTGTACCCCAAAAATGTTTTTTTTTTAATTTTTTACATATAATTTTTGAAAAAGTCAAATTTTAGTTTTGCCCATTCGATTCAGCTTAAAAAAACACACAATTTGGTATTTCGATCATTCCTCTACGTCAATTGGTTACCGAGATATTGAAAGTGCTAAACACAGTACGTTGTCTAATGTTATTCTTATGGAGGAAAAGAATTTTTGTTTATCTCGCTTATTTATGAACGTATACTGACTAAATTTGGTATACAGCTTCATCTCGTTGAGGTCTATTGATATTTGCTCCAAAAAATTGTTTTTGCATAATCCTCCCGTAGCAGCAAACCTGCGTACTCAGCCCCCATGTTATTCTTATGGATAATAATTAAATGCTCTGACTCCCTTAATTATGAACATAAATGAATAAAAACTGGTATACGACTTCACCTAGTTGAGTTATATTGACATTAGCATAAAAACCCATTTTTTCTGTTCCTTGTTGCAGCAAACCTACGTACTCAGCCCCAATGTTATTCTTATGGAGAATAATTAAAATTGTATATATCGCTTATTTGTGAATATATTTTTATGAAACTTGGTAAGTGGCTTTATGTAGTATAAACACATTTATATTTACATTGGAAATTCGCTGAGTATGCAGGTTTGCTGCGACGGGGGTATTTTGTTTTTTTAAGCTGAATACAATGGTGAAAATTAAAATTTGACTTACATAAAAATTACATGTGAAAACCCCAGAAAACCCATTTTTGGGGTACAAAACCCCCCTTTGGATTGTGCGTTTCCTCTGGTTTTCGAACTCGTTCAAATAAATGGTACTTTACACATTTGTGCCAAATTTCATTAAGATCGGACCTTTTTTACGAGAGTTATCGTGCTTACGGACACACACACACACATATATATATATATATATATATATATATATATATATATATATATATATATATATAATTTGAACGAATGGTGTTTTTGACATCTGGGGACCTCAAAACGAAAAGTTATCATGGTCTTGGGCTTAAGTCTTACCATGAGACCTACGGGGATTAGCTTCTTTCCTATAGGGGAAATTCGCTAAAGGGAAAATTATATCAATTAAAATAAAATGGAAATAATTAATAATGAAGGTTATATTAAATATTGTAATAAAATCGAAGAGAAGGTAACAATTGGGCCTACAGATTTTACTGATTATTAAAGAAAACAACATTTATATTTATTACTATAAATATACAACAAGTCTTCTCTCGTATATTATTAGTGAATTTCCTGTGGAAAAGTGAACTATTAGCTCATGTGGTGACCTGCACGGTGAAACTTAAGCCCGGGACCACCATAGAAGTTCCTACGTGACCCCCTGAACACGTTTTGGGGGTCGTTCAAAATGATATACTGTACAATTGATATACGGTAAATTGATATTTGCACAAAACAATAATTTTTTGTCGATTTTCCCCGTAGCAGCAAACCTGCATACTCAGCCCTAATGGTATTCTTGTGGATAAAAAGTAAAGTTTGATATCTCCCTTAATTATATGAATATAAATTAATAAAATTTGGTATGTAGCTTCGACTAGTTAAGTTAAATTGATAATTGTATATATAACATCTTCATGCATATAACATCTGTTGTGGTCAATTTTTCCACCGTGTTTGAATTATAGATAAAAATTCAAACAAATGTCCAAATCCAAATATACCAAATCTGTAAATATAAAAATACATTGTTCTATAGACCGTTGTGTTTTTGTTACGACGGGCTTTGCTGCAAGTGTACAGTAAAACACAAACATATTTACAAACAAGCATACACCATTGCGTTTAACTAGTATATAGGCCTACTCTTGATTAAGAACGAATATATATAAAATAGGAAACAACCAGTAGACCTAACGATTTTACAAATCTTAAAAGTCAAAAAGCCCATCACTAGAACGTACAAAAAGCAAAGCATAAAATGTGTTAAAGAAAATACAGCCACGTTTAAAATCGGGCTATAATATTGATAAAAAATAAAAAATATTGTAGATGAAATGAAATACCCTCGTAGCAGCAAACCTGCGTACTCAGCGAATTTTCGATGCATATATATATATATATATATATATATATATATATATATATATATATATATATATATATATATATATATATATATATATATATGTATCTTAATACCACATAAATCCACATACCAAGTTTCATCAATATACATTCATAAATAAACGATTTATGACATTTTAATTATTCTCCATAAGAACAACATGGCGGCTGAGTATGCAGAGTTGCTGAAGCAAGGAACACAGAAAATGGGGTTTTATACAAATATCAATATAACTCAAGAAGGTAAAGCCACATACCAAATTTTATTAATTTTTGTTCATAATTAAGGGAGATAACATGTTACTTATTCTTCATAAGAATAACATGGGAGCTGAGTACGCAGGTTTGCTGCTACGGGAACTATCAGAAAAAAAATGTTTTAGTGCAAATATCAATAGACCACAACGATATGAAGCAATATACCAGGTTTCATCAGGATAAATTGATAAAGAAGCGAGATATTCAATTTTTCTTATTCTCCATAAGAATAACATTGGACAATGTACTGTGTTTAGCACTTTCAATATCTCTGTAACCATTTGACGTAGAGCAATGATCAAAACACCAAATGGTGCGTCTTTTTAAGCTGATTCCAATTGAATAAAATAGAATTGCCTTTTTTAAATTATATGTAAAAAAGTCAAAAAACCCATTTTTGGGGTACAAATCCCCCCAAAAATCCCGCTTCAGATGGGTCGATCTGTCTGGTTTTCGAACTTAAGTCATAAATGCTGCTTTACACGTTTATACCAAATTTCATCAAAATCCGAAAATTTGTACGAGAGTTGTCGTGCCCACGGACACACACGTACATATATATATATATATATATATATATATATATATATATATATATATATATATATACACTGTATTTACTGTATACTGTATATACTGTGAAACTGTGTATGTATATATATATATAGTAGAAATGTTCTCTCCAGATTCAAATTTTAAAATCTTTATTAATTTTCGTTCATCTGGTGAACTTCATCTGATAAATATAAATACAGTTTCAAACGAATGGTTTCAAACGAGGCCTGGGGACCTCAAAACGAAAAGTTATCATGGTCCCGGGCCTAGGTCTTACCATGCCGACTACGGTAATAGCTTCTTCCCTATAGGGGAAATTCGCTAAAACGACTTATTTGAAACGTTGTAGGGAAAACAATTAATTATGCAATCTACATAAAGGGCACTGATTTTCCAAAATGATGAAACAACTCTCGAAATATACAACATAAAGAAAAACACAGAAATAACTAAACCTCATCGTTAGAGCGTACAATTAAAGTACCAAATATGTACAACAAAATACAGTAATGTTTTCAATCGGGCTATAATATAGATTACAAATTACTAAATGAAAAATATATTGTAGATAACAAAATAACAAAGCGATTAATTTGGAACAATAGAAAGAACATATACATACAACAGTAAATATAACAAACATAAAACAAATCACGCCTGAAAGCGTCTGAAAATAATTTAAAACTATATATTTTCAAAACTGTCCTTTGTTATGTTTTTCTTCCTCTGTTCTTTGGCTTGTTCCATGGCCGCAATTATGTAATGAGGATTGCGGATGGGCATCGATCGGGTCTGCCTAGGACCGACTAGCTCAGGCAGCAAGCAGTACATGTACAAATTATTTAGCTTTTCTTCCATGTAGTTGTCCCAAAACTCGTCGTCTCTCTTAAGAGTCTTCATCACCGGAAGTTGCTGGACGCCAACTTGGAGTTTTGTCCCATAAGGCCAATGTTAACTTTGTGCCTCCATTACTCCTCACCTGATCGTCACATACAACTCATTTTGGTGTCAAACTAAAGGTTTCGTCGTCCTCTAGGGAAATACAATGTCGAATTCCTTAATTTGGGTATCAAAGTTTCATAATAAATATTTTAATTTTGAACTGAAACACTGTACATGTTCTCATTAATTTGTAAAAAAATCCAAATTCGACTATTGTATTTCCCTAGAGGACGACGAAACCTTTAATATGACACCAAAATTAATTGTTTGTGACGATCAGGTGAGGCGTAACGGAGTCACAAAGTTAACATTGGGCTTATGGAACAAAACACCAATATGGCGTCCGGCAACTTCCGGTGATGAAGACTCTTAATTGCTTTCATCCTCATTCCTTGAAGTGTCCACATGACGAAATGGCAATATTTCTGCCTTTTTACACACTGGGGGTATTTTCACTGTCACAAAGAGCAACTGATGAACTGAAGGTTTGCGGACAAGGAAAATGTTGTAGGGAATGATTTTCCAGGAAGTGAGGTGATGCACTCCCACCCTTGGTCGAGGGGCGCCTTGTCACCTCTCGGCTCGGCGCTCTTGGAAATCGGCGCAGCCGCCGCGCCGCGTTACAAGTATTTTAAAACCACACACACTTTGAAAATGACATGAAATAGATTGTGATGAAGTTGGCTAAGGCCACGTTGTACCTACGCCGAGTTACAGTTATGATTGTTAATGAGAAACTTTTACTATATGGTTAACGAAAACCAATATAAAACGGATTGCACTTGGTAACGTTAAATATAATTGTTACTATTTGTATCAACTGTAAACATTAATAACTAGAAAAATCGTAATATTTGTAAAACATATTATTTCTTAAGGATGGATTAATTCTGTTCAAACTGTTGGTGTATTACAATCTATTAGGTTTAATCATTTAATCATATTGAATGATATGAATCATATTCTTGAACGGTAAAAAGCCCAGATAATGTCATTTGAAATTATTTGATTTAGTCTTATCATCAAGAATGACGGTGTGGTGCGACAGGCAAATATTGTGTCTTTAGAGTCATTTGAAACAAAAACGAGTTCGCACGCAGCACGCTGACGTGAGGGAAGTGAATTTCCACGAACAAACTTTTATTACTCAAAATCTGTGTAAAAACATACATTTATACCAATTTTCATTGAAATCTGAAAACACTGATTTTTTGGCTGTTCTGATGCTCCTGGTTTCATTTACCTGCAAAGCTGGGAATACAATTTTGCGCATTATAATGTTAGGAGAAGGTCCAGGCAGGCTTGAAAGTAGGCGTGAGTTTCTTGGGATGATAAAAGTACTCTAACAAAGGAATAACAGGCTTTTCTAGTGTAAAACCCCCATAAGACAACGTACTGTGTTTAGTCAAAACACATTTTCTTTAATAACTCAATAAATATGTAAGATATAATGACAAGAGAGGGCTTAAAACTTTTGTCTTACTAATCCCCATCTTTTTACATGCATTAATCTTACATACGCGGAATTTCTGACCCTTTTTGGGCCCAAAAACTTGAAATTTGAAAGATTAATCCCCAAAAAAGGGGTTTAGCGTTTTCCGATTGTTTTGCCCAACGAACTTGTCCAACAGATTATAGAAAGGAACGTCCCTACCAAATTTGAAGTAATTCGGACAAAAAATGCGACCGCTAGAGTGCATACATATATATATATATATATATATATATATATATATATATATATATATGTCTATATATATATATATATACAATTTTGAACGACCCCCCAAAACGTGTTCAGGGGGTCACGTTAGGAACTTCTATGGTGGTCCCGGGCTTAAGTTTCACCGTGCGGGTCATGCTAATAGTTCACTTTCCATAGGAAATTCACTAACAAGGACACGGAGAATTACGTTTTTCAAGAATTTCTGGGGAATTACGTCCGTTCGATGTCCCCAGAAAACAGGTAGAGAAACAGGTTGGCGACACTGACGAATGTCTCCTTGGCGGTGGTAGTTCCATCACAGCTCGACAGCTCGCTAGAGCGTCCTCTGTAAGGGGGTGTTTTGTGAAGCACTTTAAATTTTTTAAACTTTTTTTTAAATTACTCAATTTATGAGAAAATATTGGTTTTTGCGAAGTCCTGCCTAGCAGGAAATTATCTTGAATAACTAATAAAGGTTTTAAAACAGAAAAACTTTCTAATTTTATTTTAATTATTTAAGATTTACATAGTAGAAAATGGTAAATTTTCACTGAGTTAAACCCTGAATAAAATATGTCTAACAATAATTAAAAACCCTAAAATAACTTTGTTAACCTAGTTCATTTCATGAGAAACATTTTCTCGCACTGGAGGCCGCTAGGTGCTTTAATAACCTCATAATTTGAGTAATACGGAGGTGAGTTTTTCAGCCGTTTGGCAAAGGTTTAGAGCCCATTTAAAGCCATTTTTTTTAACAAAGATGAAAAATTGCTGGTTTAGTAGCAACAACGATTTTGTTAGCCAAGTGTATACTGATTACTGAGCCTTGAAAAACATGTTTAAATCATAGACAATCTGTATCCAGTTTGTTCAGTCCAGTGCAGTTTGTCAAGTGAACAAAACAATTAATTAACAAAGTTAAAAAAGTCTGCTACAATAGCCTTAAAACTCCCCATTTAACACCTAAATTTTACAAAGTTTTAGGGGAGAACCCCAGACCCCCGTACTCCTTGGGGGGGGGTATTCCATACCCACCTGATGTTAAAGCCGTTTGATCTACAACGGTTTATCACCTGGCCCTTAGGGTGAATAGGTTGGAGACCCCTGGTTTAAACTATTCACGATTATGACCTACTAATTAAAAACAACTGAATGAATTCAATTTTCGTACGCCATTCAGGGTCCCTCCTTAGGCTTTGTAAAATATCGTGAGTTTTGATAAGCATTTGTTTATTTATTCGAACCTTTATTTGGTTTGCAAAATTACCACTGTTCGACTTTAAGGTAATGTTTGTCAATTTTAATGTTTGAGTGTAAGTTTCAGGTGTTTTTGCAAATGTACCATAATTTTACCTAAAATACGACAATTTTTAACTACTTGTACGATATTTGTCCCTGGTCGAACTGGAGACACTGGCCTGTCTGTCTGTGTCAGTGACGGTTGAGTATGAGTACAGTTTGGACTTTGGTACAGTCCACATCTCTTTAAGATGGCCCCCACAACTGTGGCTTTGAACCTGTTACTGGTTCTTATATCACTTCAATATACTTGTAAGTAGTATTTTCAAATCAATCACTATTTGGTCATTCAATAAGTAATTCTAAAATTGTACTTCTCGAGTATATTTCAGATATCAAAGGAGTTACTTTCAGTTCTAGGAGTTACTTTTAATAACATTTTAAAAATAACAAGTCACAGAATTACACTTTTCACTGAATATTTGTTTGATTTATTATCCGTTTTGAACCAATAGCGATTGTTTTGGTAGATTATTGGTATCACTTATAATGAAATCATATTCATATTTGACAAGAGGTATTACATCAACTATTTTTATTAATAAGAATAAAGATTAGGGAATTTAGAAATTAAAATTAAAATACCCCTGTCGCAGCAAACCTGCGTACTCAGTGAATTTCCAATGCATAATTTATGTCTTAATACCACATAAAGCCACACACCAAAAGTTTCATAAAAATATATTCACATATAAGCGAGTTTAATTATTCTCCATAAGAATAACATTGCTAATGAGTACGTAGGTTTTCTGAAGCAAGGAACACAAACAATTGGTTTTTATGCAAATATAAATAGAATTTTACTAGGAGAAGCCACATACCAAGTTCCATCAATATTCAATCATAAATAAGCGCTTTATAACATTCTATTTATTCTCCAAAAGAATAACATGGAGCTGAGAAAGCAGGTTTGCTGCAACAAGGAACAAAAAATGGGGTTTTATATAATTATCAATATAACTCAACCAAGTGAAGCCACATACCATGTTTTATTAATTTATGTTTATAATTAAGGGAGTCATTACATTTGACTTATTCTCCATGAGAGTAACATGGGGGCTGAGTACGCAGGTTTGCTGCTACAGGAATAATCAACAAAAAATCAATTTTTTGTGCAAATATCAATATACCAGTACTACATGAAGCCACATACCAAATTTCATCAATATACATTCATAAATAATCGAGATATCAAATTTTATTTATTCTCCATAATAATATGGTCAGAACCAAAATTAAGTTTTTTTAAATTTTTTAGGTAAAAAATGCAAAAAAATGATTTTTGGAAAATTTAAAACCCCCATAAACCCCGCTTCCCATGGTCCGATTTTTCTGGTTTTCGAACTTAAAGTCATGAATGTCATGTATATATATATATATATATATATATATAAATTTGAACGAATACAGTAGTGTTTTACTGAAGAAATGCTCGATTTTCCAAGAACGACGAAACAACGGAAGTGTGTGAGGTACGGTAGAGTGCCGGCGCATTAAATTTGTGTGGAAAAATGGAGGCATCGAGTTTCCCAGAGTGTCGAGCTATCGGAAATCAAATTTGTGAGACTCATTTGCATTGCACCCTTCTGTCAGCAAAATTACAAGACCCTATATGCTTTATGTTTTACTATTTTGATAAAACATTTTCTGATGGCCTGGATGTATCCTACCAGATAAAGTGAAGAAATATTAGCCCTAGTATTACTTAAAAGAGTTACTAAAAATCACTCAAGCCCCTCAGTGTGAATTTAAATAAATTTATTAATATTTTCTTTTTATATATAATTGATTTATTTGTTATAACTACAACTAAAGTTCTACTGGAGCAGTTTTCATGGAAGCAATGGAACCTTTACTGGTGCAGATGGTCAAATAATTATTAAAGATATAAATTTGTTACTATTTATGGTGTAAATACATTTAATGTTTCCCATGGATTAAATGGAAATTCGAAATGGATTCATTTTTTGCCATTCTTGAGAAAACAAATATCTTTAAAGAACCAACACGAAGGTCTCCTATACTGATTTTAATGTTTGACACATCACTGGAATCCTCTGCTTGAAGATTTGAAACAAATCATGAAATTTGGACTTTTATTCACGATAAATGCGTAACAAATTTAACAAACCTCTTGTTTACAAACAAATCATATTAAAAATATACCGCTTTTTGTCAATAAAGTATTGAGTACGTTAATTTTCTGAAATTTTAGAAAATCTATTACAACTGCTGAAGAGCATTTCTTGAAAAAAGTTATATAAAACCAACTCAAAAGTTAAATGAAAAATCCTATATATTTTGTTTGAAAATCTGAGATATTTTACTTTTTCACGCATATATGTAATAAAAAAAATCCAAACTTTATGATATTATGCCAATTTCTGTAATCAGAGGATTGTAATGCCCGCAACAAACATTAAAACTGGTGGAGTAAAACTCTAGACTTAGTAGATTAAGTATATCTCTGCTTTCTCAGAGGTGCAACATATGCATTCCATGTATTTCTTATAAGAAATATTTAATGTTTTTCTGTCAGCTTTATTTATTTTTGATTACATCCAGCATTATTTTTTTGTTCGATTTTATGTTCTTGTAATAAACTAAAGTATCGGTAATAACCTAGGATCAGCCTCACTAAAAGCATCGTCATAGGTTAAATATTCTAGCATGTAAAAGTTATTTTCTGAAACAGGGCTACACACAGCCAACCATTTACATTCAAATTTATGTACATTAGTCTAAATGGGCTAAACTGGCTATTCATTTAGAGGTTCACTAAGCCTTTCAGTCCGGTTGATGTTCATTTGTCACCATTGTTTGGATTCAAAACTTTATGAATAGTTTGAACAGAAAGTTAGTGAGTTGCACTTTTACCGTTCATGATTAAAACTGGCATTTCCAGTTACTACGGGAAGTTTCATGGAGAGTGAAACACATTTGTTGCTCATTCTGTGGAGACACTGCTGAACCTTTAAGCCCGGGATTAACGTGACAGTTTTTTACTCTCAGAGAGTCATTTGTGCTAGTAATAAACGTCAAGTAAACAGCTCGCCGACAGTGTCCGAGAGTGGCACAGCTCTCTGAGAGTCTCACTTTGCGAGTTGAGCCTTGTCGTGTATACGGATCAGCTATTGCATCGAAAAAAAAAAAATCACCCACAGTGTAACCACTTCTACGAGTAGCGTCTGAGAGTACCAAACTATCTGAGAGTAACAAATCCTCACGTGTATCCCAGGCTTTATAGCTAACATACTCATGTTTATAACTGACCAAACAAAAATATCGTCTGCCAAACATACACGTTGAAGCTTTGTTGGGAATTTTGGAGATTTACTGAATTTTGACACATGTAGGCACTCAAACGAACAATTTTACAATATGATATATTTTACGGATTTGACACGGTGATTTCCCTTGTTTACATGTATTCCAAAATTAGCATTTTAAATATAGATGTAAAAATAGAATCATTGTCTGTGATATCTTTCAGCAGGAAAATACGAACCGACTTGGGAAAGCATAGATTCTCGCCCGCTGCCACAGTGGTACGATGATGCAAAACTCGGAATTTTCATTCACTGGGGCGTCTTCGCAGTGCCGAGTTTTACATCAGAATGGGCCTGGAACAACTGGAAAGGTAAGATGGTGCAGTTTCTTTGTGTTTGGTATTTCAATATACCATTTAAATTCACTCACAATTTTACAGTGTATTCTAGAAAAATGTAGTTAAATACTAAAATATAAAACCTTTTAGCGAATTTCCTCTATGGGGAAGAAGCCATTACCGTAGTCGGCATGATAAGATCTAGGCCTGGGACCACGATAACTTTTCGTTTTGAGGTCCCTGGACCCCAAAAACACCATTCGTTCGAAACTGTAAATATATATATATATATATAGCCTATATATATATATATATATATATATATAGCCTATATATATATATATATATATGTATATATATAATTTATATATACAGGGTGTCCAGCTTCCACTACGACAGACTTTACCAGATTATTCGGGAGGTCAAAACAAGCAAAAAATACAATATAACATGTGTCCTATCTCGAACAGTTTTCTGTCTGTCTGTCTGTTTGTATATGGTTTTTACATAAACCTGAATACCTCAGAGACAGTTTGATACAATAACGAAACTTGGTACACATGTTCATCTATGTAACTAAAATATTTCATATAAATTATATTTTCCTACATTTTCCCGTTTCAAAATGGCGGCCAGCTGGAAATTTAAATTGTAAATATCTAAAAAACTGCATGTTTTACGAAAAAGTAACAAGATACGTAAAAAATAGGAATTTTAACAACAAATCTAATGGTGTATCATTTATTGAAACCGAGTCACCCATAACCAAGAAAATGCAAATTTAATGGTTAATGGTAAAGTTGCTGTAGAGCTGAAGACAGTGTTATTAGAAGTTAAAAGTAAACAGCCGGGTGGTCAACAATGTTTACTTAAAAAATGGCCTCTATTTATTGTTTCTAATTCTATTTAATACAAAACAGGTGTTTTTAGCCAAACATCAGCTGTTAATTGATATTTCTCATTTAACTATAAAAAAAACTCAATAAACAATAAGTAATATTTAAGTTTATTTTATTTCTTCTTTAATTGCATTATTGAAAGTGTTTTTTTTTTATAAAAAACTATGTTTTGATTATTTAGACAAACCCAACACATTCTATTTCGCAAAGTTTATCCGGAAAACGCTCGAAACCGCGATAAAATTAAATAAAAGTAAATAAGCGATCTTTTCCAAATCCCGCAAGATAAATTCATTGTTCAGACCACGTGGCGATAAATCATTTTGGGAATCTTTAAGAAGTAGGAGATAATTTATATATCATGCTTAAGGACGCATGCGCAGATTCATGTTTGAAAAAATTACATCAATTAAGTAACTATCTTGAAAATTGCACTGTAGTGCCGCAGCTGAGGATGTGACGTCATTGATGAATGCGACAAAGTTCTCTTGGGGCCATTGCAATCTCTTAACAAATTTATTCATAACTCGTTCCTATAAACCGTAAAATATATCATATTGTAAAATTGTTCTTTTGAGTGCCTACATGTGTCAAAATTCAGTAAATCTCCAAAATTCCCAACAAAGCTTCAACGTGTCTGTTTGGCAGACGATATTTTTGTTTGGTCAGGTTTAACATGTTATAAGGACGTTAAACAGTTAATGGCAGTTGCTAGTTGATATTAGAGTCAGTAAATAATATGTTGTGGCATGGAGGGAAGTAAGGTTGGAGGTCAGGTGGTTGGAGGTTATTAGAGATATAATATTATTCCCAACCTTTGGTTTGCATTAGCCACTTATAAGTTGTACAAATTAAACTGGTCAAGCTAGAATTAAATATACTGCCATTGCATGCCAGAAACTTAACTGTGTCTCAAATATATAAAAATACATAAAAATATATGAAACAAATAAAGGCCTCGAAGCAAATCAAACGTAGTGATCTGCCTTAGCCATAAATTATCAAACTGCTCCAAATATCTAACTCCATTTGTTCACCTTGCGTGTATGCGACTTTAGCAGCTGAATAAATTCAATTTCTGACAAACTGTTTTTTTTTTTTAATTACATCCCACAATTTATCAGAGATCCATGCAGTGTTTTGGGCACAGCGCACATCCACAGGTCTCTGCAGTCATCAGTAAAAATAAAGTAAATTCAGTAAAACCTTACTAATCTAGCAGTGAGTGATTGGAAATAATTTAAACAAGTTTGAAGTGTAACAAGGTAGCAAACAAACTAAAACATTGTTCCAAGTTGGTAGCAGGCGATAACTGATTTGTGGGTTGTAAACATATAAAAATTTGACCAAATATTTGAAGTAACTGTTATTTATTTTTAGGAATTTTCACGGTTAAATTATTTATATTTTGTTAAGTTGAAACTTGGTTAAGCATGTTATAAGGACGTCAATACGTCACAACTGCGAGGGATAGGGCAGCGAGATGTCAATCTCGCAATATTCAAGGTCAAAGATCAGACAGATCCGCTCCGGTTGTGATTCAAGTTGAAAACCAACATTCAAATGTACAATAATCTCTTTCGGGCGCGCAGAACAGTTTTGAGGAACAATTGCACCATGCAACTTTTTTGCCACATCAATTTGACCCGCGGGGAAATTCCACGCATCTTAGGCACACACCGGCACTGGAATTTTTTATACTTGTGATTTTACGGGTCAACCTTTTGGCACTCTCAACGACAGATCGCACGGTTTTAATTGAACTTGTCAAAAAATTAATGCCGTGTTCAGGGGAAAATGAGGCGCAGCTTATTCATTTCTTGAAGCAGGTTAACACAATTTTTCAGATTGTACAAATAGGACACAGTGAAGTAATGAATTGATTTTGCCACAAACACAATCGCAACTTTTTGAAATTTGGTCACATGGCCTTGAATTAACGCTCACGTGGGAAAATTTACATTTTTCAATTTTTACAGCCTTTTCCCTGGTTTGCAATAGGAACGAGTTATGAATAAATTTGTTAAGAGATTGCAATGGCCCCAAGAGAACTTTGTCGCATTCATCAATGACGTCACATCCTCAGCTGCGGCACTACAGTGCAATTTTCAAGATAGTTACTTAATTGATGTAATTTTTTCAAACATGAATCTGCGCATGCGTTCCAACCTCATTTTTAAGGAGAAACCCAAAACAATTTGGCCTCGGCGAACTCGGTAAATGCGTTGATTCAAGCGGATGTTCATTATTTCAATACTTTTCCCGTAGCCCAACAATCGACTCCTGTCACTTCTCAAACTCAGCAGCATTTTGTGCATAAATCTCCTGTAAAATGTTTCACATGTGGCGACTTTGGCCACATCGCATGCTTTTGTACACAGGGAAATGCACGAGGCAATTTGATGAGGAGGTAATTAAATTGCCGGCACAAACAAACACCTCCATTACCGCAGTGCCATTAAATTTCTCCTTGCAGTTACCGACAATAAAGTTTTTAGTTCCCCATGGCATAGTATGAGATGCACTCATTGATGCTGGCTCAACCAATTGTTTGATTGATAGTAATTTTTTTCAAAATATAAGGTCATCGCCGAGTATTAAGGAAGTCATAAAAACTAGAATGTTAATTAAATCCATTAATAAACAAAGCACTACAGTTAGGAAACAAATCAAACTGCACTTCAAAATAGGTAATTTTTCATGGACTTTTGGTTTTTTTGTAGTCAGTTCACTTCCATTTCCGATCATTTTAGGTGGTGTCAACTTTATGCAGAAATCACAGATGAACTTGGATTTTTCGAGTAATACCATTAACTTCAAATTTAAGAATGATGTCAATATTCAAATGAGTGATATTTTTGCCAAGCAACCGCAGTCTGACAGTAACTTTTTATTAGAGTTAACGAAAGCAAATTAAATTCATTCATAGGAAACCGACGCATTTTTACAGAAAATAAAAAGCAACTTTCCGTCAGTTATCACCAAACGTATCGGGCAAGCGCGTCTCTCCTTATCACATCCACTGCTCCGCTGATAAGCCAATTTACTCCCCTCCTTATCCTGTGCCGCCAGATAAACTGAACGCGATGCGACAAATAACCAATGAATTATTGCAAAACAATGTAATTAGGAAATCCACGAGTATGCATTGTGCCCTGCCATTTTTAGTTTCAAAATCTGAGAAAGGTAAATTTAGACTGGTTTGTAATTATAAAAAAATCAATGAATTTATTTCTTATGGCGCTCATCCACTACCTACATTAAATTCAGCGTTTGAGTTTTTAAGTAAAGCTAAATACTTCACATTACTGGACATGAATAATGTTTTTTTTCAAATCCCGTTAGACTCACAATCAAGGCAATTCACAGCATTTTGTACTCTATGGTTTATTTGAATTTCAGACAGTACCACAAGGATTAAAAATAGGATCTCAGGCCCTCACCAGAGTAATGGATAAAATTCTGGGCGATTTTAAATTAAAATTTATTTTCAATTTTTTGGACGGTTGTTTAATTTACAGTGAAAATTGGAAAGATCCCAAAAGGCGTATCAGACAGGTTTTGAACAAATTTAAAGAGTACGATGTCACGATAAATCCTGAAAAAATTAAGACAGGGCATACATCAATAAAATATTTAGGGCACATCATTTCCAATAAAACGCTTTCCTTAGATCCTGACAGAATCAAACCAATCCTGAATATTCCCGACCTCGCAATTTGAAACAACTGCAACGATTTTAGGCTGTGTAAATTTTTATCCATGCTTCATTAAGGATTTTTCCAAAATTGCTTTGCCATTAACCCATTTATGCCCAAATTATTTATTTTTCTCTGATTTCGTTTTCCTCACAGTATTTTGTTGTTAGGGGTTGGAATAACTAGTTTTTATAGTTCTTTTAATTTTTAAACTTATATATATATATAAATTATGGAGTGTCGACATATGTCGACAGTGGTCACGAGCGGGTCCTTTATGTTCGTGCCAAAAATGTTGACAGCGAGTGTGAACAGGTTCATAAATAGAACATAAAAACTACATTTTCTTGTAAATATTGACTAAAATATGTTGTATTGGATACAAGGGAAGAAAAAAATGTTAAACAATATATATATATATATATATATATATATATATATATATTTAATAATAATGTTATTGAAAAATATCAATGAATAACCTACGTTTTACAAGTTCAGATACAAAACATTTAGTAAAAGAGAATTCAAAATAATAATAAGTTAGATGTGTATAATATTTTGATAAATAATGTATAAAGTACAATAGGTAAAAAAGTTATAAAAAAATGTAAATTTGAGTATAAAACATATTTAAAACTAAAACTAGAGGCACTTCTATTGTTTTTTAGAAATCTACATTGTTTTCACTCAAAAAATCGATAAGATTCTGGTCAATGGATCTATTGCGTTAGTGGATGCGATTGCTTTATCTTGTGTGGAATGGTCTGTCACACAGTACATGACAGCCAATTTTACAGGTTCCACAAACTTTTCTGGTAGCTTTACCACAGTGGGCACATCTGACTTGAGTCGCCGATGTTTCTAGGAAATGGTTTCCAGAGTAGCGGACATCCTCTTGGACCCTACTGGAGGACTTAGAGCTCGGGCGTCCTGCTGTGGGTCGGTTCACGGTGTATTTTGCTACGTAACACTTGACTACGTAGCGTATGAAACCCAGAAAATCTAATTTGTCTTCTTGACCCTTAGCAGTGAGGCGATAGATTAGCCAGGCGTTGTTCATTGACACACTTATCATGTAAGAAATCATGGGCCAGTACCACTTCTTCGATCTGATATTGATCCTATAGGATGCGACGTTCTCGTCCATTCGATCCACTCCCCCCATATATGTGTTGTACAATATAACTGATGCAGGTTGATCGATAAAAATATGCCTTTTATGCTCGTTCGACCAACGTTTTGCTTTGCCAAGGGGCTCAACACCAGCTACAGTTGATGCCATGGTAAAAACATTGTTATCGTTGTAACGCACCAGCGTTATATTGGTTTCTTGGTCAGTAAGCTGGTGGTAGGAACCTCTTGGTTCTTTTTTCACAACTTTAGGCTCTGGCAGAGGAGCGTTCTCTACACGATCAGCCCGGACTGTTCCCGTTCCATCATACCCCTTTGCTTTCAACGCCTCCAACAAACGAAACGATGTGAAAAAGTTATCAAAAAAAACGCAGTACCTCCTGTTTTGGGGTAGCTCTCCAAGCAAATCAATCACTACAGACCCACCAACACCTAGCCCAGGTACAAGGGTTCCAGTGTTTTTACCTTGATATGGCTCTCCTTGAATTATGTACCCTAGTCTGGTTGCCATAACCCATACTTTATAGCCAAACCGAATAGGTTTCCCATGAATATGCTGTTTGGCACCGTATCTCCCATAATAAGGTACCATGGATTCATCAACTGATAAGTAGGCATCTCCAGGAAAGAATGTCAGCCACCGTTCGTTCAACATATTCCACACTGGTCTTATTTTCCCGAATTTATCAGCTTTTTCAATTTCGGCATTTTTACAGAAATGGATGTACCTCATTATCTCTTCAAATCTATTCCTGGACATGGACTTAGATACAGCATTGTTGTGAACGTCCTCCGAAGTTTCCCAATACATTCTTGTTCTCGGCAATACATTGTACCCAGACAAAAGTAAGATTGCAAAGTAGAGACGCATCTCTTCAATGGATGTTACAAAAGTATTGTTACCTTTCTCTACTGCAAACTGATTAGTGCACTCTACAATGTACTCAACTACTTCGTCATCAAAAAAGAATTCAAAAGCTTCCACGGGAGTAATATCTCTTTGTAAATACCTAGGACGTTCAAATTCAACCGAGGAACTGTCATGTATGTCCCGTTTTTCCCAATTTCTCTTTGTTTTCTCTTTTTTCTTCTTTGGAACCTTTTTTGGATTATCTGCTTTCCTTTTTTTAGCTTTATCTACTTTCTTTGTTGTTTTATTATCAACATTTCTTTTGGGCATCACTTTCTTAGCACTGCCTCCCTCTTCTACTTTGGATTGATGAGTTTTCTTATTTTTTGTACTTACTCTCTTATTGTCAGCCTTTTTTTCATAAGCCACACAATCTTTTAAAACTTTGACGTGTGACACACCTTGCATTTCTTCTTCATTCTCTTCAAAAGTGTTTTTTTCTTCTAAAGATGCTTGTTCTGGGATACTGTCTACTTCATTTATTTGCTGTCCACCTCGTTCATTGGTGATCTGGTCTTTCGTCATTTCATCTTTTTCATGGTTTTGCTTTTCATCTCCTTCAACTATTCCCGTGTTCGGAAATGTGTCATTCACTTCACTACTATTGTCGGCAAGGTTAGCAACTTTTTTTTTCCTAAAATTCAAGACGCTCCAGGGTATGTGAGTTGGGCTTGATGGTGGGGTTCCGGGTATTTCATCATCATCAGTGTCTTCACAAAACCCGTATCTGTCTGTTTCAAGACCATCTTCTGTTATCCTTTCACAAATAACTTCTGCTCTAGCTCGTAGTTGATTGCCACTCAGCTTGTTGATGTCGCATGTGGGGTCTTCGTCATCGCTGTCGCCATCACTAACAAGAGCGTTTTCTGGAGGCTCAATGAATACAGTCGCCTTGACCACGTCGCTTGCATCTTCTAATAATGCGGCTATCTCGTCCACGGTCAACCTGAAATAATAAAAATCCCAAGAACCCATTCGCGCTCACTGTCGACATTTGTCGACAAAAACTGTGACCGGCAAGAATAACCAACCTGTACCCGCTCGTGACCACTGTCGACATTTGTCGACGTCATTTTAACGACGTAGTAAAACTATGTTTATTGTTTAATTTAAACTATGCTAACGCATGCACACGATAGAATGAATCATAAATGAAACTATACTACTGTAATTACAAGGAAAAATCCAAAATTTAATAGTAAACAAACTTACGAATCATAGTATGACATGTTGTGCTGTGCAGGCGAACATAACCTCAAATGAGACGCGCACAAGTTTTGCTACGAACTGGCGCGAAACGTTATGGTTGCGTAGCAGGGATACCAACTGAATACTAAAAAATACCCTTCGATGTCTGTGTCTAACTGAGCCTTAGTTAAAAATTCCCAATTACTACGTCGACAAATGTCGACAGTGGGCATAAATGGGTTAAACAACTTAAGAAAGAAAAATGTTAAGTTTCAATGGACAATAACACATCAAGAAGCTTTTGACAGATTAAAAAAACTCTTGTTTCGTCAACAAAGTTAGCACTACCGGACTTTAATACTCAATACTCAATTTATTGCCAGTAAGTAATACAATGTGTGGATTACATCTTCCAGCTCGTCACATAACATTAAGTAATACAATTGAAACATATCATTATAAAAAAAAGAATTAAACTCCAATTAAATAATTTCTAAAACTAGATTAAAAGATACAAGAGAAATGCCTTAGCTAATTAAGGCAAAAAAGTCTTCAGTTTTATATAAGGGATTGTTTAGGAGAAAGAGTTCAATTGATTTTTTGAATTTTGGATAGGCCAATATTTTTAAATTCTGGGGAAGGGCGTTCCATAATTTAGGTCCGAATTTTTGAGTTGGCAGTGCGTACACTTTAGAGCTATGTTTTTCTATAACTAAGTTATTAGCGCCTCGAGTGTTATAGGAATGAAAGTCCTGGTGTTTTCTTAGTCCAGATAGGCCTAGTGCCATTTGGAGTAATACTTTATAAACAATAATACTAGACAAAGTCATTATTCTAAGTTCTATAAATTTTCCCTTATAGGAGTCAAGATATCCTAAACCAGCTATACAACGAATAGCTCTTTTTTGAATTTTAAATAATTTGTCAATATTTTTTTTGATGTGTTACCCCAAATTTCTATCCCATGATTGCCACCCTTAGGCTCCCATCGTCCAGTTGGTCTATGATAGTCTTTATTCTGATGTGGTACTTCTTCCCTGAAGTTGACCCTCTGAAGTTGACCCTCTTATATATCAATCCTAAAAACTACTAACCATCCAAGAAGAACGTATCCATAAAATACCGTCGACTACACAGGTCTCCTCGTAGATATACGCTCCAGTCTCCACGGTAGGGCTTGAAAATAGTCTCCAATCCGATAAACGATCGTAAGCATCATCCTTAAAAAAAAGAATACAAATAAATTTCAGCAGAATATATAAGCTAGTGATCAATTTTACACTTTTGTTATTTTACTCACCCAATGTATCGGGTGAAACCCTTCAAGAGGCGCCAGGATCATGTCAGTGTCTCCATCGGGTGTGGAGTATAAGAGGATGTCCCTGCGCCGATTTATGAAAAACACATCACCTGTGTCGCTCCGGCTATACTCGTCAAATAGGCAATCACTAAAACAAAAAAATTATTATAAGGACGGTAGTAAGTTGACAAAATTAATTATTTTTATATGATAAAAAATACTTACACTAGCCATTATCTCAGTTATTCGCATATTTGTCTCTCGGGTCCGACGCCGATATCCGTTAACCCTTTCAGTGCTATGGCCCGATATATCGTCTTTTGAATCTGTTATCAATAAACACTGTTACTGCTTCATAAGCGATTGTACTGTTAGGCGTTCAGTCTGCAGTCTGAGTCTGACATGTGGTGAAACCAGGTAGACACGAATTGAACTACCTCGTCCAGCGCCTAGTCTCTATAATACCAACTGATCCACTGCAGCTGCTAGCCTGACCAGTGGCTGTGCGGTCTAAGGCGTTACCTTCCGGCCGGGGGTAACACTTGGATCGAGGGTTCGAATCCCGTCACAGTCGGTGGTTTTTATGTGCAACTCATGGAGAGTTCACCTGTCTGTGGCAGAGTTGAAGGGGAGGGCGGACCTTAAGCAAACGGTGGACGGCTCGGGTCCAAGCTGACGGGATGGGTGGATTCTTTGTGAGTTGCACATCTGATCAGGTGTTTTGCTACTTTTTACCTATCCTTTACTGTGTGTGTCCAGCGGAAGCACGTTTTTATTAATTTTAACTGTTCAGGCGTTCAATATATTAAAAAAATCAACAAAACATCACGGATTCAACTACTCCTTTCAGAAGCTTAGCACTCAAAGGGTTAAGAGGCTGATCTAATTCAGTCGAATTACTCTGAAAAAAATAAAAAATTACATTACTATAAGAAAACGTAATAATATTAATTTTAAAATGTTGGAATTAAATACTCTATACACTTACATCAGAGTCGTCATTGGCAAAAATGTCAGGGCTCGAAGGTCTGGGACCCTGTAAATAAATTAATAAAACGTTACATTTGAAGTTGAAGTTGGCTCCAGATAGGCCTAGTGCCATTTGGAGTAATACTTTATAAACAATAATACTGGACAAAGTCATAAAATACCGTCGACTACACAGGTCTCCTCGTAGATATACGCTCCAGTCTCCACGGTAGGGCTTGAAAATAGTCTCCAATCCGATAAACGATCGTAAGCATCATCCTTAAAAAAAAGAATACAAATAAATTTCAGCAGAATATATAAGCTAGTGATCAATTTTACACTTTTGTTATTTTACTCACCCAATGTATCGGGTGAAACCCTTCAAGAGGCGCCAGGATCATGTCAGTGTCTCCATCGGGTGTGGAGTATAAGAGGATGTCCCTGCGCCGATTTATGAAAAACACATCACCTGTGTCGCTCCGGCTATACTCGTCAAATAGGCAATCACTAAAACAAAAAAATTATTATAAGGACGGTAGTAAGTTGACAAAATTAATTATTTTTATATGATAAAAAATACTTACACTAGCCATTATCTCAGTTATTCGCATATTTGTCTCTCGGGTCCGACGCCGATATCCGTTAACCCTTTCAGTGCTATGGCCCGATATATCGTCTTTTGAATCTGTTATCAATAAACACTGTTACTGCTTCATAAGCGATTGTACTGTTAGGCGCTCAGTCTGCAGTCTGAGTCTGACATGTGGTGAAACCTGGTAGACACGAATTGAACTACCTCGTCCAGCGCCTAGTCTCTATAATACCAACTGATCCACTGCAGCTGCTAGCCTGACCAGTGGCTGTGCGGTCTAAGGCGTTACCTTCCCGGCCGGGGGTAACACTTGGATCGAGGGTTCGAATCCCGTCACAGTCGGTGGTTTTTATGTGCAACTCATGGAGAGTTCACCTGTCTGTGGCAGAGTTGAAGGGGAGGGCGGACCTTAAGCAAACGGTGGACGGCTCGGGTCCAAGCTGACGGGATGGGTGGATTCTTTGTGAGTTGCACATCTGATCAGGTGTTTTGCTACTTTTTACCTATCCTTTACTGTGTGTGTCTAGCGGAAGCACGTTTTTATTAATTTTAACTGTTCAGGCGTTCAATATATTAAAAAAAATCAACAAAACATCACGGATTCAACTACTCCTTTCAGAAGCTTAGCACTCAAAGGGTTAAGAGGCTGATCTAAGTCAGTCGAATTACTCTGAAAAAAATAAAAAATTACATTACTATAAGAAAACGTAATAATATTAATTTTAAAATGTTGGAATTAAATACTCTATACACTTACATCAGAGTCGTCATTGGCAAAAATGTCAGGGCTCGAAGGTCTGGGACCCTGTAAATAAATTAATAAAACGTTACATTTAAGAAACTATTTAATTAACAACAGCAACTAACCTAGCACTGAATTAACTACGTACCCCAGGTTGAAGTGGTGGGTTCTCGCCGTCACTGTCCCCAAAGGACAAGCGAAGAATCGTCACAATGATCACTAGGCAGAACATTACAGCAGAATGCATGGAATACTGTAATCGAAAGGCAGCAAACGCTCATATTTATACTCTATCTCCACCCACAACATTAGTCACAGCCGCTTTCCTTATCTCCTTGAGCTGAATCATCAGGCAGTACACGATGGCCTCGTCTCTCGTACAGATTTGTCTGGAGGCCGTCTGCGCTAATAACCCACGCTTGGATCAAATTTTTAGTTTAAATTTACCAGCACCAACTCAACTTCAACTTTTGATTGAGCATAACAGGTGCTGTAAAACCCTTGAGAGTTTTTGGTTCGAGTTTGAAGGCGAATTGATCTTATGTGTCTTCTGCACTCTTGTAAGTACACTTAAATTAAGTACACTGTTAAAAAGGGTTGTTCCGTTGCATTGTAATTTATGTTTTTTTATAACAAATGTTTTAGGAACCCCTCATCCTGAGTGGAGGCAAACTACCTCCATGCAGGTCGAAGGAGGCATGAGAGACTTGCGGCTACACAGATTTTATTCCGCAGGAGAGGATGCGGCTCTGCGGAGTATGTAGCTTTGAGATTAGCAAAGCCGTTAGCACATGTTCCTGCGTAATATAGTAAGTACAATATTTTATTTTACAACACACAGTGTAACCATTAGACAAATAGGCAGTAATGTTCGTGAGCTCAGTCACCTTGAGCGATACTTGGAGTTAACGAGCGTCTGGGCCGGCTCGTAATCGATGGTAATTTTCGGCCACTCAATCATCTTGAGCGGTACTTTGTTTTAACGAGCGTCTGGACCGGGTCGTAATCGGCGGCAATTTTCTGACCGCCCAACCTGTACTCGGGTACATCGTGGGTACGACCTCTGTCAAAAACCCCAGCCGCAACAATTACCCCCACAATTACAATTATTGCGGTGTTGTATAAACAACAATTTATTTGTAGCTGGCCTCTTCGTTGATATCACCAAAGCATTCGATACTGTAAATCATGATTTACTGTTGCAAAAGATGTGGAATATCGGTATCAGAGGAAATGCTTTCTATTGGTTCAAGAGCTATTTAAGCGACAGAAGTCAAATTGTCAAAATTAAAAACGTGTTTAGTTCACCTGTTAAAGTAACTTGTGGTGTGCCCCAAGGGTCAGTTCTTGGGCCCATCTTATTTTTAATCTATTGTAATGATTTGTGTCAGGGTGTTTTCAATGGCAACTTAACAGCTTTTGCTGACGATACGGCTTTTTCATACGCTGCCTCATCAAAGTTTGATTTATTTTTACAAATTCAGAACGATTTAAATAAGTTAAAGTATTGGTTCGATTCAAATGGTTTTATTCTTAGCTCTAAAACTAAATTTATGACCTTCAGTTTGCGAAATCAAATCACGTTTGACAACCACCTTTTATATAAATGCTCAAACTGCCTAGAAACAGATTCTTTGTGTAATGTTAACTGTCTCAAAATTGAATAGGTATCTGATATGAAGTATTTAGGAGTTACTTACGGTTATAAATTAAAATGGGAATTTCATCTGGAAAATCTGAAAAAATCTCTTTTGATGATGGCTAGGAAGATATTTTTACTAAGAACATTTTGTTCGATTGATTTAAAAAAAATGTATTTTGGTCTAATAGCTTCTAAAATTCAATATGGAATAGTGTGCTGGGCCCATACTTATTCAAATTTATTAAAACCAGTTTTAAATATACAAAAGAGAATTGTTCGTTGCATGCTAAAAAAAACTATGATGGAACCTTCTTTTCCTCTTTTTAAATCATTAAACATACTCCCCTTAAAACACTTATACGTTTTTAGAATAGTAAGCACTTTTTTTATTAAATCTCAAAAATGGATTTCAATTGAAAGAGGTTATGAATTAAGGCACCAACGATCGAACTCATTCTTTGTACCATTGCCTAGGTTAGAATTTTCTAGACATTCTTTTGAATACATTGGTCCAACTTTGTTCAGTAAAATACCAAATCACATAAGGAATTGTTTTAGTTTAAAGAAGTTTCAAAAATTAATAATTATTTGGCTATTTGATATTCCAAATATAAATATTCTTTTTGTATTCAATTTTTGAGTATAGCGCTTTGGCCAGGTAAAGTTAGTTTGTTAAAATTGTTCGGTATTATGTCATTATGCCTGATACTGTTTATTATTTGTACGATATATGTTTCTTTATTAATATAGCACTTTTTATTTACTGTCATTACTGTTACTTTGTTAATTCAATTTTTGTACAGCACCGGCCTGCATCCCTTTCTTATTAAAATTATGGTCATCCCGACACAGGTTCGCCTTTGGGGGACCTAATTTCTGTTTAGGTACTTTGTTTACTTATTAACTTGCACTTAATTATCTTTGTTTTGTTAGGTTAAGACTCTATGTTAAATCATTTGTTGTTTATTGATTTGTTATTTATTTATGTAATAAGTGAATTCAATGTTATGTTATGTACTTGAATAGAATAAATACTTTCTTTCTTCTTTCTTTCTTCTTCTTTCTGTTGCTTATCGAGTCCTATTCCCTGTTAGTAAGTAATTATATAAATTATTGTTCTTATTTTTGAACAGGGTAGCAAGCGCTAGACAGTGGTGAAAACATGTTTTTCAAAACGGGTCTAGCATAGCTTGCTACACTAGTTACCCGCGCGACCATAGTATCTCCACCATTACTTCCTGTGGTCGCGGCTAGCTTGCGAGTCACACTCGCCGCTTCAGTTACTGTCATGGAGCATCTGCACTACAGCCACTGCGAGTCCTGCGGCAAGCTCACGTCATGCAATATGCTATGGTTTACCCCTTCTGGGGTAGGCTATGGCATTTGTTGTAAGTGCGAGGAGTTGCCCCCGGAGGAGTGGGGAAATCACCCGCCTATTGAGCCCTGCGAGCACGATGCTGTTCAGTAAGTAATTATATAAATTATTTTTGGACATAGAATACTTCTTATAAGGTATGTTATTTTATTCGGTTTTTAAGAGTCCAAGTTAAGTATTTGTATGACCCATGTTTCCACACCACCCAAGGGGTAGGGTCCCAGTGCGTTTTTTATTAAAGTGAGTATCCCCAGTAGGCCTATTCTCACTGTTTTGAAACCACTGCCCCAACCAACGCAGTGATTCGTGGCAGCCACTCCATTACAAAAATGTTGCCTCCGATTAATATTTTTGTGTCCTCTGTCCATCCCAGTAGGCTCTTTACTAATACTATGTCCGTTCGTTTTAGCCTAGAAAATAGATAGAGAATTTTATTTTTATATTTTTTGTTGTTTTTATACTTTTTTTGTTGCGCCTTTCAATTCGCATTTCCCTGACGTCAGAGGAATACACAAACGGTTTTATGGTTTTTGAGGCCAACCTCTACACCTCCCCTGGTCTTACAAAGGGTTTAGCCCTGCCTGATAAGAGGGTGACGCCGGGTCGCTTTTTTATTCGACCCCACTCGGAATAATTTTCCAAGCGTAGTACTGTGCGGACCTCAAGGCGCAAGTTTTGTTTTTATCTTTATGTATAATGCAAGCTACTGTAAAATCACCATCATCTATATACAAACCTTCATTTATTTCTTTAACATTAGAATGAAACCTGTGAAGGAATTGAGCCTTCTCCAGGCCTTTTGTGTGCATGACCTCGAAGGGTTTACACAGTGAGTTTAAAAGCGCTTCGCCGTAATGTACCTCACCTTCATCCCACTTTATCGTTTTCATGGGCTTGGCCTTTCATCTCATTCACAATTTTGGCGAAAACTTGTCTGAGCCAATCTATCTCACTAGTATCAGGAGGAGGGTTAGAAAATTTGAAAATAGTTTTAGTACCGTACAATCAAAATTTCTTTACATACGCCTGCTTGTCACTGGGGACTTCGACAGGCTCAACAACACTAGCCATTACTACTTAAGTCAAAATAAAATTTAAATAATAAATCAAAACAATAAAGTGAGGTTAGGGAAAAAGTGAGGTTATGTAAAACCTCGACTTGAGTAAATACAACACTAGGGCTAGAAAATTAAAATAATAAAGTGAGGTTATGTTATACACGCAAAAGTAGGGTTATGTTTACTCTCAAAAGTGAGGTTATGATAAGCAAAAGTGAGGTTATGTAAAACCTCGACTTGAGTAAATACAACACTAGGGCTAGAAAATTAAAATAATAAAGTGAGGTTATGTTATATACGCAAAAGTAGGGTTATGTTATGCAATAAATTTGAGGTTAGGTCTCAAATATAATACACGTTAAATACTAACGGTAAATTATAGCTAGCACTTACTGCAATTGCACAATACTATCACAAACTCACTATACCACAATATCAAAGAACGGAGCAGCGCAGAGACCTCTGACCAACACAAAAGCCTGGAACAGAGTGAACGAGGTAAGCCGCCAACGGTACAGGTGTATGGACGGACCAATCAGCGATCAGAACGCCTAAGACGACCAATGGGGTGCGAGCTTACTCCGACCAATCACAGAGCTGTATTTTAACAGGTTACAACCCGATTTTCAGTCGACTAACGGTGTTTTGTTTGTTTCAGGGAGGAGGACACAGAGGCTGCCGAGGTGGATCGCTGAATGCTAATATATATAATCATGTATAACCTTTTATATTATTAATCTTTTATTCATTTTTATATTATTAACTTTTTATATATTCTCTTTAAATTTTTATATATTTGTATAATCATGTATAGTATTTGTATATATGAACTTTTTATATATACTCTTTTAATATTGTTAACTTTTTACTTATTACTCATTGTTTTTTAATACTTATAACCTTTTATTACGTTAACTTTGTATATATTCTTTTTTATATATTAAACCTATTGTATAACAAACTGGCTTTTTACTTAACTTATTTAGCTCCGCTAGGTTGGTAGCGTATGATGGTGTAGGTAGGATCTATGCCATTACATGCTCTATGCTATTATACTCTATAGGTATAGATGATATATATAATACTGCATATAATAGCCATAGGTTGGCAACACTGCAAATTTGGCGGGATAATCTGGAGGGAGAAAAGTGAGGTTAGGGAATTTGGTGGGAAACATGGGCGCCGCCATCTTGGGGGCGGGGCCTAATGACATCACAAGTCACGTGACCAAAATGCTGGCTTCTGATTGGCTTGCTATAGTGGGGGTACCCCTACTACTGAGATATTGAAAGTGCTAAACACAGTACGTTGTCCAATGTTATTCTTATGGAGAATAAGACAAATTTTATATCTCACTTATTTATGAACGTATACTAACGAAACTTGGTATACGGCTTCACCTGATTGTGGTCTAGCTATTTACAATCAAAATTAATTTTTACCAATTATTCCCGTAGCAGCAAACCTGCGTATTCAGCCCCCATGTAATTCTCATGGTGAAAAAGTAAAATGTAATGTCTCCCTTAATTATGAACATAAGTTAATAAAACTTGGGATGTGGCTTCACCTAGTTGAGTTATATTGATATTTGCATAAAAAATCATATTTTGTGTTCCTTGTTGCAGCAAACCTGTATCACTCAGCCCCCATGTTATTCTTATGGAGAATAATTAAAATGTTATATATTCCTTATTTATGAATGTATATTAAAGAAACTTGGTTTGCGGCTTTATGCGGTATTAAGACAAATATAATCATTGGAAATTCGCTGAGTACACAGGTTTGCTGCGACGGTGGTATTTAAGCTGTACAAACAATATTGTTACATCATAGATACATTGCAGTCGTTTTCTGTGATCAAATTTCCCTGTAAGTTATAACGTAGGACTGGAGCAATGATAACCTTTCGTTTTAAGGTCCCCCTCAATATATAAAAATACCATTTTCTTAGATTTGTAAAAATGTGTCTGATAATGTGATAACTTTCTTAATGTCTGGTTTGAATTAAATTCAATATGACTGTATAGGGCTGGATTAATTTTTATGAGTTTGCTAACCAGGAAGATGGTATCAGGAAAAGGAGGTTTTGAGATGGGGGTGTACGATTTCTCGGAAATCATTAGTGAATTTCTTATGGAAAGTGAACTATTAGCATGACCCGTACGGTGAAACATAATCCCAGGACCACCATAGAAGTTCCTAATGTGACCCTCTGAACACGTTTTGGGGGTTCGTTCAAAATTTTATATATATATATATATATATATATATATATATATATATATATATATATATATATATATAGACATATATATATATATAGACATATATATATATATATGTGTATGCACTCTAGCGGTCGCATTTTTTGTCCGATTTACTTCAAATTTGGTAGGGACATACCTTTTTGTAATCAGTTGGACAAGTTCGTTGGGCAAAACAATCAGAAAACTCTAACCCCCTTTTTTGGGATTTTAAATTTAGAAATTTCAGTTTTTGGGCACAAAAAGGGTCAGAAAAGCCTCTGATTTAAAATTAACGGATGAAAAACGGTGGGAATTAGTGTGGCGAAACTTTTAAGCCCTCTCTCGTCATTCTAGCATATATATTTACCGAGTTATTAAAGAAAATGTGTATTGACCAAACACAGTACGTTGTCTTATGGGGATTTTACTTCAGAAAAGCCTGTTATTCATTTGTTGGTGTACTTTTATCATCCCCAACAATCTCACGCCTACTTTAAAGCCTGACTGGACCTTCTCCTAACCTTATAATGCGCAAAATTGTATTCCCAGCATTGCAGGTAAATAGAACCAGGAGCATCAAAACAGCCAAAAAATCAATATTTTCAGATTTGAATAAAAATTGGAATAAATTTATGTTTTTAATTGATTTTGAGTTTTTATAGTTTTTTATGTGGAAATTCACTTCCCTCACGTCAGCGTGCTGCGTGCGAACTCGTTTTATTTTGCATTATTTATCTTAAAATTTGTAAAGCACACAACTTTGGTTGTGACCAGTTCGTAGGGTTAAAAAATCTTTTTGAGTCATTAACTTATGTTTTTAGTTGTGGATAAAATCCAAACGATTTGTTCAACAGTTGCCCCATGATAATCTTGATAACATTTCTATAATATTATGGGTTCAGTGTGCGTTCCTCTAAATAGACAACATTTATTTAATCATTAAAAGTAATTCTTGTATAGTATAACAATATCATCTAACCTCGAATTAACATACAAATTTTCTGGGATCTAAATAATATCTTATTAAATTCCAACAAATCAAACATTATTTTCTCTCCCAGGCAAAACAGAATCGAAATAATTAATCCATAAATTGAAACCAATAACAAACCTTAAGTTAATACCAACAAGAAAGAGTTCTTAGAACTTCATGATAGATGAAAATTTATTTTGGAATAAACATGTTGTAAATAGTAAAAAAATATGGCATACGGAACGTATGCATTACATCAAATGTCAAAGATAAGTGAGTTAGACATTTGAAAAACCCATTACTACTCTTTAATTCAACCGCACGTACATTGTGGCATATGCACCTATGGAGTTATGTCTTAGCAAAACTTGCATCAAATTTGTGTTAAACAAAATAAGCATTAAGAATCATGGCTGGCCTAAAAGGTTCAGATACTGTTAAACATTTATTTGTACATTTAAAAATTCTCACTGTTTTACAGTCAGTATCCTTGAATTCATCAAACAATTATTGGTTGTTTGAAACAAACCATGAATATAATGCCCAAAATAAAATTATTTTTGATAAACCTAATTTACAATTTGACACAAATAAATCAACTTTATTTTGGGAAAAATAGTTGTTTATACAATTATTACAAGAACTTGAAAGAGAACAAAATTGCAATGAGTTTAAACATAAATTAAAGCAATATTTGATTGAAAAATTCTATTCATCGGCAGAGTTTTTCTGATGACTCCATATATAAAGTTTATTTTATTTTATTTAGTACTGAATTTGTAAAACTGCAATACTAAACTATTCATTCGAGGCATGTACTTAAACGATAGAGAACTCTCCTGTATTCTGTTTTATTATGTTTTATATTCAGTTATTCTGTTGTTTGCAGTAATCACAAAAGTAGTTATATAAACCTATTCAAGTAAAAGTAAACTACTGAAGTGTCTGGAGATATGATTATGGAATATTGACATACCTACTAAAGTTCATCAACCTTAGACTCTGGGTACAAACACAGAAGGTGTCACTATAAAAAAATCAGATTCATCAAAACAAATTGAGACGGAATAATTCAAATAAATATTTTAAATCAAAACTTAAGCCTGATAATTTAAAATTAAAAACAATCAATTAAACCTGTAATTGATGATATTGATGTTTTTATTGACTCTATTCGAACATTGTAAATGTACCAACAGTTGAGAAAAGAATATTTGTGATTTTATTTTATTTGAATAAATATTTAGCTTATTAGTGAATTTTATCAATAGTGAAGATTTTTATTTATGATTTGGCACAGATATTCATATCACTAAACTCAGTATGTTGTCGTTTTTGTCTGAGCATGTTAACAAGTCGGTAATTAGATTTTAAATTATTTTTAAATGCTTACACTTTTCAAAAGAGTTGTGCATAATCATCAATCAAAAATTCCATTAGGTCTGTGTGTTTTTTTAAATACCTCATCACAGCAGAACTAAGCCAAAGTTTTCTTGTTCTCATATAAAAAATAAGAAAATCTTGAGTACAAATTCACATATACTCGATTAACAATTTGAAATTTCAAATATAATCAAAGTATCTTTATTTGTCTCTTGCACAAATGTACAATAAATATACTTGCTACTAACATATATTGTCGTCGCTAATATGTTAAGAGTAGAGAATTGACAAATTTCATGGTTTTAATAATGGCTAAACCTATTGAAACCGAATAAATTTGTTTTTAAACGTCATAAGTATTTTTCATACTGTCAAATAGGAACATATTAAGGCTTTCATTCCGGGCCCCCTTTGGCAGTAATTTCCTAACCTATTTGGAAATATTTTGAAATAATTTTTGTAGTGTAGCGAGTTTATGATTGAGAACTCAACTTTCTGGGAAGATCTGTATAGGAATCCAAGTTGCATCCAAAGCTTGGATTTATTTTTGAAATTTAATAGTTGAATTAAGATGTTTACTCTTGATTTGAGACTTATCTAATTTCTGCCATTGTTTTCCAGAGAAAAAAGATATACCATTTGTACAGTATATGGAGAAAAATTATCCAAAGGACTTCACATATCAGGATTTTGCAAAGGATTTCACGGCTGAACTGTACAATCCTGAGCAATGGGCTAAGATTATAAGTGCATCAGGCGCAAGGTAAACATTTCAACTTTTTAGCTTTTAAAACTATTTCTGGAAAAAACGTCTTAGATAGATATTGATTATTCTAAATAGATCAACTCAGAATGCAGCAGACACAATTGTCGTATTCTCCCAGAACTGAACCAGGTTGTAATTATCCTGTCAAAGTAAGTGTGGAGGACAAGCACGCCCCTCCCCCCCCTTCATTAAATAAGTGGTACCTGGTTTTGCATATGCGCAGTAATAACTTTTCCCCACCATGCGACTTACTACAGTCACCTGACCAATTTAAATTTATTTGGGTGAACACAAATGATTATTAAAAAAAAAATATTATTAAATGTTATGATTATTTTAGTCATTGTTTACAGTTTGGTGTTGTGTTTAATTGTCTGATGTGCACAACCGAAGGAGGGTAATTGGGGTTAGGATATTCAATATATATTTTGCTTCACGACCCCTACACTCAGTACATTTGTTATATTGCCAAAACTGTGAAATTTGTAACTATATTAAGTTAATCAACAAACCAAGTAAAAACTATACATACTTTGTTTTGTGATTTGTTTGATTTTAGTTTGGTTATATATAAATATAGGGAATAACTAACCCTGGTAAAATAAATTGTCAGAATTATTGAATATAAAATGTTGTTCCAAAGATAACAGGATTTTAAAATTAAATAATTACATATTTTATTTTGAACTATGATTTGATTTGAACTGTGAACATTGTAGAAATAACTTTAACTTTTTTGACAGGGGTAAATCATTTTATTTTATAACTCCAATGTAAGTTTTGCAAAACAGTTCCTCATTTGAATACCGAGGAAGTCATAATTGAGCGATTGTAATCTGACCCTGAAGGTACGTGGTCCTCACCAGCAAGCACCATGAGGGATATACGATGTGGCCGTCGAAATACTCATTCAGCTGGAACTCAATGGACGTCGGACCCCGCCGGGACTTGGTTGGTGAGTTGCAAATACAATTAACTTGTCAAAACTTTAAATTCTCATTTAATGGAATGCTGCAATTGCATATTTTTTGTAACTCTCAACCTCTTTTGAGAAATTGGAATATTAAGTATGTCATTGTACGACGTCTGATTGACAATATTACACCTCGCCACTGATATAAAGTTCTAGGATACATTTCTGCACAAGTAAATGAAGGCTTTTCACTTTGATGAAATTATATCTGAAAAATTACATCAATTATTACAATTATATCTGCTCTCTTTCACACTCACTAACTAAAATTACAACAAATATTTTTTGTAATGCCTTTAAATTCATATTAAAACACATTAAGGTCTTAAAATTATATAAAACTATGTCTTTGAAGGAAAACTACAATATTTTTTATATTAATTTAAAAAACAAAGATGTTTTTATTTTGTAGGAGAGTTGAAAGCTGCAATTGAGAACTACACAGACGTCAAGTTTGGCTTGTACCACTCCCTCTATGAGTGGTACAATCCCCTCTATTTAGCTGATAAAGCTAAAAACTTCACCAACTTGAGCACAGCCAACTTCGTAGATTCCAAAACCCTTCCAGAAGTGTTCGAGTTGGTAAGCCTTTCTTTTTCAATTTAATTTGAATTCCTGTTACTCCAAACCAAGCAAGTTTAATGGTAACAAAATTTGACAAAGGGTTTTACATTAATTTTCAAACTTACACAAATATTGTTTTGGTGTATATTCTTGACATTGGCATTTTCAAACTTTTGAAGGAGAACTGCCTACCATGGTCTAGTTCCTATCTAAGTTTGACCTGTTTTTATAAATCACTAATTCAGTCCAATGACAAATGGCACCTGAGTCCAGTATTAATATAAACTATGTCCAGATATATACCTATTTATCGATCTTCATTTTTTTTTTTATTGGTTTAATTATTCTTTGTTCATCTTTAGACACTACCAATGGCTGTGCACTGTATAATCTGTTTTTGGCCTTAGTAATTGAAATGTGATTAAACAACCTAATTAGAGTCAGGAGTGTCAAATTAGGCAGATGGGGGATTTTGCAATGTTGCCAGTTTGTGCAAGCTAACATTTGGGGGATTTCTCAGAAACATGTTTACAGAACTCTTATTGAGTTTTCTTTCACAGATGGTCAGCTGGCTTGTTTTATAAAACTACAACTGTAATTTCGTATCAATGATTCTTTATATTTAACATATGATCTAGTACCCAAAGAAACCATCATATTGCGTAGGGGTACACCCGATAATACACCACGGCAATCACGGCGTGTAACCCCACTTCCGATGCCGGGCCCGGTCCAGTGAAGCAGGCTTTATGACCAATGTACCACCATCATCAACAAGTATTATCAGATTTAATGAATCTTAATTTTTATTAAAATTGGATTGAACGGTACCCGTATTTAGTAAAATAGTTAGAGCTGACTTTATTGTTACAAAATGTCCAAGATCATTATTGTCTCCTTTCCAGACACATTAATATTACATTACGAATTAATACATTTGTACTTTAATGCTTCTGAATTCTGTGGTTCTGTTAATTTATTTTAAGTTTGATAAAAACTGTCTATCCTAAAGTACCATTATATAATTTTCTATTAGAGGTTGTAAATAAGCAATCCATTTATTGATTTTATTTGAATTTGAACACATCGGCAGATGCTTTAGTGAAGTAGTTTTCCACAGCAATCTCACAAAAACCACCTGCTTTGTGTAAAGCCCGCCACATACACGGGCGAGCATTTATCCTACGTGAACAATCACACGATTGTTACCCCGTCTATGGTGGATTTTTGCCCTGACGCCATTTGTGTCGGTTTTCTGGCGAAGGTCAAAGAATCGTCGGCGTCTGGAAATGTTCGGCCGTGCATGGATGGCTGTAAACCCAAAGTATTAAAAAAATGTATAGATATTTTATATGATAATATATTAATAATTGACCTATTGTATATTTGTTATACAGTGGAGCCCCGCTAATCCGAAATAATTGGGACCGGACACATTTCAGATTAGCGAATATTTCAGATTAAGCGAACTATTATTAAAATAAAGATAACAATAAAATACAAAGTGCAATTACATAAACTAAGTGCCGAAACGCCGAATCACGCCAATCGCGGTACAAGAAACGGCCAAATCGCCAAATGTATACTGTACGGCAATATTCTGCAAGATAACCGGTTGAGTACGTAGTTGCGAATCAATCCGATAGGTAACCAGGGTTGTAGAAGCCCCGCCCATTGCACCCTGGTGGTAGTTTGAGGAAACAAATTGCAAGAGATACATGGCAGTACGGCAGATTCAATGTTCCCCGGCAACAGCTGAGCCCACACTGGCTACGCATTTTCAAAAGAAAGAAATCTGACGATCTCGACCTACATGTATGCATGGTACGGGTCAAGTGAGTCGAATTCAAACACGTAGCCGTAAAAGTATTAACACGTCGGCTGCGCGCTACGACAATTGGCGTGCTTTTCTTGCAGCACTTTTATGCTGTCAGTGTGCCCCAGCACTCTGACTGGGGCAGTTGATTTGTGCGTAGCGTTGTTCGAAAGACTGTGTTCTTCAATTTAGTTAGGTTGGTACGTACTAAATTTCCCCGTGAAATTCCCATCTGGGAATGCTGAGAAAACCACTTTTTGTCCCGTTTTTCCCTCCGATTGGCAATACAAGGGGAAAGCTACTATATCCAGGCAGCGCTGCTACCTGTGGGTGTTTCAATGAACTACGTCCACTCTCGTGGTAACGAAGTACCGCTCCGCACAGTCTTTTGCGATTCGTCAGACCGAAATATTTGGATTCGTCTGTGCCAATCATGTTCGCCGCCGCACACCGGGACTGCCCGCAATGGCGATAACACATTGCGGAAAAAAAAAACTACTGAGACGAATCCTCGAAAACGAAGACGAAACCCTCTCGTTGATTCAAAAGCTCAAAATGATGATGCCACCAATGGGTGGCAATTTCCTGTCAGTTACTGAGTCATGGCGTCGCGTTGTGTTGTGACAGTTATTTTTTACAATTACAGACTGTTTACTGTAGTTTCTACTAAGCATTCATATACGCAATCTTCGTTGTTTATCCTACTGTTTTTAAACATTTTTAGTTCTGTGAATGTAGTGAAATGGCTTTGAAACGTAAGCATACTTCGGTTACTTTACAAGATAAACTTGAAGTGTTAAAACGCTTAGACAATGGTGAAAGTGCGTCAAAACTGGCCGTTGAGTTTGGAGTGGGAAATTCTACAATCACCGACTGGATGAAAAACCGGTCAAAAATCGAACAGTTTTGCATAGCAACAACAAGTAAGTGTACCGAAACTCATAAAACAGCTAAAAGTACATCACTAGACAAGATTGACAGCGCTCTATTTGTTTGGTTTTCTCAAGAGAGAGAAAAGGGTATCCCTATTGGTGAGCCCTTGATTAAAGAAAAAGCCTTGCAATTAAATCAATTAATGAACGGAGACGAGTCATTTAAAGCTAGCTCAGGTTGGCTTAATCGTTTTAAGAACCGTCATGGGATACGTCAGTTAGCCATAACTGGGGAGCGGTTGTCATCTAATGAGGCTGCTGCGTCTGAATATTTAAATACATTTGCTGACCTGGTCGCTGCTGGAAACTATTCGCCGCAGCAAATATACAATGCTGACGAGACAGGCCTTAACTTTAAGGCATTGCTAAAGAAAAGTCTAGCTGCTCAAGAAGAAAGAAATGCACCCGGTTTGAAAATAAGCAAAGAAAGGTTAACTTTTTTAGCCTGCAGTAATGCTGCAGGAAATCATAAACTGCCCCTCATGGTTATTGACAAAGCAGCAAAACCAAGGGCATTCAAGAACCTAAACTTAAAAACCCTACCTGTCGTCTACAAACACTCCAAAAATGCTTGGATGACATCACAACTTTTTAAGGCATTGTTTCAGACCCAATTTGTCCCCGAAGTCACTCAATTTTGTGAAGAAAATGAGCTACCAATCCGTGCTTTACTTTTCCTAGACAGTGCTTCGTCACATCCCTCAGAAGACGAATTAGTTAAAGGAGAAATAAAGGCCGTTTTCCTACCACCCAACGTGACCCCTTTGATCCAGCCCATGGACCAACACGTACTGCAGCATCTTAAACTCTCGTACAGGAAAAAACTACTGAGACGAATCCTCGAAAACGAAGACGAAACCCTCTCGTTGATTCAAAAGCTCAAAATGATAAACGTTAAAGATGTTATCTATTGGGTAGCAGATTCATGGGAATCTACAAAAGAACATTTGCTGAGAAAATCCTGGAGTAAACTTTGGCCAAGTCTTACTTACGAAGAAAACTCACATCAACAACCAGACGGAAACAATGTTGTACAGCTGCAGCAGATGATCCAGAAGATTCCCGGCTGCGAGGACGCAAATGCAAATGATGTGGACGATTAGATGCAAGCTGATGACAACGATCATGAAATTTTTACCGATCAGCAAATCGTAGATATGGTTTTGAGAGAACCGGACAACAACACAGCCCAAGACGACAGTGAAGGAGAAGCAGACGACGACAGCGAGCAGAGAGTATCCCATTCGGACGCCGCGGCTGCCTTTGATCTAGCGCTACGCTACGTAGAACAACAGTCCGCCGCGACCCCAGCCGATACCTTGTTCCTGAGGCGCTGGCGGTATTACGCTTCAAAAGAGAGGTATTCTTCTCTTTGACAAAAAAAGTTACAGACTTTTTTAAACCAATGTAGTTTTGTTCTGTAACACTGTTCTGTTTTGCTAATTACATTTTCTAACTTTGAAACGTACTGTAATATTCAGAAATACACTTAATTAATGTTTTTCCTAGTTTTGATTTATTCCTTAATATATCCCGATTTCGGTTTCGGATTAAGCGGATTTTCGGATTACCGGATTTCGGATTAGCGGGGCTCTACTGTATTATCTTCTATATCTATAAAAGGCAAAGCCCTGGCTGACTGACTGACTCACTCATCACTAATTCTCCACCTTCCCAAGTAGGTAGAGAGCTGAAATGTTGTACTGTTATTCTTCAGGCATAAAATAGGAAAACTAAATGTTTTCATCCTGATCTGACCTTAGGACTCCGCCAGAGACCCCGACAAAGTTCCCATGTATTCCTTGTGGATATTCAATTTTGTTTGAGCTGATGAAAATACAAACAGCTCAGCATCTTGATCTTGATCTTGATTCGTAGTAGTTCCACGGGCTAACCATAGAATGCAGTATACAACTGTCACAGTTTTATAAATTATTTGCGGGGCGAAGCCTGCGGGAACAGCTTGTTTATTATATACAAATGTTAAAACGTTGGCAATAACACTTGTTGTTTGACAATTTAAATCCTTATTTATAATCCCAGCTAACCGTCATCTTTTAACTGGCGTTTTATCAACCACTTAAAACTGTTCACACGATGGCCCAGACTGAATTTGGTTTTACTCCATGTTGCACCCAACAGCATAATTTACAAATGTTACACACAAACAAGGAAACAAAAGAATCAGAGAATCACAAATTAAACAAAAGATTGATTAAACAACATTACAGTTGTAGTAAGTTATAATTGTATATTTTGAAGCTATTTAAAATAATTATCGCAGTTATAAACTTCAATGTTTACTTATTCTCAAAACAATAATATAAACAAAGACAAAAACATATGACTTTATAAATTTAAACTTATGCATGGCCAAATTACAGACGCAAGATCTGGCATCATGGGTCTCTCAGCATTGCCAGTTCGTGCCCCAAAACCCTCGATTTTCGTCCTAGACATATTATGCCATAACCATTTATAGCAACAACGCAAAATACCCCACCCGCCTAATTTGACGCTCCTGACTTTAACACTACATTAGAATTTTGTTGACATTGCTGGTAGGTGCAGGAGTGCTCTTCGGATCTGGCAGCGTCCTTGCCGATTTCGCCTCGTCTCTGATAAATCGGCTTTCTATACCCTGCCAAGAGTAATCCCTGTAAAACCCTTGGCAGGGGAGAGGAAGGCGATTTATCAGAAACAAGGTGAAATCGGCAAGGATGCTGCCAGATCCGAAGAGCGCTCCTACACCTACCAGCTGGGAACAGGAGACTCAGGGACGATAGACTGTGAGACTCGTCAAGCAAGTCCAACCATGGGTGGAATGGCAGCACGACAAGTTACCTGACTCAGTTCCTCACAGGTCACAGCTATTTCAGGTCGTACCTGCACCTGATGGGCAAAGCCGGTTCACTGGAGTGCATCTACTGCCCAGGCATTCTAGACGACACGGAACACACTTTCTTCCACTGTCCGCGTTGACCCCAGCCTGGAGGCCACACGGCCTGGTTCACTGGGTGCATTTTCGTGGACACGGTCTGTGGAAAGGTGATGGAGGGCGAGAACAACTGGGACTGCTTATCACGTTTTGTCTAGGTCATCCTCCGCAGCAAAGAGACTGATCTAACTGGAAGCAGACTAGATCGAATGATCAGACGGCTGTAAACGGAGCAAGCCCTGCGAGCTTAAACCAAATTTAGGCCTAGCCTGAAATACTGTGACAAAAAATCCCAGGTTAGAGTAGAGGAGGATTTAATTGGGTAGTCAACATTTTTAACTAGGAGTCCCACACTACAGATTGAGCCACTGTCTGCATAAATGAATTTTTTCCTCCTCTCCCTTTAAAAAAATCAGCATTTTGTAACAATCATCTGCTGTGCATTGACGTGATGTTCTCGCAGGTAGAGCAATACCAACCTCACATACTCTGGGCGGACGGGGACTGGGAGGCTCCCAGCAGCTACTGGAAGTCTCTGGAGTTTCTGGCGTGGCTGTACAACGACAGTCCTGTCAAAGACACGGTGGTGATCAACGACCGGTGGGGGAGTGAGTGTCTTTGTAAACACGGTGGCTTCCTTACCTGCAAAGACAGGTACAACCCAGGTGTGTTATCTCGAAAGGGAAAATATTCATTTTACTATAATTAACAATTAAATTGTGTCATACATCAAGCTTATACTACACAATGTCCAATACAGTGGAGTCTCACAAACTCGACACAATGTGGACTAAGACCCTGTCGAGTTTGTGGAATGTCGAGATATCCAGAATTACATTGGGAGGGGAGGAAAACACATTATTTAGCTGTAAATTGTATACTGTATTAGATTTTACCTAAACACATTATAGTATAAATGTATAATGATACTGTATTACAAACTTAAGAAAAATATAAAAATTAGATAAATACTTAAAAATTGAGAATTAATAACTAATTGTCCTCGTTTCCAAAATATATAGTCTTGTAATACATGTACTGTATAGTAAATGAGGTGTCGAGTTTCCCAGACTGTCGAGTTATCGGGAGTCGAGTTTGTGAGACTCTACTGTACAAGATTATATTTGCATAGGTGACACACAATATCACAATATTGCTATTTTTACTAGATTATCCAGGTAAAAGAAACATTTTTTAGATTAGTTTTTATCATTCAAGAATTTTCAAACTTTAAAAGGAAAATTTGCTATCCCCTCTAGCTGTAACTTATACATTCATACTTTGTGAAGCATGATGTAGAATGGAACACTTGTTTTCATATTTTAAGGAGATTTTGATTTTAAAAAGTACAGCAGAATATTACCCTGAATGAAATTTGGCTGGATATCAGTTTGATTTTGTGATCATTCATTTATCAACCCAATAATTAATGACTAGAATTAATCTCAGCACCTACAATTTTATTTTAGAATCTCTCAAATCAAATCATAAGTTTGTTATTGCCATCTCAAACTGATACTCGATATTTATAGTTAATTGTTTGGGGTTTGGGCACATTTTAAAACCAAATATTCATTAAGAAAATTAATAAAAGTCCTAAAAACATGTTCAAAAGTAACAGAGTAAGGTTGAATTTCAAGCACTGTGTAAACCATGGAATGGTAAATTTCAGACCTCTTAACCCATCAGGAAGTTGAGTTGCTATGGTGAAGGACTGATGAGTTGAGTTTAGAAACAAGTATAAATGTGTAAAGTTCGGAGACAACATGCTTGTTTTCATACTCAAGGTCCATTTCATCGCTCCCCAAAAAATGTTTCTGAATCTTAGTAATAACATTTGAGTTCTCTACTGTAATAAAAATAAGGTGTTCCGAGGAAAAACATTACTCCTTATTGTAGGGGTGTGATAACGAATTTTCATATTTATTTGTTTTCTTAAATAAATAGGTTCTTGAGGCAAAACTAATGTCAAAGATTAACTTTTACTACTGAGATTACTTGTGTTCCTAAACAAATAGGTTTAGTTTTTGAGGCAAAACTAATGTCAAAGATTTATTTTTACTGCTTAGATTACAGTGCAGGTAATAAAATATCACGGTCTAACAATATACCCATGAAGCAAATATTCAAATTCAAAATATTATTTATTCAGACATATACAGTGTATACATAAATGGCATCATGTATAAAAGTAGATACTTAAAATCTATGAATAGGTTACATCAAATAGGCCTGCGAAAAAAGGACTTTGCCTGGAAATAATTCATGGAAGGCTGGAAATAATTTCAATCTTTTTTTTATATAGAAGTAACAAGATTTGAAGTTTTTCCCATTTCTCCTATTGAGCTTCAGTCATGGGACCATAAAAACATCACAATTGTAGATTTTTTAAAGTTTTCCGCAATTTATTAACAAATTATATCCTTCTGACAGGAAAAACTCATCTTATAAGAATTGTAGGGCAAAACATTTTGCATCCATTGAGTACCTCACCAATAACACCCCACCACCTCACCTCGATAAACACCTCACCAATAATAGGTGATATGTAGTAGGTCAAATTAAGTGATTTTTTTCTTTATCACCAAATTCCACAATCTCTATGGTTTTTATTTAAATTTCGTTTACTGATACTTGCAACTCTGTTGAATATTATTTCATGGTTTAATTCACACAACCATTCCCTTCTAGTGATTACGTGGTGTGTCTGAATACCGGTGTGATTGGTGACGAAAAAATATACTGTCATTTTGCCTATGAAAAATGAGTCATAAGTATGAAAAAATGTCATTGGTGGTTTTTGCCATGTAAAATTCAAAAGAACTAATCGAGTAGCCCCAATGAAAATCTTCAGCTGTCAAAACCAAAATGAAGAGGTGACTATGAACTCAGAGACAATTTTCCGCCAAATTTCTTGTCATTTGAAATTTGAGGAAGAACGTATCCGCCAAAAAAATAGATATACTGTAGCAGTTGCTAACTTTGATGAAACAATGACCCTCACCATGCAAAAAGAACACTTTATTTTGATTTTGACAGCAGAAGTGAAGATTTTCATTGGGGCTACTCGATTGGTTATTATGAATTGCACATGACAAAACCACCACCAATGACATTTTTCATCCTTATGACTCCTTTTACTTAGGCAAGATGACAGTATTTTCTCGTTGCCAATCATGTCGGTATTCAGACTCACCACACAATCAGTAGAAGGGAATGGTTGTGTGAATTAAACCGTGAAGTGACCATGAAAAGTCATTTCATTTGCAGTGCTGCAAATATCAGTAAACAAAATTAAAATTAAAACTGTAGAGATTGCTACATTAAGTGATTAAAACGAAAAAAAAAACACGTCATTCGACCTACCATATATCACCTATTATTGGTGAGATTTTTATTGTAGGGTACTCAATATATACGGAATTTTGTGCTCTACAATTATTATAAAATGAGTTTTTCCTGTTGGGTAGATGGTGTATGATGTTTTTGTGTTCCCATGACTGAAGCTCAATAGAAGAAATGGGACAAACTTCAAATCTTGTTACTTCTATATAAAAATATTTAAACAATTTCCAGCCTTCCAGGAATTATTTCCAGGCTCGGCCCATTTTTAGCGAATTTCCCCTATAGGGAAGAAGCTATTACCATAGGTCTCATGGTAAGACTTAAGCCCGAGACTATGATAACTTTTCATTTTGATGTCCTCAGATGCCAAAAACACTATTCGTTCAAATTTATATATATATATATATGTATATATATTATATGCATATATATATGTATATATATTTATTTATATATATGTGTATATATATATATCTATATATGTGTCCGTTAACCCGATAACATGAGTAAAAAACATCCGATTTAGATTAAATTTGGCCCAAACATGTAAAGCAACATTCATGACTTTAGGTTCGAAAACCAGAAAGATTGGACCATGGGAAGGGGGGTTTATGGTTTCCAAAAATAGTTTTTTTATTTGTTACCCTTAAATTTTTAAAACACTCAATTTTGGTTTTGACCATTTTATAGAGCTTAAAAAAAAACAAATAATATGGTATTTTTAATCATTAACCTAGCTTAAGTGGTTGCAGAGAAAATCCAAAAACGTGTTAATAAACATATTAAACGGGTTATTCTTATGGAAAAAAGGTTTTTAGCTTTCCCTCAGTTAATTTTACTGTAAACTTTACATTTGCTCCTACCAATCAGTTCAGCTCTAAAAAACAATAATTTTGGTGCTTAAATTGTAATTCTACGTCCAACCGTTGCTGAGATATTCAAAGTGCTAAACACAGTACGTTGTCCAATGTTATCCTTGTGAAGAATAATCACAATTTTATATCTTGATTTTTATGAATGTATCTTTATGAAACTTGGCATGGTGGCTTCACCTAGTATTGTTACATTGATATTTGCACAAAAAAACATTTTTTGCCGAGTGTCCCCGAAGCAGCAAACCCGCATAGTCAGCCCTAATGTTATTCTTATGGAGAAAAAGTAATGTTTTATATATCCCTTAATTATGAACATAAATTAATAAAACTTGGTATGTAGCTTTACCTGGTTAAGTTATATTAATAATTGTATACAAACACATTTCTTATCTTCCTTGTTGCAGCAAACCTGCGTATTCACCCTTCAATGTTAATCTTATGGAGAATAAAATGCTATATACCACTTGTTTATTCATATATTTTTTATGAAACTTGGTGAGTGGCTTTATGTGGGTAGTGAGAAACATATACGTGCATTGGAAATTCGCTGAGTATGCAGGTTTGCTGCGACGGGGGTATTAGCTAATATTACTGGCCTAACAAGTTTTAAACGTAAAATAATAAATGTGAAAGTTTGGTTGTATGTTTGAATGTATGGATATTTGGAGTTCCATCACGCATAAACTACTGGACGGATTAAGCTAAAAATTTTGCATGACCATAGCTTACATATCACATTAACATATGACCTGTTAATGTCCACATCCAAGCTTAGCGCTGCTCCATCTCACGGGTTGTAAAATTACCAGCTGTAGTTGTTTGTTAGCTACTGCAAAGGAAGTCTCATTGTAAAACTAAAAAAAGATTTGATACTGCTGGTCAGGTTGGTATTTTTAATGTGTCTTAATTTGTCGTGAGCATAGCCGCGTGTAATAGCTAGTATTTTATGAATATTACAGATTTTTTGTATACTATACACTTTTTACTTATAGTGCAATTTAATCTGAACTGTCAATAAAATAGAATTGTACATATACGTGTATTCAAGTTTTGTTTCTAACATTCTAGGAAAACTTGTACAGAGGAAGTTTGAGAACGCGTTCACCATTGACCGCGAGTCCTGGGGCTACCGCAGGACTGCCAACATCGATGACTACTTCTCTATCACTGAAATCATCGAAACATTGACTAGAACTGTCAGTTGGGGTGGTCAGTATTTAATTTCTAAGTAACCATATTCTCACACTTAACTTACAGGTTACTGTAGGAAACAGTAACAAGGCCTACGGTCATCACTTGATTCCACGATGGCTCAAATAAATAAATAAATTACAAGCATTAGCTAAAAATACCCCCGCCGTAGCAAACCTGTGTGCTCAGAGATTTTCAAATGGATATGTCACTAACACCTAAAAGCTACTGACCAAGTTTCATCAAAATATATTCATAAATAAATGAGAGATATAATTGTGTTTATCCCTCCTTAAAAATTACACTAGGGCGGAGCACACAGGTTTGCTGTAAAGGGGATCACAATAATCGTGGTTTGTAGTGACATGATCCAACCCTCTTAATTTGGAACCCTTGCATAATAATCAGCTTGTGTAGGTTACAATGAATGAAGCTGGAAGAATCTATCTTCAGCGATGGTACATTTCCAATAATTCTACCTATAACCGTAAATATGGATATTTTTATGACAAAACAAAGAAAACATCAATTTTAACTAGCCAAAGTTTATTACAACGTTTCTATTTTGTAGACATTTGGCATAATCCTGCCTGATATGAGAGTGTGAGTGTGGAACATTGAGAACAGCGGTTGTGTAAAATTTCAGGAAACGTGCTCATAAACATCGGGCCGACCAAGGATGGCTTGATCCCGCCCATATATCAGGAGCGGCTTCTCCAGCTGGGGGCTTGGATGAAGGTGAACGGCGAAGCCATCTATGGCTCCAAACCCTGGACTGTGTGCCAAAATGACTCTTTGACGCCAGGAATCTGGTAACAACTTTTTATATTTGTCGTTAACTAATAACCGTATGTTGTTATTTGTCCACTTGAGAGGAAACAAGTCAAAAATAACAGAGCAAGTTAATCATTTGAGATCGCTGTTTATTTTATTCACTAAATTTAGACACTAGGGTACCTATAGTTGGCCTGAATATTTTCCAAGTCTGGGGATTTGATTCCCACCAGCAATCAAAATTAAGGGTATACTGATATACTGTAGATCAGCACAGTGATAGTACAGTGTCGGTGGAACGGCTCTAGCAAAATAAATGGTGGGAAGATTATGGGATTGGTTAGTTCTTTGTGAGTTGCACATTTTGTCGCGTCGTCACCTGTTTTGATACTAATTTTTCATTAACTGTGTTTGTGATCAGAGAAAGATATACTTTCATGTGATGAGTATTATACATTTTGTTTAACACAGGGGGTTTAACACATTAAACGTGGATAAGAATATGACTTAGGAAACAGGAGTATGAAGAAGTTGAGGGACAAATAAGAAAATCTTTTTGCCTAGAAAAAAATTAATGTACAATCAAAGGTAGAAAAACTGTTTAAGCAACTCTACATCTACCTTGCAAATTTAGTATGTTTGTTCCACACAGCACTATAATAGCGGACAAATATAATAGCGCTGTCACTGTTGCCATTTTGCCATAGAAAAATATATCACACGAATGTTATTCCGATCAGTTAGTGTAGAGTTTTGGCAATGCAGCACGTCTACTATTGGATGATCTCGGTTGATAGCCCGGTAAACCACGCCCTCAACTGGCAATTTATTTGGCCGCTATTATATGTGCTGGTTAAGAATAACAATGGAACTTTGAAGATCCACGGGGTCCTGAAAAATATTTGTAATGTGAATAGATCTATATCCGGAGCCAATATATAATTCTACCTTCATTCAGGATATTTTTTTAAATCTTTAAGAAGTGTTTTTGTTATAACAGAACGTGCATGACAACAGACAATACACCACCTTCCTTTTACAATATAGTACCAGCAGTTTCCGGCCTATTGCTGCGCTCAAAAATTGTAAAATTGTAATCATAAATCTTCACTCCTAATATTTACATTACAACTCGCTACATAAATAAATAATCAGCTATTTATACAATATCTTTTACTTACCATATGATAACATTATAACAGGTATTTCCTCCATAAAAGTAACGTAGTAACTGTGAAGTCCAGTGGGGCGAAGCCCTTATGTTCCAGTACTTTGGTTATGGGATAAACCTTCTTTAGGTCATTGAAATTAATGATCATGCAAAGTTTCATTAACTTGTTTTGAGTGGTGTAGGAGTACATATATACAAACATATATTTTTATAGATAAATATTTAATTTGACAGTTGTTCATTTAAAAGATAAACACATTTATTTACATAAACCCAATAAAATCATTCATCCATAAGAATATCATAGGATCTTTGAGATCCAGTGTGGCGGAGGCCTGAGACCTGTGGTGAAAATTAATTTTTTACAAAACGTCTTGAGCAAAATCCCTTCAATTTGATACCCTGATAGTCAATATCGGTCATAAAACAAGAACAAAATTGACTAGACAAAAAATTCTTTAGGGAATTGAAGTAAGATTTTTCTAGTACTACAATATTTATGTCTTTGTGTAATTTCAATTCATAAAGTGCTGAATGTAATATATTTACAATGTTTCAGGTACACAACCAACAAAGAAAAGACCATTTTGTATGCCACATTCTCACCATGGCCAGTGGACAACATTGTGAAAATGAGCTGTCCAGAATTCACCAGTGAAACACGGATACAGCTCTTAGGGTTAGGGGGCAAACTTACAGTAAGTTGATATAAGGGCAAAGCATTTTGGCTTTTCCCGTTTTTTATAACATTTAATTTTCAGTCAGTTCTAGACCAAAAGTATACAAACATCTGGTTTAGGTTCAAAATTGCTGAACACTTACTCTCCCTGCTTTTATTCAGGTAACCAATCTGGATCCTCACTTCTGACTGGCTAGGTTTACCAGCTTGTACAATACAATCTAATAATACAACATATGCCTTTTCATATTCAAATACTTTGAACACATAATTAGCATCAAGATAAAAAGTAAGTTATACAATGACAAAAAATAAAGTACATAGTGTGGATATTAGAATATATTAGTGACATTTGAATAAATAAATAATAAAATCAATAGAGCAGCAACAATATTTTAAGCGAAGAGGTCCCTCCATGTGGTATATATAAATCAATGGTGTAGAATGGGCGCTCTTTCAGCCATTTGGTGATCCTTTTTTTCGCCTGTTTCATAGCGTTTGTATGTTCTTGAGTTCTTCTGGAAGTAGATTTATGCATTTTGGCCCGATATACGTTGGTTGTATGCCTGTATGTGAGTAACCTTGTTTCCCGGCTCCAGTATACTTATACGTTCAGAACATAAGACAAGTGACTAAACACTGACCCAGCTACAACGAAGGATATTGTTTTCTTTTGCTTTGTCTGTATTTTTTCACTTAGAATTGCATACCAAGATATATTTTCAAGAGGTGCAATATTATAAGGCTGAAAATTGAGTGCCTACAGTCTACAGGCTAGCTCAACTTCAGTCAGGTTAAAACTTCTAATCAAATTCTGATAGTTACAAAGATCACTTGTTAAATAAAAGTAAGCTTTTTAGGTAAAAGCACAAGGCTTAATTAGATGGGCTGGGTTTTCTTCAATGAAGGGACAAAATTTGGAACATAGCTAAAAACCAACTTTTAAAATGATTATTAGATTGGAGTCATACATTCACATTAGGTAAATAATATTTTAAATATGCCTTTTTCAAACTTGAAGAGAATGGCAGACTAAATCTAAAATAACTGCTATTTTTTCAAGTGTTAAGTTTTAAAGACTACAACAGCATAGTCGAAAAATTACTTAATATCTGCTTTGAGTGTTTTTTGTTGTTGTTTTTTTTAAGGCAAGTTAACTATATCTTACATGTTTTCCTCCCGTGTCAAATAAAAGGTAAATAATAGTTTTATTAATTTATATTTGATCAGTGACTTGGAGGCTAAACAACATTTTTCTATACAAATCAAAATCTTTATTTGGTCAAGAGCAGTACAATAACAAAGCATTTGTAAGTCTTAAAAAACCGTTGACAGCTAACGTAATATTTTGTTGCAGTTTACCCACCCAACGGATGTTGTGTCGGGCCGACTTGTGGAAGTTAAGCTCCCAGACAAGGCCAGAGTGTCCAGTGAGTGGGTCTGGACTCTCAAGATGAAAGGTGTGAAAAATGTAGCAGAAAGTTATGAGGCAACCTGCGAACAGGAGTTTGAGGCTGGAATTGCTGTTTCTAAAGCAAACGCTTTTCAACAAGTTTTTGGAAATTCTTAAAATAACAAATTTTCACATGTGTAATGATTTTAAAATAGCTGTAATTTTACATTTGAATATATATAGTTATGTGGGTGTTAATTAAAAATATTGTTTTGGTGCAATGAATTTTATTTATAGTGTTTATATTTCCTTTGACTTGTTCCATCTATGATTAATAAATTGGCTACAGGAATGCATTTCACAGATATTCCTCAACAGGCTATCAGTAATCTAAAATATCTAAATATAAGTCAATGTGGTGGACTTTCAGTTTTCGAGGCTCTATAAGTCAAGTTTTTTTGTGTGGCCATCTTCGTCTTAAGGAGTTTAGTCACTTTAAGACTAAAGAATTCTATTAATATCAGGTTAATAATAATAATATACAACTTTTAATAGAACCAGATACTATAACACATATTCACTAGCTTAATTAACCAAAATCAGTTGCAATCTACTTACATTGTGTTGCCTGTTATCCCAGAACTTTTTTAGCGAATTTCCCCTATAGGGAAGAAGCTATTACCGTAGGTCTCATGGTAAGACTTAAGCCCGAGACCATGATAACTTTTTGTTTTGAGGTCCCCAGATGTCCAAAACACTATTCGTTCAAATTTATATATATGTATATATATATCTATATATATATATATATATATATATATATATATATCTATATATATATATATATCTATATATGTGTCCGTGAATGCGATAACTTGAGTAAAAAACGTCCGATTTCGATGAAATTTGGCTCAAATGTGTAAAATGACATTCATGACTTTAAGTTCGAAAACCAGAAAAATCGGACCATGGGAAGGGGGGTTTATGGGGGTTTTAAATTTTCCAAAAATCAGTTTTTTGCATTTTTTACCCTAAAATTTTTAAAACACTTAATTTTGGTTTTGACCATGTTATAGAGCTTAAAAAAACAAATAATATGGTATTTTGAATTATTAACTTAGGTTAAGTGGTTGCGGAAAAAATCCAAAAAACATGCTCATAAAATCTCCCATGTTAATCTTATGGGAAAAAGGTTTTTGGCTTTTCCTCAGTTAATTTTACTTTAAACTTCACATTTTCTTTTACCAATCACTTCAGCTCCACAAAACAATCATTTTGGTGTTTAAATTGTGATTCTACGTCAAACCGTTGCAGAGATATTCAAAGTGCTAAACACAGTACGTTGTCCAATGTTATCCTTATGGAGAATAAATAAAATTTGATATCTTGATTATTTATGAATGTATATTTATGAAATTTGATATGTGGCTTTATGTTGTACTGGTATATTGATAATTGCACCAAAAATAAATGTTTTGTTGGTTGTCCCCGTAGCAGCTAACCTGCATACTCATCCCTAATGTTATTCTTATGGAGAATAAGTAAAGTTTTATATCTCCCTTAATTATGAACATAAATTAATAAAACATGGTAAGTAGCTTCACCTGGTTCAGTTATATTGATAATTGCATAAAAAATCATTTCGTATCTTCCTCGTTGCAGCAAACCTGCGTACTCAGTCCTAATGTTATTCTTATGGGGAATAAATAAAATGTAATAAATCACTTATTTATGAATGTATTTTTGTCAAACTTGGTGAGTGGCTTTATGTACTAGTGAGAAACATATCAATGCATTGGAAATTCGCTGAGTACGCAGGTTTGCTGCGACGGGGGTATTAATTAATACTAAGGAAATTTACAATATTGTCAATTTTGTTTAAATTATTTTCCAATTTCAAAACTGTCACATCCATTTTTAAATTACAGTACTTGTTATACAGCTTAAGGTGATTAAAGAATTGTGATCAGAAATTGAAAATCATAAGTTTGGTTATTTTTCTACACAAAACTAATGTGTACTATGGTGTACTAGTGTGTGAATTTACAGATCTGGATACAAAAGTTAACATAAAGTTTAAAGATGTTTCAAATTGGATGTAAAATTACTAGTATGTAGCAAGTCTTTTTTCTAAAACAGGTAGAAATAGTACTTTAAAGTTTCTAGAACTTGAAGAAATAAGTATTTAATAGGTCTGACAGTAATTGGACTTTGATTTGACACTTGGAAGTGCTGTTTTATTTTGACTCTATTGCAATCTTTCCACATGGATCTTGCCGTATAGCCTTCAGTCTTCATAGCACGATTAGTAGCCTAATAAGTGTAGTTTATTTTTATATTATATTTTAAAGGCAAAAACAGTACCTTCATAAATATTGTTTCATTGTTAAACACAAAACACTATTAGTATTATCAGACTCTATATGTAAATGACATGTTCATCTTCAAAAATTTGCTCAAGGGCAAAGTCTAACAGAATGACCCACCTAATCTGTCATCTATTTTATAAAATTCTCGTGTCACAGTGTTTGTAACAAAACTCCTCCGAAATGGCTTAACCGATTCTTATGAAATTTTGTGTGTATATTCGGTAGGTCTGAGAATAGGACGTAAACTATTTTTTTATTTATTTTTTCGATAGCGAGTGAGCGAAGCGTACGAGCTCATATTGAAAATGAACGAGTATTTGACATAAAACAAATTCAATGACATTAGGATCGGGCCAGCTAGTAAATTATTATTATTTTCTTTGGATTTGTAATTTGTTTTGTAATCACGTATGTGTGACGACTGCATATAGTATTAATGAACGCCTCCTCAGACTGAAAATGAGGATTTGACACAGCGATCTTTTGGGGTTGAAACCCTCCAAGCAACATCAGAGGGGATGGTCTGAGTAACGACCCTCTATAAAATCATGATGAAAATGATATAGAAATTTAGAATAGAGCTTTGGAAAACAGCATGTACATCAAATGTATACATCTTAGAAAGGTTCCAATCCAAAACATTGAGAAGAATCGTTAATGTTCCATGTGTTTTGTTATTTTTTTAACAGAACATTTTTTCAAGATTTGAGAATTCCAACTGTGATTGAAGAAATTGTTAGGTTCAGAACACTTCCAAGGAAAACTTGAAAATCATACAAACAATTTAGCTGTTAGTTATTAGTGGGCCAATTGACAAAAAAGAGAAAAATTTATTATAACTAAGTCTTACATTTATTTAAACGTTCTTTCTCAGTTTATTTATGTAATGCAAGATCTGTCACTGGAAAAATCCTTGTCCATGTTATTTTTAGTACAAATGTTTACCAATCATTCATTCATTCATGCTGAACAGATTATAAAAATAGTCATAACAACTTTAGTAGCTAGCGAGTTTAACACTCTGTGAACATCTGGTCCAAATGTAGCTGTATACTGATTAACACGTTGAGTCCTGTCATTAAAAGGGTTAAACTTACTGCGGGGCTATAAATGGAAAAAATGGGGCGTTCCCCGCCCAGGAAGCGTGCAGTACGCACGGGGGGATTGGAGGTAGGAACCGAGGCAAGCCAGTTGGCGAAACATACCTCTACAAGTGGCTGACAAGGAATGGGAGCGCTATGGCAAATGGCTGGCTCTCAGTGAAGCAACACAGAAGGTAAGTCGAAGCGGAACATTTGTTCCGACCCGCTTCCCGGTAGAGCTAATGCGCAGAACAATTGTTCCAGTCAGCACTCGACGTGTTAACCAATAATAGTCTATGTTAGTGACAGTTGAGTTTGAGTACAGTCAGGACTTTGGTACAGTCCACATCTCTTGAGATGGCCCCAACAACTGTGGCTTTGAACCTCTTACTGGCACTTGTATCTCTTCATCGAACTTGTAAGTAGTAATATCATATCAAGGCTTTGTGTGATTTTTCAATTCAGTGTGCAATTCTCAGAAAATCTATGCATCTAAATCTAAAAAAAAGTACTGGTGATGTTTAGTAAATTGTGGAATGTTATCAGTTACTATCATCAAGCAATTATCATGCTTCATATCGTATCATGTCTTCCCATACAATATCATGCTCAAGGGAATCGGGAAAAAATAGTAGATAAACAAATTCCATATCAGTAAAGTAATCACACATTGTCCCCATAAGAAAAGCATGGGAATTGTAAAAAGTGGGCTTTTGGTTGAATTTCATCATTTGATTTACGTGTTTGCTTTATTTACGTAATGTGCCCCTAATGTATGGAGATGACTAGCACAGCTAGTAAAGTAAGGGTTGAAGGGAGAATTACCCCCACAACAACCCTTCTTTACTTATGCCACTTGAAAAAGTGATTTGATTGGTTTTTACTGTAAAATTGTATCACAGCTGATCGTTAAACACCATTACAATTCATTTATTGATAGACTCCTGTTTGACTTAGTCAATGATCAGGGTGCGGATAGTGGAGGGGTAACTTTTCTCTCAGCTTCTTTTTTACTAGTTGGCCCTCAAGTCGACTCTGTACTATACTTTCACTTTGATTTGTATTACTCAGTATGTAAACAGTAAATAGGAAATCTAAATGTTATTTAAAACTAAAGGTTAGGGGCTTGGCGTACATGAGTTATTGTTTCAGTTTTGATCTTGTGATTTTTATATTTACATCGTTGTTTTCCAATTTTTAAATTAGTTGAAGTTAGCAAGCATAAATGAGTTAAAGGAGGCAACATATATACATAAACTGTGCCTACTTGCCTGTTAGCACAAATCTGTGTTAAACCCCCAAAAAGTGTATCTATTAGTCTAAACAGCTGATAGATGTGGGTAGTGTAGAGAAAATTAAGGGATTATGGTACGGAAAGTTTAAGTACCATAGTAGGAAATCAGAAGTGAACTTTCAAAAAAAACATTATTAATGTCAAATAGCGTGTATTCTCAGGCATGTATTTAAGTACTTGGCTGTAAGCAAATGTAACAGGTAAATTAAACTGCTGTCACATTTAACTGATTGCACAACAGTAAACAGAGCACCTGTCACAGACATCTGACCTGTCCCTATGACTCATAACATACAATGTAGTGCATTGTAGAATAAAAAAATTTGAAAACTAACTAATATAATTTGTTCATTATTTAAAGAAACTATAACTTAAGAACTCAGTTGTGGAATAATATATTTATGTAAAAGATTTTTTTCATTAAGGCTCTTGGAGGAATTGTTCACCTAGGATTCAAGTGACTTTGTACAGTGTAAATCCCACTTAAAAGAGGTTTGAAAGAGGCCCAGAAAGACACTTGGTTAACCATCCTGATAATCTGTTTTTGACCTATGAAGACTTGTTTTTCATTCAGTGCTGAACCTCTCATTACTGATCAGCTTCTATGATTATTTTGTTTTGATTTAAAATTCTTTAAGTCAGTGTTGCAATTTTAAATTTAGGTGAGTTGCTGTTACTGATCTCGATTAATAATTTAAATATAGAATTGTCAACAATGGAAACTTTCAGCAGGAAAATACGAACCAACTTGGGAAAGCATAGATTCTCGCCCGTTGCCTCAGTGGTACGATGATGCGAAACTCGGAGTCTTTATACACTGGGGCGTCTTCGCAGTGCAGAGTTTTACGTCGGAATGGGCTTGGTTCTACTGGAGAGGTATGATGTAGCAACCTCTCGATATTTGGAATTTCAGTATACTGTTTAAAAACACAACAAAATTTACAGCAGGTTCTAGATTGAATTTAATCTTTAGTCATACAGTCTATGTTAGTATCCATACAAATACTATTTACCTAACATTCACACACAATAACATTTTTTGTCTTTTGGGAGAGTAGTGAGATCGAAAATGTCTGAAAGCTATTTTCATTCATCCTACTCTGAATTAATAGGAACATTATTTTATGACGTTGCCCAATCAGTTTTAGATTAATTGACGCAGGTCAATGCAAATGTGTCACTCCTCAATAATCGTTTGTTGATAAATTGTTGGATGGCTTTTGTTATTTACAGTAATCGCAAAATAAGTAATTACTAGTTGTTGCCTGTCGATACTCGACGGATACAGCTCCATTCGTGGTGAGTAGAGCGCTAGGCAGATATGGTGCGAAACATATATAAAATGTACTTTTTAAACTGCTATTTCCTTCTAATTATTTTTCTTGTAGCAAATTTTAAGAAGAAAAAATGGATTCAACAATCAGTGAAATATTTTATACGTATAATCGAATTTTTTGGGATATCAATACAGAGAGGAAAGAAAGGAGAAAAAACCATTCATTACCTTGCATAAGTTATCCAATTGCCAACTACCATGACAAACACTGTATTTTCCTTTAGTACCTGGGGGGCCGAGCTTTGCTCAGGGGAAGGCCAGTCAGTTTGTTTAGATGACTTGGAGCATATTTCATCACTTCCCCCAATAATTGATAATCAGATTTGTATAACTCATTTGCCTCTTTTCTACATTTTTAAGGTCACTCCAGTTGTTATTTATAGCTTAATGTCCCTTTGATTTATTTTACTACTCTATATATGTAATCTTCACTCAAATCTTCAAATCTCTGCTCTCAGGAAACCACATGATAATAATCATAAACAATTTTACTTTGACAGTTCCCTGGTTGATTATGAACAGCTGTTACAATTATTTTGTTTTGATTTGAAACTCCATAAGCCCAATGTCAATTCTTTTAACTTTTCATTTTGGTTTTTTTACATTATTTGATTTTTCCTGGGGATGAGGCCTGTCTATAACTTATTTTTATTCCAGAAATTAGTTATTTGGAACATTTGAAGGAAATCGTTGGAGCCGTTTTTGAGATCAGTGTCGCAAGCAAGCAAGCATACAAGCAAACCTCATTCATATTAGAGTATAGGATAGGATAGGTTAATAATAATGGCTTCTAAATATATATATAAAATAATATACGGTAATGCAAATATCTTACTATGCATACACAGATACTCTTTAGTATTCTATAAACATAACAATTTAATTGTTTACTTAGGCCTAAGTTGACTTTTCCCCCCATGTTAAATCTCCATAATAAAAGTTTGTTTTTCATTTTTGACCCATTTAACGTAAATATTTTCAAAATACAAATAAAACCTGCTAATATAGGACTGAAAACCTTTGTTTTGGTTCAATCCGCATGTAAATCGGTCCAGTGGAAGTCTCAGACGAACTGTCCAAAGGATTGAAAAAGTTGACTTTTCCCCCCATGTTAAATCTCCATAAGAAAATGTTATTTTTAATTTTTTACCCATTTAACGTATATATTTTCAAATACAAACAAAACCTGCTAATATAGGAGCAAAAACCTTTATTTTGGTACAACCCGCATGTAACCCAATGTCGGCCCTCTAGAAAGTCTCAGACAAACTGTCCAAGGGTTTTTTCCTTGCAGTTTTAAATATATAGATCGTAAATCTACAAGTAAAATTGAACTTCTAAAATGACTGGAGTTAGTATTGAATACTTGGTGTGGTAAATTCATCACATTGCATTTTTAATACTACTCAAAGGATAAAGTAAAATTAGCTCTGACATACAAAAAAAAAAGACTACATTTTTCGCAGCAAACCTGCGTACTCAGCGAATTTCCAATGCATGTATAAGTATGTAATGCATGTAAAGTAGTATATGTGACTCACTACTATATAGAGCTATTTACCAAGTTTCACAAAAATACATCCATAAATAAGTGATATATAGCATTTTAGTTATTCTCCATAAGAATAACATTAGGGTTGAGGACGCAGGTTTGCTGCAACGAGGAAGATAAGTAATATTTTTTTTGCAATTATCAATACAACTGAACGAGGTGAAGGTACATACCAAGTTCTCTTAATGTAGGTTCATAATTAAGGGAGATATACAACTTTACTTATTCTCCATATGAATAACATGGGGGCCGAGTATGCAGGTTTGCTGCTACGGGGACTAACAACAAAAAACTAGTTTTTTGTGCTAATATCAATATACCACAAGTAGTTGAAGCCACATACCAAGTTTCATCAATATACATTCATAAATAATCGAGATATAGAATTTTATTTATTCTCCATAAGGATAACATTGGACAACGTACTGTGTTTAGCACTTTGAATATCTCTGCAACGGTTGGACGTAGAACAACGATTAAAACACCAAAATGTTTGTTTTGTTGAGCTAAACGCATTAATAAACAGAAATGTGAAGTTTTTAGTAAAACTATCTGAGAAAAATCTAAAAACCTTTTTCCCATAAGATTAACATGGGAAACGTTTTTTTTGGATTTTCTCCCCAACCACTTAACCTAGGTTAATGATTCAAAATACTAAATTATTTTTTTTTTAAGCTCTATGAAATGGCTATAATCAAAATTGAGTGTTTTTAACATTTTGGGGTCAAATTTGCAAAAAACAGATTTTTGGAAAATTGTAAACCCCCATAAAACCCCCTTCCCATAGTGTGATCGATCTGGTTTTCGAACTTAAAGTCATAAATGCTACTCCTCACAATTGTTCCAAATTTCATCAAAATCTGGTGTTTATTTCAAAAGATCGCGGTAACGGACACACACACATATATATATATATATATATATATATATATACATATATATAAATTTGAACGAATAGTGTTTTTGGCATCTGGGGACCTCAAAACGAAAAGTTATCATGGTCTCGGGCTTAAGTCTTACCATGCCAACTACGGTAATAGCTTCTTCCCTATAGGGGAAATTCGCTAAAAAAACTGAAAAAACACAAGTACATTTAAATACCTGTACATTTTGTACTCACTATTTCTGAAAAGGATACCACGATAAGACAATTCATCAATCCAGCCTAATAATAGATTGCATTTGTTTAAAATTGGTCTCCTTATTACAATATATCACTGGAGACAAAGCTAATGTCTGTATTTATTTTAGAGAATCAAGATAGAACCTTTGTGCAGTACATGGAGCAAAATTATCCAAAGGACTTCACATATCAGGATTTTGCAAAGTATTTCACAGCTGAACTGTACAATCCTGAGCATTGGGCTAAGATCATAAGTGGATCAGGCGCAAGGTAAACATTTCAACTTTTTAGATTTGAATAACATTATTTCTGGAAGACAATATCTTTTTATTAATTTTAAAGATCTCACTGAGTCTTCACTAGGTCCTCTCCAACTTCTTGATATGCCTGGAGGGGTCAAATTTGGCACACAGATTCTTTACGTTTAAACTAGGAAAAATAGAGGATTTTGATTAAGATTTTACCTTAGGTTTTACTTGGGTTTCAAAGTTATAGGAAATCAGATGTTGATTTTCAAAGCACATTAATTTAAACACCATGTTGCTTGAATATTATATTGTAAAAACTGAACAATTTGTGAATATTGTAAGTTATTCAATCAACCAAGTATACTATTCGTACTATGTTCGGTGATTACACTTTTAGTTCAGGGCTGTTATGTACTGTTATGTAGGTTTAAAAATGGGGAAACAACACAATAAAATAAATTGTCAGGATTCCTTAAAGGATAAATACTTTTCCAAAAATACATAATTTCTGGATTATAACGTACTTTACCATAAAGTTTATAATTTTTAAGTGATAGTAAACAATGCAAAAATTACTTTAAATCTTTTGACATTTTGTATTTTATGATTCTTACGGTGTGAAAATTGGTTAAAATTGGGATGAGCGAGAAAGACTGTTACAAACTGGACATTTCTAAAACTAACAATCACCGTTTGATCAGCTTTGAATGGCCACATGATGAGATTAATTTTTATTAATTAATGAATTTGAACAAAATAAGTTTTAAAATGAGTTAAGTGGTGACTCAATGCAGTTATGTGGAACATGCTATGATGGTTTTGTTGTCCAATATAAATTTGGTTACATTAGTTCTTCATTTTTTGTTCTGGCCTGGATCACTGCGGCCTGTAAAGGGTTTAGTGTGTACTTAAAAACAGTTCCTCATTTGAATATAGAGGAAGCCAAAACTGAGCAGTCGTAATCTGACCCTGAGTCTGTTGTGAAGGTACGTGGTCCTCACCAGCAAGCACCATGAGGGATATACGATGTGGCCGTCGAAATACTCATTCAGCTGGAACTCAATGGACGTCGGGCCCCGCCGGGACTTGGTTGGTGAGTGAGGAAAGTAATAAAACTGACAGTGCCATTTTGAGATATGAAATATAATTATTGATACTTTTTAAGAATTAAGCACAATAATTTAAATTGATTTATCACAAAACTTATTCACCGCACTGGGAAGAAATGTATTCACCCATTGCCATAACCATCTTGTGAAAGTGACAGCAATGGCAGAATCTTTGTGAAATAAAGCCACTAAGGATCTGTCAAAGTCCATTTGCCCCTCTCAGTAAACTTTATATAAAAAGCTAGTGCCAAAGATGGTATGAGTCTTGAAGCTTTGAGCAAGCGACCTTATAGAACTTTGTACAAGATATATACAATAAGAGTTAAGATAAGATTGCGAAAGTATGACCTGCCACCTCCACGTGTCTGTTGCTCCAATCAAAGCTATTGAGAACATCAGTTCTACTTACATAGTTTCTTGGATATATAATTGCACAAGGTCTGTGTAAGAAGGTTGCTTACTCAAAGCGAGCTAGCTACAGATATTTCCTTGTTACAGTAGAAATCCAATTATCCGAACCCCAATTATCCGAATATCCAATTATCCGAATCGATTTTGAGTGAAATAATAGAAATATAAAAATCAAGAAAATAACAGCGGGAGCGCGTGTAGCGATAATGCGCCGTGAGCGCTAAAATAAAAGCCCGCGCTGTTACCTTCCGGACGATATTTTCGCAGGGAACAATGAGTCATACCCCCTTCCCGCCCTGCTCATCATCAGTCGCTACTGTTCTTTAACCGAGATTATTGTTCGAAATGAGTACAAAACGTAAACGTGTTGTCCTTTCGCTAAGTGATAAACTCACTTTGCTCGAGATGTTCAAGTGAAATAACCAACATTGAACAGTGAAATACGTACAGTATGTATTGAAAAGAGCAACTGTATATACTGTATTCAATTTAACTCCTGTAATTTAATTTTTATGACGTATATTCTTGATACAGTTCGCTCACTTTCTGTTCACTACATTTATAATAACTTTGTCGATAAAATTCTGATTTTTTATATATGGTGATGTTTTTTGCTTAATTCCCGAGGTATACCTGATTATCCGAATTTCTGCATATCCGAATTGGCCCGATCCCCAATTAATTCGGATAATTAGAGTTCTGCTGTACTCAGATGGTTAACAATAATTAGAAAGTGCCAATCCACGGGTATGAAAAACGTGAGGTAAATACTACAGAACATTATATAGTGAAGCCTTATTTGTGCTAAGTTCCTTTACAGTTATTCAAATAATATCGTTATGGTCTTAAAACCCTGAAAACATTTTATTTCTTTAAAAAATAAACCACAGTTAATGTTAAATTTTTTTTCATTTTATAGGAGAGTTGAAAGCTGCAATTGAGAACTACACAGACGTCAAGTTTGGCTTGTACCACTCCCTCTATGAGTGGTACAACCCCCTCTATCTGGCTGACCAAGCAAAAAACTTCACCAACTTGAGCACCGCCAACTTCGTAGATTCCAAAGTTCTTCCAGAAATGATTGAGTTGGTAAGTCTTTAATTTTATTTTTCACTTGAGGATCAAATCAAATCATCTTTTATTCATAAGAAGTACAATAATTATACAAGAACACTGTCAGAGGAATCCTAACCTATCTCTCCTGGACCATGAGAAAGTTGAGTCTGCCACTGGTTGAATGTAGTATTCCTTTTAGCGAATTTCCCCTATAGGGAAGAAGCTATTACCATAGGTCTCATGGTAAGACTTAAGCCCGAGACCATGATAACTTTTCATTTTGAGGTCCCCAGATGCCAAAAACACCATTCGTTCAAATTTTTATATATGTATGTATACAGGGTGTCCAAAAAGTCCCGGGTCGGTTAAATATTTTTCAAAATATTTAAAATAGAGCTTCAAAACTTTGCACAAAGTTATTGGACATAAAAATCTATTTTAACACATCTTCAGTGATCCGCTACTTTCTCAGGGGGACGGCCCGCTAGGAGTCAGAAGAAAATCTTAAATGTAAGCATAGGTTGATATGCATATCAAATAAAAGGTCTTTATTAGTAGAATACAGAGCCGCAAACTCGACCTCAAACGGATAACCGAGTAAAAAATGACAGCCCTCCAAAGATGGCTTGAGTTTGCATCTTAGGTAAATGTAATCAAGTTCATGGAACACACTATCAGTCACAAATAACTTTCTCTTTTAGGTTTATCATGGCTCATTCATTTTCCTTGTTTGTTTTATTTTCGATTCCTCTCAGAAATAATGAAACTTACTATTCTACAACAGTATTAATTGTAAACAGTTTTGGGTTAGTAATGTTAAAATCAAAAAGCTCGTCAGTATATTCTACATTAACCTAAGTTGCAAACTCAAGCCATCTTTGAACGGCTGTCATTTTTGACTCGTTTCTCCGTTTGAGGTTGGGTTTGCGGCTCTGTACTCTACTAATAAAGACCTTTTATTTCATATGCATATCAACCTATGCTTACATTTAAGATTTTCTTCTGACTCCTAGCGGGCCGTCCCCCTGAGGAAGTAGCGGATCACTGAATATGTGTTAAAATAGAATTTTATGTCCAGTAACTTTGTGCAAAGTTTTGTAGCTCTATTTTAAATATTTCGACAAATATTTAACCGACCCGGGACTTTTTGGACACCCGCAATATACAAGGTGTACATAAAGTCCCGCACGGGTCTAATATTTTCTGAACGACAACAGATAAATCAATAAGATTTGGTACATCAACACTACACCTAAAAATCTACTTTTTGAAGGAACTATCAGTTTTCTGTAATATCATGGGGACGTCCCGCAAGGAGTCAGAAAGAAATCTTAAATAGGAGCATAGGTCAATATGCACATCACATTAAAGGGCTTATCTAGCAGAGTTGAATGCCGCAAACCGCACTAAAAAAGGTTGATCCAGTAAAAAATGGGGGCTGTTCAAAGGTTTTATTAAAAAAATATACTGGAACAGTCTTCTAATAGTTACTGTTACTAGTTTTTCCCCGTTATCAATAGATTTTGACCAAATTTGTAACCCTTGAGGATAACTAACGTCATAATTCACTTCTGTATTGACAGACATAATGTAGTATTTAGCTGCAGTATTCACTTAGTTGCAGTTTTGCTTTAATGGGGTTGTGGCTACTAATAAAATGTAACCAAGTAAAACCTTTGAACAGCCGCCAATTTTTACTGGATCAACCTTTTTTAGTGCGGTTTGTGGCATTAAACTCTGCTAGATAAGCCCTTTAAAGTGATGTGCATATTGACCTATGCTCCTATTTAAAATTTCCTTCTGACTCCTTGCGGGACGTCCCCATGATATGACAGAAAACTGATAGTTCCTTCAAAAAGGAGATTTTTAGGTGTAGTGTTGATGTACCAAATCTTATTGATTTATCCCTTATCATTCAAAAAATATTAAACCCGTGCGGGACTTTATGTACACCTTGTATGTGTCTGTGTCCGTAAGCACGATAACTCTCGTAAAAAAGGTCCGATCTTAATGAAATTTGGCACAAATGTGTAAAGCACCATTTATTTGAACGAGTTCGAAAACCAGACGAATCGCACCATCCGAAGGGGGTTTTTTTGGGGGGTTTTGTACCCCAAAAATGGGGTTTTTGGGGTTTCCACATGTAATTTTTATTTAAATCAAATTTTAATTTTTACCATTGAATTCAGCATAAAAAAACAATTTGGTATTTTGATCATTGCTCTCCGTCAATTGTTTACTGAGTTATTGAAATTGCTAAACACAGTATGTTGTCTAATGTTATTCTTAAGGAGAAAAAGAAAATTTGTATATCTCGCTTACTTATGAACATCAACTGACAAAATTTGGTATATGGCTTAATCTGGCCGTGGTTCATTGTTGTTTGCACACAAACAATTTTTCCCCTATGGTTCCCGAAGCAGCAAACCTAGGTACTTGGTCCCCATGTTATTCTTATGGAAAATAATTAAAATGTTATATATCGCTTATTTATGAATGTATATGGATGAAACTTGGTATGTGACTTCACTAAGATAAATTCTATTGATATTTGCATCAAAACCCATTATTTTGTGTTCCTTGTTGCAGCAAACCTGCGTACTCATCCTCAATGTTATTCTTATGGAGAATAATTAATATTTTAAATATCGCTTGTTTGTGAATATATTTCTTATCAATCCTGTTAAGTGTTTTAATATGTTATTTTATATATTCATTGGAAATTCGCTGAGTATGCAGGAATGCTGCGACGGGGGTATTTTTATACAGAATATTATTTGGTTACTGCTGCTCCTCCATAAGGATTTTACAATATAATTATACTTACTTCGTGCCTGGAATGCCGTCCGACTGTATGCTATTAGCCATATGGCACCAGACACAAGATAATAACTCTACTGTACATTGATGTGACGTTCTCGCAGGTAGAGCGGTACCGACCTCACATACTCTGGTCGGACGGAGCAGCAGCCCCAACCAGCTACTGGAAGTCTCTGCAGTTTCTGGCATGGCTGTACAACGACAGTCCCGTCAAAGATACGGTGGTGGTCAACGACCGCTGGGGCAAAGATACTGGTTGCAAACATGGCGGTTTCTTGACCTGCAGTGACCGGTACGAACCAGGTGAGCCGCGAGAGAAGAAACACTTATTTTACAATTTCTATTGAGATGGTGTGTCACATGGAATGATACAAGAGTAGCCAGGGCATGAAGCTTATTCTGTGGCAGTTTTAGCAAATTTCCTGAAAATATGACCCGTCCCCCGTCCTTTGAGGCTATCTGGGCTATTTAATTTCATGTTATAACTTGATTTAACTGAAATCAAATAAACAAGTGGAGCTATTAAGGGTGCGCCGTACCTCCCTTCCGCACGCCCAAGTAAGGGGTTTGCATCTCCCTCATTGTAGGCTCAATTGTTAACCAATTAAAAATAATTTGATGTTATTTAATTCAATAAATGTTCATCTAGAGATCATACGATTTAAAAATCGTGATTTAAATTCAAAATAAGTGGTAGGCCATTAGTAATTTTCTCAAATTAAGCGTTTTTCTAAAGAATCCTAACGTATGGAGAAAAATTATTTTGGAGAAAAGGAACCGTATGATCCCTAGATTGGAATCTGAAAAGTGTGAAACTGCAAATAGTTTGGTAGAAATCTGTAAAATAATAGTGCGATCGAGGAGAACAAAATGGTCTTCAAGCGTAAATATGCATGGCCCTGCTTGTTGGCGGCGCCGGCGCGGCGCTAAACAACAATGAATTCAATCTAGGTAGGGCGCACCCTTAATTAGTTCTAGCTAGTATAACTATACATGACATTTTTAGCAATCCCCAAATTGGTTAAGGTAGGTAATTAATTCATTCCTGACATGTGGTTTTCAGTTGTTAATAATGTACAGTAGAAAATTATGGTTATGCTTATTTATTTTTATAACAGTAATTATTGTACTGTACATTTGGTTATTTTTCTCATTTAATCATACACTTGCTTAGCTATAATACTTTCAGTGTCAGTATTAGATTACAAAAACTATGCTCTAACTAAATACTGGAGGCAACACTGATCATGAAAACTGCATGATACCGCCACGCCGCCAATGCCTCCTAGACAACATTGCATTTATGTTTTAAATGAGAGTAATAACATTTGAGCAAAGCTGTAACAAAAACATGTTTCAAGAGAAACACACCATTTTATTAATCTTTAAAGTTACTACTTGTGATAAATATATTTCTTAGTAGGATTTTCAGGCAAAACTAATTTCAAGGATTGTTTTTTCGCCATGCTTAAATGTGTGAAATTTTAATTACACAGCCTCTAGTACCATACCATAAGATAACCTACAAGGCTGATATTTTTAATAACAATCCATGGATTATTAGAAAAAAAAAAAAAAAAAAAAAACTGTGAAGTTATATCAGTCACTTTGACTGTAAATGAGCATATGTGAAGAAGAAACTGTTAATCTATATTCAAGACTATTCAAGAAAAACATTTTGTGAAGAATAAATCAAACAAAACTATCTAGTAATAGCAAACCTGCGTACTCAGCGAATTTCCAATGCAAATATATGTATCTTAATACCACATAAAGCCACATACCAAGTTTCATCAATATACATTCATAAATAAACGATTTATGACATTTTAATTATTCCTCTATAAGAATAACATGGTGGCTGAGTATGCAGGTTTGCTGAAACAAGGAAAAAAAGGGCTTTTATACAAATATCAATACAACTCAACTGGGTAAAGCCACATACCAAGTTTTATTAATTGATGTTCATAGTTAACGGAGGTAACATTTTACTTATCCTCCATAAGAATAACATGGTGGATGAGTACGCAGGTTTGCTGCTACGGGAACTGTCGGCAAAAAAATTGTTTTTTGTAGAGATATCAATAGACCACAACAATATGAAGCAATTTACCAAGTTTCGTCAGGATAAGTTGATAAATAAGTCAGATATACAATTTTTCTTATTCTCCATAAGAATAACATTGGACACCGTACTGTGTTTAGCACTTTCAATATCTCTGTAACCAATTGACATAGGACAATGATGAAAACACCAAATTTTTTTTTAACCTGAATTCAATTGTGAAAAATAAAATTGTATTTACTAAAATATTATATGTAAAAAACTCAAAAAACCCATTTTTGGGGTACATAACAACCCCAAAATACCCCTTTGGATGGAGCGATCTGGCTGGTTTTCAAACTTAAAGTCATTAATGTTGCTTTACATGTTAATACCAAATTTCATCAAAATCAGCTTCTTCCCTATAGGGGAAATTCGCTAAAAATAAGAAGATTATCTAAACAATATAAATATGTTGTTTATGTAATCTTATCGTTTTAAATATTAAATTCTGAAAAATACAATATATAAATTAAAAAACGCAACCGAGTGAGGTAGTGATTATTGAACCTCACATTTGGGAGGTGTCGGGTTTCATCCCAGGCCGGCCATTCTGAGAAGAGTTTGTACGGTTTCTCATCTCACTTAGGCCAGTACCGGAAGGGTCTCCAAAAAAGGGCCGTACCTCGCCAGGAAGGGAAAGATAGGACTTAGGCCTACCTTACCTGGTTAAAATATTTCTCCAAAATTAATTATTTTGTTGTAAATTCCAATACATTGTAAACCATTATCACCGAAAATATATATACCTATATAATTTGGCTCATTTGTACCGTCTGGAAATTTAAAGTATAATTTATATCCTCATCTTGTTATAAAAAGCAACTTGCATGGAATTTCATATCTTTTCTACTTTAAGAACAATTTATTCTCAACTGACAATAACTTAATACAAATATATATATGTAATAGCCGGTTGCTGGCACAGAAGAGGCACTGAATTTGTTTTATGTCAAATACTCATTCATTTTCAATATGAGCTTGTTCGCTTCGCTCACTCGCCTCCTGGATGAGCTCATTCGCTACGCTCACTCGCCTATTGAAAAAAGAGTTTGAGTTGCCATTCAAGTAGTTTTTCTATTTCCATTATGAGAGTTGCCATTCAAGTAGGGTTTTTATTTCCATAGTGATAAACAGCTGTTTACAATATTTTAACTTATAGATATCATCTGATAAAATGAAAAGAAATCTTTCTTCCATAAGATTAACACGTTGAAACTTTGAAGTCCAGTAGGGCACAGCCCTAATGTCCTAGGACTTCGGTTAATGGCCAATAACCTTCCCAGAGTTAACCTTTGTTACTATGCAAAATTTCAAAGCAATCGGATGAACGGTGTGGCAGCGCATAAAATACAATCTTACAAACATTGATTTTTATATATTAGATATATATATATATATATATATATATATATATATATATATATATATATATATACCCTTAATTATGCCAGGGCTGCCTCGAGGCGATTAGGGGCCTGGGTCAAAATTTCTGTGGGGGACCCCCAGATACCCCTATTTTACCATCTTGGACTTCGGTTAATGGCCTATAACCTTCCCTTCCCAGGGTTAACCTGTGTTACTATGCAAAATTTCAAAGCAATCGGATGTATGGTATGGCAGCGCATAAAATACGAATGGACAAACATTGATTTTTATATATTAGATATACATATACCCTTAATTATACCAGGGCTGCCTCAAGGCGATTAGGGGCCTGGGTCAAAATTTCTGTGGGGGCCCCCAGAGACCCCTATTTTACCATTTTGGTGATTTTTTTCTCATTGATCAGGGCCCCCTGGTATTCAAGGACCTGAAGAAAAGTGCCCCGGTTTCCAACCCTCGTGGTGGCCTTGAATACTCCCCACTTAATGCATTCATGTTTTTTTTTATAACATTCTAGGAAAACTTGTACAGAGGAAGTTTGAGAACGCGTTCACCATTGACCGCGAGTCCTGGGGCTACCGCAGGACTGCCAACCTTGACGACTTCCTCTCTGTCACTGAACTCATCAAAACACTGACTAGAACTGTCAGTTGGGGTGGTCAGTATTTAATTTTATACTCCATTAAAATAGTAAAATCTATACTTTACCTGAGGGTTTTCATCCGTAAGGAAAAGTGGTAACATAAGGATTGTTACCACGGGGTAACAATCTCTTGATCCATAGAAATTAATTACAAGCATTCGCTAAATATAATATAAATAATACAATTCCTTAGCTATTCATTTGAATTCGATATAAGAACCTGTCAATGATAGCCGAAAACCATTTTTTATTACAATATATCTATCCTCTCCACACTAATTGACAGTTGTTTCTCTCCCTCCCTGTCACCCAATGTAAGTAAACATACAGCAGATTGCATTCTAAATCTGCCACTGAAATATGCAAAGCTGAAAGAAACGATTTTCTACCGGTTGGTGCAGTGGAAGTATTGAAATATTGAAAGGTATACTAGTGATTACTGTTTATTTCAAGTAGGCCCTAATACATATTTATTTGATGCATGAAAATACAAATCGAGTCATAATTAATTAAAATTGACGTTAAAAACAGACGTTACAAAAAAACTGAAACTACTTAAATCATTTAGTTCCCTAAGTTTTCAAAAGAAAGTTAAACAGTTCACTCAGAAAGGCCTTATCACACAAAATTTTATTTTTTTAAACATTGAATTCTTAATTAATTCAATGCCATGATTTGTGATTTTATGTTCGTATAATTCCCACCATCTTTCGGGGAAAGGGAATTTTAGGCATGTTATTGTGTGATGATTGAGTAAAAATGTCCCACCTCGCCTGTCAAGGAAGTACCATTTAAGTAAAATTATAAAAATGCCAATAACAAAATTTCTTTTTACTGAATGGAAATATTTGACTACTAGTAGAATGTGTACCCATGCTTTGCATTGGTAACAGCTGTAATAAAAAACAATGTATCTGCTGTTGGAAATTAAATACCTTTAAGTGTGTTTAAACTCATCCTTTTTCTTTATATTTGTGCCCTTAGGGAAAATGTTATCAAAAAAATAATATTTTTCCTCCAATTTGCTTGCCGATACCTTTTATTCAAGTATAGGGTTGATGGGTGTCAGACTTATGGTTTTGTCAGTTATTTATTTATTTCTCAAAAGTTCCTAGATAAATGAGGCTTTATATATAGATGGTACTTAAAACTTGTATCGCCCACCACATGTTAAATGTCCCTATCTTGAGAGGTAATTAATGAGCTTTATTGCGGACCAGGGAGGTGATGACACATAGTGTTATGATTAAACTCCCAGCAGAGCTTAGTCAGCTGTTTCATTTACAACAATCAAAGTTTTCACACAACATACAATTAGCATCAGATTTTTTTTCAATCTTGTTTATTCGTAATAAAACTCCATAATAATTAAACTAAACTATAATTTTGTTATATTTACATTGCTTATATTGCGAGTGGGGGAGGGTGATAAAATAGTGTACGCGCCTCGGGTATTAAGAGCTAAAACGCCTTCGGGCATTTAACCCACTCGTACTTTCAAGCATCACCCTCAGGTTGTAATGATGCTCTTACTACCCTAGGTGCGTAAATAACTATTGTATGCTTGCAATGTTGAACCCATGTAGGTGTAATTTGGCGGCTGCATGGGGGCCAGTTGCTTTCCGAATAATATGGAGAGCATATATTATTTTAGTATATAAAAAGACACAATCATGATCATTTTACCCCCCCGTCCATTGGGATAGTCAAATTACTGGTACGTTTATCGTTGAACCATAGTGCAGGTTACAATGCAGAGCTGGCAAAATATTTTTAGTACCAGTTCATTTCCAAGAATTCTGGAAACCTATAACCTTACAAGTGGATAGTTGTATTACAAAAAATGTTTTTTCACTCACCAAAGTGTTTAATTTGTACACATCTATATTATTAAAAGAATTTCTTGATTTTTCTTCGCAGCATATCGACCCTAAGAAATTTATTTGTCTATACATATTTGGTATCAAATTAAAGCTATTTCTCTCTAGATGTGCCTTTTTTGGGTTTGGAAAATATCCCATGAAAAGCCTTCGTTCAGGAGGCTTTTGAAATTTCAGCGAATGTGCTACTATCTGTTGTGAAACCTGTGAACTTTTTCCAATTCACATTTGTTTATAACAAAACATATGGTGATGATTTGATCGAGTTCTTAAGTTTGACCACAGAATGCAGCACTTGCATTTATTTACTTTGATGAAACTGGTGTATTCTTTAAAGTTATACTAGTTAAGATTAATGCTGCCTTATGGCAGATGTGAGTGTGATTATGATTCTTCTGCAAAATTTCAGGAAATGTGCTCATAAACATCGGGCCGACCAAGGATGGCATGATCTCGCCCATATACCAGGAGCGGCTTCTCCAGCTGGGGGCTTGGATGAAGGTGAACGGCGAAGCCATCTATGGCTCTAAACCCTGGACTGTGTGCCAAAATGACTCTTTGACGCCAGGAATCTGGTAACAACTTAGATTTGCTTTCATTGGTTACGACTATAAAGTTAAAAACACACTGAAAGGCTAAGAATAAGTAAGGTAATTTACAAAATACTAAGGTATGGATTCAGACAAGATGTTAAAAACTTGTTAGCTGAATTACCTTCTCCTGGTTCACAATGTTAATTACAAGTCTTTTACGTGCAGTTACTCTAAGCAAAATTGTAGAGACAGGTCTGCAACTCGTATTGAGCAATAATAAGACATCAATATTGGCAATAGCCGGATCAACTTGGTTTGTACATCCGGCCCCCGAGTTGCATTAGTGCTTCTGAAATATCTTAATACTACTGCAATTTCTGTTTTAGATTTTGTGCAACTATTCTGAATGTATTGTATTGTCTTGACACCATTACTTTTCTTGATGAAATTTATAAATATAAAGATTTGTTTGATTGAAGATTTTTGATTTTTATTTGTCTGAGTGAAATAAACGGTCTCAACAGATTTATATTTCGTTAAGTGACATTTTTGTGGCTTATGAAACATTGGAGTTTCAGTTTGCTACATAGTCGCTTTCACAGTTAGTTCACAAACTGTGAAACAAATTTACCTTAGAATATAAACACAGCTTTAGAAGAACACACAAACGCACTGAGCTAAGAGATTAACCCTTAACCGTACATAATAATAGATATCGTCATAAAATCAAATCAAAAAGCTTATTGCCCCTGGGGGCTTATTGCTCAGGGAGGCTGCTAAACACCACTTTAATTGGCTATTGTAATACAAGTTACAAACCTAGCTAACTAATCATAGTTACAAACACAGCCTGTGGTCTGCGTTCAACATATGGCATAATATCGTTGACAACCATGGAACTTTGTAAGACTAAATTACTTACTGTGAGACCGTCAGTCAGCTCAAATTGTTGCAGGTTGAAACTTAGGACATGTTTCGACGCAACGACGTCATCATCAGCTCCTTAACAGTATGAAGTTGTAGACCAGATGGCTTCCTCAGAAAATTAAAAAACACAACACAGTACATTCACACAGAAACGACGATTACACGAAACGAAGATTACACTTAAACAGTTGGACAGGCCTGTCGACGAAAACATGATAACGGTGCGGGCACAGGCCTGTCTAACTTTAATATTTGTTTTGTGTATTCGTCATGTCCGTGCGAATGTACTGTGTTGTGTTTTTTAATTTTCTAACGAAGCCATCTGGTCTACAACTTCATTCTGTTAAGGAGTTGATGAATACGTCGTTGCGTCGAAACATGTCCTAAGATGCAACAATTTGAGCTGACTGACGGTCTCACAGTATGTGATTTAGTCTTACAATTAAACCACAGCTCAGGGGCTACAAATATGGATTTTAACATGGAACTTTGTCTGGCGTGTAGCATTAGTACCACCCATCCGGCAGACCAGTTGCTCTGATCAGTTTGACTGTGTCGTGTAAGGCAGTCCCAAGGCCAGGAGGTAGCACTTTGAATTAGAGCTTCAGTCATTGGTTATCTGTGCAACTCATGATATTGAGAGTTTACCTGTCTGCGGCAGAGTTGAAGGGGAGGGCACACATTTAAAAACACAGTGGAAAGCATTGGGAGGAAGCGGTTGGTATGGACGGATTCTTTGTGAGCAGCGCATCTCATCAGATGTTACTATTTTCTACTATGTGTTAATATCCACCAGAGAAACATTTTATGACTTTACAATTCTATCATTCTAACTAACAACACAAATACAACTAATCAAACATTAAGAGTTAAAACAATATTGAATTTTCTTTAACAAATTATTTTCATTGTTACAGTTTTTCTTTGAAATTACCATTGTTTGTAAACGGCTTTTGTGATATGCAAAAAGTTTTACAGCATGTTTATGTGCAATTAAAATTCACAAAGTGATGAATACATTTTTTTCAATGTTTTAGGTACACAACCAACAAAGAAAAGACTATCTTGTATGCCACGTTCTCACCATGGCCTTTGGACAACATCGTGAAAATGAGCTGTCCAGAGTTTACTAATGAAACACAGATTCAGCTCTTGGGGCTAGGGGGCAAACTTACAGTAAGTTACTCAAGTAAAAAACATGTTAAGGTATTTCTATAAACTCCAGTAGCTGTGGTTCACATTTTAATATTAGTTTCTCTTAATTTTAAATATTAAAATAATTTCAACTATAAATACCCCCATCGCAGCAAACCTGCATACTCAGCGAATTTCCAATGAACAACATAACACATTAAAACACTTAACAGGATTCATAAGAAATATATTCACAAACAAGCGATATTTAAAATATTAATTAATCTCTATAAGAATAACATTGGGGATGAGTACGCAGGTTTGCTGCAACAAGGAACACAAAGTAATGGGTTTTTATGCAAATATCAACTCATCTTACTGAAGTCATATACCAAGTTTCATCCATATACATTCATAAATAAGCGATATATATAACATTTTAATTATTTGCCATAAGAATAACATGGGACCAAGTACCTAGGTTTGCTGCTACGGGAACCATAGGCGAAAAATTGTTTTTTTTGTGCAAACAACAATAAACCACAACCAGATGAAGCCATTTACCAAATTTCATCAGTTTATGTTCATAAATAAGCTAGATATACAATTTTTCTTTTTCTCCATAAGAATAACATTAGACAACGTACTGTGTTTAGCACTTTCAATATTTCAGAAACCAATTGATGTAGAGCAATGATCAAAACACCAAATTTTTTAAGTTGAATTAATGGTAAAAATTAAAATTTGATTTAAATAAAAATTACAAGTGGAAACCCCAAAAAAACTATTTTTGGGGTACGAAACCCCCCAAAAACCCCCCTTCGGATTGTGCGATTCGTCTGGTTTTAAACTCGTTCTAACAAATGGTACTTTACACATTTTTACCGAATTTAATTAAGATCGGACCTTTTTACGTGAGTTATCGTGCTTATGGACACATTTAAATATATATATATATATATATATTATATATATAAATTTATAAAAATTCAAACGAATGGTGTTTTTGGCATCTGGGGACCTCAAAATGAAAAGTTATCATGGTCTCGGGCTTAATTCTTACCATGAGACCTACGGTAATAGCTTCTTCCCTAAAGGGGAAATTCGCTAAAAACTAAATATTGACTATTTTTGATGTACCGTATTACAAGTGTTTGACAAAAATCTTTAATAAAATTTTGTTTTATTTTGAGCAATTTAGCTACAACAAATTATATTCAACAAACAAATTGGATACCGAGAAGCTGAAAAATTCCACACGTGCGCTGGGGTGTTTAAGTCATATAACGTCATCATTCCCTTCATCAGCCTACCCCATACCAAAATAGAAGCCAAGGATATTCAACATTATCGACACAAGTGGCTACAAAATCTCACTGAAAAACTAAAGTTGCTGAGCCCCATAAATTCAGGCTGAGCACTTCTTAAATTCAAGTCACCGCACACTGAATGAGTAAAAACTTAATAACATAAACAATAATAATAGGTAATATTGAAACAGTCTTGAAGTTGCAGGTGAATTAGATCTGTTCAGAGTTTTGGCATGGGGCTTCATTATTAGAATGGGTTTTTTCTTCGTCTGCCTATGTGTTTCTGCCGTTTTGCTTTTGGGACTTGCAGGTTATGATGCATTTTCAAGAGAACGATTTTGTAAGACAATATGCATCTAAAGACAATAACATCTCATAGAAGGTTTAAATTAGTTTATAAAATTTGTTGGTGACAAGAATCACTTGTTAACGTGTTCAGCGCGGCACACGGGATTTCATTTTGACTACGTTTTGCAACCTTTTTAAAAATTAAAAAAATAGCACCCAGAATGTAAGAAAACTACCATTTTCTTAAGTTTGAAAAAGGCAACTCACTGTAATCAAAATATTAATTCACAGAAAGTTTAAACTACTGGGATATTATGAGGCGTTTTAAAATTAAGTATCTTTTCTAAAATCATGACAACCGCAGGGCTACAATGGTGGAATTTAAAAAACTGTTACAAGTTCAAACTCAAACTTGCCGCCATATCAGAAACATCTAGAAGACACTAACGCGCACATAAGGACCTAACAACAATGCAGTCACGTGACCCGCCTCGCTCATAAAACTGATCGACCGCGGCCACTCGTTCTCTTAGCTCGGAACAATTCGGCGTAACAGCATCTAAACTCTTTTCTAAATTAATACCGCGTTTCTTTGCCAATTCTAAAAGTTCGTCGATTTGTTAACGGGGTGCACCCCATACGTTTTATATTTCGCGAATTATTTTAAAGAAAAGGCCGAAATTCGTGGTACAATCTCGCATTCGAATTAATTAATTTATCAAACTTTTCAAAATTTACACGTGCTGAGAGCAGGTTTAAACACTGCCATTCTTGTCGTTTGTAGGGATAAATATTAATTGAACAACTGGTATTATTAGAATTTAGTGCATTATTGTGTTACAGTGAATTTATATTGTGTGTGTATCTAATATTCTGCAATGGTCATGTAAGTAACATTTATTTATTTTACATTGTTGGTCATATTTCGTCAGAGCACATGTCATAGTTGGTATTGATCAATGATTAATAATTGTTAAGTTTGAATTCATTTATCACTGTTAATTTATTTGATGTAATTTCATATTCACAGAATATTTTACACAACCTTCTATTTATCTATAATATTATAAAGAAGAGGTGGTTTCTGTCTGTCTGTCTGATGTTCCGGGTGAACGCAAAAACTACTGAACCGACTGGGCTGAAACTTTACACAAAGGTAGATTTTGAACCCATGCAACACATAGGCCTATTCACTTCCTTAAAATTCCCTCGGGCTACGCCCCGTGAACGTCCTAAGTTTCAATGTTTACATTTCAGAAGAAAGTAAACATTCAGAAACTGTAATGCGAACAGCTGAGGACACTTCCATTTGACAGTTTAAAGAGCAGAAGCAAGAACAGCTGTTTCAAGCTAACTTACCTTTATAACCCGTGCGAAGAACGGGTACATTCAACTAGTTGTAATATAATTTGAAAATGTAACTGCTATACAAGAATTAATTTATATTAGCCTATAGCAAGAATACTTTTGAAAGATATTTAAATTCAATAATATTGTCTCAAATCTTAAATAATTGTGAGAACTGGAAATTGAGTAGAATCTAAAATTCTAGGAGATTCAATATTTATGCAACAGAGTGTTACTATTTGGTTGATTTAAAAAAAAAGAGTATAAAGTAAATTAGTTTGCAGTTCAGAGCTCAAATCAGGATCCACAAGCATATTGAATTAAGTTAATCATGAATCGTTAAAATGTGTAATTTTATTTGGTGGTAGAATGATATAGGAGGATAGAGTGTGTCGGAGGTCAGGAGGATTAAAATATTATTATTTATTCCCGACCACTCGCTTGTTTTACAAACCACAAATTGATGAACTAGGATTTCCTGGTTACCACAACTTAATATTGTCACTGGAGAACTGCTTTTAATTATTTAAAATATAAAATACAAAAAAAATATAAAAGTAAAAAGGCCAGAAATCAACCAAAGCCATGACCTCTAAGGTAATACATTTCAGATAAATAAATAATACTCTTTTCTGGCTCAAATTAAGGAATGCATACGTTGTAATGTTTTTTAGGTTTAAATAAAATAGTTTCTTGCAATCAGTTTTCATTCAAGCAACCCACAACTAAATCAGAGATCCACGAGTGTTTTTCGGCCCAGCAACACTCGCGCAACTGTAATTGTAATTGACAAATTAATGAAATTGAAATAAATTAAGTTTTAAATTTGACAGACAAACAGAGATTAATTGCAATTGAGTTCTAAAAAAATAACAAAACCGTACTTACTTTAAAACACTCCTTGCATCATGTTAAACTCAACTGCGTTATGTTGTCCCTCAACGATTTATCCTTGGCCCAATCTTGTTCCTGAAAAATATTTTATGTGTGTGATATGTATTCTATCTACTCGTTGAGTTAGCTGTGTCCTACCTTTTACCTTGGTTGGAATCGACGGTAAAAACTGTTTGGTTTATATTAAATCAGTGAATTGCAAGACAAAAACGATTTCAGATAAGTAAAAAACATTTGTATTGCAGTTTTCCCACCCGATGGACAGAGAGTCGGGTCAACTTGAGGAGGTTCAGCTCCCAGACAAGGCCAGAGTGTCCAGTGAGTGGGTATGGACTCTCAAGATGAAAGGTGTGAAAAACGTAGCGGAAAATTACAAGGCAACCAGCGAACAGGAGTTTGAGGCTGGAATCACTGTTTCTGAAGCAAACGCTTTCCAATAAATGCCAAAACTTTTAAAATGAGGTTTTTTTACATTTTTGTGAAATAATTTTTAAATAAATATTTTAATCTACATTTTATTGAGTATCAAAAAATGTACCTGTGCAATGTATATTATTTACCAGTATTTGTATTTTTCCTTTTCTATCCAAAGAGTTTTTCTCTTGAGGTCTAACTGCATTTAAGAATATATTTATTTAAAGGGCAGAATTTATCGGCCCCTTGTTTGTTTTTGGGGGGATTAGGGGGCCCCGGCATAGCCAGCTAGGCACGTCTCCCTTGGGATATTGTACAGCTACCAGAAAGAGGGAAAAGAGGTATGGGAAAGGTGGTAGAATGGGGTCAGTCTGCCTCGCTCCAGAAAGGGAGAGAGCCTTACATAGCTCCTGGGCTCTGTGGATGACAACACCCCAAGACGATTTGCTCTCTAACCCGACGTCCCCCTAAGTCCACCAGACAGGGACCTTTCAGGGGTCGGGTGGCCCTAGGACAGTTCGTCCCCCAGCCCGGCAGACCGAAGACTGTCGGCCCCTTAGTTTTCCTACATTCTACAACAGGCTTAAAAATAATCCCTCTCAAACAAAAAACAAAACAAAGGTAAATCATTCAGAATAATTCATGAAATATATGTATGGTTTTCCATTCTTGGAAGATTTAGATGAATGAACTGTATAACTTAAATGAATGTTTGCAATATGTTTTGCTGACTTGCATGTAGGCCTATAATAGTTTATTTTGTAATTTTTGCTGCCTTGCATGTAGGCCTAAAATTGTGCATTTGTAGTTTTATTTATCATGCATGTAAGACTAGGTATGCCATCTTGAAGTTTGTTTTTGTTGCAAGAAAATTTGCACTGTAATTTGCCTTGCTTGATGATGATTTATAGTTATTTAATATATGTCTTAGCTTGTGTTTTGGCGTGTTTGTAGGCTTGATCCTACCATAGATTTGAAATTGACAATGTCCATTGCATGTAAATGTCTATTTGACTGAATCAAATATTTATTTATTTATTTATTTGTGGGTCACTAGATAACTAATTTTTAAAAATTAATTGATAAAGAAATACCCCCGTCGCAGCAAACCTGTATACTCAGCGAATTTCCAATGAATATATAACATAACACATTAAAACACTTAACAGGATTCATAAGAAATATATTCACAAACAAGTGATATTTAAAATATTAATTATTCTCCACAAGAGTAACATTGGGGAAGAGTACACAGGTTTGCTGCAACAAGGATCACAAAATAATGGGGTTTATGCAAATATCAATAGAACTCATCTAAATGAAGTCACATACCAAGTTTCATTCGTATACATTCATAAATAAGAGATATATATATATTACATTTTAATTACTCTCCATAAGAATAACATGAGGACCGAATACCTAGGTTTGCTGCTACAGGAACCATAAGCGAAAAATTGTTTTTTAGTGCAAACAACAATAAACCACAACCAGATGAAGCCAGTACCAAGTACCAAGTATACCAAATTTCGTCAGTTTATGTTCATAAATAAGCGAGATATAAAATTTTTCTTTTTCTCCATAAGAATAACATTAGACAACGTACTGTGTTTAGCACTTTCAATATCTCAGTAACCAATCGACATAGAGAAATTATCAAAATACCAAATTGTTTTTTTTATGCTGAATTCAATGGTAAAAATTAAAATTTGATTTAAATAAATTATTACATGTGGAAACCCCAAAAAACCCATTTTCGGGGTACAAAACCGAGTATATGGATGGTGCGATTTGTCTGGTTTTCGAACTCGTTCAAATAAATGGTACTTTACACATTTGAGCCAAATTTCATTAAGATCGGACCTTTTTTACGAGAGTTATCGTGCTTACGGACACACACACACACATATATATATAAATTAAAACGAATGGTTTTTTTGGCATCTGGGGACCTCAAAATGAAAAGTTATCATGGTCTCGGGCTTAAGTCTTACCATGAGACCTACGTTAATAGCTTCTTACCTATAGGGGAAATTCGCTAAAACATCTGACATAACTTTTAAGATGTTCGTCCACAATACATTTATTTTCAGGATATTAATATTCAAAGGAAGCTTTTTACTCTGCCTTGATATTATTGTTTTTAGTACTTTTAGCGAATTTCCCCTATAGGGAAGAAGCTATACCATAGTCGGCATAGTAAGACCTAGGCCCGGGACCGTGATAACTTTTCATTTTGAGGTCCCCAGACGCCAAAAACACCATTCGTTCAAAACTGTATATATATGTATATATATATATACGGACACACATACTTATATATATATATATATATATATATATATATATAAGTATGTGTGTCCGTGAGCACGATAACTTTCGTAAAAATAATCCGATTTTGACGAAATTTTGTATTAACGTGTAAAGCAGCATTTATGAAAGTTCGAAAACCAGACAGATCGAGCTATCCAAAGGGGTATTTTGGGGGGGGGGAGGGGGTTTGTACCTCAAAATAGGGTTTTTAGAGTTTTTTACATATAATTTTTGAAAAAGTCAAATTTTAGTTTTTCCATTGGAATCAGCTTAAAAAGCTGATTTGGTGCTTAATATATAATAATTTGGTGTTTTGATAAATGCTCTACGTCAAATGGTTACAGGGACATTGAAAGTGCTAAACACAGTACATTGTCCAATGTTATTCTTAAGGAGGATAAGAAAAATTGTATATCTCGCTTTTTGTTTATCAACTTATCCTGATGAAACTTGGTATATTGCTTCATATCATTGTGGTCTATTGACACTTGCACTAAAAAATATTTTTTTGGCCGATAGTTCCCATAGCAGCAAACCTGCGTACTCAGCCCCCATGTTATTCTTATGGAGAATAAGTAACATGTTATCTCCGTTAATTTTGAACATAAATTAATACAATTTGGTATGTGGTAATACCTACTTACCTGTGATAATACCTATGTGGAAAATACCTACTTGAGTTATATTGATATTTGTATAAAACTCCATTTTTTGTGTTCCTTACTTCAGCAAACCTGCATAATCAACCGCCATGTTATTCTAATGGAGAATAATTAAATGTCATAAATCGTTTATTTACGAATGTATATTGATGAAACTTGGTATGTGGGTTTATGTGGTATTAAGATACATATATATGCATTGGAAATTCGCTGAGTACGCAGGTTTGCTGCTACGGGAGTATTTTTTTGTGTCATCATAACTTTTGACATATGAACATAAAAATTCAAAACTATAAATTTTGTAAGTATTTAAATAATGATACAAATTTCATGATCAATAAATACTCAGTTTAGTTCTAAAAAAGTAGCTTTTTATTGTACATAAAAATATACAGTTATTGTAGGCTCAGAAGAGTGTTATAACGTAAATACAGTTACGATCAGCACTGTCATTGCTCCAGTACGGTCGCACACTTCAGTCTCTGAAGCCAAAGCGACCATCTTGCACTTTGGATAGTTTTAGCAGATACTTCTTCTTTAAACCTTAAAAAAAATAAAATAAAAACTCATTGTAATTTTAGAGACATGGATATGATCAAAATGATATGTTTTCAGCAAATACGATTGTAACATTAAAAACAAATTTCAGGAATAACTAAATAATTTCCTTTAGAGAGCGAAGCAAATTTAAAGGCGATTCTATTCGTTGAGAAGTTGAGTAATATTGGGTATCAAGTTCTAAAGAAGGTCATATGACTTGAATACAACTGAGAAAGTAGAGAAGGAAAAGGAATGAGTAGAGGTGGTTTTTAGTAGGGTTTTCACATGCTTCACACTGATATAAAGATTCACCTGTATGTGAAACAACATTTTCCTACAACAGCGTCTAAAGTGCTTCTTTATGATTTAAAAACACATCGTAAAACAGCTGTTTTTTTTTTGTTTAGCAAATGAAAAATAATGTTGTGCTCACTGCGACTTAGTTTTCCGCTCGCTGACGGTAACAAACAGCTGCAGGTTGCTTTGGAGCAAGCTAACTAACTCATTGTTAACCCTACAACTGATAGTGTGTCGTCTGTGAAATGATACACTCTTTTTACCAATTTTGTAATTTTTTTTTCAAAAAATCATAAAAAATACAAATAATGAGCTAATGCAAACTGTTACACATCTTTGTTTTCAGCCAAAAAAACTCTACCCATAAAATAACTATTTATGTGGACTTACCAAGTTTTTCCTTTGCTTCTGGTTGTAGAATGAAGAAAGCTATAAAATTTCAAAATTATTTTTTACTTTTGACTGTATTGTAACTATGGAAACAATTGTCAAATTCAAATTCTGTAATATACATTTTGTAGCAAATTTACCTAGGAATAAAAATCTTATACAAGAAAATAATGTCTTTATGTAAAAAAATAAATGTTTCAAAATAAGGGGGAACCCAAGTAGGCCTACTTGAGACTGGGCCTAGTTCACTTTCAGCACAAGGTTCATGGGAGAAGCTAGTACTTGGGCCTAGGCCTACTTCAATATTTCCAAAAGGTTTAGGGGAACTATAAGTGCATTGTCCAAGGCCTACCTCGTTTTCTGATTTACTTTCAGATTCATCGGGAACATTATTATACACTTCTTCATCGCCTACCATATAAATGTCACTACCTCCATCACTGTCATAATTGAATAAAATTTCCCTTATGTCACTTGATCTAAATTCATCGCCCATTCTAATAACAATAATAATGACTAATTACGAAAATATACTACAATAATAATAATAACAACGTAGAACAAACAGTAACTCGCTTCACGTAAACACTACAGTGTTTGAACACTACAGCTGAAGGATCGGCAGACGCGAGTCAGCTGAACGTAGCGACACACAAAAGGAACACTAGTCCAAATACGAACAAACAATGAAATCACTAAAGTCGGTTACTGAAGGATGGCAAATATTGTTTACAATGGTTTCCCGCAAGAACGAACTAAATATCATCAGCTGTTGCCCAGCAACACGCATAAAAACATACCGTCGACGTAATCGACGGTATCACTGTACAAATGTCATTATCGTCGATGACATCGACGGTTATCAGTTGTAGGGTTAAAACCTCAATCTCGTGAATTCAATAAAACTAGATGAAAGTTAATTTTTTGTGTTGTGTGAGATCCAAAATTGCAGTTATAGGAAAAATTGTTTAACGTAATTTGAGTGTAAAGTGTTTTTCTCTCTTTCGGAAAATTACCGAGCGGAAAAGCGAGTAAGTTTTCCTCAAGTGAGAAAGACCTACTTTCCGCTCTTACACACAACTATTTCTTTCCTCTCCTTAAAAACACAACAAAAACCGACGGTACCTAATATTAACGTGGCGGCGTTGACGTCGTCACGACACGCTGATGACAAGGTTCTGCCTGGCAGAGTCGGACGGCTGCAGTGTCGCCAGTTTGGCGTCGTCGCTGTTTGTGTCGCCTGCGCTAGCCCCGGCCAATAGCATCTCCATGGCTCCCTGCAGCGACAACAGAGTCTCTGTCAGTTCTTCTTCCTCTCTCAGCTTCTTGGAGAGCCGCACAAACAGCTGACACGCCTCAGGACCTGTCTCACTCAGGTGGTCCCCATACATGTCTGAAACATTTGTTTACTCGGCTTTAGAAGGCTTGAATTGTTTCCTTAATTTAGTATTTTTATTGAGTGTCATGCTTAATTCTGATAGGAAAGTTACCTTTTAAGAACAAAACTCGAGGCTAAATATATTTCTGCATCATGATTGGTGTTATAGGAAGAGTAGGCTTCTCTTAGTCTGTAAAAACTTCCACTATGTAGACAGAACAAAAATACATAGCAAATGTTTGGGTTTTTATGAAAAAAATAAAAAAACACTCATCATTCTTTCACAAGGTGAGTTTTCTGTGACCTATCTCTTTCCTCCTCTGAAACAACAAATGTTTAATATTTAATGATCAACGAGTACTTTTATCAATCACAAAGAGTGTAAAACGAAATAAGAAAGGTATGAGGAAAGCATGATTGCCAACAATGCAGGTTGGCCACAACAATTTTTTATCAATGTCTTTGGAAGGAGAAAACAAATTTAAAAAACATTAAAAGGGATTGGAGCATAGCATTCAGCGTGGATAAAAGGTTTGAAGTCATAAGTCACACCACCTTTAATTTTAAAAGAAATTTCTTTTTCTATGAGGAAATAAAATAAAATATGTATTATAATTTGAGAAGTAATATGATGAGAGTTCTTTAAATCAATTTGCCTTCAAGGAAAATTCCAGATCACAACAAATGTTTTAAACTGACATTATAATATTACTATATTTACCCAATAGAGTGTCTGCCGCAACAATCAGAACTCTAGTGAACCTGTAGTCCCCGATGTATCTGATGACGAATCGTAAAATCGACGAGAGAGATTTGCCATCCCTTCCAGCCAGAGCGTTCTCCAAACCCCTCCGCCTGTAATATAACCGTTCATTAGTTTTAAATAAGAATTTAGTTTGTTATTTCTTATCTTTGAAGTAAATAGCAGAATATTCCATATTTCAAAAATACATAAGCTGCTGACCAAATTGAAAGGAAAATGACGACATCTTAATTATTATTTCATATAGATATTGTTGACTTATTTTTAAGATATCATATAATCGATTAGCAGGTGCCCGTTCTCCGCACAGGGATCTCTCAATCAAACATCAAGACAACTTTAAATACCCCCGTAGCAGCAAACCTGCGTACTCAGTGAATTTCCAATGCATATATATATATATATATATATGTATGTATCTTAATACCACATAAGGCCACATACCAAGTTTCATCAATATACATTCATAAATAAACAATTTATGACATTTTAATTATTCCCCATAAGAATAACATGACAGCTGAGAATGCAGGTTTGCTGAAGCAAGGAACACAAAAAATGCGGGTGTATACAAATATCAATACAACTCAACTAGGTAAAGCCACATACCAAATTTTACTAATTTATGTTCATAATTAAGGGAGATAACACGTTACTTATTCTCCATAAGAATAACATGGGGGCTGAATACGCAGGTTTGCTGCTGCGGGAACTATCGACAAAAAAAATTTTGTAGTGCAAATATCAATAGACCACAACGATATGAAGCAATGTACCAAGTTTCATCAGGATAAATTGATAAATAAGCGAGATATACAATTTTTCTTATTCTCCATAAGAATAACATTGGACAACGTACTGTGTTTAGCACTTTCAATGTCTCTTTAACCATTTGACATAGAGCAATGATCAAAACACCAAATTGTGTGTCTTTTTAAGCTGATTCCAATGGAAAAAACTAAAATTTGAGTTTTTCAAAAATTATATGTAAAAAACTGAAAAAACCAATTTTTGGGGTACAAAACCCCCCAAAATACCCCTTCGGATAGGTTGATATGTCTGGTTTTCGAACTTAAAGTCATAAATGCTGCTTTACACGTTCATACCAAATTTCGTCAAAATCGGATTATTTTATCGTTATCGTGCTCACGGACACACACTCACATATATATATTTTATATATTTAAATACACAGTTTTGAACGAATGGTGTTTTAGGCATCTGGGGACCTCAAAACGAAAAGTTATCATGGTCTCGGGCCTAGGTCTTACCATGCAGACTACGGTAATAGCTTCTTCCCTATTTGGGAAATTCGCTAAAAGACAGACCATAATACTTCCCCAGCATTACATCATCATTTTATTTCAAATAAAATTCTTACATTCTCTTCAATTTACATTCTTGAAACCTTATCATTTCTCCATAGAAATTTCTCCGTTTTTCAACCATTTCTTCCAACGCACAGCTATAGTACCAGGAGCAAACCAAAATGCATTATGAATGTTCCGATACATAACACTTCTTTTTTTCAGAAGCACCTCAAATATTCTGCCATACAACTGTTCAATAGACTGCCTGAACCCTTAAGGCTTGAAAGTAACTTTAATGCATTTAGAAAAAAATTTAAATGTTTTCTCATTGACAAGGCCTGCTATAGAGTAAAGGATTTCTTAGCTTAGATCGATTTATTGCTGGAAATGTACCACCCCATTTTATGTAGTGTATTTGTTGTTTTAAGAACATTGTATTAACTTTTGTTTTGACTTGGCATATGCAATGTAATTTTGTCAACATGCTCAATAAAGAATTTGAATTTGATACGCGACGGCAACGACGCAATGTTTGTTTGTGATCAGAGCTTGTTCCTCCTAGCTCGTGCCGCTAAGGCTATGAAACAAAGAAGCAGCTGATCACAAGCAGACATTATGTTGTTGCCGTTGCAGATATATTACGTAATCCCAGGGGAGAATTATGGCCTGTCTATTTAGTATTGCCTTGCATAAAGCCAAATATTTTGAAAATGCATTATAATCAGCTAACTAAATAAATTAACTCAATAAGATTGGGCCTTTGACAGCTCATAAGGTGGACCTCTGAAGATGGATATTTTTCTCCGAAAAGGCACATATAGAGAATATGAGCTTTTGATTGATACCAAACATAAATAGTTTTAGAGGTCTAAATCATTAAACAAGGATCAAGAAATTCTTAAAAAATATAGATAACCTACAAACAATATCAGCATGCAAAATGGATCCCAGAATTCTGCAGAAGGAATTTGCTTTAACGATTGACAAAATCCTTAACCCCTGGAAAAATGTAATTTTGCTGGAAAACTCATTTGAAAATGTTAACATTGGGCTTCTAGAGTTTCAAATCGAAACAAAACGGTCATAACAGCTGATCAAGAGAAACTGATGAGCTGTCAAAGTAAAACTCTCTTGGCAAAGTATCAATATAAGATTTTCCTCGTAGTACTATAAAATTAATTTCTTATTTCACATTTCTAAAAATGAAATTAGGCAAGTTGAATCAACCGACATACCTTGATAATTCTTGAAACATTGCGACGGTAACATGGGGAGTTTTGTTGATGATATAAGGGAGTAGCACACTGTCAAGGGCCTTGGAGTATTCAAACTTACGAAGATGAGCATCATATTTGGTTTCTTTGACCTGAAAATAAACAGTTTTACACAGTTATTTTAAATTGAAGTTAAATTTAAATAGTACATAATGGTTTACCCTGAAACACTTAGCTATACAATTAAAACTTTAATTATAAAATCATTTAATAAACCAATTATTTATGAAGGTTCAAAGAAAATTTTCTATGACAAAATCGTGATTTGCCATAACACTCGCGACACCCAACATAACAAAATCCTAAAGATGCTAAGCTGCCTGCAAGGTACCTGTGCAGACATCAAACAGCCACGCTTGTACACAGAGTCCTTGCCTCTGGCCTTCCTAAATATTTAAACGATCAGTCTGGATGTGGTAGAAAAACACCTGATAGGACTACTAAAAGCCAGTGTGTCCAGCTGGAAATAAAGAAGAGGAAATTGACACACTTTGGCCTAGAAAAATGTAATGCTGTTCTAAAGCAAATTAAATTGTTGGGCAATAATTACATTTTTGAATGGTTTAAATAAAATACTTTATTACCAAAACTACTACATGAACTAATAAACAGACACCCAGATAATATTTAAAACAAGTATAAAGGAAAAAAAACATAGGTCATAAAAAATAAAAAATTGACAGATCATAATTTAAACTGAAAAAACATCTGCCTCAAAACAGGCAATTGGAAATTATTTCCAATGTACATATATTTCCAATGTGTACATACATTAACACTTTCCCTCTTTAAATAATTGTCTGTGTGAAAACTTATTTATCAAGACCAATTTCTAAAGTCCAGGTAGTCTTGGTGTATGAAGAGATTTCTTAAGTACATGAGCTAGCTAAAGACAATAGAAAAACAGTTTTATCCAATTGTGTAGTTCAGCCTCCACTTGGACGGGAAAGGGTTCACAACATGAGTAACAAAATACTATGGCATGTTTATAGTAAGCGCAAATGTAGGGTTATAGTAAGTGCAAACAGAACTGGCAGGTCAAGGACAACCGCTGTAATAGACCAGCTGATATTTTCACTACTATGTTTTGTGGAGAAATTATCAGCTAGCCTAGTTCAACTTTTGTTCTTGACTCGCCAGTTTTATTTAAGTTTACTATAGTATAACATTTGAGTATTATTTTGATGATGAAAATTCAGGTATATGGATGAATAATACTTGGAAATTTACAAGCAACAAAAAAAATGCAACACCATAAATCTTATTTTTTTAAATTGATCAAAAATAAATAAATAAATTTGTCCCACCTTGGTCTGATTGAGCACTATGAGTTTGTTGTTGGCGGACAGTATAGTGTCTTGTGCCAGGTTGTTGGAGGGGGTGAAGTCTCCGGCGTTGCGATACGTCACTTTCCTGCGTCTGGCCGTCACAGGGGCCGCACCTTCCTCTCTCCTGCGTATAGACACCAGGCCGTCCACCGTTCCTGCCACCACTGTCGTGTCTCTTTGCTGCGGATGGTATAGAAAGTAATCACACAGCTGTGGGTTTAACGTTAATTGAGCTCACCAGATTTCATACAGTTTTACTCCTATTCTAATTAAAGAGACGTAGACCAGTAAATAAAAAAGTTGTATCCTACAAAATGGTTCACAAGGTTTTATTTGTTGTTAGGGTTAATAATTATACCGTAGTTGTTAAAGTTAACAATTATTGTCGTATCGCTGTTGTAATACTTTACAATTCAAAATGTTGTTATCTCAAAATCACTAATTGCGAGGTTCACAAGATCCAAGGTTTTTGAACTAATTCTAAATGGTTACATCACGCATGTTATAATATCGGTGGTCGTATTATTTACAATGCTAAACTTGATTATATTCTATGTACGCCTAACCAAGAGCAAGCCATGATCAAGATGGTGCAATGTTTTGTTTCGAATGCTAAACTTGATTATATTCTATGTACGCCTAACCAAGAGCAAGCCATGATCAAGATCAAGATGGTGCAATGTTTTGTTTCGCTATAGATGTGAGATTAAAGTCATATTGTTAACGCCGCGGAATTGTTTGAATTTGTGAATAACCGTCAGTAGAAAGCATTCCATTTTACAATTGTAGACTATCAAATTGTTAAATCAGTGATGGAAGAAAAATGCATTGACGATCCTCTTCCAACAATAACTTCTGCTTCTGAAACCTTCTGTTTCAGAAGCAGATATAATAGCATTGAGTATACACTAACTCTGTATATTCAATGATAATAGGTTAGGTCTATTAGGCAATAGGTTAGACACAACATAAGCTAGGTCTACGATTATTGGATTACTTATTTCGGAGAGTACAATAACGTATAATGATAGTTACATGTCAGTGATTATATTTACAATACCCCCGTCGCAGCAAACCTGCGTACTCAGCGAATTTCCAATGTATAATATATGTCTTAATACCACATAAAGCCGCAAACCAAGTTTCATAAAAATATATTCACATATAAGCGATTTTAATTATTCTCCATAAGAATAACATCGGTAATGAGTACGTAGGTTTGCTGAAACAAGGAACAGAAACAATTGTTTTTTATGCAAATATAAATAGAATTTTAATAGGCGAAGCCACATACTAAGTTTCATCAATATTCAATCATAAATAAGCGCTATATAACATTCTAGTTATTCTCCATACGAATAACATGGGGGTTGAGAAAGCAGGTTTGCTGCAACAAGGAACAGAAAAATGGGGTTTTATATAATTATCAAAATAACTCAACCAAGTGAATCTACATACCAAGTTTTATTAATTTATGTTCTTAATTAAGGGAGTCATTACATTTTACTTATTCTCCATAAGAATAACATGGGGGCTGAGTACGAAGGTTTGCTGCTACGGGAATAATCGATAAAAAATCAATTTTTTGTGCAAATATCAATATACCAGTACTACGTGAAGCCACATACCAAGTTTCATCAACATACATTCATAAATAATCGAGATATCAAATTTTATTTATTCTCCATAAGGATAACATTGAACAACGTACTGTGTTTAGCACTTTGAATATCTCAGCAACGGTTAGGCGCAGAATCACAATTTAAACACCAAAATGATTGTTTTGTGGAACTGAACAGATTGGTAAAAGCAAATGTGAAGTTTACATTAAAATAAAGTGAGGAAAAGCCAAAAACCTTTTTCCCATTAGATTAACATGGGAGATTTTATGAGCAGGTTTTTTTGGATTTTCTCCGCAACCACTTAACCTGGGTTAATAATTCAAAATACTAAATTATTTGTTTTTTTAAGCTCTATAACATGGGCAAAACCAAAATTAAGTTTTTTAAAAATTGTAGGGTGAAAAATGCAAAAAACTTATTTTTGGAAAATTTAAAACCCCCATAAACCCCCCTTCCCATGGTCCGATTTTTCTGGTTTTCGAACTTAAAGTCATGAATGTCATTTTACACATTTGAGCCAAATTTCATCATAATCGGACGTTTTTTACTCAAGTTATCGTGTTAACGGACATATATATATATATATATATATATATATATATATATATATATATATACATATATATAAATTTGAATGAATAGTGTTTTTGGCATCTGGGGACCTCAAAACAAAAAGTTATCATGGTCTCGGGCTTAAGTCTTACCATGAGACCTACGGTAATAGCTTCTTCCCTATAGGGGAAATTCGCTAATATGGTTAGCTGCTGAGCTTCCTGGTTTAACTAGGAACCCCCATAAAACGATAACCTACAATTTACTATTTACAAACAGTTGAATGAGAGATAGGCTTTTACTGCGTTTTGGCAATTCTCTAGGCTAGGGCCTAAGTGTTGGGTTACATGGAGAGTACATCTTGACATGTAGTCTTTTTATTACGTCTGTTAATAAAAACAGTAATAAATACATTAATTTCAAAGTTAAACCTGTGGGCTTCTCAGTCTAGTTTAAAATTTGTAGTTCCCTTCCTTTATGTTATTTGTTTCCTTATGTACCTACTTTATATTGAAAGAAAACTATATTCATTACTATCAACAAGTAGTCTCAATAAATTTTCCTTTTCAGTACTGAAAATCACTACCGGCATATTGCTCCCCCCTAGAAACAAGTCACATCAAAAAAGTTTGGCTCGAGAAAGCTCGAAGCTCGAGAACTTAGAAAAAAGCTCGCCTCGAGTCAGAAATCACTATTCGCACACCCCCACATTTTATTATCATTTCTGTAAAAAATAAAATTTCATATAGTTTTTTATCTAACATGTTTTCCTATGATCTATAGATTGAAGACATGAAGTGCTCACTACCTGCAAAAACTGTGCAATTGTCAAAATTGTTGGTTTATTTTGACTGTAGCTAACAATAACTCTGTATCAACTCATTTTAGCCTACAATTTCTCCCAAATAGATCTTGTTGACAATTAAACAATCGCATCAAATCCAATTATTCAGACTATCTTTATATATAATTCTGTAAGACAAGTTTTTAAGTCAAAATTGTGGGAGCTTGACAACTTGCAGAATGATGGGAGATGGCTAAAATCAAAGGTCTTGATCCCAGGGATTCGGGAAAAATAGCAGTATTTCCAAAAAGTTAGCAGCAAACGCGAAATAACGTAAAACATCCCCCATAAGAAAAGAATGGCGATTAAAAACGTATGCTTTGTTTACATTAAAACATGTGATTAAGTGTCTACTTTGTTTACGATCTGACATGTGTTCCTACTTATATTAATTTTATTTTCTTCAGCATGTAAAGATGAGGAAAAGCATTGGACAATCAACCAATCAGATGAGGAAGAGCACTGGAGCAAGAGTAGGGGCTATGGCCCCTTCAGGCCACTAGTATTTATGAACACTGTAAATGAGTGAAACATTGACCAATTGAAAACTAAATACCCCCGTCGCAGCAAACCTGCATACTCAGCAAATTTCCAATGGAGATATAAATGTCTTAATACTACTTAAAGCCACTTACCAAGTTACATACAAATGTATTATCAAATAAGCAATATATATACAATTATAATTATTCCCCATAAGAATAATATTGGGGCTGTGTACGCAGGTTTGCTGCATCAAGGAACACAAAAAATGGATTTTTATGCTAATATCAATATAACTCAACTAGGTGAAGTCATATACCACTTTTTATTCATTTATGTTCATAATTAAGGGAGATGTAGCATTTAATTATTATCCATAAGAATAACATGGGGCTGAGTGTGTAGGTTTGCTGCTTCGGTGTTTTGCCTTTGACAAAAAATTTTTTTGAGCAAATTTCCATGCACCAAAACCAGATGAAGCCGTATACCAAGTTTTGTTAGTGTACGTTCATAAATAAGCGAGATATAAAATTGTTCTTTTCCTCCATAAGAATAACATTAGACAACGTACTGTGTTTAGCACTTTCAATATCTCGGTAACCAATTAACGTAGAGGAATGGTCAAAATACCAAATTGTGTGTTTTTTAAGCTGAATCCAATGGTAAAAACTAAAATTTGACTATTTCCAAAATTATATGTACAAAATTCATAAAACCCATTTTTGGGGTTGAAAAACCCCCCCAAAATACCCCTCCGGATGGACTGATCTGGCTGGTTTTCGAAATTAAAGTCATAAATGTTGCTTTACAAGTTTATACCAAATTTCATCAAAATCGGATAATTTTTACGAGAGTTATCGTGCTCACGGACACACATATACATACAGTTTAGAACGAATGGTGTTTTTGGGGTCTGGGGACCTCAAAACGAAAAGTTATCATGGTACCGGGCCTAGGTCTTAGGTAATAGCTTCTTCCCTATAGGGGAAATTCACTAAAATTTAATTTATTGTATAGTTTGAAGTGTTTAGTTTAAATTGAAATTTGAATGCTTCTCACGATGTACAGTACTAACAAGGTGTTTTCAAAGTATGTGGCATTAAATATGCATATTTATATCACTATTAGCAACAAAACATCAAGGACCTTTCATCTTTACACACAAATTTTCATCTTATCCGCTTTCCCTCTTCTCTGAGTCACCGAGTCTACTCACACTGACAGCCAAGCTCAGAACAGGGCTGGTGTAGTCTATAGTGTGCACGGGCCGGTAGGTGGACACATCGTATATCTTGACATGCCGGTCCAATGAGCCGGACAGCAGCCTGCGACCATCAGACGCAAGACACAGGCAGGTCACGGTCTTGTGGTGTTGACAGAGTCGCGCCAACAGTCTGCCACCGGCCAGCGCGTCCCATACTCTCACCTCCGTACCTCCTGTGGTGGAAGACGCATAATTAATACAAATTATTTTATTTAATGTGCTTGTTATAATTCTAACGTACTAAGAGATAACACTCCCGATCAACTAAACACTTGGCTATTACACATTTTTAAATAAACGTCGCAAAGTTTCAGTGAATCATGTGCAGTGTGATTAGGTTTGATGTAATTTACGGCAGACACCTTACGGTTAAACCAGAGACTAGTAAAAAGTGAGGTTACTGTAATATTATCAAATTTAAATTGTCATGATATCACCTCCATAGTAGAAGAACTTTTGTTCCAAAGGAGAAGATTTTTGTTAGGGGTGTGTGAGTAGTGATTTTTTTAATCGAGTCGAGTCGAGTAGTGCCAATTATATTCGAGTTTCGAGTATTTTCGAGCGAGTATTTGCCATCAGTTGGTAGTTTAAAATAGTGTAATGGGATTTGGATACCACCCTAGATTTGTTCATCTAAATATGGTTTCTAACTAATACATGAGTAGCAATACAAAGTTTTGGCCAGTACAATCAAACTGGATTACGTATTGACAAACAAAACACTGTTTGACATTCGTATCCGGTCGATGAAACATGGCCCGGTTGTCATTTGGCTAATTTCACCTGGTCCAGACATCGCTCATAATCAAATATTAAATGACAAAATCGTTAGTCACGGCCGACATTACGCGGTCAATTCCGGCCGATTTTACGTGATGCGACCGCCTTTTGCAGCCGTTACTACACGTTTTGGCAGGTCGCAATCGTTCGCGGTCGTCATTTTCGGACGATTTTACGTGATACGATTGCCTTTGCGGCCGTTACTACGCGTTTTGGCCGGTCGCAATCGTTTGCGGTCGTCATTTTCGTCCGATATTACGTGATACGAATGCCTTTTGCAGCCGTTACTACGCGTTTTGGCCGGTCGCAATTGTTACCGATCGTCCGGTTTCGTCCGATTTTACGTGATGCAAATGCCTTTTGCGGCTGTTACTACGCGTTTTGGCCGGTCACAATTGTTACCGATCGTCCGGAAATCGGCGGGAAATACTCGCTCAAACTTTCAAGTAGTTTTCAAAACTTTGAGTCGAGTTCGAGTATTAAAATACTCAAATTTTTGAGTACTCCCACACCCCTGATTTTTGTTTAATCAATCATATATTACAAACAAAAATTGCCTGTTTAAAGAGTGCTGATTTTTAAATAGTAAAGAACTTAACTTTAAACTTTTAATTTAAAACAAATACCAAAAGATGTGTAAGCAATACTACTGAATAAAAATATGAGGTGTATTGATGCGGTGTGACTTGTGGTTGACGTCCTCTGTCTAGAATTACTAACACATAAGGCAGTGGTGGTAGCAATTGGGACACCAATTTTCCAAACAAGAAAGTTTTTATAGTTACCAATGCCTACACTGCCAAAACTGTGGTATTACAAGTGAGGTAAGTGTGTGACCTAATTGATGCCTAATTTACTACCAGTACTGTAACTATTTGGTAAACACTACAATTTACGTTGCATTAGAATGTCACTGGTAAGATTGGACTTGCTTCTTGCAACTGCAGATGAGACCTTCATGTCTAACTTAAACTAAAATATTTCGTACAACACAAAAGTAACTTGCTACGAAGGGAGCATCAGGACTACATTCTGGGACTACATTTTCATTTATTTTAATTAACAAAAATAATTTATTGAAAAAACACTGATTTAAACTGAGTTATATTAAGTATTTTAAAAGCTACTTGAAAAGGAGTATTTTAAAAGGAGGTAAAATTGATAGAAGCTGTAGTTTTCCCTTCACGCAAGTATGTAGGTTTACATAAGTAGTAGGTTAAGCATCAATGGTTGTAATGTACAAATATAAATAGTATCAAAAACAGGCTGGCCTTTCTCTTGAGCATGTATTATACCTCTTCCTTAGTTTGTGTGTTAATATGATGATATATTAAATTTAGGGCTAAAAGAACTTTGGCTTTCATTTGTTTGATTTCAGATGTGTCCATTTACTGAAATAGATTTGTCCAGTTGCCGAAGCTGTTGCCATTTCCCTTTCATGAGCTATACATGATTTGAAAACGTGTTTCCTAGAGAAATAAAGAATATATAGGTATAAATCCAAATCGTGCCAGCAACTTTAGAGAATACCTTAAATTTGACACACATTAACCACATACTTATATGGAAGGTCTCAGAAAGAAATTTGGAGGAAAAATATTTTTTTCTGTTAAAACCTCTCCTAAGGTCTGAAATTAAATTAAAACATATTTTTATATACTGGAATTTGATCAGCTGTGCAATTTGATTTCACTACGATACTTGAATCAGGTGGACATGCTGTTGGGATAAGCTAGTTGTTATGATTACCACGTTAAAGAGAGTGTTCTTAAACATTTACCAGCCGACACGAATATTCCTCCGGAGGGTAGGAACAGCACGCTCTCAACTGGAGCTCCATGGTCAACGGTGAACACAGGGTCACAGCTGGTGCGGGCGTCGAACATCCGGACCTGCCGGTCGTAGCAGCCGGAGAGTACGGTGGTGGGGGAAACTGGGGAGACCGCCCCCGCCCTCACGTAGTCCTGCACAGAACGGACGGCTGACAAAACAATAACATGTGCTCACTTTTATTTGGTTATTAATGATTTCCTTGACCAAAAATGTTAATTCTCCCCGACTCTTGACTCAGAACATTTACTTTATTTACAAGTACCTGGGGGAAGGTCAGTCAATTTGTTTAGATGACTCGAGAGTAATTTTCACCATGTCCCCATACTGACCAGCAGATTTGCATAGCTACTTTGCCTCTTTTCTGCATGTTTAAGGTCACTCCAGTTATTATTACAGCTTAATGTCCCTTTTATTTATTTTGGATATATGCCGTAGCACTCTATATGTAATATTATTCAATGGTATTATTAGTCAATGTTCTCAGGAAACCACATGTTATACTTAAACTACAGAAGTATTATTTTGTCAGTTCACTGATTGATTATATAATATTCCGAACGCATATACTAAACATAACTAAACATATACAATATAATCTTTTCATTCATACTAAAAAAATATACTTACGTCATGACCTGTGAATGTATGAAGTTTGTTTTCACTTGGCACGTCCCACAGTGCAACAGTTTTGTCATCAGAAAAACTGGCAACATGGGTTTTGTCTGAAGTGAAAAAACATCGGTGAATGGCACTGAAACAATAATTAAACTGTACTAACTATTATTTGTTAAGTAATTAATTATACAAAGTCCATAAACCATCTGCGATATCCTTAGGAATCAGAATTGTTGTAAAGCTACAAATGATAATTTGAAAATTTTGAAATCATTTTGTTTTCAAAATTTATCTACTGTCTCTCCCCGTAAATACAAATGGAATTATTAATAGACAAAAATCAAAAATCAAGCCACCTTGTGAAGCAAGAGGAAATTTTACTACAGCCTGACTTCATTCTATCTATCCTCCGCAGCCTAAATCACCAGGGTGATTGGACGAACCCCATGCCCATTGAGGGGCCAATGGGGGGACTGCAATTCATATAGTATAGTAGGCTACTAAGATATTAGCAATAGTTCAGAATATTTTAAATCCTACCTTGTATGGCCTCGGAATACTCTAAGTAGTGATTTAGACTCGACGTCGAACAGCCGCACTAGGGACTCCTGGCCGCCGGCGCACAACAGAAGTCCGTCCGAACGGAAACTGCCTCCGTATGCCGTCTCTCGGAACTTGTTGAGGTTTTTCACTGGCAGCTTTGTCAGGGCACTGTATAATTGAACCTGTTGACATACCAAACTGTGAGGAGAACCGATTATTAATCCTCTTAACATATATGCTGTGGGTGGAAACTACAGTTACTGCCAGTATGCTGCGCCAGGAACATTCTCAAAGATATGGAGAAGTCAATGGGCAGCTTGCACTCAAACTAGACTCCTCGAGAGGTATTTTCCCCGCTTTTTCAAATATCAAATCAAATCAAAATATTCTTTATTCAGAGTCAATACATATATACAGTATTTGAATAGAGTCAAAGTTCTAGTCTAAAACTAAAAATTAAATTCTTATCAGGTTATATGGAGAGAAAATAAAATATTAATCATAAACATAAATTTAAGTTATTTTAATTGCAATTTTCCATTAAAAATAAAAAATAAAAACTTAATTATTCAGACAATACATTTAATTGCAATAGCTGACTTAAAATCATTATTATTTAATTTTTATTACTTTATTTACATTTTATTTCATTAGATTATTTATTATAACTGAACTCAGGCAATCAGTAAAAGGTCCTAAGGAATTTCTGAAAAAGATTAAAGTGCCTTATTAGTCAAATATTCTTTGAGTAAGCTTTTCAATTTATTGTAATTTTGTTCTTTTTTGACTGAATTTGGAAGTTGTGTAAAAATTTGTTTCCCCATGTACCTTGTTTTGTTTTTATAGAAACTTAGATTGTGTTTATCTAAAATAATTTGATTACGTGTATTATAAGGGTGATTAGCTTCAAGCGAAAAAACACTACCATGCTCTTTAACATATTTAATTGTTTCCAGGGCATAAAGACTGTCAACTGTTAGGATTTTAAGATCTATAAAAAAGGTTTTACACTTTCTGTGTTTTTTAAACCTAGCATGATTTGTATTGGTATTTTGTTTTATTAGAATTTTGTTCAAATTATGTTTTTATGTAGCTCCATAGATACAAATTCCATAAGACAGAAGTGAGTGTATTAAAGAATAATATATTGTTTTCAGTAGTGTGAGATCAGATAAAATATTTATGTTTGCATTTTGTACACACTAAATATTTTTAATTATCTGCAAAAACGGTATCTTTCAGGATTTTAATGGACTTTTTTAAAATTCTGACTTATTTCTTTAGACCCTACTGGTAATTTAAAAGGTCTTGATTTAAATGTTTTAGATTGTAGCTGACGGTAGCTACTGACTAAAATATTTAGCACTAGAAGCGATTGGCAGTAAAACTTTCAAGTTTAATGGAGCGACCTTAGCATCTGGGAACTTTCATTACACCATTTTTAGCAGCAAACATACTGGAAAATGTTACACTTCAATTTTGTTAGAACTAATTGTTTTACAAATTTGAATTTGAATTTGCGGACTATTCCATTTTCAAATTGTACTTTTAACTATAGCCTGAAATAATAAAGAACGAACTAAATGATATAATCTATGTATTAGAAATCGGAAATCAGAATTTTATTGTCATCCGATTTTTACAAGCATTTACAAACGTCAAATACAGTACAAAAATATAACATAGAAAATATAACTAATTAATAGCACAATGTTCAAAACATTACAATATTACATATGTCAACGGTAAAAACAATAATTATTTCTTGCCAATAAAGTACTCAAACACACTGTAGTATACCTTATCTCAGCTTCCTCCTAAACTTGCCCATATCAGTTACTGCCACGAGGTCGGATGGGAGGGAATTGTATAATTTAATGCCTTCATACAAAGTCTGGTTTTTGAAAAAGATAGTGTTGTGGCGGGGAATTGCCAGGGATCCAGCATTACGAAAATGAAACCTAGAAATGTGGCCCATCTGAAAACAGTGTCTGTTTTTAACCAGAAATAAGAGTTTCAAAAATGTAGATTCAGGGGAAAGTCAGTAGGCCCTACCGTTAAGTTACTCTCAGAAAAAACACCTCTGCACGATTCAAGCCTTGCCATTCAAAAAATTAATCGTATTGTTTTCTTTTGTAACCGAAACAGTTTCTTTGTACGAGTTGATTAGGCAGCCCAAATTTGTATGCCATACCTGATGTGTGGATACAAACAAGAAAAATTATTAAATTATTAATAGAGACAATTTTTTGTTGTCGGTCAGTGTGTTGAAGTGTGTTTATGGGATGTAAATTATGTAATAACACGAAAACGGCTGGATGAAATTTGTCATATATGTTCTCCAGTCCACTTTACATCCAGTTCAAAAATGCAACTCATTCTTTTAACATTTTGTTACTAATTAAGCTCTAAAAGTTGTCAAATTTTCATTTCCATTTCCACTGAAAACTACTACTGGAATCATTTTGCTAATAAAACATCTGTCTCGCTTTCCTCGCAACTCGGAAGTTTTAATATACGATTTAACAAAGACTGCAAGGCTGTAATAACAAAGGTTGTGTGAAATAAAAATAATATTGTAATAACTGTTAAAAACTTGTGATAAAACTGGTGTCGACGTCATAACCGTCTTTCACCAGCGTCGATCAAGCGTACTCTGTCTGTTCGTCTGCCTATGCGATTCCAAGTAGTTCACGTAATGTCGACTAGGAGGAGGCCCCTGTTGCCGACTGCACTCAATAGATTGTGCTGTTTCTTGGTTATCCAAATTTAGCATTGCATTTACCGTCTAGAACAGGTATGTAGTCAACGGTTATAATTTGATGGTTATTTTTTTATAATACAAAAATTAATGGTTAACCCTTCACAAACTAGGCTAGGTGGCATTCTTGATTTCCGCGACTTACCTAATAACAGCAACAGTCTGTGTTGTTTAGGCAACGTAATCAGTTACTTAACATTTAACTTAAAAACGTACTCAGAGGTTATATGATTTGAATTGAAAAAGTAGGATAATTAAATCACAATAAAAACTTGTTATATAAGTTAGATTGATGCAGTGGTCTCCTAAAGACTGACCATTAATTTAAGATAAATACTTATTCTCTTGTATGTAACAGGCTGCAATACAACAAATAGGCTAGCAAGTACATATCTTATCACCGACACATTTTTGTGCATGCATGGTGATAACTTTTCTTTTCCAAGTGTCTAAGTACAATCAGGTTACAAATATACATTTATTTGTAAATAAATTGTATGATTATTTTGGTCACTTTTAACAGTATGTTGTTATTTTTAATTTACTGTACGCAACTGCTGGAGATGAATTGTGGTCGGGGTACTTCTCTTGTAGTCCCTCCCTACACACCAAGTACTGTGAAAGAATAGCCTACTGTAACCTGAATTGTTGGCTTACCCGAACTGAACATGTTACAGCAAAGTAATTTGGTTCCAGTGGTGAAAAATCAACATAATCAATTGAACCAAACTCTTTCAGAAGTACTGGAACCTGTAACAGAAACAATATAAATTAATATAATAAGGTTAAGTTAACAAGCCTATTATATTATCATGCAAGGCATGATTTTACAAAAAACCTGCATAGCTTATATCAGCTTATAAGTTTAAAGCACAATATCATTATTTATTTATTTACATTTACAACGGCAAACGCAAATTTGTATTTTTATCAACATACCAGGATTTAATTTTAACTCTAAGATTGATACCTGTGGGATTTACTATTCTAAACACAAATTAGTATCTACTTATATAAAACTAGACGGGTTCACTCATTCACTGACATAAACTATGAGGCACTTCCCGTAATCTAACCCCCCTCAATATCATACTTGAATTAAAGCTCTTGATGAGAAACTGACAGAACAATTGCCAAAGGTTAACATTTTTGAGTTTTTGTGACACTTTTGGGGCAGGGAAAATTCCACTATTTCAATTTTTCCACTTTGAGCGTGTTTTGTACGGAAACGGTACGAGATGGCAAAAATGTTAAATACAAAAGTTGTAGAATATTTAATTTCAATTAATGATTTTTCATTAGATTTAAGATTGAATCATCTGTTTAGCTGTTATTCATCGGAGAAGGAGTAATTTTGAGTATTTTGGCCCATTTAAATGTGTATAGTTTTGGAAAGCCGTTTAAATTAAAGCACACTATCTTTGGCTAATACCACATGTTTGTATCAGCTGATTTAAATAAACAATAACTTAGCTGATTTATTTAGTAGTGTATGCGATACTAATTTTCTCACATGAGGTGTATATATGTCAGCTGATACAAAACAAGGTGTGCACATTATCGCCTACACGGGAGGTTCAGTATCGTGAATATTGTTTGTTACGATATTGGAAAATGTAATCAAACCGATTGTTTGTTCTATCAAATGAATTTAGCCCAGTAGCCCAGTGGATTTGTTGTCAGATGATTCAAGATCATGTGGTCACGGGTTTGAATCCTACTTTTGATGCTTACTTTTTGAGGCATGCAATTTATGTTTAATTTGGCTTTATTTTGTTTTTACAAATTAATTTATTTGTAATTATTGCTCAACGAACAGCCGCCATACAGCGCTCTGCAGAGTTAGGTTAGGTAAGGTTACTATAATTTTGTCGTGAACTGAAGTCTAATTTGTTGTTATTTTTTGCACGTAAATCCGTTTGTAGAACTCCAATTTAACATTGTAACCACAACTTTTTATTTATATCTGATTGACTTTGATTGAGTAAGCACTTTATTTTTTGCTTTTATACACCTTTTCAATAAAATTAATTCATTTGGAATAAAAGGATCTGTGCTCAAATTACTCCATTCTTATCTTAGTGACCGAAAGCAGCATACAGTAGTTGCACATGATTATAAGAAATTTAAATCAAATTGGGTCAATGTAACTTCTGGTGTTTCGCAGGGGTCCATCTTAGGCCCCTTACTTTTTATCATGTTTATAAATGACATCTTCTAAATTATTTTTATATGCCGATGACACTACAGCATTGGTGAAGAATAGTAACTCTGATGACATGATCATAGCGGTTGAAAGAACTTACTCGAAATTAAGAACATGGTTTTCCAAAAATGGTCTGTTACTAAACAATTCAAAAAGCAATTTGGTCTACTTTAAGCCCTCAAACCATAACTTCCACTCATGGAAACAATCTGAAAGTATAAATCGTACAGAATCTCACAAATTTATCGGAGTAATATTTGACCAAAATTTAAAATGGGAAAACATATCAGTTATTTAACTAACAAACTAAATAGTTTCCGCTATGCATTATATATTCTCATACAGCCAACATCCCTAGAAACTTGTAAAACTGTTTATTATTCTTACATTGAATCTGTCCTTAGATATGGTATTTTATTATGGGGATCACACCAAAAATCTGAAAAAATATTCGTAGCCTAAAAGCTTATTATTAGAACCATATCAAAAAAGACCAAAAACCTAGCTGTAAATCACTTTTCAAAAAATTGCAGTGTTTAACATTACCAGGCTTATATATTTATGAACTAATCAAATTAATCACAGAACGTCCAGATTTATTAGAGGAGCACAAATTTAAGCACAATCACAACACAAGAAAAAATTCAAAATTTGTCTTTCCTCAACATAACTTAACTTTATTTGAAAAGAGTCCACTGTATATGGGAATAAAAGTTTTTAATAAACTTCCTAATTCCATAAATCAACTGAGCAAAAGAGTTTTTCTTAAAAAAAGTTAAAAGATATTTTAATTGACAAAGTTTATTATTCAGTTGAGGAATTTTTTGAAGCAGCTGGGAGAGTTTGTTGTAGTGTTTTATATTGTTAACATTTTAGTTGGTTAAGATTACATGTATAGTTTTATTTTGGCATATTTAACAATGACACTGTCACCTGTTATATTTCTGAATTGATCAGAAAATTTGTTAACGTTTGTTGTGACAATAAAGATGACTTGACTTGACTGATACACCTAAAAAAAAACATCGTAGTCAGGAGTTCATTCGATAAAACAAACAAGCAGCCAGTTGGTAAAATGTTTCGATATCGAACCGATACGGGACTGCCTGTGTAGGTGTTAATGTGCTCACCAAAGGGCATTGTTGTGTAGTTTTTCTTTGGTTAATGAACTACGAGTTTGATTTAAACTTGAGTTGACTGAGGAATGCAAGTGAGCGAAGCAAAATCCGAAAGGGGGTTTGGGGGCGAAGTCTCCAACGGCGATAAGCCTAGTTCTTACATAAAAGCAATGCAATATGGCCATTTGCCACAATTTTGTAACCAAACAAGGTGGAATAGACTTTGTGGGCTATTTTCATTCAAATTACTGTTATCAATTTGAATTTATATTGGTCTACTCCTGCTAATAAGTTAGAGTCAATCATATACAAAATTCAAGTTTAGAATGTGATCTTTTGAATCGTTTTCAATACATTACATCTGTTAAAAAAAGACAAGATAGAAGTTAAAGATTTTTGTCATATTGGTAGTAATGGTGAACCAACTTAAAATGACGACAGCGCTCTACGGAGGTACTTAGGTTATCATAAATTTACATTTTCTATTTATCCTAAAAAACCAACCTAGCTCTGCAGAGCACTGTATGACAGAAATTTGCCTGTAAAAATTATAGGCCTACTCTGTATAAATATATATCAAACAGTAGCCTAATAAGTAGTCTCAATGTGTCGATGGTATTAAGTCTGATATTTTCATTCGATAGTATGGTGGACCTATACGGAACTGCAGCCTACTATGAATAAGTTAAGTGTAAGAGTGAAAGGTGACAGCGACCTCCAATGGAGAAAAATTGCTTGTTATGGTGTCACTTCTTATAAGTTACAGGTGTGCAGCGTGCTGCGGTTAAGATAGGTTTCATTTTACAATACTATTGATGATTACCAAAACGAATCATAACGTAATTTAATACTGTGTCAATGTGACAAAAGGCTGTACTGAGCATATTATTAAGACTTAGTGCTTATCAGATGTTTCACACTTACCCCAAGCTTCTTCCAATATTCAGTGTCAGGAGTCAACTTATGAGTAGGTTTTGAAAATAATTTGGTGTTAGTTTTCTTGAATGAGGCCATTGAAGGGTACTAACATCAATTTACTGATAAAAAGGGTCCAAACATCTAACACAATATTTGTTAATAATTCAGAATCACGATTTTATTTATTAATTAGTATTATTACTTATTAGGTTTAGGTTATGTTCTAGTAAGACAACGTCGACAACACACAACAAAAACCGCATGGTCCATATGGTCGACGAAGTACATGGAGTAAAAGAAAGATCATGGGTATATTTGTAATAACCTTGAAGGAAAATGTTTACTAAGACAAATTCCTTACACCATATTGTTTTTAAGATTTCGTTGGCCAAACAAATATTTATTTTAATACTTTAAATCATACATAAACGTTCTTTGGTTGTGGTGCTGTAAAAGTTATAATTTATTACATCAGCTGATTAATCTAAACATTCCTTATTCCCTGCTTCTGATTTCTGCTCCAACGATTTGCTTTCTGCTTTCTGCTTCCTTCCCTTCCCCATGGCCAATGCCAGCTCCTTTGACATTTAGAGTGGTACCTGTCAACGTGTTCTTGGGAACCTTTCTTGAGGTATTTTCTTTAAAACTGTTATACTAAGAAATATTTATAGTTATATTCGTATATTAAATGTGATTAATTGGATTCTTGTACCGTAAACTATTATCAAAAGGAGGTTAGTGATATGTTCGAATTTAATATAGCCTGAAAAAACACAATGTTATAATTTAGAACTTCATCCTTTTTAGATGTAATCATTTACTAAGGTTGTACAACTATTTCAGTTAACAACAGGAATCAAATGCTGTACTTAAGTTACCATTCTCATAATTTTTCATTTTGATGTAAGTTATCTGAACACTCCTTGGCATTCTGGGTTCAAGCTAAGCCTATGGATTGGTTGAAAGCTCTTATTCTCAGAATAGGCCTGCCTTGTGAAAGTCATAGAACTATAAACATGGAACGCTGGGCTAATGCAGCGAAAACGAGTCGACGACCGCAGGGCTTCCCCTACCACAAGTCGTAACTTCAAAGCTAATGCATTACAATGGGCGCGGCTTGATTTCAAGCCGTTTTCATCAGTTTTTTAGTGCAATATCATAACTAATGGTACAGTCCCGCAGACATCCCCACGATATATTATCGAATGAAAATATTGATCGATTATAAATATCATTGGAATTTGGTATTTATTATCGATCAAATTAATCGTTATTTTCGATATTTTCAACAATATTTAAACCGTATTAAATCATCTATTTTGAAATATAATTTGTTTACTTTATTTGTTTATGTTATTTCCTTTCCTTTTTAAGTGAACTAAAATTAACTCTACAAGTGATAATTTTTGTAGTTTAAGTATGGTTTGTAAATAAGTTTAATCTGCTTTGTTGGGTACATTTTGTTTCGTTAGTACGTGTCGTTTTTTGAAATTCGTTTCATGTTTCCCTTGTTAATTTGTTAAACATATTTGGTTATTTAAGTTAAATCTGTTCTCATTTAATTAGTACCTTATACAATCGATTAAAAGTATCGTATTTCAACTTAATTCCAATCAATATTTATAATCAATCGAATTTATAATCGATTGATATTTTCATTCGATAATATATCGTAGGGGTGTGTGCGGAACTGTACCCATAACGGGTAACTAACATCACCAAATGTGAATTATTATGTTCAGTCTACATGGATATTAGATTATAAAATAATTACCAACTCAATGTAGCCTATTTTTTCATAGAATGATTTATGTTTTTACCAAACTCAAACATGACATTAACATATGGTACACAGTAGTAATACACCTTTACAGTAGTAGTGACCTAAATATTTTGAAAAAGAACAATCTTGCTAAGCTTTTGCTGCATGCACAGCTTAAATTTAATTATCAAAGGGGTAGAATTTCACAAGCGCAACAATATAAAAACAGAATTAAATTGTTCGATACGGTATAGCGATTATTTCGGTTATGGTTTAGTTTATTTAGGTTTTAGTTAGGCCCTATGTTATTTCAGTTTAGGTTTCTTGAAATTTGTCCAGATAACAAACATTGATTACACTATTGCTTAAACATACCTACCTGTTTCCTGGCAATACTTTGCCAGGAACAACATTATCATGTTTTTTATTTTTTTATTTTCAGTTTAGTTGAAAAAATGACGTAATAACTAAGATACAAACGATAACATATTTTGCAATTGATAAAAATATCAACCAAATCTATTTATTGCATCGAACAATTTCATTTGGTTTTTATATCGTCCCACTTATGAAAGTCTACCCCATCAAAGTTGTAAAAGATTTATTCACATGGAAAACATATTTTTGATATTTTTAAAACAGGGTTTGTATCAATTTAATCGATCGTGTCATCACATACAGCGCCAAACTCACCATTAAAAAGATGATTATTAAATAAAGTTCCTCTGTAATGCATACAAGCTTGTAAAATACTTTATTGTTTTGTGCAAAAGTAGGGATGATACACCCTACTAAGATTATTTTTTCTTATGGAATAATAGAAATACATTTTCATCACTCGGTACAGAAAGTAGCTATTTTCAATGACAGCTGATGTCTAAGAAAATTATCGGTTCCCAAGCTCTAATTTAGAGCAAGGAAAACGATCCGCTGATTTTCCCTTGCTCTCAATCAGTTTCCATTTGTCCACTACATCCACTAATGTTTGTATACCATTTGTTTTTACAATTTAAATCAGCTGTTTTTACTGTTTAACAATCTAAATGTGAATAGAAATAGGCATAAGTTTTATATGTGTGTGTTTTTGCGTCATGATGAAAAATATCGTTCATAACTAGTACCGAAAGTGATTTTCCGGCACTTGCTCCAATTATTCCCGTACGAGGCTTCGCCTCGTACACGAAACTCACTTTCACATGCTCGGCTTCGCCTCGCACATGAAATTTATTGTTCCTGTGTTCGGCTCCGCCTCACACATGAAACTTGAGCGTGCACCGGAAAATGCCACTTTCGGTACTGTAATGAAATATACTATTAATTGAAAATTTGACAGCTGTTAATACCAACAAAACACGGCACAGAAACAAGAACAGCTGTTTAAAGCTAACTTCTGGAATGACATCACATTTTAAACATTTAAATTAGGTGCCAGAACCATATAGAAGCTGAGTAATTCTAAGCAAAAACTATTTGCTCGAATTTGAGCAACTGGATTTGCAAACTGGATGGTTTATGATTGTAAGTATATTTTTTAGCGACATACTATGTACGAATCTAAGAATATTTCATGCCTTTAGGGTATGGTAGTGAGTAATAGTTTTTTTACTCTTGAGTACGGTACTCCGTATATACCACCCTTTTTAAGCTCTCGCTTTTTTGCTGCTAGCTCAAATATTATAAAAGAGTATAATTTCTGTCTCATCCATAGCAATTTGTTACTGTTGCATTGAGGATTTGTTTACTAACCGGCTGTTCACTTCTGTCGCAGGATGGGAATGGTTGTGAACGGCGAGCCTCTGACATGCGAGGCCAAACAGCAGCTGATCTCGCGGAACCTGCAGGAAGTCCTGGGAGAGGACAGGTTGGCCGTGGTTCTCAAGGAACGGGACCTGAAGATCTACTGGGGAACGGCCACGACTGGCAAACCCCACATTGCCTACTTTGTCCCCATGTCCAAGATAGCGGACTTTTTAAAAGCTGGCTGTGAGGTAAACTACATTTCCTGTTGTTAAAAGCACTTAATTAAATATATTTATGGTTCCTAGTCATTTATTGAATGTAGTGTTTTATTTATATTGGAAATGGCTGTTTTTCATATCTTGATATATTTTTATCACCCCCAACACCATTTAATCTACTTTCACTTCTGTCTGGAGCCCTCCTAACCTTATAATAATGCTCTACATTGCTATCCCAACATTGAAGATAAATATAACCAGGAACATCAGAACAGATTTGTCTATAACCTGAAAAAATTTGATCACATTAGTGAGTACAGATTGAACTCCAAGGTGTTGTCAATTATGGGCTCCTCCGATATGCAAACTGTCAACTTGATTCACAAAGTTCTACAGACGGGAAAACCTGAGTACCTTAGGAGGAAGTTGGTCTTTAGGCACGAAATTAAAGAGCGTAGTACCCGACAGGACAGCCTATTGCACCTGCCAAAGACAAAACTGGAAACGGGGAAAAAAGGGTTTAGGTACTTTGGCCCAAAAAAGTACAATGCTTTGCCATCCACCTTAAAAGAGTGCAGTTATTTTAGGTTTAAGGAATATGTAAAGGAAGTGTTCGTCTGACCTGGATATTTTATTTTTATTTTTCGTTTTGTTTTTATGGAATGTAATGTTATTTTATTTTATTTTCTGACAAAAGTTGTAATGAAAAACAGAGTTTGTACTTTGATTAACGCTTGCCAAATAAAGACCTTTAAAAAAAAAAAAAAAAAAAAAAAAAAAAAAAACAGTCAAAAAAATCAAACGTTTTCCAATTTCTAAAAAAATTACACAAATGTTTGTTACACCCGTTATTATTTATTTTTTAAAGTTTTTAATGCGGAAATTCGCTTCCCTCAAGTCAGCGAACTTGTTTTATAGTTCGAGGGTGATTTATTTGACGGTTAAATATTTTATCATGGGCTAAGGGACTTATTCCTAAAATAAATATACTTTAAACACCAAGCTAAAGATTTGGCTTGGTTATGAACAACTAACAATTTTAAATAGGCTACCTTTTCTTTTATTTTGTATACCCTTCATCATGTAAGAGACTAAGTAAAATCAATGTGATATTACATCATGTAATTTTTTAAAAATATGTGATTTGTAATAATTAGGTAAAATGAAAAATGTGTAAACAATAATAGCCTGTTGTGAAATTTTAGTGTGTAAATGTCTATCTCAGGCACTATAATATAGGTACCGTAGCTATGCAATCTATAATAGGCCTTTGTGGTGAATCAGTGTACCAACTTATAATATGAAATATTCACACATTTCTCATATTATTTGATTTTACTGATAAATGTGGCAATTAACTGAGAAGAATTAGAGTAACGGTACCTAAAAATGGTTTTGAGTGATTTAAATCCCAAGTTTCCTCATTGAACAGTCCTAGTTGGAGGAGAGTCTCAGAAACTGAGAGGATAAAAAAGGAAATCTTTATTCACATTAAACCACAATTACAGGTGACCATTTTGTTTGCTGACTTGCACGCCTACCTGGACAACATGAAAGCACCCTGGGAGCTACTGTCTTTGAGGACGCAATACTACGAACATTCCATCAAAGCTATGCTGGAGTCTATCGGAGTACCGTTGGACAAGCTAAAGTTTGTTCGAGGCACTGAATATCAGCTGTCCAAGTAAGAAAATACCGTAGTTCTTTTTACTCTTTACAACTTACTGTATTTTTCATTTCATGTTAGTGCAGCAGAAAGTTTACATTTTGCAGTACCCTATCATAAGTAAAGTAGGCCTAACGTTAGATTACATTTTTCTTTTAACTACCCGTGAAAAGCTTCAAACCCAAGAGAGACATTTAAAATATAAATCATGCATTTAAATTGTATAATGTTATTTTCTAATACGACCCTATATCATAGCAGTTTTTAGTATGAAGCTTATTCCATAATGTTTGTCCTTTTTAAGGGAATACACCCTGGACGTTTACAGACTGAGCTCTGTAATGACAGAACATGACGCAAAGAAAGCAGGAGCTGAGGTAGTGAAGCAGGTGGAGCACCCTCTTCTGTCCGGACTCTTGTACCCAGGTATGTATGGTTTCGGGGGTGTGCGAGCAGTGATTTTTTGGATCGAGTCAAGTATTGCCAATTATACGAGTTTCGAGCGAGTAATTGTCAAAGGCTCAGCATTAATGATTGTGGTTGGTTTATAATAGTTTAATAGAATTTGAATTTACTCCGGATAGAATTTGATTGTCTAATCATGGTTTTTAACCAATATGATTAGCGATATTATTGTCCAGTACATTCGAATCTTTATATATAATTCAGTACCTAAGTGAAATTTTAAGTTAAACTTGTGGGAGTTTGGAAAATCGCAGGATGATTGCTCAAATTAAAGGGCTTGAACCCAAGAACTCGGGAAAAATAGCAGTATTTCTAAATAGTCACCAGCAAACGACAAATAGCATAAAATATCCCCCATAAGAAAAGCATGGGGATTTAAAAATGCCTGCTTTGTTTACATTAAAACATGTGATTAAGTGTACTTCTTAAATGAACTAATATGTGTTCCTACTTATATTGTTTTATTTTCCTCAGCATGTAAAGAGTAAAAATATCAGAATTGGAGCAAGGTAAGTGGCTATCGCCCCTTCAAGCCACTAGTTGGTTATATTTACGACCAATAAAACATGGTTTGGCCATCGCACTCATTTGAGAAAACATTGTCTGGTTGCCATGTAGCGAATATCATCTTGTTTGGTTGTTACATATAATAAATATAACATGATTAGGATACATCATTATATACTACCGATTATACCATTGGTTATTGTAATTTTCGGCCGAAATTATGTTTTCTGTACTAGTTTATGGCTGGCAGATTGTGCAGACTGCTCTTTATTGTTATTTGGGAGTCCGTTGTACACAATACTAGATCAAAATACGCAAAGCTCTTATGCAACTTTGCGCTGTACCCTCAGGAAATAGAGGCATTTTTCTTAAAGAGTACTCCGCAGTACATCTTCTTCAAAGGGGAGTTTGTCACAGAGGTAATTCTTCCTCAATAATGAAAACAAGAGGTGCCTAGTGAGGTAGTGGCTGTATCTGAGTTTCCTAATTCATAACTACCTACTTGCCCATCCATCCCGTCTACGTACGTAACTGTCAAACTCTTTTAATTAATAAATGCAACATGGCTCACAAATACATGGCAACACTGATGGAACATTGACCAGTAAATGTAGTTATAAAAGTCCAACAACAGAGAATTTGTTTGTACATTTGTAATCATTTGCGTAATTGCAACTTAGTCAATGCAATAGATATATTGTGGGTAAAATATCCTGCATACTTAACACATTCAGTGCGGGTGGATCTCATGAGCTCCTTGCCAGTCGATCGGTTGGAGCTCGTGAGCTCCAAAGTCTAATGTTGTTTTCAAAGGAATACTGTGTCTCAGCTACTGCAGATGGATGAATGAAACTTGAACACGAGTTTGTATATGCCCGTACAATGTCCACAATATGGTCAGTTTTCATTCCCCCCCTTGAAGGTGAGGAGGGGGACGCTTCCCCTGCGCGCTCTTCCAAGTTGTTTACCAACATTCCGGCTCTTATCAGTGCTTGGGTTTTTGTTTGTTTATGTTTCTAGAAGGAAATAATAGTGCATTCCGGTGAATAGTGTGCTTCAGTCGTGTGGGATTGTGGTGCATGTTGCGTCACGGCAGGCGCCTACTACTATTGCGCCGAGCCAAAATTGCGGGTTGGAGCTCATGAGCTCCAAAAATTTATCGGCACTAATTACTCAAACATAATTATTTATAATTGTTTATTTTTTTTAATACTCAAACATTGTTTATACATGTATTACGTATGTTTTTAGTGATTACAAATTTTCAGCTCCTGGGTGAACCTTACATCATCTATACCGCACTGAATGTGTTAAATTGGAAATCTTTAGTTGTGTTTTTTCTCATTATGTCACAAATTACACACCCAAAATCCTCTGTTAAGAGCTGGGGTAAGATTGACAAACTAAAAAACGGATACAAGCTACAGAGACTACATCAAAATGGCTATATAGCTCTAGTCCACATGCTAATGAATTACCAGTTGTTCATTAGATCGAGTGATTGGTTTGTCTTTTTTTAGGCTTGCAAGCACTTGATGAAGAGTACCTTAAAGTGGATGCACAGTTTGGGGGCGTGGACCAGAGAAAAATCTTCACCCTCGCAGAAAAATACCTTCCCCATCTGGGGTATGCCAAGAGAATTCACTTTATGAATCCAATGGGTATGTTAATAGAAAATACTCTAGATCCAAATTTTTGTTGTAGGCTTAGTTCCTAATGTTTTCAGGTATCACGGAAAATATAGTTTACTACCCGAGTCAGTAATTTTCAGGGGGTTAATTTTTTGAAAGAATTTTTTCATGTGGACCTATTTGAGTATACAGACAAAACTTGATAGCAGTAAGTAATCGATTGATGTATTAGACTACTTTATTCCAAAAAATTGTAAATGAAGTAAGGAAAACAAAAAAACCTCAAAATAAATTGGAAAACATCTAGACTAAATGAAAAATACATTGCACATTTATTGTATGATTAGTATTATTTAAAAAATAATTCATTGGTCATAGTCCCACCCTTTATTGCACATAACGTTTAGTATCACAACTTGTAAAGCATTTTCACCCCTGTGACTGTCACCGGTCAATAATATCGGCTTTTAAATCGGATACCTAAAAACATTGTTGGTTACTACATAAGCAATTGTATTGATATACGCACTGCACTGCAGTCTGCACCTGACACGTGTTGTAACCTGGTAGATAAAAACAGAACTAACTGGTCCAGTGCCTATGCTTTACACCTGGTCTGAGGCAACTGCTAGCGTGAATAGCTGAGAGGTCTTAGGCGCTACGTGATGGGTTTTTATGCAATACAGTTTTAAAATTAGGTACAATGATTTCCATCCCATCTGTATTCCAAAACGGTACTTTGGTATTATACGGATGCCACTATTTTTGGAGGTTAATTTTTACCGGATACAAAGGATAACTGCATAATTCGAAAAAAACGTACTTTTATTGACTTACTGTACAAATTTTACATCATTCTGATGAGCGGTCTTTGTGTTGTGCCTCCCAAAAGACAGCGATGTCCGCTAGGATCGTATTGAATGCGTCGCCGCCGCTAGCAGCTACACCCGATCGCCACATGTACTCCGGCAAATATACAGCGCGCTGCGGCAGTTATGTTAGGATGGGTTATCATAAAAATACGTACGGTTTCCTCTTCATTTCGAGGTAAATCCCACACCAAAAGAACGTCACTCATTATGAAAACAAATGTAACGTAGTGGACGGCAATAAATCACTCATGACACTGGCCCAGATACAGGCGGTGACAGGTGATGCGCGCGCTCCGGTCAACGACCTGACCTTGGCCTATTTGGAGGGGGTTTGGCGGCCTGAAGTATGACTCATCAGGTATCATTCGATTTGTAACAAAACAAGAAAAGTCCTACTATCATTTTTATGATAACCCATCCTAACATAACTGCCGCAGCGCGCTGTATAAGGGTGGCATCCGTATAATACCAAAGTACCTCCAAAACTAGTCTTTTAAATATAGGCAGATGAAAAATTTATCCGAGAAGTTCTTTTGAAATTTGATAAAGTACATTTTGCAAATATTGACTTAATATCAGTATACCTCCAAGTTTAATTTAAATTGAAGAAAAGATAAAACCTACCTAGTTTAATGTAACTTACTTTCGGTGTTTTGAATCAAAACACTTCAGAAAATGTTGATCTCATACAAGTCTACTGTACCCTCTTGCAGTTCCTGGTCTGTCGGGAGGTAAGATGTCATCGTCAGAAGAAGACAGCAAGATCGATCTTCTGGATCCTCCCGCAGCCGTCAAGAAGAAACTGAAGAAAGCGTTCTGCGAGCCGGGCAACATCGAGGACAATGGTGTTCTGGCCTTCGCCAAACACGTGGTGTTCAGCCTGTTCAAACCTGGGGAGCGTGAGTGACTTGAATAATCGGAAAGATATTTAATCCATTTGAAATGAAACTATAGGAATTCTGTATGGTTACAGCTTTTTTAGAAACGGCTTACAGATTTGAAGAAAGTGTTGAGAAGGGGTGAATTGCAGAAAGTTAAATTATTTTGACTTTTTAATGGGTAAGGTTATTTGTCATTCACCTAACTGCCTATGACTAGTTTATGCTTAGGCGAGAATACAATTAATAGTGAATATTAATGGGATTTAGTGAACCTGTTGTGTCTGGTATCACTACTGTTTTTTCTGAAATTTTCCTGTTTCTCCTACCACCCCCCCCCCTCAACTGCTGATTCATACTACATTTTTTAGGTGTCTCTGGAGAGGGGGAATTAAAAAACTCATGATGGATATGTTGATCATCAAATACACAACAAATCAATCAGATTTGAACTACCAAGTGAATATTTTCTTTACCACGTAACTTTCTTTTAGAAAAATATTTTGAAACTTGTTGCTACTTGTTGAAAAACATCATAAATAAAGTCACAAGTTTGAACCAAATGTTGAAAGTTCTTAAGTTTACAGGACACAGGTTTTCCTATTATTGTATAGTCTGGACATTTAGGGACGGTGATTATCGCATTAGCAGACCTTTAGCTCTTGCTCAGTTAGGGACAGACTGCCAAACAACAGCTTTAACCTTTTGGGAATACTTACTTACTTTCTTACTCTTGTGGCCATGCAAACCCAAGATGGTTTTGGCCTCGCCAACGATCCGCCTCCACTCTTCTCTGTCATGCGCTATTTCTATTCCTGCTCCAAGTCTTCTTTCATCCTTCAGCACTTGATCTCTCCAACACAGTCTTGGTCTTCCTAGAGGTCTTCTACCATTAAAAATCAGTTTTATCATGCTGGTGTTGTCCCTTCTCAATATGTGACCCAGCCATTTTAACCTTTTGCTTTTTACTTTCTCCCCCTATACATATGGAGAAAGTATTGTTTTCGTAAAAATTTTCGAATTTGAGTTGTTAGTGGAAATATTCGTTTTGGTGCTCCCTGAACCCAAAAAGGTGGTTTTTACGTGATGTCTGTCTGTGTGTGTGTGTGTGTGTGTGTGTGTCCGCGTGTGTGTGTGTGTGTGTGTGTGTGTGTGTGTGTGTGTGTGTGTGTGTGTGTGTCTGTATGGATGTGTACAGAGCTAGAGCCCTAACCAATGGGCCGATTTTTATGAAATTTGGTATGTAGGTACTAATCCACGATATATCCAGGTGTTTTTTTTCATTTTTTTGGATTTTTGATTTTTAAGGGTAATTATCCCCCAAAAACCGCCAAAAACATGAAAAATCCAAATTTCTCAAAAACGGCTCTAACGATTTTGATTAAACTTTCGTGGTTTGTAGAACTTTAGGTTTGCAACAAAATGACACCACCCGCATTTCTTGAAAAATTCGGGTTCAGAAATTACAGGACTTAAAACATCCAAAATTGAATTTTTTGGATTTTTTATAAAAAATCATAAATGTTAAAAAAGATTACTATTCACCATTAAAAAGAGCTCAAAAAACTAAATAAATTAGTATTTTAAATTACTATTCTACGATTGCTAGTTACGGAGAAAATTGAAATTTTCATTTAGCGGTAAACACAGTACGTTGTCCAATGTTATTCTTAAGGGGAATACAAATATAACTATTTCTCTCTTATTTACTGATCAATTTCATTAAAATTTGATATGCAGGTCAAGTTAGCATTGACCAACAGATGATGTTCGAAATGTGTTGCTATTTAACCCTGGGGGGGCAAGGGGGCATTTCCCCTCTCAAAACCACTGTGTGTAGCAACGGACTCTATAGTGCCTCCCAAAAAGGGATTTGGGTGGATATTTCTGAAAACAACTATTTTAGACAATTTTCTGTACATTTATCTATACTTCATATTCTATATTTAGTAAATAACAAATATTTTTGTCATTAAAGTTTGGCTAAAAGGGAGAAAGTGTGTGTCAGTTTCCTGATACCGTTTATTATTGTTGCAATTATATCGCTATAAATCTCTCTCAGTTCTCCATTTATTCTGATTCTCCAAACTCCTGCTTCATAAATAGGTCCAAATATTTTCTTTAGTACTTTGTTTTTAAAAGTTATGAGCTTTTTTCTGAAGACTTTGCTAGTGACCAAACTTCACAGCCATAGAGTATTATAGGTTGTAATATAGATCCTGATTTTGGTAATCTTACTAAGTAATTTGCTGCTCAGCAGCTTTTTGAGGCCCCAGTACCATATCCGCTGTTTTAATTTTATGTAGAATTTAATTTTCTTCTCTATTACTACTGACTATTGTTACACCTAAATATTTAAACTCGTTAGAGGTTTTGTGTCATGAGGGTCGTCGGGACGGGTAGTTTGTTTAATCCAACACATGCCTTCACAAGCCGACCAAACTATAAACTTATTTCTTGTTCACAGAGTTCGTGATTGTGAGAGACGAAGCTCACGGTGGAAACCTTACCTTTGACACTTACGAAGAGTTAGAAGCCTCGTTTGCCAAGCAAGAACTGCATCCCGGTGATCTCAAGGTTTCGGTGGAGAATTACATCAACAAACTGTTAGAACCGATCAGAAAGAAGTTTGAAGAGCCGGAGCTCAAGAAACTCACAGAGAAGGCTTATCCGCCGCCTAAGAAACAAGGTGAGTCAGTTTGAGCCACATAAAACATTGCAGATGTAAAAAATAAAATCAAAAAGTTGATTAAATTACTTTCAATTTTTCCACACCCCTGCTATTCTTAAAAAAAGCATGACAGAACTGGAAAGATTGAGAATCAGTAAATTATATTAACTATGATAATTTTTCACCCTCTTCAAACTCTGTCGTCACCAAGTCCTTGGTTCAGCGAGCCCCATGGTCCTGGAGGTGGAGGTCGCACATGTTGTTCAAGGATTTTGCAGACACTGAACAATCGAAACAATCGGCTGCAAGGAACAATCGGCCATCCCTATTACACACACGTACACCAGCACTATCTCTTGTTTAAGTTGACAATTTCATGTCAGGTGTTCCAAGCGTATACAAATTCTTGGTATTTAACATTAGATTTGACTTTCTTAGTTTGTGTTTTCATCGCCTCTTATTTACAAGCAGTAATGTCATGTTTTTTGCCTACATTTTACAACCTTTGTCCATACAAATTTGCCATATGGAATTTTTTTGTCATATGGAATTTACATTTATGGAGCTACCACAAAACATAATTTGGATAGATTATTACTGCAATAGAAAAGATCAATTAGAATCATGCTAGAACTGAAAAGCACTGACTCTGTGAAACAAATATTTGCTTATTTAGGAATTTTAACTGTTTATGGCTTGATTATTCTTGAGACTGTTTATTACGTTAAACAATTTTTTGACCCGTTGTTACAAAACGTCCCCATTCCTATAATACACGTTTAAATCATAAAGTTGATCGACACAATTTCAAATTTGTTAAAAAGAAAACTACCTATTTAGGTACCAAGTTTCTCCATCACCTCCCTCGTCAATTTATAGAGGAAGCTAATCTAACTACATATAAAAAACAACTAAATGACTACTTGTTAAAGTTTCCTTTTTATTCTTTTGATGGGTTTTTTCAAGTCCGCCACAACTGATCCAACAGCTGAAATTTTGTTTATTTTATTGATTTATATATGTTTTTTTCCTCTAAACATGTAATATTACATTTTATGATTATTATAATGTAATTTAGCTACATTTTAGCATAGTAAAAGTGTTGACACAATTCTTGCACCGTGTACAATTCATGAATAAAGTTGATTTGATTTGATTTGATACAGGATTCCATAATGCCATACTTAAAAATATAAAAATTATAAAATACATCAAAGTCCAGAGCCTTATGTAGGCATCTGCAGTAGACTTGGGTTGGTGAGCATTTACTCGCTCTATTTATTGAAATGTTTGTTGTTGATCAAAACAAACCTGATGTACTTTGTAAGAACTAATACCTGCACTCCATTAACTCACGGTAAAAATTAAATTTTCAGTATAAAAAATATAAATGTTTTAAAAGGGTCTCAGTTAAATCTTTCTTTCCTGACAACTAAAAAGCCATTTGAATAGATTTTAAGTATTATTCAAGAAACAAAGTATACATGTTTCATCAACGAAATAACACAGATTCAACCATTCCAATCACTAGCTAGGCAGCTAGTGACGAATGGTTGAATCTGTGTTATTTCGTTGATGAAACATGTTGAACTGTTAAACACTTAAAATTATAAATACCCCCATTGAAGCAAACCTGCATATTCAGCGAATTTCCAATGAATATATAACATAACACATTAAAACACTTAACAGGATTCATAAGAAATATATTCACAAACAAGCGATATTTAAAATATTAATTATTCTCTATAAGAATAACATTGGGGATAAGTACGCAGGCTTGCTGCAACAAGGAGCCCAAAATAATGGGTTTTTATGCAAATATCAATAGAACTCATCTTAGTGAAGTCACATACCAAGTTTCGTCCATATACATTCATAAATAAGTGATATATATAACATTTTAATTATTTTCCATAAGAATAACATGGGGACCAACTACCTAGGTTTGCTGCTATGGGAACCATAGGTGAAAAATAAATGTGTTGTGCAAACAACAATAAACCACAACCAGATGAAGCCATATACCAAATTTCGTCAGTTTATGTTCATAAATAAGCGAGATACAGTAAAACCCCGTTTAACCGAAATAATGGGGGCGGGACCGTTCCGGATAACCGATTTTCAGGTTAATCCGGAATTTGTATTTTAAGGTTAATTTAGGGAAAAAACGCATACAAGTTCCAGTTTTCACAACGTCAATTTATTAAAATAAGGACTATTTACAAGTTTACAATATAAAAGGCTATTTGTTGAAGTAATCAACAATCTTTTTCTGAACCTTTTCGTCACAGCGGTTGCGGGCAGCCTTGTCTCGCCATCTTTTTATCAGTAGCAAATCAGCGGGTGTAGATTCGTGTGACTGCTCGACGAATTGGAGTGTGACCTAAAAAAATACCCATATTGTACTGTGCCTACATATTCTTAATTTTTATTATGAATTTAAATAAAAGGGACATTATTTAATACAATATGAATGAATAAATCCTACCTTGAAAGCATTAAAAACAGCGTCTGCTGCTACTCGGTTGACGTCACATGCAGTCGACGCATCTACGTCGTCATCATCAACGGGCTCTGCTGTTTCTCGTGTGCAGGTGTGAGAGTCTGCAGTACACTAATCCTTTAGTGCGAAATGGGTCAAGCCTCCACCCCCTCGTGACTGGTACAGGAATGTGGAAAACCCGTCAAAACAATCCCCGAGTTCAGTGACAGCCGCGACCGGCGATGTCTCAGCGCACCAGGAGTCATCCCGCCGGGCCGATCCTCGCTATTATTGATTATTTATTTCTCGTAAACCGTTCCGGTTAACCCGGGTTTCGGTTTAGCGGGGTCCGGTTAAGCGGGGTCTTACTGAATACAATTTTTCTTTTTCTCCATAAGAATAACATTAGACAACGTACTGTGTTTAGCACTTTCAATATTTCAGTAACCAATTGACGCAGAGCAATGATCAAAATACCAAATTCTTTGTTTTTTATGCTGAATTCAATGGTTAAAATTAAAATTTGATTTAAACAAAAATTACATGTGGAAACCCCAAAAAACCATTTTTGGGGTACAAAACCCCCTTCAGATGGTGCGATTCGTCTGGTTTTCAAACTCATTCAAATAAATGATACTTAACACGTTTGTACCAAATTTCATTAAGATCGTTCCTTTTTTACGAGAGTTATCTTGCTTACGGACACACATATATATATATATATATATAAATTTGAACGAATGATGTTTTTGGCATCTGGGGACCTCAAAATGAAAAGTTATCATGGTCTCGGGCTTAAATCTTACCATGAGACCTATGGTAGTAGCTTCTTCCCTATAGGGGAAATTCGCTAAAAACATGGTTCCGGTGGACACATACACAGTAAGCATAGGTAGGTATTAAAAGTAGCAAAATGCCTGATCAGATGTGTAACTCACAAAGAATTTACCTGTGCTGTCCATCGTTTGCTTATGGTCCACCCTCCCCTTAAACTCTATCAGACAAATGAACTCTCCATGAGTTGCAGATGAAAGTCACCAACTGAGAGAGAATTTGAACCACTACTATCTGGCGCTACCTAGGGGAGAGAGCTCCTTAGACCGCTCAGCCAACCTGATAAGCTAGCAGTTGTATCGACCCGTGTAATTACACTGTGGACATAGTCCTAGCTAGGTCCGTTTAAGTCAACTATGTTCACCAACTAGGTCAACCACATGTCAGACGCGGTCTGCAGACAGAGCTCACACTGGTAGAATTGCTTGTACCGTAATTGACAGTGTTTTATTAAGTAGCAGTTTCAAAAGCCGATACATTCAGCTCCTAGCACTCAAAGGGTTAAGTTTTGTTATTCTCAATTTGAATATAAATCAGTTACAATAAAAAAACAGTTTCAATACATTTTCTCTATGTGATGTTCCGCAGCCGTCGTGGACGAGATTGCGCCGCACCGTCTGGATATCCGAGTCGGCCGGATCATCGATGTGTGGAAACATCCGGAGGCTGACGCTTTGTACGTGGAGAAAATCGATGTAGGTAAGTTTTTCTTTAAACAAAATAAATTGATTTTGTAGAAACTGTAATGTGGGTGGTGGAAATAAATGTATGCGATTGACAATAGATCATTTATGAGGTAAAAAAAACTACAAAGTCTGTCGGAATTGTTTGATCACCTCTTTCCTATAATTGTATTAGATTTTCCAAAAAAATCAAAATCAATGATTCTGTAATATTTGTTTAACCCATTGAATACTTTTCACAGAACATTTCCAAAATCTGTATCACAGGGTAGTTCTGTGATGATGTAATACCATATGTTTTTTTCAAAATTGTTTTATTTTTTTAGTTGTATTTATTTTTGGCTTATATACCCATGAATGATTTTTATAGGTAAAATATTTCATTGGAAAATATTTTTGGCAAACTGGTAAAAATACAAATTATTCAAGAACAAATTGGTTTTGCTAAAATAAATCATAAAAAGGTTTTCTTTGGATGAAGTAAAAAACTAAACATTTTTATGTAAGGAAATAGTTTTTGCACTTTACTGTTCAACTGATTAGACATTTATTTTTATTTTTTATTTTTACAATATACTTGCTTTTAAAAAAATTCAATTTTTCATTGTTATTTTTATAAAAAAATTGAAATATGGATTTAATTATTTTTATTTTATATTAACATATTAAAAAGAAAATATATCCCACTCTCAGAAAAACACTATGTTTGACCAATTAGTTTCTAAAATACTGCAAAATATTGAAATTTAATTGGGTTTCTTGGGCCGTACAGTCATAAAAAATTAAGTATCCAATGGGTTAAAACTGTTGTACATTTTATTTTGTATAATAATTTCTTTTTTTTCTGAAATATTACTGTATTTATTGTGGTGAGGAGTATGGTGCAATATATCGTTGTATAATGGGCAGAACTCACTATTGTTGTTATTCGAAGTGAAGCCGTTGTCATTGGGACAAACTCGAAAAACAAACACAACAGCAGACTTTATATTAACAAATTTTAAGAATATAATTCTTTGCAAGTGAGTTTTTGTCAACTTTAACTGATATATTTTTCACATGATTCTACAAATTTCATGAAACGGGTAAACTAGTTAAACAACTACCAAACTACTTTTTTGGAGGAAAAAACAGTAAACTTAATGAATAGATTAAATCACTTATTGTGTCGTAAACAGGATGAAAATTAGTTATTTAAAAAGGCAAAAACTTGTGAATTTAACTGAGACTTAGCATAATTCTCAAATTTTCTCAAATCATCCTAACTTTAAACATCTCTTGAGCTAGCCTCAGATCGTTACTATGCAGTCCTCAATTGAAAACATGGAATTCTCAAAGGTTCCTTTAAGTTTTGTTTACCGAAATATATGGTTTTCGGAAAGAACAAGAAAATAAAACCTTATAACTGCCCCAAAAATAGCTGTTGCAAAAATTTCAGGTTTGTTTGGGGTATGTTCCAAAAATGTGAGCTCTCTTTCAAGTAAAATACAACTGTCTATATGTTTTATAACAGCTATATTTTTTCATTCCAAAAATATTAAATAACCACAAACATTTGTTTTTCTTATTTTAAATCTTTAAAATAGCTAAATTTAATAAAACTCAAGGTTTTTTTCACTCTCAAGTATAAAATATTATTTAGTTTTTGATTTTGGAATTTTGTTAAAGTTAGTTAAATACATAAACTTTATTTTGTTAAGGCATCATTTGGTGCATCACAATGCGTAAACAAAATATAAATTTATTTTTCTTCTGAATCTTTCTGTTGTTGTTGAAGATGGTGATTGTATTCTTAGTTGACTTTTAGGCACTCTCATCTTCTATAAAACTATATTAAGTAAAACAATTTTAAATTTAAACCAATATATTTCGAATTGATACTCAATTCATCGTCAGTTGTTTACATTTGTTTGTTTGTTTACAAAATATGTGAATTGTTTAACTAATTTTCTTAAACATGTGATTAACATCCATGTTTAAATATTTAGTAGGTAAATTAAAATAGAAAAATGTAATTATAAATTATTCTTTTCAAATTCTTGTTTTAAAATTGGTTTCCACATACTATTAATTTCAAAACTTGGTTTACTGAAAACATGTTTTTCTGAATAAGCCATTACTGCTGATTCTATAAATATTCTTTTGAATTTGTCATGTTCTTTTGCCAGAATTTTGGTTTTATTTAAATTTATTTTATGATTTTTCGTACACTGGTGATGTGCTAAATTACTTACTTCTGTTTTTGCTGTTTTTAAATTATATTTGTGTTGGTTTAGTCTTTTCTCGAGAAACGATCCAGTTTGACCTATATATACACTATCACAATCAGAGCATGGTATCTCGTAAATAACATCTTTTTCATAATTGTAATTAAATTTAACTAAGTTTGTTTTAAGTTTATTTTCCGAGTAGAATGTTGTAATAATGTTGTATTTTCTGTTAATTCTTCTGATTTTTTCTGAAAGTCCTCTAATGTAAGGTATTGTTATATGCGAAATAGGTTTATTTTTTAAATTATCTTTATTTTGATTTTCTTTTAAGTTCTTAAATATAAAACTTTTTGGATATCCATTATTTTGTAATATTTCGACAATAGTCTCTTCTTCTTTTTTCTTAATTTTTTCATTACTTGATATAATTTTATTTCTGTGTTGCATTCCTTTTATTATTCCTTTTTTAGTTGATTCTGGGTGATTTGATTGAAAATTTAAACAAATTCCACTATTTGTTTCTTTTCTATATACAGAAAACTCAATTCCATTTGAGTGATTTATCATAACATCTAGAAATGGAAGTTTTTTGTTTTTCTCCAATTCCATAGTAAACTTTATATTTTTACTTTTTGAATTAAAATGATTTAAAAATGAGTGCAAAGAATCCAAGTTATCATTCCAAATAATTAGGCAATCATCTACATACCTTTTGTATAGTTTTGGTTTAACTATACTGCTATCAATGGCTTCTTTTTCAAAACTGTCCATATAAATATTGGCTAAAATTGGACTAAGTGAACTTCCCATAGGGAGCCCTTCTGTTTGTTGATAATATTCATCCTTGTACCGGAAATAATTGGCATCCATACAAATTGTAAGAAGTTCTAAAATTGTACTAACTGATAGAGTAGTTTGATTATTAGGGGTTTTAGCTTCTTCTAACAGTTTGCGTACTATATTAAGTGTTTCTTGGACAGGTATGCTTGGAAACATATTTTGTACATGAAAACTTGCTAATATATCTTCATAATCAATTTTAGTTTCTTTAAGAGTTTCAACCAATTGAGTAGAGTTTTTTAAGGTTCTCTCACTTATAAATGTTAGAGGTAGTAGAAATCTTTTAAGGTATGATGATAATACATAAGTAGGACTTCCTATTGTACTTACAATTACTCTTAAAGGATTACCAGGTTTATGTATTTTTGGTTGTCCCCGAATGTACGGTGGAGTAGAAGAATATGGAGTTAAGTACTTCTTTATTTCTGGTTTAAAATGTTTTTCATTCTTTTTTAATGTTTTATATATCTTGTTTCCAAAGTACTGAGTAGGATTTTTACCCAGAATCAACTAAAAAAGGAATAATAAAAGGAATGCAACACAGAAATAAAATTATATCAAGTAATGAAAAAATTAAGAAAAAAGAAGAAGAGACTATTGTCGAAATATTACAAAATAATGGATATCCAAAAAGTTTTATATTTAAGAACTTAAAAGAAAATCAAAATAAAGATAATTTAAAAAATAAACCTATTTCGCATATAACAATACCTTACATTAGAGGACTTTCAGAAAAAATCAGAAGAATTAACAGAAAATACAACATTATTACAACATTCTACTCGGAAAATAAACTTAAAACAAACTTAGTTAAATTTAATTACAATTATGAAAAAGATGTTATTTACGAGATACCATGCTCTGATTGTGATAGTGTATATATAGGTCAAACTGGATCGTTTCTCGAGAAAAGACTAAACCAACACAAATATAATTTAAAAACAGCAAAAACAGAAGTAAGTAATTTAGCACATCACCAGTGTACGAAAAATCATAAAATAAATTTAAATAAAACCAAAATTCTGGCAAAAGAACATGACAAATTCAAAAGAATATTTATAGAATCAGCAGTAATGGCTTATTCAGAAAAACATGTTTTCAGTAAACCAAGTTTTGAAATTAATAGTATGTGGAAACCAATTTTAAAACAAGAATTTGAAAAGAATAATTTATAATTACATTTTTCTATTTTAATTTACCTACTAAATATTTAAACATGGATGTTAATCACATGTTTAAGAAAATTAGTTATCATATTTTGTAAACAAACAAACAAATGTAAACAACTGACGATGAATTGAGTATCAATTCGAAATATATTGGTTTAAATTTAAAATTGTTTTACTTAATATAGTTTTATAGAAGATGAGAGTGCCTAAAAGTCAACTAAGAATACACTCACCATCTTCAACAACAACAGAAAGATTCAGAAGAAAAATAAATTTATATTTTGTTTACGCATTGTGATGCACCAAATGATGCCTTAACAAAATAAAGTTTATGTATTTAACTAACTTTAACAAAATTCCAAAATCAAAAACTAAATAATATTTTTCAGTTTAAAACATTCTTCACTACAAATTTTACTACAGTTCTTTTTCAATTTAAAATATCTTCATTTATTTTTTGAATTTTCCTATTGGTAATTTTTTAACAGCTATTGATTATTTGTTTTAAAGTTTTATATTTAATTATGTGCATTTTTGTTCAGTTTTCAAATATTTGGATATATTAATGTTTGAATGATTCAAATGAATAAAATGCAAACAAGTATAGAAAATACACTTAAGCTAACTTTATTATACTCATTTTGATGTTTGAGTGATTGAAGAGTGTGAATAGTCCGAAAAGAAGTAGCAGGTAAAACGGCGCTAATATATACTCTGAACTTTGAGGGTGAGATTAAGAAAATAAATCATGAGGTACCACTACTAAATGGTTATTTATACATTGACTGTAATCCCAACAATTATACTAGTCTTTAATTGTGTTCATTGTGTTTTAAGTTATCTCTTATCCCTAGCAGTGGCCCTCTGACCAATTTGGTCAGATTTTGATGTCGCCTATTGTAACCACCAAACAAATTGGTCGGATTTTACTGAAAATGTTGTAATGTTAATAAACCAATAATAATAAACTCAAAAGTGATCAATATATATATATCTCATTCGATTCGAAAGATCACATTCTGAACTTTCATTTTATTACATAAATGAACCGTGTAGCAGCTTTTTAGAAATCGAATGAAGTTTTGGCGCAACACAATGCTGCAGCCGACACTATGGCAATGGCAAAACACGATATTTTTGAAATTACCCAGATCGGGTAATCTTTCTCGCAGGAAGATGCGGTTGCTACCAATGCACAGCTAATGAGTAGGGCTTTATGTTGGTATTGATTTTTAGAATGAAATATTGATTGGACAGGTTATATGATTTTCTGAGAACAGGTGTTTTTTTTTTTTTTTTTTGTATAATGGCCTATCCGACCAAATTGGTCGGATCAGAAAATCGTGTTTATATGCAGTGTATGTTATAGTTACTAGTCAAATAATATGTTATTTTGAAGAGGAAGAAATGTAGAGTAATTTAGTTTTGCCTTGGCAGTACTGTTTTATTCTGGCTTCATCACCAAGGAATTGTTTCATTACGTCACATTTTTGCCTAATCGGCAACTGCGCAGCTGTTTGCTGTTTACGAAGTCTCAGTCAGTTTGTTTGGCTCGCTCCAAACTGTATTGTGTTTGGTCACTGTAAACAGCAGATTTCAGGCTTTCTCCTTATATCTGTCTCGATGTGTTGTGTTTTTGTTGACAATATGACATGACATCTGAAATATGCAATGTCCAGTCTCAGTCCAAAATGGTGCACTATGTTATTGTTTGACCGCTGTCAGTCGTGTAAGAGTGTTTTAGTTATTTATTTAGCCGAATTCATGCAAAAATGGATTATAGTGACATTCGGGGTGCTCTTGAAGAAAGTATTAGTGACATTGATGACAATTTAGAGGGTAATATAGGCAGTGATATTGAGGTGAACGACTTTCCTGATGATGCGTCATAGGTGTCGTAGGCCAATTGGATTAATGTGGTAGGCCTAGTGGTGAGTTATATATTTATATGTATATTCCTATGTATTCTATGTATAACATGTTATATATTTCTATGTAGGGAATTGAATGTACTACAACATGTTTATATTGATTTGGGGGTAAAACATTTGATAAAGAAGTTATATACTAAATACTGTGAAATTTTGTTTTCCAAATACACAAAAATAGCGAAACATTCTTTTATTTACATTTATTTATTAGTGATAACAATTTTTTACTATCAACTTTATGAGTTTTTTGGATTCCTTACTTCATTAGCTTTACAAATATGCATATATCATTATTAGTATATACATATATTACATGACTTATTTACAACACAAACTAACACTGTACAGTTTACATGTATTCCGGGTTTCCGTTTATTATTATATTACGCCCCGAAAACTTACAAAAAAAATTCTTTCTACAACATGTTATATATTTCTATGTAGGGAATTAGATTGTTTACAAAATTTATATAATGAACTTTCTATAAAAAATCTTTAGAACAAATTTTACCGAGGTTGTTTTTTAAATTTCTAAAAAAAATCAATTTTATTATTTTTTTCACTTTACCGAAAAAATATTTTCCTAGATCTTTTTTATTTTAGTATTTCTAGATTCTCCTGTTCTTTCCGGTCAAAGTGAATATGAGGTTGGCTAGGTTTACTTCTACGGTTGAATTTATACAAATTTTCAAAAAAAGGTCTGCAAAATTGCCAAATCTGCTTGGCCATTTCCCACTTCAACATTAGGACACTGCTAGGGTTAAAAGTTGTGACTTTTTTTGATAAACTGATCATCAGAAAACCAATTTCATAATGTTACAAACAAGATCCATGCTTATTGCCAGTGTGTGCTCAGGTGACAAGGAGCCCCGCACCATTGTCAGCGGTCTGGTCAACTACGTGCCGATAGAAGAGATGAAGGGCCGCAGCGTCCTGGTGCTTTGTAACCTCAAACCTGCCAAGATGAGGGGCGTGGAGTCGTGCGGGATGGTCTTATGCGCATCTATGTGAGTGAAATACAAGTTATCACACTAAAAGTGCACTTACACCAGGCAACATGGTTTCACAGTGAAATACAAGTTATCACACTAAAAGTGCGCTTACACCAGGCAACATGGTTTCACAGTGAAATACAAGTTATCACACTAAAAGTGCGCTTACACCAGGCAACATGGTTTCACAGTGAAATACAAGTTATCATACTAAAAGTGCGCTTACACCAGGCAACATGGTTTCACAGTGAAATACAAGTTATCACACTAAAAGTGCGCTTACACCAGGCAACATGGTTTCACAGTGAAATACAAGTTATCACACTAAAAGTGCGCTTACACCAGGCAACATGGTTTCACAGTGAAATACAAGTTAACACACTAAAAGTGCGCTTACACCAGGCAACATGGTTTCACAGTGAAATACAAGTTATCACACTAAAAGTCGCTTACACCAGGCAACATGGTTTCACAGTGAAATACAAGTTATCACACTAAAAGTGTGCTTACACCAGGCAACATGGTTTCACAGTGAAATACAAGTTATCACACTAAAAGTGTACTTACACCAGGCAACATGGTTTCACAGTGAAATACAAGTTATCACACTAAAAGTGCGCTTACACCAGGCAACATGGTTTCACAGTGAAATACAAGTTATCACACTAAAAGTGCGCTTACACCAGGCAACATGGTTTCACAGTGAAATACAAGTTATCACACTAAAAGTGCGCTTACACCAGGCAACATGGTTTCACAGTGAAATACAAGTTATCACACTAAAAGTGCGCTTACACCAGGCAACATGGTTTCACAGTGAAATACAAGTTATCACACTAAAAGTGCGCTTACACCAGGCAACATGGTTTCACAGTGAAATACAAGTTATCATACTAAAAGAGTACTTACACCAGGCAACATGGTTTCACAGTGAAATACAAGTTAACACACTAAAAGTGCGCTTACACCAGGCAACATGGTTTCACAGTGAAATACAAGTTATCACACTAAAAGTGCGCTTACACCAGGCAACATGGTTTCACAGTGAAATACAAGTTATCACACTAAAAGTGCGCTTACACCAGGCAACATGATTTCACAACTGGATCCAACTATGTAATTGTACATCTGCTTAAAAATCCAATGAAAAACTGTGCAAACGATTTTAGAGTGTGCTGAAACTACAATTTTGAGGTTGTAAGTGGTAGTGTCACGCTAACAAATATTTTATTGCTGTTGTTCGTGCAATTCATCCCCGCAGTGTTATTGCCGATATGAAATATTTCAGAAACTAGTGCAACTTTACGATGTGAGGTGGTTCTTATTGTTCAACACAACTTGCATAGCTGTCTCTACAAAAGAAATTGCCTAGTATAAATGCACTGATTGTTAAGTTGTTGGTAACAATTTATCACTATCACTCACAGGCAGTGTTTATGGGTTTAGTTTATTTATGTGTGCACTATTAGGTTGGTTGATATTAGGTGTAAGACTTGTCAAATTTAAGGGTGAAAAGTCCAGAGTTTTGTGTGCATGTTGTTTATAGACCAACAGATTCTATTCATAACTCATCAGTAAGTAATCATTTGTCGAGGAAGTGTTCTCTAGTCCATTCGGATAGAGAACACTTCCTTGAGGAAGGGACAAGTTGTCCTGAAAATGATCACGTTTATGTGTATATCTGTGTGACTTTTTGCCAGTGATTTATCTTTTCTGTTGATTTACACTTCTTCCCAACGAGTGAGTTCTCTGGCATCAGTTTCCTTTCATAGTTGTTCTGTGCCATGGTCTAGAGCCACCCTAACCTAAGCCCTGTTCCAGGGAGGAGGGAGACACCAAGAGGGTGGAGCCGCTAGACCCCCCGGTGGACAGTGTGCCGGGGGAGAGGGTGGTGGTGGAGGGATATGAGTCCGGCACTCCGGACGAGGTCCTCAACCCCAAGAAGAAACTCTGGGAGAAACTCCAGGTAAAGTCATTCAGGAGGTGTGAGTTAGGTGCAGAGCAAGAGGCACGTAAGTTGGCACACGAGTGTACAATTAATTTTATCGCCCACCACATGTTAAATGTCCTTAACTTGAGAGGTAAGTAATGAGCTTTAATACAGACCAGGAAGGTCTTAATAGAATGACACATAGTGTTATGATTACACTCCCGGCAGAGCTCAATCAGCTGTTTCAATAGCATCTGGTGTTGCGTTTACAACAATCAAAGTTTTCACAATGTTCAACTATTGTTTGTTTTGATGCTGGTATAACCTTAACCTGCAGTGCAGTTTCTAAACTACTATTTGTTATATATTTATGTTGCCTATATTGTGGGGTGGGGGGGTGATAAAATAGTGTTCACGCCTCGAGTAGGAAGAGCCATAACACCTTCGGGCGTTTAACCACTCGTGCTTTCAAGCATCGCCTTACGCTGTAATGGCGTTCTTACTACCCTAGGTGCGTGAATATCTATCTACCACCTTTTGAATACTAGTCACATTACAAACATTGTTGAACCACATGTGCTGCTTGTTTACAATTTGCTCACACTGTCAGATGGTGTTTGTTCACAAATAAATTTGTCTGTCTTTTGTGAAATTCAACAGATTAGATGTTGAAATAACTAGACTTATGAGGTAAAAACTGTATTGAGAAAATAACATTCAATACAAGAAAAATCAACATAAAAAAACTAATTCCAAAAAATCAGTTACATGGACAAATAAATTATAAAGTTGCATTTATCTGCCATATAAATTGCTACAGTTTGAATGCTAGTCATATAGTTGTTAGTAATTGTTTTAAAACTGTCACAATTTGCATTGCATGTACAACTGCAACAACAGCTGGATATTGAAAATATAATCAAGAAAAACCATATAGAAAATGTTTCCAAGACTGAATTGTATGCTTGAATTCGCAAATGGTTATAAATTGTTTATATCTGTTTGTGTTGACTAACATACCTCTTACTCTACTCTCTTTCTTCCCATATGAGGATGGAAGTAGGTTATAATTGATGTTTTATATGGGAGGCAGGGTTATTTAGCCTAACTCATTCAACTCTATTAGCTTATCTGTCATGGGGGATGGATTAGCTTCTTTCATTCACCCTATTCACCTTTTTCTCTGTGAGGACAAATATCACCTTTAAATCACCCAGTAAAATACTCAATATTTAAAATCTTCATCACGCTTAAAAAATAATGTTTTTTTAGTCAATTAGGTAAACTTTAATCTGACACTTGTTAGTCATATTTTGAAGTTCTTCGTCTTAATTACTTTTAAAAAACAAAGTTTGTATTAAAAATCAAAAACCAATTTTAATAAACTTCATTGTAAACGAGGCTTTTTAATTACAATACATTCTTCGTCAGAGTTGTTTAAGAACTTGAAGCTAATTCAAAAACATTGTTCACAATCTAACTGCAAACATTCCTATTTAATGACTAAAATGTAATGTGTAGGCCTAAAGAATAAATAATATTAAAAGAAAAGCATTTTTTCTGTTACAGGTTGACTTGAAAACGTCTTTTACTTGTGAGGCGCAGTGGCAAGGCAATCCGCTGATGGCTCGAGTGGGGAAAATAACGTGTAAAACCTTAAAAAACGCACCAATCAAATAAGATGTAAGGCCGATAACTTTCAATGTCAATGTATAAAAAATGTTTTGTAAAATTAATAGAATCTCTTTGGGTATCAGGTCAGATCAAGATAGTTATTATAACGTTTGCAGTTAGCTTGCAGTAATCCAAACCACCAAACCAAAGTATAATGGTCTGATAACCTACATCAGCTCATGTGCACTCAACCTGTATTTTAGACATAAATCAGTAATGTGGCTTATTTGGCCACATCATGTCTAAAGATGATTTCACCTTTCTTATATTATACGATTATGTTTGTTTATAAACAACAAAAGCAGAAATTGTCTTATTAATGATACATTGATAATCTGAACGGGGATGTAATCCAAGTTTTGGCAAACAAACATGAGGATAGTCGGAACATCATATTATATTTTATAAGTTTCAAATTAATTATCACTGTAATATTTTATAAGACCCTCTAATTCAAACATTGGCTAGACAATTAAATTGTTTCTTCAAGTCTTGGTTATAAATAAATGCTTCAGTAGTATTATTTGTTTTGTGTTTGGTTTATTGAAGGAACAAAATAAAACTGGTTCATGGAATGAGTGTGTAAAACAAATAGTTAAGCAATATTATCATATGTATATAAATGTAAAAATGTGCCTTTTCAAACTTAATTGTGTACATTTTGTATTTTACTTATATATTTATGTAGCAATTTCTCTACTTATATGTTGTTTTTCTTAATTACTCTTTTTACTAAAAATGTATTAAATATTCTTCCTGCTGTTCATAATGGCATCCAAAATTAAACTGGTTGAGAATGTTGATATAACGTCTGCATTAATTTATTTTTAAATTTTTTACTTTAGATAAAAAGAGTGTCTAATTATGTTTTTTTTATACATTTGACAAAGAATAAATGTGTATAAAACAGTTTTGTATGGTTTATTATTCTACCTTTCTGAAATCCTTTATACGAAGTTGATTTATATATAATCTAATCATGACACTAGCAAACAAATTTAAATTTCATGTATTTATGTATTTACAAACTCATGTTAAGATGGGGTTGGGTGTCAGTTGATTTAGAGGTCCTCAACTCCAAAACAGCTAGTTGAGTTTTACAGGGTGTGTTTTAAATGAGTCCCCCCCTATGTTTTTCTACATTTCTCAAGATATCGACTCCGGACCACCCCCGATCATTGTTGACCAACTTATACTTCATTTTGACTTAGTTAATATTTTTGGCCACCATCTTGGATCCGCCATATTGGATTCAACTATTTATTTTTATATGTAAAGGTGGGGTTGTGATTCATCATATGGAAGTACTTTTTTACGGTGAACACAATGCCGCAATGCGTTTTTGAAAATCACTATCCGTTCTCAAGATATTGGCCAATTAAATACATGCATTTTGGAGAGAGTTTTAAAGGTCCCAACCGTAAACCATGCCTATATTATCATCATTACATTAAATAATGACCATGTATAACTACTACCAATAATTGTTGAGTGGCATTTGCTTCATTTTGAAAAAAATAAATTTTCGTCCGCCATCTTGGATCCGCCATTTTGGAATAAGATAATTTTTTTCAAATGTAAAAGTAGGGTTGTGACCCATCATTTCCATTTGTTTTTCCACGCTGAAATCAATGGTGCAATCTGTTTTCAAATATCACCTTTAATTTTCATGATATAGAAAGATTTCTGTCTAACATTTCAAAAAGTGACAATATCATGAAAACGAAAGGTGATATTTGAAAACAGATTGTGGCATTGATTTCAGTGTGGAAAAACAGTTGGAAATGATGGGTCACAACCCTACTTTTACATTTGAAAAAATGATCTTATTCCAAAATGGCGGATCCAAGATGGCGGCTGAAAATTTTAATTTTGTAAAAATGAAGCAAATGCCACTCAACAATGATTGGTAGTAGTTCATGGTAATTATTTGATGTCATTATAAGAATATAGGCAAGTTTTAAGGTTGGGACCTTTAAAACTCTCTCCAAAATTCATTTATTTAATTAGCCAATATCTTGAGAACGGATAGTGATATTTAAAAACGGACTGTGGCATTGTGTTCACTGTAAAAAAGTACTTCCATATGATGGGTCACAACCCCACCTTTACATTTAAAAATAAATAGTTGAATCTAATATGGCGGATCCAAGATGGCGGCCAAAAATATTAACTAAGTCAAAGTGAAGTATAAGTTGGTCAACAATGATCGGTGGTGGTCTGGAGTCGATATCTTAAGAAATGTAGAAAAAGGTAGGGGGGGACTCATTTAAAACTCACCCTGTATAATAATAGTTATTTCCACTAAATAAGATTCACATCTTCTTTCGCCTACTTTGTCCAACAACAGCACACAATACCTGCTCATCATTCAATGCTAATATTCATTCTAAAATATTGAGACTTAATTAAATACGTTGCCTTCTTCGCTCAAACTATTAATATTGGGTTACGTCGGCATGATTATCGTTTTGATACACTATGCTTTTTGCAAGTTTGGTAGTACCCAGGTTTATCTTTCAGTCACATCTCATGCCATTCAAAATGATAATATTGTTTTATTATCTCCTGGACATTATGAAGACCTGCGATGTTCTAGCATAATTTGGTATCCATTCACACTGTGTATCATCAAATCCGCCTTCAACTTGATGTCTTCCATCTTTACACTTGTGAAAAGTTTGTAGCTCCTTAAAATATTAGATATTGTAGTCTTCATGGACAGCACTGCGAATTTGGAGCCTGAAAATAGCAATAATGTTTAGTGTTGGAACATATGAATAAGGTTTAAACAACTTTAAAGCGATATTTTCCTCCAAAAATAATTGGACTGTTTAAAATAATCCCGTCAAGCAGATAATTATTTTTTATTTTCAATATATTAAAAAAATTATATTTTTAACAACAGTAACATTTTATCATTCAAAGCTTTGAACAAATATTGTATAAACAAATAAATCTTTATTTGTCATTCGGATACAAGTATTATCATTGACAAAGTCAGAAATACAGTGTGCAAAAGTCAACAAAATATACTAATTAAATAAATTCTATACAATACATTGTTTATTTCTTAAAATAACGGAACTTAACAAAAAAATAATGGTTGTGGTTTTTAAAAGGTTATATTTGTTCAGTTCAAAAATTCATCCAGACTATAAAAGGGATTACCCAACAGCCATTTATACCAACTTATTGAATTTTTTGGAGGATGAGCATTAATTGAATTTTTTAAAACATATATTTTGACAGAGAGAATAACATGGCTCTTCGCTTACTTAGACGGTGTGAATCTAACAGGGCACTATTTTTAGCGTGTTATAGGTGTGGTTATTGAATTTAAAAAACTCAGGATTTTTCAAAATGTATATGGTGAAGGTCATAAATAAATAAATTAACTACTGTTTGAATCTGCCAATCTATAAAAAAAGGTTTACAATGTTCTCTCGGATTTGACCTATTCATGGCTCTCACAGCCTTCTTTTGGAGAATCAAAATTTCATTAATTCTGCTACACCCACCCCAAAATATCAGACCATATCTCATTACAGATTGGAAATAAGCAAAATAGGCTGTTCTTACATAATTTTTTGGGATTTGATCAATGAGATGTCTTAAATTACACGTGATAGCCTAGAAGAAAGATGTTCTATAAGAACATTCCAGGTCAATAGATTGTCGATATGTAGACCCAAGAATTTAGCTGTTGCATTGTTTCCATTAGACGGAAAAAATGTTTGTTTTAATGAGAATGTTATGTTTTGAGTTTTTCCTCATTCAACAAAAATCCATTATTATGAAACTATTCAGATGCTTTAAGCATTGTCTGTTCGACTAATTTCTCTAATTCAATTAAGTCATTACAGTAAATCCTCGATCAACCGTCACTGTCTGTTATCCGTCGTCCGTCTATGAGAATATTACTATTTATTAGACGCAGGATTTGCGCCGTATGGCAGTGTCTGAACGTCTGTATGAGCTATTATATTATTTCAAACAACATAAATATGTATGAAGTGGGAAGTATTATCCTTTTGTACACAGTTTATTTTCATTTCTCTGCCATACATTTTAAAATTTAGTTACTGAACACGTTTATATTATGATGTTTCTATTATCCGTCTATTCAGTTATCCATCACAATCCCGGTCCCGACGGTGACGGTTAATAGAGGTTCCACTGTACTAATGTGAAAGAAAGTCGTATCATCAGCGTAAAGGATTGTTTTGTGTTTATTGCCAATGGTATGACATTTATATAGATAAGGAACAGCAGGGGCCCAAGGACCAATCCTTGTGGAACCCCCCACTCTACTGTTTTTTCTTGTGACGATTTACCACACATACATACCTCTTGTCTACGATTGTTTATATAAAATGCAAAAAACCTTAGAGATGATCCATCAAATCCATATAATTTTAATTTGTTAGTAAGAATGTTAAGTCAACACAATCAAATGCCTTGCTCACAGAAGGTGCCCTGAGCAAAGGTCAAAAGAGTGATATATTTGCCTGATAAGGTTATCCAATGCATCAATGGTTGACATGCATCAAACCATGACGGGCACCTAGTTTTGCTGATACGTCTAACTTTACTGATACTTTTTACTAATTCTTTACAGACAGAATGTGATTGTTCACCGATCACTCAAGGTTTCAGCTACATCTTAAGTAATTTGCTACGAGAAAACCTTACCGATTTGGTTTAAGTGAAAATACAGCAACTTATGAACTAACAGCTAAGAATAGAACAACTATGATACAACAGCTTCAATTATGTAATTTAAATATAAAGTGTGAATTCAAACAGGCTCTTACCTATGCAGCCTCGCGGACCTCCACTGAAGGGAATGTAGGCGTAGCGATGTCTCTCTGCGATGGCCTCGGGGGTGAACCTCTCTGGGTCGAACTGCTCAGGGTCAGGGTAGAGGCTGGGGTTCATGTGAGTGGCGACAGGGGCGATAATCACATTGACGCCCTGAGGAAGTGTATAGTTGGCTGGAACACGACAAGTCAAATTCAACATTTCTATCTTTAAAAGACATGTTTTAGGTGGAATTTTCTTTGTAATCCTGAGCAGTAAATTAATCTCCACCCAATGACAGGTTTTATCTTAGAAGTAAGTATTGTAAGTGCCAGACAGTTTCTGGCAATTTTGAGATTGAAACCTAGCTCGATTGATTTTCATAAACCTAGCTTTGATATTAACGATAGATTTATCAAATATTCCAACATTTAACTCAATGTTTCTACATATTGGATTAATATATCTGAGGATTCATTCAGATACAACCTTTCGTGAGCGTTAACTTACTTGGCGCAGAAAGAAATGCGGGTACTTTCCTAATAACATAAGTTTAAAAAAATTAGACAAGATCAATCAAATTTGTAATATTTTGATGATGTGCTCAAGTGTTATTGCAATTCCAGGAATCAGAATAGGTGCGTTTTTCCATCCTCTGTCAGATTGAACATCCTCAGTTTTGCTCTAAACCCTGACACAAATTGTGTCATATCAATCTGGCCCTCATTTTGACTCCATTCGCTTTCTTTTAACTGGCAAGTGCTGAAAAGACTCTCTGCCCTTTCCACTGTCACTCCATGCTCATCTGCCAGGCATCCAATGTTTCTTCTCTTCTGTTGCTTTCCTCCCGATCCATCCCTACCTCTTTATCTTCTCACTTCCACATCCTCTCTTTTATTAACAAATCGATGGGGATCACTCCAGCTACTACCCTTACTGATTCATGGGAGATCATGTTCTATCCTTTAACCACTAACAGTTATAGCCTCCTCTGCTAAACCCATAGTCTTTGCTCTTGGCTTCCTGTTCAATTTAGATCCGTACATTTCACATCCGTACAGAATCATTATGGGTGAAGTACCTTGATATGCAAAGTCCTCAAGTTTGAGCACCTCATACCATTGTTTACTCTGGCCAGTCCCACTATTTTGTCGCAATGGCTATCACACTTTATCCTAATCTCATTAACTACACCTTAGTATCCCGTCTCTTTCAAAATCATGATCCTTTTGCCCTCCATACGCACTCTGATCAATCTCTCACATATTTTTCCTTTCAGCAGAACCATCACGGTTTTTCCTTTCAAAAATTTTATTTCCTCTTCCTCCCCCAGTCTAACACCATGTTCAGTGCCCTCGTGCACTTCTCCTCAAGTACAGTTCTTGAGTTGGTATTGAGTAACCCGTTGTCAGCATACAACAGTATTTTTCACTTCTGTACCTCTACACCCTGAAAAATTAAGCTATTCATTTCTTTATTTTATTAATGATAACATCTTTTAATATTTATGTTATAACAAAAATCAATGTCTTAAAAAAATTGTTCAACATAAATATGTTATACCTTCCTGGAGGCTTGAATTCTGTCAAATAGAAATGTTTTATTCCAATTTCTGTTTGTTTAAACTACACTTCAAATATTTGTAAGTTGACCTTATCATCTTCATACAGGTAAATGTTATACATAAGATGCAAGTAACATATTGCAGAGAGTGGATTCGGCATCAACAATAAGATAGATAAATGTATCCTATCTGCTTAAAACAAGCAATGACTGTATGAAAATGGATCTCGGAATCCTGGGGAAGGATTTTACATGAACAAAACATATACCAGGGTGGGGCTGTAGTTTTGAGTAGTGTTTTTGCTATCAACTTGAGTTCTACTTTATTAGTATGGACCTTTTCTCCATAATAATAACATGACAATGTTTAAGCGAGTGGGCCGGAGCCCTAAGGTTGGGGTTATAAAAAAAATCTTAACATTTTATGGATCAATGAGCATTGGCTAAAATCGTGCAAAAAGACGGAAAAAATAATGTGGCAACTTTGCGAGGGTGTGGAGCCCTAAGATGGTTGAGGGGATTTATCCAGAGTCGGGGAATCAATAAAGAGATGCGGATTTATAAAAAAAATCCAAAGAACCATCACACGTCAAAATTGGACGTTGGGAAGTGATAGAAGAAGCCAGTGGACCAGAGCCCTGAGGTCTGACAAAAAATTATCCAAAGTTGAGGAGCCATTTAGAAAACACTTTTTCTTCCATAAGATTAACGTGGCAGCTCTTGATGCCAATGTGGCAGAGCCCTGATGAGGTCTGGGGGAAAAACAAAATACCCCCGTTGCAGCAAACCTGCGTACCCAGCAAATTTGCAATGCATGCATATTTCTCTTACTACCACATAAAGCCACTTACCAAGTTTCATAAAAATACATAAATAAATAAGTGATATATAGCATTTTATTTATTCTTCGTAAGAATAACATTAGGGCTGATAACACAGATTTGCTGCAACAAGAAAGACAAGAAATGTGTTTTTAAGAAATTATCAATATAACTCAACCAGGTGAAGCTACATACAGTACCTAGTTTTAATAATTTATGGTCATAATTAAGGGGAATATCAAACTTTACTTATTCTCCATAAGAATAACGTCATGGCTGAGTATGCAGGTTTGCTGCTACGGGGATAGTGAACAAAAAAAATTTGTGTGCGAATATCAATATACCAGTACTAGGTGAAGCCACATACCAAGTTTCATCAATATACGTTCATTAATAATCGAGATACCAAATTTTAAATATTCTCCATAAGGATAACATTGGACAATGTACCGTGTTTAGCACTTTGAATATCTCAGCAACGGTTGGACGTAGAATCACAATTTAAACACCAAAATGATTGTTTTGTAGAGCTAAACTGATTAAGTTTACAGTAAAATTAATTGAGGAAAAGCTAAAAACCATTTTCCTATAAGATTATCATGGGAGATTTTATGAACACGTTTTTTGGATTTTATCCGCAACCACTTAACCTAGGTTCATGATTCCGCAACCACTTAACCTAGGTTCATGATTCAAAATACTATATTTTTTTTAATCTCTATAAATGGCCAAATCAAAAATTGTGTGTTTTAAAAATGTCAGGGTGAAAAGTGCAAAAAACTGATTTTTGTAAAATTTTAAAACCCCATAAACCCCCCTTCCCATGGTTCGATTTTTCTGGTTTTCGAACTTAAAGTCATGAATGTCACAACACACATTTGAGCCAAATTTCATCGAAATCGGACGTTTTTTACTCAAGTTATCGCATTCTTGGACACACATATATATATGCATGTGTCCGTACAAATATATATGTATATAAATTTGAACGAATAGTGTTTTTGGCATATGGAGAACTCAAAACAAAATGTTATCATGGTCTCAGGCTTAAGTCTTACCATGAGACCTACAGTAATAGCTTCTTCCCTATAGGGGAAATTCGCTAAAAAGGAACTCAAACTGTCTGATCCTCTACAGCGTAGCTCCGAGGGCAATTTTGAGGAGCTGTTTTTGAAATGACCAGGACACACATGCACTACCGTATTTATTAGTATAGATACTCACTGATTTCAATGTCCTCCAAGACTTTTCTTTGGAATATTGGAGCAACGGGAAATTTACGGAGAGTTTCCTTGATAACCATCTCCAAATATCCCATCCGATTCAGATCCTCAATTGTGACTCCACGATCCGAGTCACCAAAAATGCTGTAGACTTCCTCAAACGCTTTATCCTGCATATGTAAACAATTACATGGTTAAACCTTGACTAAGAGCCGTAGTAGAACCGATTTTCCAACTTTTGAAAATATATATGGTTATTGCCAATTTTTTTAAAGAACAGTTTCGCTACAATGTCTCAAGCGGTAAATAATGAGAAAGCACTTACCTGAACATCCTCGTGCATTGCCAGCATGAGCAAACAGAAGCTGTTGGTCAAGCCGATTGTCTCACTGCCCTGTCAAATGATTATTTCCAATTAGCTCTTCAAGTTTTAAAAGTTATAATGTATATTTGAAAAATAATACAGAATTGTATTTTGATACAATAGAGTTTAGATATATTATGTAGTGGAAGATATTACTTAGAGAGTTACCAAAAAAGTAATTGCAGTTTTACCCAGATTCAAATTTCCCGACTGATAACTATATATATATATATATCGTATATACCAAAAGTCCCACGCCCCTATTATTTTTTAACGACTGCATATATCAAGAATATCTTCCGGGGAAGTCTTAGTGACCCAAAAAGAAAACTTTTGATGAGTCCAAATTTCCAACCCCCTCCCCCAAAATAGGGGTTTTGGGGGGTAAGTCAAAAAACTTAAATGGTAACCCCCCTTGAGTAATGTATCATTTTAAAGGGCGTACAAAAAGAAGATGAAGTTAGGGGTTTCTAACTTTGATCTATCAAACACAGCATTCAATTGAGTTTTTGAATTTTAAAATTTCATTTTGCATTATTTTTGTATAGCAGACATTACAAATAGCAGTATTCACCAAAAATGTTTCGAAATAATACGATTTTTCGATGGGAACATTTAAGTAACCAAGCCATTTATCTTTTAGTGAGAGAACAAGTTTGGCCCCATCCTCCAAAATAAGGGGTTTTGGGGCTAAGTCAAAAATGTTAAATAGCAATCCTTACAAAGTGATACCTCTTTTTAGTAAAAGAAAATGAATGGTGCGAACTAAAGGTCTCTACAATGATCCTCCCCTAAAACACAGCAGCTTATTAAATGTCAAATTTGACAATGATATTTAATAAGCTGTTATGATTTAGAGGATCATCGTAGAGAACTCTTATTTGCACCATTCATCTTCTCTTATTAAAACCTTTAAAAAGAGGCATCACTCAGTAAGGGTTGCTATTTAACATTTTTGACTTAGCCCCAAAACCCCCTATTTGGGGGATGGGGCCAAAGTTGTTCACTCACTAAAAGATAAATGGCTTGGTTAATTAAACGTTCCCATAGAAAAATCTTATTATTTCAAGATGTTTTTTGGTGAATTAAAATGACTGCTATCTAAAAATAATGAAAAACGAGTTCGCACGCACCACGCCGACGTGAGGGAAGTGAATTTGCCCAATAAAAACTTTAAAAAACAAATAACGGATATAAACAAAGATTTGTAACATTTTTAGCAAAATGTAAAATATTCAGTTTTTTGGCAGTTCTGATGCACCTGGTCCTATTTAAATGCAGTATAGGGATGGCAATGTTGTGCATTGTAAGCTTAGGAGGATGTACCATTACGATCAAGAATCGGTATCGGGGTATTAGGAGTGATAAAACTACATCAAGATATGAAAAACAGCCTTTTCAATGTAAAATCCCCATAAGACAACGTACTGTGTTTACTCAATTTTCATTTTCTTTAATAACTCGGTAAATAGTAGCGCTAGAATGATGAAGGAGGGCTTAAAATTGTTGCCTGTTTACGTTCTATAACCTAGTATTCATTAATTTTACATTTAGGGCTTTTATGACCCTTTTTGGGCCCAAAAACTCAAATTTCTAAATTTAAAATCCCCAAAAAAGGGGGTTAGAGTTTTCCGATTGATTTGCCCAACGAACTTGTCCAACTGATTACAAAAAGGAATGTCCCTACCAAATTTGAAGTAAATCGGACAAAAATGTGACCGCTAGAGTGTAAACACACACACACACACACACACACACACACACACACACACACACACACACACACACACACACATATATATATATATATATGTATACAATTTTGAATGACCCCCAAAAACGTGTTCAGGAGGTTACGTTAGGAACTTCTATGGTGGTCCCGGGCTTAAGTTTCACCGTGCGGGTCATGCTAATAGTTCACTTTCCAAAGGAAATTCACTAATGACGTTTTAAAATATATGTATATATTTATAACCCTGAATCAGAAATCAGAAATATTCAATATATATACATATATACTAGTGTAATGGGAATTGAAAAATCAATGGCAAATATTATCATTATAAAGCATTAGCAATAAATCAACAGATTAAATCATTAGTTATAAAGAAATAACTACGGGTGACTCAATCTTAAGTGGGTCCTAAGGAGGATTTATATTGCCTTATATAATAATCACGCAATCGAGTTTGGAGGTGAGGATCTTTTTAATTAGAAAACAACAAACTATAAGTTACAAATAAAATATTGTAACCATTCAAAAATTTAAGATCTCAATTCAAGTCTTTAAAAAGAGTGGATATAACCAAAAGAACCCTTGCTTTTGAGGAATAGTTGATATTGGTAGAGCTTGAAATCTTACTTAGTGTTTGAAAAACCTATAATACTCTTCACCTCAGATGCATCCCCAACTATGCATTGCAGTTTTATAAATACACTAGCTATTCCTGCAGGCTTCGCCCCGTAAATAATTTATAAAAACTATGACAGTTGTGCGTGCTGCATTCTTTGGTTAGCCCTTGGAACTACTACGAATCAAGATCAGTTGTTTGTATCTTCATTAGCTCAAACAAAAATGAATGTCCATAAGAAATACATGGGAAATTTGTCAGGATCTCTGGTGGAGCCCTAAGGTCAGATCAGGATGAAAACCATTTAGTTTTCCTATTTTATGCCTAAAGAATCAGTGTACAAAATTTCAGCTCTCTACCTACATGGGAAGGTGGAGAATTAGTGATGAGTGAGTCAGTTAGTCAGTGAGTCAGTCAGCCAGGGCTTGCATTTTACATATATAGATATGTATACCTAATTGATGAAATCAGTGTCTTCATTCAATTTAATCAGACTAAGAAGTGCATTTAATTTTAGTTTTAGAATTGCCTTACCTTTACCTTTAATGGTTAAGGTACCATGTATTTTAAACCAATTTTAACCTCTTTACTCATAATCTAAGCAATTTTTTGAAATCGTAGTAAAAAACTCCAAACAAAGAAAGACTCCTAAAATGTATTTGCAATTTCTAGCAATAAATAGCCGGCGTGGCCCTTCCTGAGACACGGACACTCTACGCTGTCCGTCGTGAACATTTAATACAGTAAATTGGTGGTCACTGCCCATGTAATCCTCCACCACTCTCCAGTCAGAGATCCTCAATAGAAACGACTCAGACATAAGGGTAATGTCGGGGATCGTGCCTCTCTGCCTGGGGTGCCGGAAAGTTGGCGTGTCGCCCTTGTTTAGGATGACGAGCCCGGTCCTGGTGGCGAAGTCCAGGATGTATTTCCCCCGGGGAGTTGGTAAAGGGCACTCTCCACACGACAAAACTGTATATATATATATTTGTGTGTGTCCGTGGATGCGATAACTCTCGTAAAAAAGGTCTGATTTTGATGAAATTTGGTATAAACGTGTAAATCAAGATTTATGACTTTAAGTTCGAAAACCAGCCATGTCGCTCTATCTAAAGGGGTATTTTGGGGGGGTTTTGTACCCCGAAAATGGGTTTTTTGGACTTTTTACATATAATTTTTGAAATAATCGAATTTTAACTTTCACCATTGGATTCAGCTTAAAACAACACACAATTTTGTATTTTGATCATTCCTCTACGTCAGTCGGTTACCGAGATATTGAAAGTGCTAAACACAGTACATTGTCTAATGCTATTCTTATGCAGAATAAGAAAATAATTATATCTCGCTTCTTTATGAATGTATACTAACAAAACTTGGTATACAGCTTTATCTGGTTGTGGTCTATTGATATTTGCTCAAACAAAATTTTTTGCTAAAGGTACCCATAGCAGCAAACCTGCGTACTCAGACCCCATGTTATTCTTATGGAGATTAATCAAAATGGGATATATCGCTTATTTATGAATGAATATTGATGAAACTAGGTATGTGGCTTCACCTAATTGAGTTATATTGATATTTGCATAGATACCAATTGTTTATGTTCCTTGTTTCAGCAAACCTATGTACTCATCCCCAATGTTATTCTTATGGAGAATAATTAAAACTGTAAATATCGCTTATTTGTGAATATATTTTTATGAAACTTGGTATGCGGCTTTATGTGGTATTAAGACAAATATTATGCATTGGGAATTCGCTGAGTACGAAGGTTTGCTGTTTCGGGGGTATTTTAAATAATATGCCATTACGTATCATGAAATTATTCTTTACCTTGTTATCTTCCTTTCTCTCTAGTCTAAGTAAAATTTCTCTTAATCCTGTTCCCTTAATCCTCCATCTTGTTTTTGCTGTTCTACTTTTTCAACAATTTATCAAACTCTCTATTTTCTACCCCCCATTTTACCTTAGTTTTTAGAACATGAATTGTATTCCTATCCCTGTCAGTTTGGTGTTCATTATCTGTTCACAATACATCTGCTGGTACATATCTTTACCTTTCACATATTCAATATCTAAATTGTATTCTTGCAATACAAGACTCCATCTTAACAGTCTACCATTTGTAAATCTTACAAGTTTTAAGAAACGACAAACTTCTGTAATCTGATCTAACAACTTCTTTAAAATGTCCTATAATGTATGAATGACCTAAACTTCTTACAAGCAAAGATGACAGCCAATAACTCTTTCTCAGTGGTTGAATATCCCTTTTCTGCATCTATCAAGGTCCTACTATCAAAGCAAACTGCTTTTTCCTCGCCTATTTCACTATACTGATATAAAATAGCAGCAACACTAATGTATGATGCATCTGTATTAATAAAGAATGGTTTCTCCCAATCATGGGGATTTAAAAGTACTGATTCCAAAAATTTATCTTTGATTTCCCTAAAATCGTCCCTTTCTTTTTCTCCTCAAGTCCATTTATTTTTCTTCTTAATATGTGATTAAATTGTGCTGTTAAGTATGAATAGTTAATTTGGAAAACTCTGTAGTAATTACATAGACCTAGGAAACCCTGCAATTTTTCAAGCTATCTGGTTCTGAAAAATTCTGAATTACACTAACTTTCTCTGGGTCCATTGATATTCCCTTATCACTCAAAATATATCCTAGAAATTTTACCTCTTTTTCAAAAAATCAGTTTTTGCAATTTTTACAGTAGCTCCACACTCTTGTAGCCTACTCAATAAGTTATCTAAATGTTCTAGATGCTCATCGTAGGACTTTGAGGTTATTAAAATATCATGAATATAACATGTTACAAAATCTGAAAATTCTGGACCTAAAATTGTATCCATCGCTTTAGTAAAGAGAGCAGTACTTACATTCAGTCCAAACGGTAACCTCTTATATTGATAATTTTACCCCTAAATGCAAAACACATTTTTTCATCTAATAAATACCTGGTGAAATCCCATTGTTAGGTCAAGAGCAGTAAAGTATTTTACATTCATGAACTTTTGAAATTTCTTCCATTGTTTCAGTTGACTGTCTATCTGACGTTAAAAATTTATTTAATTTTTCGAGTCAAGACAGATTCTAATCGACAAATCTGTTTTTAACAACACATACGAAAGGATTTGAAAAGCTGCTACCAGAAACCTCAATTACATACATTTCTTTTAATTTATTTAATTCCTCATCAACAGCTTTCCGCTTATGATAAGGTTCAGGGTATGATTTACCTATATGGTTTATCAACTTTCAAGTTTAATTTTGCTACATAATTTTTATGCAGCCTGGCTTATCTGAGAATACCTCCTTGTTTTTATTTAATACATATTTTAATTTTTTTTATTGTGATCATAATTTATTATTTAAATTGCTTTTATAGGGATTAAATAGGATACCCATTACAGGACTTTATAACCCTTACATTCTTCTGGACTCAAAGTTTTGCCATCATATCTCCTTAACAAGGTCCATCACCTCCTTTAGCAGGCGTGCCTCGTCAGACTCTTCGTTGTCCCGATGTTGTCGCAGGAGGCCTACCCCAAAGGGTGCACACAGAGGGCTATTCCTCAGAGGGATGCCGCGGTTCACCAGTTCGGGTGTCACGGGAGGGATCTTTTCAACCTCCAACACCCTGCAATTGGATGCCGAAGCACCCTCAACATTCTTGAAGGGCGCAGTTGGGGGTGAAGTTGATAACACTCTAACTGGCACCTTTACAAACATCTTGGTCACAGGTGGTGACCTAGATAATCTAGAGCTACAGGCAAACAATTCCCCATGCCTGTTTGATCTCGACAGTCAAATTATCAGTGGTCTCCATTTAATTGTTGTCACTAGCGCATCGTGCGGAATGGAGCGGCCCGGAGTAACCAGGAATGGGTATACACTCGAGGAAATCGCCCCTACCCCAGCTCTCTGAGACCTGGCCTTCGTTTGTCCGGCACCGGTAACCGGATGTGCTAGGGAGTCACCCGTGGCAATGATGGGAGCACTCCCAAGGAGCCGAAAAGGAGTACTAACCGATAGAAAGAATGAAATAAAAGACACCTGGATGGGGTCAAAGAAAAGAAGAGGTGGGCAAGAGTAGCCTAGAAAAGAAAAAAATACTGAAAACTAAGACCTAAAAAGGGGAAGAAAGGCCTTAGATCTATGAAGGACTGTGAGTGTAAGAACTCTCACATTTGGCTAGGGTACCCCGGGGTCACCAACCCTTCCCTGGACAAGCCAGAGAGGGGACTCCCGTGTAGTCGAAAGCCGACTACCCCTGAAGGAAACCATTTGAGTAATACCCACTGCAATTATCATGGTCATCACTTCGTCCCGCAAGTCGTCATCCGAGAAGTTGGTACCACTGTCCTTCAGTTCCAACAGAATGTCCACGAAAACTTTTAATTTCTTCTCCTCTAGAATCAAAAAGAGAATTGAAAATTATAACAGTGAATTTAAGAACTAAAATATAGAAAATTAATACAAAATAATATTCTTTTTCGATGAAATAACATTAGTTGGGCTCTTCCAATTTTCTGAAGCTATTTTATGTTGAACGGAACTTGCAGAAAATCAGAATTTTGAGTGTACTGAGGTAAAATTTACTTTAGAAAGGAAACATTTCTTCATATCCTCTCTCTACAGGAGTCCAGACGGTAACTTTTTGTCACCTTCTTAGACAAACTGGGAAATTTACTTAGATGATTGTAATATAGGGAATGGTATAACATGCACTATTTGCTCTGACCTAAACTTTTGAATATTAAAGAAGGGATATCAATTTGAGAACATTGTATTAAGAAAAGTACCTGGGGACCGAGCTTTGCTCGGGGGAAGGCCAGCCAGTTTGTTTAGATGACTTGGAGTAATATTTCACCACTTCCCCCAACTGATAATCAGATTTGTATAACTTATTTGCCTCTTTTCTACATTTTTAAGGCCAGTCCAGTTATTTATAGCTCAATGTCCCTTTGATTTATTTTACTACTCTATATATGTAATTTTCACTCAAATCTTTTAATCTCTGCTCTCAGGAAACCACATGTTAATAATCATAAACAACATGAGTATTACTTTGACAGTTCCCTGGTTGATTATGAACAGCTGTTACAATTCTTTTGTTTTGATTTGAAACTCCATAAGCCCAATGTTATTTTTTTAACTTTTCATTTTAGTTTTTTTACATCATTTGATTTTTTCTGGGGATGAGGCCTGTCTAGAACTTATTTTTAACCCAGAAATTAGTTATTTCCAACATTTGAAGGAAATCGTTGGAGCCGTTTTTGAGATCCATGTCGCAAGCAAGCAAGCAAGCCTTACTCATAAGAGAGTATAGGATAGGATAGGATAGACCAAACCGAAAACATATCATTTTTCTATAAAGTCTGCTGGATCAAGTCTATTTGTTTCATATTTGTTGCCAACATTTTGATTGAGACTTACGTTACTAGGAATCAGTAACTTTCATCTATATTTTCTGAGTTTGCTCATCCAGTTACAGGAATATTCGAGCGTACCCCTAGTAAAATAAAATATAACACCATAAGATTAACATTGAAACTTTAAGAGTTTGTGGGGCAAAGCCCCATTGTCAAGAGTTTATGGAAACCCCAAAAGGCACATCTAGAGGTTAAGAGCTTTTGATTGATATCAAATCTGTATATAAAATAATAGTTTAAGGGGTTCAAAATCTGCAAACAAAAATCAATAAATATTTGAATGATATAGGCAAGGATAGTTACTTTTGTTTTTATTTATATCTACTTGTTCAATTTCAGGTTTATTCTTGGATTCTTCTTTGTTCTTGCGGAATTCTTCTTTCTTCTGTTGTATCAACTAAAACAGACCTCTTTTTAATTTGACTTCTTATTTCTTGAGGGGAAATTTGTAGAGCCAGCTACAAATTTATTCCATAACTCATTTTAATGATTAAGGCATCAAATTAAAGAGACGCTCCTCTAGATAATTGGAAAGGAATTTATTTTTCTTTGGACCTTTGGGCTCCACCTCAATGGATCTAAAATATCTCATGTTATTCTTTTGGAAGAAATATATTGGGTTTATGTCACATGAAAAATGAAATCAACTGAGATAAAAGAAGTTAATTTTATTTATATAAACAGCAGCTATAAGGAGTATACCTAATCACAGTTTTGTTTCCACTTTAACTTTTTACACTAGGCCAGATTTCACCAAACTTTAAAACTGTTGTGTAAACTATATGTAAACATAAAACTATACAGCGCATGTCTTAACTTAATGATTTTTACCAGAAATCCATGTTAATGCACTGATAGCTGCAGAAAATAAGCGAACTACAGTTGATATGTATTCGGTTATTCACATGCACCAAACAACACACGACCTTCTTGACATTCCATGACCATCCAAATTAGCTGAATTTGATAAAAATCGAACTGATGCTAGTTCAGAACTAACGACAATTTTTAGAAAAAGATCCAATTTCACCTTGAAAAACATGGCTAGTTCAATCAAACCTAGTTCCAAGCTTATAGTGCAGACTGTGGACGTTGTGATAATAAATACCCTCGTAGCAGCAAACCTGCATACTCAGCGAATTTCCAATGGAGATATAAATTTCTTAATACTGCATGAAGCCACTTACCAAGTTTCATAAAAATATATTCACAAATAAGCGATAAATAAAATTTTAATTATTCTCTATAAGAATAACATTGGGGCTGAGTAAGCAGGTTTGCTGCAACAAGTATCACAAAAAATGGGTTTTTATGCTAATATCAATATAACTCAACTAGGTATACCAGTTTTTATTAATTTCTGTTCATAATAAAGGGAGAAATAGCATTTAATAATTCTCCATAAGAGTAACATGGGGGCTGAGTACGCAGGTTCGCTGCTACGAGAGCCTTTAGAAAAAATTGTTTTTTAGAGCAATTATCAATAGACCACAACCAGATGAAGTCGTATATTTCATTTTTCCTGGGGATGAGGCCTGTCTAGAACTTATTTTTATCCCAGAAATTCGTTATTTCGAACATTTGAAGGAAATCGTTGGAGCCGTTTTTGAGATCAGTGTCGCAAGCAAGCAAGCAAACCTTACTCATATTAGAGTATAGGATTATATATACCAACTTTTGGTCCTGAGGGTATTTCCTGCTAACCTCATATTGCAAAATATTGCTATCCCATTAGTCCATTTAAATTGAATCAGGAACATCAAAACAGCCAAAAAATCAAATGTTTTCAAATAAAAAAACAGCACAAGTGTTTGTTTGAACCTGTTATTTGATTTATTTACATTTTAACTGTGAAAATTCGCTCCCCTTACGTCAGCGTACTGCGTGCGAACTCGTTTCAATTTATACGGTTAAATTTGTTGTTCTAAAATTAAGGTTATAAACAGGATTATAATTATGAATTATGTTAGATAGAGGCATTGTACTGTTAGAGGATAGCCTCAGAGAGCCGTCTCAACGTTTTCCTATCGTGTAATTTTTCAGTGGCCAACCAGTCGAAGAGACTTCATCATCGCATATACAACAGTCGGGGCGGCGGGGGGGCTCACATGCATTATTATTCTATTGCGAAAGTTGTTTGGGATAACATAATATGTTATTTTTGAGCGACCAGACGACGCATCACCACCGTTTTGGAAAATAATGCCGACCCGAAATAATCCCGAAGTAGTATTCATTTCGCTCGGAAAACGAGCAGATTATTATTTCCTGAAAATGTTGCGTCTCATTAATTTCTGATTTAATATATATTTGAGACCAATATTTGTATCTCTGAGTCAAACTGTGTTTGTATTAATTGTAAGGATTTTGGGAAGGGTTCTTTTGCTTTAATCATACAAATGAAGCTCTACATTATTGACTCACAGAGTTAGCCAGGTCGTGGAAATATTTGGAGAGGTGGCGCAGCTCCTCAGCGTAACTAAATCGGTTGAATATAAAGTCCGGGTGGAGCCATAGCTTGTAACATCTAATGGAGACTATATTACAGTATCTGTCAATCATAAACAAATTTTGTAAGATAGTTTGAAACAAACGGGAGCGCAAAAATGGACAGGCTGGGACACATTATCTATAAAAGAAATTAATTACAGTTTTATATTGGACTAAAAGCTACCACAGCGCACTGCAGCGGTTAGATTACTGTAATTGCCTTCCACAAAACGATAGTTTCTGAGGGTCCCATAATTTTATGCTGAACACTGGAAGTTAACAGAACTGCTGTTGTTAATACTCTTTTACAAAGAGTACAACAATTAATGGACCCAACACAGAACCTTGGGGCACACCAACATCCTAATATGAATGTGCCCTGCGACATCCATCTGCTCTGTCAAAAGACAGTTCTATCTCTGAGAAAAGAGGAAATCCACCAATTCGCAGGACCCCTGACACCTAGGAGGGAGCGCTTTATAATAAACCTCTGACATGACTAACCAGGTCTTGGGAGATGAAGGAAAATATCCAGGCTTAAATTTGTTGAATCATGATCCTGTACTATTGCATTTAATAAAGAATGGACCACATCCTACAGTTGATCTGTTTTTATATAACCTTTGAGAAAGTGGAAAGCAAGAATATAGGTCTGTACTACGATAGTTTCAGTCTGTCTTGAACATAACCATAACAACAAAACACATGTGACCTGCAGTGCCAGATTGCTTTTTGTTTACTCATCATCATTTTTGAGGTGTCTGCTTATAGTAAATAAATTTCACTCATAGAAATTACAGTAAATATGAAAAATTACAGTTAAAATGTAAACTTTTTTTATTTTGATCCTTTAAATATTTTCTTTAAGTATCTTAAGTATTGAAAGTGTGTTTCCAGTTGTTTTGGCAGATTGAGGAAAATGATTCTGATATTATGTTTTCACCGAATGTAGCGTCGTCTTCTGTGCCACACATTGCTTGTAGATTTGGCAACATTAGACCTCAAAACCTTCCGACAGCTCTATTACATCGGCGCTACAGTCAATCCTAAAGTTACTTTAAATAGGATATAACCAAATAAATTAACTTACCTTTGACATGCTGTAGCAAAGTGACAATTAGGGTTGTCTTGAGCTTTAATATCTACTCCCATGGATGTTTCTGAAATAAACCATACAACAAGTAATAGGTAATTAAGCACATTAATTAGCTATATGAACATACTTAGGCAGACGCGGGTCGCCTAGCTAATTTAAACATTAAAAAGTAACATTGGCATTATAAAGTTTAAAATGAATAAAAAAAACCATTACTGTATCTAAAAAGTACCAGTGTTTTTAGGTCTTGAGGAAGTGAATTGAAAAGCTTTATTACTGAAAAGTAGGTGAGTTTCTCATATTTGGCAGTCTTATTGTGAGGGATGGGTAAGGTCCCAGTGTTCCTAAAATTGTAGTGAGTAGTGTATTAGAGTTGAAAAATTGGTTTTTGCATAATTTAGATGGGAGAGACATTAAAAAATATACAAGGAAAGAAACGTAAGTATTTTGTTTTTTGAGAATATACCTCCACAACAGTCTGTACTTTTCATGCCAAAGATTAATCTAATTTTTTGTAGGCGGAAGATACCATTTGTTCTTGTGGTTTCGGCTCCCCAAATAGCAATTGCATAACGTAGTGCGGATATATAGGCAGCCATAGTAAGCTGTCATAAGGACATGAGAACTAGCACATTTAGAGAGTCTGCGAATGATGAATAACTACTACTTACTTTCTTTGTTACTTTATCTTTATGATCAGAAAAATCAATTTGAGAATCAATGATCAATCCAAGAAAGTTTGATGCTGGCAGGAGATAATTTCACTCTCACCTATAACTATCGCAGCTGGATTAACCCTACTACTCCTCAGATTGAAGTCGATGAACTTAGTTTTTCCAGTATTTACAAAAAAGATTGTTATCTGACAGCCCCTGCAACAACATACGACTTTGAATAAACGCATTAACTTCAAGAGTTTCCCGAGAACTGTTGCTAATACACATACTTACATACACATATATTTGGAGGTATCGTCCAAAAATAAGCAGAGATCACCATGGGATATACTACTTTGAATAGGTATCATTAACAAATACCCCGTCGCAGCACACCTGCGTACTCAGCGAATTTCCAATGCATATATATGGGTATCACTACTATCTAGAGCCACTTACCAAGTTTCACAAAAATGCATTCATAAATAAGTTATATATTGCATTTTATTTATTCTCTATAAGAATAACATTATAATTGAGTACGCAGGTTTGCTGCAACAAGGAAGATAAGAAATGTGTTTTTTTGTAATAATCAATATAACTCAACCAGGTGAAGCTACATACCAAGTTTTATTAATTTAGGTTCATAACTAAGGGATATATACAAATTTACTTAATCTCCATATGAATAACATGGGGGCCGAGTATGCAGGTTTGCTGCTACCGGGAAAAATCAACAAAACCATTTTTTTTTGCTAATATCAATATACCACAACTAGTTGAAACCACATACCAAGTTTCATCAATATACATACATAACTAATCAAAATATAACATTTTATTTATTCTCCATAAGGATAACATTGGACAACGTACTGTGTTTAGCACTTTGAATATCACTGCAACGGTTAGACGTAAAACAACAAGAAAAACGCCAAAGTCATTGTTTTGTAGAGCTAAACTGATTGGTAGAAATAAATGTGGAGTTTTTAGTGAACTTACCTGAGGAAAATCTAAAAACCGTATTCCCATAAGATTAACATGGTAAATTTTATGGACACATTTTTTTACTTTTCTCCACAACCACTAAACCTAGCTTAATGATTCAAAATACTAAATTGTTTGTTTTTTAAGCTCTATAACATGGCTATAACCAAAATATAGTGTTTTTTAAAATTTTAGGGTAAAAAGTTCAAAAAACAGACTTGGAAAATTTTAAATCCCCATAAAACCCTCTTCCCATAGACCGATCAATCTGGTTTTCGAACTTAAAGTCATAAATGTTACTCTTCACATTTGTGCCAAATTTCATCAAAATCGGGTTCTTCTTTCAAAAGTTATCGCGGTAACGGACATATATATATATATATATATACATATATACAAATTTGAACGAATAGTGTTTTTGGCATCTGGGGACTTCAAAACAAAACGTTATCATGGTCTCGGGCTTAAGTCTTACCATGCCACCTACGGTAATAGCTTCTTCCCTATAGGGAAAATTCGCTAAAAGAACCGGCCCAAGAACCGAGCCTTGGGGTACTCCACAATTAACAGGATCTTCATTGGATTTATGAGATGAGATGCCCCCACTTGTATCGAGAAACGGAATTTCGACATACAAGTTATGCCCACCAAGAAGGATGAGATCCAAAACTAAGAGCATTTACCTCAACACCAGAGTGCTCCAATTTCCGAAAAAGCAGCTTATGATTAACTGTATCGAAAGCTTTACTTAAATCATAAAATAAACGAAAAATATGATTGCGTTCATCACGTACATTGGATACATTTGTAATGAAGCTGAGCATTGCATTAATGGTGGAAATATTTTTCTGAAAACTAAACTGCCTATCAAAAATTACGTGATTCTCTACAAGGAACGGATAAATAGGTCTATAATTATTACTATCAACAACACTACCCTGCTTGTAAAGAGGTTTTACAGCAGAAGATCTATGAAGCATTGAAACATCCCCTCCTCAAAAGATACATTAATGATATGAGTCAGAGGGTGTGAAAAATCATCAGCATCTCTTTTAATTAAGCTAGAAGATAAACCATCCTTCCCAACAGTCACCGGCCTTCAGGGAATCAATGATATTTAACACTTCGTCCTCACTGGTTGGGTATAACAACCAAGAGGAATGAGATGTAACTACTTTAAGAGGTTGGTCGAGATCAAAAGGACTGTTGACTGATTTATGGCATGTGTTTACGAAAAAGGCGTTAAAATTATTAGCCATATCAATAACCACTTAGTGGTTTGATCAATGGTATCAAACCACTATAAAGTGATATTTTCTAACCCTGGTTAAACTAAAAGTGCTGTTAATTAAAAACTCTTTTGAGAAACGCAACTAGATTTTTAAAATTTAAAATATCTTATAACTAGCTGCCATCGTTCCCAGTTTCACCCGGGAATACGACAATTGTGTGTCCTGCATTCTGTGGTTGACCCGTGGAACTACTACGAATCATAATCAGCTGATAGAATTTTCATCAGCTCAAAACAAAGTGAATGTCCATAAGAATAACACAGGGTTGGAACTTTGAGGCTCCGAAGGGAAGCTTCCCTATGGGAATTTCTTAAAATCCCTTCTTAGTGGGTGCCTATGCTATAAGAGGAATCACATGCAAAATTTAGTGCTTGTAGGTGCAATGGTTTGGCCTGGGCGTTGGTCGGGATTTTGTATTTATAGATATAGAGAAGATAATCATAGGTAGGGTGTGTTTTAGCGAATTTCCCCTATAGGGAAGAAGCTATTACCATAGGTCTCATGGTAAGACTTAAGCCCAAGACAATGATAACTTTTTGTTTTGAGGTCCCCAGATGCCAAAAACACTATTCGTTCAAATTTATATATATGTATATATATATATATATGTGTATATATATATATATATCTATACAGGTTTGGTGAAAAGTCCCGGGACGGCTTAATATTTTTTTAACCGTTACAGATGGAGCTATAAAAGTTGGTACACTGTTACTGGGCATAAAACACTATTTTACTACAATTTCAATGAGCCGCTACCACCTCAGGGGGACGGCTCAGAAGGAGTCGGAAGAAAATCTTAAATAGAAGCATAGGTGATATTCACATTAAATTAAAGGTCTTTATTAGTAGAATACATTGCCACAAATCCGACTTTAAACGGACAACCGAGCCCAAAATGGCAGCTATTCAAAGATGGCTTGAATTTGAAATTTTGATGTGCTGAAGTTTTGAATTGGTTTAGTAATTTATTAGCTAGGAGAGTAAATTTTTGCAAATTAAATTGAAATGTATTAAATTAATGTAATTTTAAATTTTAATGCAAAATTTAAATGTGTTACATTAGATTACACACAGCTACTTATCAACATTTCAAATTCAAGCCATATTTTAATAGCTGTCATTTTGGGCTCGGTTGTCCGTTTAAAGTCGGATTTGCGGCATTGTATTCTAATAATAAAGACCTTTAATTTGATGTGCATATCAACCTATGCTTCTATTTAAGATTTTCTTCCGACTCCTTGTGGGCCGTCCCCCTGAGGTGATAGCGGCTCATTGAAATTGTAGTAAAATAGTGTTTTATGCCCAGTAACAGTGTACCAACTTGTATAGCTCCATCTGTAACGGTTAAAAAAATAATAAGCCGACCCGGGACTTTGCACCAACCCTGTATATGTGTCCGTTAACACGATAACTTGAGTAAAAAACGTCCGATTTTGATGAAATTTGGCTCAAATGTGTAAAATGACATTCATGACTTTAAGTTCGAAAACCAGAAAAATCGGATCATGGGAAGGGGGGTTTATGGGGGTTTTAAATTTTCCAAAAATCAGTTTTTTGCATTTTTCACCCTAAAATATAAAAAAAACTTAATTTTGGTTTTGACCATGTTATAGAGCTTAAAAAAACAAATAATATAGTTTTTTGAATTATTAACCTAGGTTGAGTGGTTGCGGATAAAATCCAAAAAAACCTACTCATAAAATCTCCCATGTTAATCTTATGGGAAAACGGTTTTTGGTTTTTACTCAGTTCATTTTAATGTAAACTTCAAATTTGCTTTTACCAATCTGTTCAGCTCCACAAAAAAATCATTTTTATGTTCAAATTGTGATTCTACGCCCAACCGTTGCAGAAATATTCAAAGTGCTAAACACAGTACGTTGTCCAATGTTATCCTTATGGAGAATAAATAAAATTTGATATCTCGATTATTTATGGATGTATGTTGATGAAATTTGGTATGTGGCTTCACGTAGTACTGGTATATTGATATTTGCACAAAAAAATGATTTTTTGTTGATTTTTCCCGTAGCAGCAAACCTGCGTACTCAGCCCCCATGTTATTCTTATGGAGAATAACTAGAATGTTATATAGCGCTTATTTACGATTGAATATTGATAAAACTTGGTATGTGGCTTCGCCTGGTTAAATTCTATTTATATTTGCATAAAAAACAATTGTTTGTGTTCCTTGTTTCAGCAAACCTACGTACTCATTACCAATGTAATTCTAATGAAGAATAATTAAAATCGCTTATATGTGAATATATTTTTATGAAACTTGGTATGCGGTTTTATGTGGTATTAAGACATATATTATGCATTGGAAATTCGCTAAGAATGCAGGTTTGCTGCGACGGGGGTATTTATTTATTCAAAATATAACCGCTCACGGCATATGATGTCGAGAGAGGCGGGGATGAGGAAGTCATATACGTCGAACATCCCCTGGCCCACCATCTTGGCCATCTTTTCCACGAGGATGCGGTTCTGGCGGTTGAATACGGGGACGAACTGTTCCAGCAGAAACGTGTTGAACGCCGGAGTGATCACTCGCCGGCTCCGCTTCCATTTCTCAACTGGAAACATGTTTTATGGTGAGCTTTATTAGATTGCTGTTCGTTTATCAAATTGAGACACATATTCTGGGTAGGAGTTTGTTATCTGAAGCCGTGTTATTTGATTGGGACTTAGTGTTAATTGATGACGGAACGAAGTGAAGGAATCTATGTATTAGCAGTGACAATGATTCGTTGTCCGTCAGTGGTTGTGTAGTTGTGTGGTTGTGTGTGTTCAAAACGCAATAACTTGAAAACAGTTGAACGGATTTCTTTAAAATTTGACACAGATGTTTCCCATTATATTTTACGCTACCAGTTCAAAAACTGAACACATTAATTCAACCGTCTTTTGATAATTAACATTTAAAAATTGGAAAATTTCCATAAGGTAAGCACTGGGAAAAATGTATATTAGTAAAGTACGGGATACTATTAAAATATTGTTTACTAATGACAAGAAACTATTTAAAAATGTTTATATTTATATGTTTCATAATTAAATAGTTAAAGTAGTGCCAATTTAACAATAAGTCATTCAGTTTTACAAACGTTTTTGAACAGTGGCGTTACTGCCGTGCCCGCAGGGCCCGCGGTGCGGGGGGCCCACGGGCCTTAGGGGGCCCGCGAGCCATGGAGGTGGGACCCCAGGGCTGAGTTAAAAGATCTGGCGGGCCCGCATGGTGGGATTAAATTGTTATATTTAATGTTCAAAACAGCAATAATGTTGTTAGTAAACTTTCAGAATTAATTAATTTGTTAGTGATAATATTTAATTCATTGTGCTTAGGGCCAATTGTTGTATAAAAGACACACTTTAAAACTTCAATAAGTTGTATTATTTTTAATTTTCCTTAATTGTAACTACTTTAAGTTTAAGTTTAAGTTTAAGTAAACTTTTAAGTGTTTAAACAAATTTTTCACCATTTTGCATAACCATTTTAAAACAATCGTTAGTCTTGGAAAAATAAGCCACTTTGGAAATAGTGTTGATAACAAGCCGTCCTGTATACGTCGAATGAGAGCGTCCCACCAACAAGTTGACATCACAATAGAACAAAATATCAAATACGACATAGGACGGCGACGGCACACATTTTTAAAGTTATTCTTCAGTGAGTAGTGACTCCTGTATTATATTTTAACTAATTATAAGCTAGGAAGGGAAAGATATAGGACTCAGGCCTACCTTACCTGGTTTAAAGATTTCCCCATAAATTTAACATTTTGTTTTGTAAATTCCAACACATCGTTAAACATTGTCACGGAATAAATATTATTATTGTTATTATTATTAATTAGATTTTACTCCAGACTGAGTCTGAATCCACTCCAAATACCTTTTCCACATTTGGATAGGAACAGAGCGAGTTATTGACCTGGGACCTGGACGTTACAATGCTTTATGTTTTGACACTTTTTAACTTAACTCTTAGGTATTTTATACTTCATTGATGAGATGAAGCTTAGTTACAATATTATAACTCAAATAAGAACATGTTGGCGTTGTTTGATCACAATTGTGGCTAAAATTAAACAATGTTGGGATTTACGTTTTGTAACTGGAGGTTAGGGAACGTTTGGCTCTAGCAACATTATCCCAAATTCTATAGGAAATGGATAGGGATAGGTACGAATATGTTAAACGGGGGGGGGGGGGGGGCTAAAAATAAGTTTGCGGGGGGCCCAAACAAATTAGTTACACCACTGTTTTTGAAATTTATTAAAAACAAAATTAATTTAAGTTTTACAAATAAAGATAACGTTCTTCTTTGATCTGAGAAGGTTAGTTATTATTTGTTCCGCTAGAGCGCAGCATCAATTGATTTACTATTTACATTTCCCAGCTGTACATTTTTGTCGGTTTATGGTATGACCCTGTCACAGCAAACCTTCGCACTTAACTGAATTTAAACTATTATATAATATAACGAACTGCTCCTCCGCAAGATTTTTCGATTAAGAACGCTAAATGAGCGAGAGAGTAGAAAAAATTAAAAAAAAAACAATGACAGTCTGTAGCTAGATATAATCCTTTAACAGCTGTCTATTTTAATTAATTTAATTAAGAAAAACGTCACATAAACCAAATTAAACTCTCTTTTATATGAATAACATGGGAACTTGGAAGTCCCGTGGAGCAGAGCCCTGAGGCCTAAATCAAAATTCTGGCTCCGTTTTATGACTTTCTACGTAAAATTACCTCATATTAAAGAAAGAATCGTCGAAATCCGTCAAGTGGTGGTCTCGAAATCTGCGTGACTTATAATCACACGATTTGCAAAAATGCTCATGAAAATATGTTTTTCATCATATAATATTATTAAAACAGAACGTTTCCACTTAAGCAATTCATTTCAAGTATAAAATGAATTTATAGTTATAACTCAATATAAACATACCAGCCCGAGAGCTTGTTATCTCGCACGGTCAGAGGCCAACACTGATATCCCACACCACGCCACGCGCTGCTAATCAGTTTACCGCCGGCATGGGTCAATTTTATTGTTTTTCATTGTTATCCATTGTTGCAGACAACGAAAAAATAAAAATTTCAATTTTAAATCTTTCATTTATAACATAAAATGTTCAATATATAATTTAATTTACTTCTCAAGAGTGATAATGTCTCCCTCGGGTGTGCGTCCATCTACCAAGTTATTCTTCGTCTCAAAATTATCCTATGGGAATTTCTTAAAATCCCTTCTTAGTGGGTGCCTATGCTATAAGAGGAATCACATGCAAAATTTAGTGCTTGTAGGTGCAATGGTTTGGCCTGGGCGTTGGTCGGAATTTTGTATTTATAGATATAGAGAAGATAATCATAGGTAGGGTGTGTTTTAGCGAATTTCCCCTATAGGGAAGAAGCTATTACCATAGGTCTCATGGTAAGACTTAAGCCCAAGACAATGATAACTTTTTGTTTTGAGGTCCCCAGATGCCAAAAACACTATTCGTTCAAATTTATATATATGTATATATATATATATATGTATGTATATATATATATATATGTGTATATATATATATATCTATACAGGTTTGGTGAAAAGTCCCGGGACGGCTTAATATTTTTTTAACCGTTACAGATGGAGCTATAAAAGTTGGTACACTGTTACTGGGCATAAAACACTATTTTACTACAATTTCAATGAGCCGCTACCACCTCAGGGGGACGGCTCAGAAGGAGTCGGAAGAAAATCTTAAATAGAAGCATAGGTGATATTCACATTAAATTAAAGGTCTTTATTAGTAGAATACATTGCCACAAATCCGACTTTAAACGGACAACCAAGCCCAAAATGGCAGCTATTCAAAGATGGCTTGAATTTGAAATTTTGATGTGCTGAAGTTTTGAATTGGTTTAGTAATTTATTAGCTAGGAGAGTAAATTTTTGCAAATTAAATTGAAATGTATTAAATTAATGTAATTTTAAATTTTAATGCAAAATTTAAATGTGTTACATTAGATTACACACAGCTACTTATCAACATTTCAAATTCAAGCCATATTTTAATAGCTGTCGTTTTGGGCTCGGTTGTCCGTTTAAAGTCGGATTTGCGGCATTGTATTCTAATAATAAAGACCTTTAATTTGATGTGCATATCAACCTATGCTTCTATTTAAGATTTTCTTCCGACTCCTTGTGGGCCGTCCCCCTGAGGTGGTAGCGGCTTATTGAAATTGTAGTAAAATAGTGTTTTATGCCCAGTAACAGTGTACCAACTTGTATAGCTCCATCTGTAACGGTTAAAAAAATAATAAGCCGACCTGGAACTTTGCACCAACCCTGTATATGTGTCCGTTAACACGATAACTTGAGTAAAAAACGTCCGATTTTGATGAAATTTGGCTCAAATGTGTAAAATGACATTCATGACTTTAAGTTCGAAAACCAGAAAAATCGGATCATGGGAAGGGGGGTTTATGGGGGTTTTAAATTTTCCAAAAATCAGTTTTTTGCATTTTTCACCCTAAAATATAAAAAAAACTTAATTTTGGTTTTGACCATGTTATAGAGCTTAAAAAAACAAATAATATAGTTTTTTGAATTATTAACCTAGGTTGAGTGGTTGCGGATAAAATCCAAAAAAACCTACTCATAAAATCTCCCATGTTAATCTTATGGGAAAACGGTTTTTGGTTTTTACTCAGTTCATTTTAATGTAAACTTCAAATTTGCTTTTACCAATCTGTTCAGCTCCACAAAAAAATCATTTTTATGTTCAAATTGTGATTCTACGCCCAACCGTTGCAGAAATATTCAAAGTGCTAAACACAGTACGTTGTCCAATGTTATCCTTATGGAGAATAAATAAAATTTGATATCTCGATTATTTATGGATGTATGTTGATGAAATTTGGTATGTGGCTTCACGTAGTACTGGTATATTGATATTTGCACAAAAAAATGATTTTTTGTTGATTTTTCCCGTAGCAGCAAACCTGCGTACTCAGCCCCCATGTTATTCTTATGGAGAATAACTAGAATGTTATATAGCGCTTATTTACGATTGAATATTGATAAAACTTGGTATGTGGCTTCGCCTGGTTAAATTCTATTTATATTTGCATAAAAAACAATTGTTTGTGTTCCTTGTTTCAGCAAACCTACGTACTCATTACCAATGTAATTCTAATGAAGAATAATTAAAATCGCTTATATGTGAATATATTTTTATGAAACTTGGTATGCGGTTTTATGTGGTATTAAGACATATATTATGCATTGGAAATTCGCTAAGAATGCAGGTTTGCTGCGACGGGGGTATTTATTTATTCAAAATATAACCGCTCACGGCATATGATGTCGAGAGAGGCGGGGATGAGGAAGTCATATACGTCGAACATCCCCTGGCCCACCATCTTGGCCATCTTTTCCACGAGGATGCGGTTCTGGCGGTTGAATACGGGGACGAACTGTTCCAGCAGAAACGTGTTGAACGCCGGAGTGATCACTCGCCGGCTCCGCTTCCATTTCTCAACTGGAAACATGTTTTATGGTGAGCTTTATTAGATTGCTGTTCGTTTATCAAATTGAGACACATATTCTGGGTAGGAGTTTGTTATCTGAAGCCGTGTTATTTGATTGGGACTTAGTGTTAATTGATGACGGAACGAAGTGAAGGAATCTATGTATTAGCAGTGACAATGATTCGTTGTCCGTCAGTGGTTGTGTAGTTGTGTGGTTGTGTGTGTTCAAAACGCAATAACTTGAAAACAGTTGAACGGATTTCTTTAAAATTTGACACAGATGTTTCCCATTATATTTTACGCTACCAGTTCAAAAACTGAACACATTAATTCAACCGTCTTTTGATAATTAACATTTAAAAATTGGAAAATTTCCATAAGGTAAGCACTGGGAAAAATGTATATTAGTAAAGTACGGGATACTATTAAAATATTGTTTACTAATGACAAGAAACTATTTAAAAATGTTTATATTTATATGTTTCATAATTAAATAGTTAAAGTAGTGCCAATTTAACAATAAGTCATTCAGTTTTACAAACGTTTTTGAACAGTGGCGTTACTGCCGTGCCCGCAGGGCCCGCGGTGCGGGGGGCCCACGGGCCTTAGGGGGCCCGCGAGCCATGGAGGTGGGACCCCAGGGCTGAGTTAAAAGATCTGGCGGGCCCGCATGGTGGGATTAAATTGTTATATTTAATGTTCAAAACAGCAATAATGTTGTTAGTAAACTTTCAGAATTAATTAATTTGTTAGTGATAATATTTAATTCATTGTGCTTAGGGCCAATTGTTGTATAAAAGACACACTTTAAAACTTCAATAAGTTGTATTATTTTTAATTTTCCTTAATTGTAACTACTTTAAAAGTAAACTTTTAAGTGTTTAAACAAATTTTTCACCATTTTGCATAACCATTTTAAAACAATCGTTAGTCTTGGAAAAATAAGCCACTTTGGAAATAGTGTTGATAACAAGCCGTCCTGTATACGTCGAATGAGAGCGTCCCACCAACAAGTTGACATCACAATAGAACAAAATATCAAATACGACATAGGACGGCGACGGCACACATTTTTAAAGTTATTCTTCAGTGAGTAGTGACTCCTGTATTATATTTTAACTAATTATAAGCTAGGAAGGGAAAGATATAGGACTCAGGCCTACCTTACCTGGTTTAAAGATTTCCCCATAAATTTAACATTTTGTTTTGTAAATTCCAACACATCGTTAAACATTGTCACGGAATAAATATTATTATTGTTATTATTATTAATTAGATTTTACTCCAGACTGAGTCTGAATCCACTCCAAATACCTTTTCCACATTTGGATAGGAACAGAGCGAGTTATTGACCTGGGACCTGGACGTTACAATGCTTTATGTTTTGACACTTTTTAACTTAACTCTTAGGTATTTTATACTTCATTGATGAGATGAAGCTTAGTTACAATATTATAACTCAAATAAGAACATGTTGGCGTTGTTTGATCACAATTGTGGCTAAAATTAAACAATGTTGGGATTTACGTTTTGTAACTGGAGGTTAGGGAACGTTTGGCTCTAGCAACATTATCCCAAATTCTATAGGAAATGGATAGGGATAGGTACGAATATGTTAAACGGGGGGGGGGGGGGCTAAATATAAGTTTGCGGGGGGCCCAAACAAATTAGTTACACCACTGTTTTTGAAATTTATTAAAAACAAAATTAATTTAAGTTTTACAAATAAAGATAACGTTCTTCTTTGATCTGAGAAGGTTAGTTATTATTTGTTCCGCTAGAGCGCAGCATCAATTGATTTACTATTTACATTTCCCAGCTGTACATTTTTGTCGGTTTATGGTATGACCCTGTCACAGCAAACCTTCGCACTTAACTGAATTTAAACTATTATATGATGAAAATTATTTCTTCGCTAAATAATAAATACTCAGTAGGTTATGATGGAATACCAGTGCCAGTTTTGAAACAAGCCCAAAATATGTTGTTAAAACCACTAGTTCATGTAATTAATTCTTCGCTTATTTCAGGAATATTCCCAGATAAACTGAAAATATCAAAAATTGTAACAGTTCATAAAAAAGGAATTAAAACGGACCCTGCAAATTATCGCCCTTTGTCTATTTTACCAGCCATATCTAAAATTTTTGAACGTGTTATGTACTTACAGTTGGCTGATTTCCTTGAAAAGAATAACTTTTTTGACAATGAACAACATGGGTTTAGGGTTGGTAGATCTGTGATAACTGCTGGTATTGACTTTGTTGAAACCATAGTTGATGCTATTGATAGGGGAGATAGTGCTACTGGTATTTTTATGGATCTTACTAGAGCCTTTGATAGCGTATCGCATATAATCTTACTAAAATCCTTAAAAAACCTTGGAATTGTGGGAGTTCCATTAAATTGGTTTGAATCTTATGTTTCTAACAGACAGCAGTATGTGGAATTAAGGTATGTTACCAAACAAAATCAAATTCGTTATACAAAATCTACACTATCGACATTGAGGCATGGAGTGCCACAGGGGTCAATTTTAGGACCTATTCTTTTCCTCTGTTACCTGAAAGGTTTGCCGTCCATTATACCTGGTAATCAGAGTAAAATGTGTCTTTATGCAGATGATTCCAACTTAATAGTTACAGGTAAAACAGTAGACGAAGTGGAAATATTAGCTAATAATGACCTTTGTTTAATTAATAATTATTTCTCAGGTAAAAACTTGTTACTAAATTCTGATAAGACAAACACTATATCATTTCACACAATTCAGCGCAGAATAAAACCAAGGCCAAATATCACTATAAAAAATCATAAAATCTCTCAGTCTAAAAAAACAAAATTTTTGGGATTGGTATTGGATGAAAACTTAACTTGGAACAACCATATAGGAATGCTGCATAAAAAGATTTCTTCGGGGTTATATGCTCTCACAGCTATGTCCAGATATTGCACAATAGAAACACTGAAAATGATTTATTATGCGCATGTTCACTCACACATTTCTTTTGGAATTGTTTTGTATGGTGCAACAAGTAACAAAAATTTATCAAGTATCTTAAAATTGCAAAAAAAAGCAGTGAGAATAATTATGAATTTGAAAAAGAGGGATTCGGTAAAAGAAGTCTTTTCAAGTTTGGGAATACTGACAATTTACAGCTTGTACATCCTTGAGACAATCATGTTTGTAAGGTGCAATGGTGACAGGTTAACTAGTTTAGGGTCAAGCCATAGTTATAATACACGAAATAGAAACCTGTTAGTCATTCAAAAGCATACTACAGAATTATATTTTAAAAAGCCAAGCTCTGCAGGTATAAAATTCATAAAACATGTCCCCAAAAATCTTCTTTCAATAAAAGATAATTCTAAGTTTAGGAAGCACTTAAAAAATTACTTAACAGAAAAAGCAATATATTCATTTAACGAGTTTACTGAGGTTTTTTAAGTTATTTTGTTGTTTGTTGTAATAGATTTAAGATTTACGTAGTAGATATCATAAATCCTACATATTATGACGCCATTCTACATTTGTATGACTTGTACTTGACAATTTGTACAAATTTTATGAATAAAGTGAATTTGAATTTGAATATGAATTTATATAATATAACGAACTGCTCCTCCGCAAGATTTTTCGATTAAGAACGCTAAATGAGCGAGAGAGTAGAAAAAATTAAAAAAAAAACAATGACAGTCTGTAGCTAGATATAATCCTTTAACAGCTGTCTATTTTAATTAATTTAATTAAGAAAAACGTCACATAAACCAAATTAAACTCTCTTTTATATGAATAACATGGGAACTTGGAAGTCCCGTGGAGCAGAGCCCTGAGGCCTAAATCAAAATTCTGGCTCCGTTTTATGACTTTCTACGTAAAATTACCTCATATTAAAGAAAGAATCGTCGAAATCCGTCAAGTGGTGGTCTCGAAATCTGCGTGACTTATAATCACACGATTTGCAAAAATGCTCATGAAAATATGTTTTTCATCATATAATATTATTAAAACAGAACGTTTCCACTTAAGCAATTCATTTCAAGTATAAAATGAATTTATAGTTATAACTCAATATAAACATACCAGCCCGAGAGCTTGTTATCTCGCACGGTCAGAGGCCAACACTGATATCCCACACCACGCCACGCGCTGCTAATCAGTTTACCGCCGGCATGGGTCAATTTTATTGTTTTTCATTGTTATCCATTGTTGCAGACAACGAAAAAATAAAAATTTCAATTTTAAATCTTTCATTTATAACATAAAATGTTCAATATATAATTTAATTTACTTCTCAAGAGTGATAATGTCTCCCTCGGGTGTGCGTCCATCTACCAAGTTATTCTTCGTCTCAAAATTATCCTATGGGAATTTCTTAAAATCCCTTCTTAGTGGGTGCCTATGCTATAAGAGGAATCACATGCAAAATTTAGTGCTTGTAGGTGCAATGGTTTGGCCTGGGCGTTGGTCGGAATTTTGTATTTATAGATATAGAGAAGATAATCATAGGTAGGGTGTGTTTTAGCGAATTTCCCCTATAGGGAAGAAGCTATTACCATAGGTCTCATGGTAAGACTTAAGCCCAAGACAATGATAACTTTTTGTTTTGAGGTCCCCAGATGCCAAAAACACTATTCGTTCAAATTTATATATATGTATATATATATATATATGTATGTATATATATATATATATGTGTATATATATATATATATCTATACAGGTTTGGTGAAAAGTCCCGGGACGGCTTAATATTTTTTTAACCGTTACAGATGGAGCTATAAAAGTTGGTACACTGTTACTGGGCATAAAACACTATTTTACTACAATTTCAATGAGCCGCTACCACCTCAGGGGGACGGCTCAGAAGGAGTCGGAAGAAAATCTTAAATAGAAGCATAGGTGATATTCACATTAAATTAAAGGTCTTTATTAGTAGAATACATTGCCACAAATCCGACTTTAAACGGACAACCAAGCCCAAAATGGCAGCTATTCAAAGATGGCTTGAATTTGAAATTTTGATGTGCTGAAGTTTTGAATTGGTTTAGTAATTTATTAGCTAGGAGAGTAAATTTTTGCAAATTAAATTGAAATGTATTAAATTAATGTAATTTTAAATTTTAATGCAAAATTTAAATGTGTTACATTAGATTACACACAGCTACTTATCAACATTTCAAATTCAAGCCATATTTTAATAGCTGTCGTTTTGGGCTCGGTTGTCCGTTTAAAGTCGGATTTGCGGCATTGTATTCTAATAATAAAGACCTTTAATTTGATGTGCATATCAACCTATGCTTCTATTTAAGATTTTCTTCCGACTCCTTGTGGGCCGTCCCCCTGAGGTGGTAGCGGCTCATTGAAATTGTAGTAAAATAGTGTTTTATGCCCAGTAACAGTGTACCAACTTGTATAGCTCCATCTGTAACGGTTAAAAAAATAATAAGCCGACCTGGAACTTTGCACCAACCCTGTATATGTGTCCGTTAACACGATAACTTGAGTAAAAAACGTCCGATTTTGATGAAATTTGGCTCAAATGTGTAAAATGACATTCATGACTTTAAGTTCGAAAACCAGAAAAATCGGATCATGGGAAGGGGGGTTTATGGGGGTTTTAAATTTTCCAAAAATCAGTTTTTTGCATTTTTCACCCTAAAATATAAAAAAAACTTAATTTTGGTTTTAACCATGTTATAGAGCTTAAAAAAACAAATAATATAGTTTTTTGAATTATTAACCTAGGTTGAGTGGTTGCGGATAAAATCCAAAAAAACCTACTCATAAAATCTCCCATGTTAATCTTATGGGAAAACGGTTTTTGGTTTTTACTCAGTTCATTTTAATGTAAACTTCAAATTTGCTTTTACCAATCTGTTCAGCTCCACAAAAAAATCATTTTTATGTTCAAATTGTGATTCTACGCCCAACCGTTGCAGAAATATTCAAAGTGCTAAACACAGTACGTTGTCCAATGTTATCCTTATGGAGAATAAATAAAATTTGATATCTCGATTATTTATGGATGTATGTTGATGAAATTTGGTATGTGGCTTCACGTAGTACTGGTATATTGATATTTGCACAAAAAAATGATTTTTTGTTGATTTTTCCCGTAGCAGCAAACCTGCGTACTCAGCCCCCATGTTATTCTTATGGAGAATAACTAGAATGTTATATAGCGCTTATTTACGATTGAATATTGATAAAACTTGGTATGTGGCTTCGCCTGGTTAAATTCTATTTATATTTGCATAAAAAACAATTGTTTGTGTTCCTTGTTTCAGCAAACCTACATACTCATTACCAATGTTATTCTAATGAAGAATAATTAAAATCGCTTATATGTGAATATATTTTTATGAAACTTGGTATGCGGTTTTATGTGGTATTAAGACATATATTATGCATTGGAAATTCGCTAAGAATGCAGGTTTGCTGCGACGGGGGTATTTATTTATTCAAAATATAACCGCTCACGGCATATGATGTCGAGAGAGGCGGGGATAAGGAAGTCATATACGTCGAACATCCCCTGGCCCACCATCTTGGCCATCTTTTCCACGAGGATGCGGTTCTGGCGGTTGAATACGGGGACGAACTGTTCCAGCAGAAACGTGTTGAACGCCGGAGTGATCACTCGCCGGCTCCGCTTCCATTTCTCAACTGGAAACATGTTTTATGGTGAGCTTTATTAGATTGCTGTTCGTTTATCAAATTGAGACACATATTCTGGGTAGGAGTTTGTTATCTGAAGCCGTGTTATTTGATTGGGACTTAGTGTTAATTGATGACGGAACGAAGTGAAGGAATCTATGTATTAGCAGTGACAATGATTCGTTGTCCGTCAGTGGTTGTGTAGTTGTGTGGTTGTGTGTGTTCAAAACGCAATAACTTGAAAACAGTTGAACGGATTTCTTTAAAATTTGACACAGATGTTTCCCATTATATTTTACGCTACCAGTTCAAAAACTGAACACATTAATTCAACCGTCTTTTGATAATTAACATTTAAAAATTGGAAAATTTCCATAAGGTAAGCACTGGGAAAAATGTATATTAGTAAAGTACGGGATACTATTAAAATATTGTTTACTAATGACAAGAAACTATTTAAAAATGTTTATATTTATATGTTTCATAGTTAAATAGTTAAAGTAGTGCCAATTTAACAATAAGTCATTCAGTTTTACAAACGTTTTTGAACAGTGGCGTTACTGCCGTGCCCGCAGGGCCTGCGGTGCGGGGGGCCCATGGGCCTTAGAGGGCCCGCGAGCCATGGAGGTGGGACCCCAGGGCTGAGTTAAAAGATCTGGCGGGCCCGCATGGTGGGATTAAATTGTTATATTTAATGTTCAAAACAGCAATAATGTTGTTAGTAAACTTTCAGAATTAATTAATTTGTTAGTGATAATATTTAATTCATTGTGCTTAGGGCCAATTGTTGTATAAAAGACACACTTTAAAACTTCAATAAGTTGTATTATTTTTAATTTTCCTTAATTGTAACTACTTTAAAAGTAAACTTTTAAGTGTTTAAACAAATTTTTCACCATTTTGCATAACCATTTTAAAACAATCGTTAGTCTTGGAAAAATAAGCCACTTTGGAAATAGTGTTGATAACAAGCCGTTCTGTATACGTCGAATGAGAGCGTCCCACCAACAAGTTGACATCACAATAGAACAAAATATCAAATACGACATAGGACGGCGACGGCACACATTTTTAAAGTTATTCTTCAGTGAGTAGTGACTCCTGTATTATATTTTAACTAATTATAAGCTAGGAAGGGAAAGATATAGGACTCAGGCCTACCTTACCTGGTTTAAAGATTTCCCCATAAATTTAACATTTTGTTTTGTAAATTCCAACACATCGTTAAACATTGTCACGGAATAAATATTATTATTGTTATTATTATTAATTAGATTTTACTCCAGACTGAGTCTGAATCCACTCCAAATACCTTTTCCACATTTGGATAGGAACAGAGCGAGTTATTGACCTGGGACCTGGACGTTACAATGCTTTATGTTTTGACACTTTTTAACTTAACTCTTAGGTATTTTATACTTCATTGATGAGATGAAGCTTAGTTACAATATTATAACTCAAATAAGAACATGTTGGCGTTGTTTGATCACAATTGTGGCTAAAATTAAACAATGTTGGGATTTACGTTTTGTAACTGGAGGTTAGGGAACGTTTGGCTCTAGCAACATTATCCCAAATTCTATAGGAAATGGATAGGGATAGGTACGAATATGTTAAACGGGGGGGGGGGGGGGCTAAAAATAAGTTTGCGGGGGACCCAAACAAATTAGTTACACCACTGTTTTTGAAATTTATTAAAAACAAAATTAATTTAAGTTTTACAAATAAAGATAACGTTCTTCTTTGATCTGAGAAGGTTAGTTATTATTTGTTCCGCTAGAGCGCAGCATCAATTGATTTACTATTTATATTTCCCAGCTGTACATTTTTGTCGGTTTATGGTATGACCCTGTCACAGCAAACCTTCGCACTTAACTGAATTTAAACTATTATATAATATAACGAACTGCTCCTCCACAAGATTTTTCGATTAAGAACGCTAAATGAGTGAGAGAGTAGAAAAAATTAAAAAAAACAATGACAGTCTGTAGCTAGATATAATCCTTTAACAGCTGTCTATTTTAATTAATTTAATTAAGAAAAACGTCACATAAACCAAATTAAACTCTCTTTTATATGAATAACATGGGAACTTGGAAGTCCCGTGGAGCAGAGCCCTGAGGCCTAAATCAAAATTCTGGCTCCGTTTTATGACTTTCTACGTAAAATTACCTCATATTAAAGAAAGAATCGTCAAAATCCGTCAAGTGGTGGTCTCGAAATCTGCGTGACTTATAATCACACGATTTGCAAAAATGCTCATGAAAATATGTTTTTCATCATATAATATTATTAAAACAGAACGTTTCCACTTAAGCAATTCATTTCAAGTATAAAATGAATTTATAGTTATAACTCAATATAAACATACCAGCCCGAGAGCTTGTTATCTCGCACGGTCAGAGGCCAACACTGATATCCCACACCACGCCACGCGCCGCTAATCAGTTTACCGACGGCATAGGTCAATTTTATTGTTTTTCATTGTTATCCATTGTTGCAGACAACGAAAAAATAAAAATTTCAATTTTAAATCTTTCATTTCTAACATAAAATGTTCAATATATAATTTAATTTACTTCTCAAGAGTGATAATGTCTCCCTCGGGTGTGTGCCCATCTACCAAGTTATTCTTCGTCTCAAAATTACAATACAACTGGTCAATATCTATTCCGCCAATTCCCATCAGGGCTTCAAACACCATATCGCCGCTTCCGGATATTCTGACCGACTTGGGATCTTGTGCGTCGAATCGGGTCCCGTCAGTGACTATCACTCTACCTATCGGTTTGGATACAGCCATCTCATGAATTTCATGTAAGCGTTTTAAGTACTCTCCATTAACACGGTTATTTTTACTGGTATCTTCGGGACGCCTTCTCTTCAACTTTCGACTGTAACAGGTTTCCGGGTCAGTTCTAAAATACAGGGTGACATCATTCATGGTGCCCCCAGCGACCACTGTCACACGGGAGTCTGTGATTGTACCACTCAAATCGTTTAAAATACGAATCTAGTGATTTGCTAGTGAATCTAGTGAATCTAGTGAATCTAGTTTGCTTGTTAATTCCAACATGGCTCGGCCAGCGAAATTGACATGATTCAGTGTTCGTTCTGTGACGTTTATAAAATCATAATAGGTGCGGACAGCGAGGTTAAAAAATGGGAAACCCCGCAACTGCCAGTACGGCGAGAAAATCCACTAGAAGTGCTACTGCTAAGGTGCTCTGGTCGTAAGTTGTAAGCAAACTAGCAGACGTAATGCCGATTTCAAAAAAATCCCACTTTATCCCACAATCCCATTTTATCCCACAAGCAGTCAAAATATAGGGGATAAAAATCCCTCAAGTGAAACACAGATAAATCCCAGCTGACATTTTAAAGACAACCATAGTCAATAGCTTACTACGAAAACCAATTCAACTACTGAATATCAAACATTAAAATTAGTTTTAATAATTATTAATAATCCAAAATAAAATACAAATGCTGTGTTAAAACATCCCTTTGGTATCCCAAATGACTCCTTCAAAATTTCATTAAGAAATGTTTTACAGTTATTTAGTATTTCGATAACACACCCACACATACACACACCCACACACGGCCACTGAAACTTCTTCATCAATACAGTGATTCACTTCGTTCATCAATAATTGTTCTTAATTAAACTAGCTGTGTACCCATCCTTTGTACGGGTTGTATATAAATGGTAGATTAACTAAAAAAATTAACAACCCACATAATTTTACAATATTAAAATTACTTACATTTTACACTTTTAAAGTAGAATTAAATTAGAGTTAACGAAATATACTATGGCAGATAGTTCGGGTACTGTTGCCAAGTCGAGGTACTCTGTCGGGTAGTGAACGGTGTGGTTTTTGCGACTCCAAATCGGTACACGTAACACTTTGGATTCGATTTTAGAAATAAAAGAACTCAAGTACAACAAAATATTAACCCTGTTTAATTTAATATTTTAAATACTTTGATATATTAATCTTTACATTCCAATAAATTAATAGTAATGTAACGAAACATTAAACTTTAAAAACATTGACAAACCACTTTTAAAATCACCATTCTTGCCATGCGAACAAGCAAACTATTTGCCATTATTTAGTACCTACTTCGTACTCTTTAGTACTGCCATTAAAAATATTAGTACCTCTCACGTAAATAAATTATTTAATTTAGTTAATTCGCCGTATCATTTAACCTATGTCGATTGCTCAAAATCCTTTGAGGTACTAAAATGTAAAATACCTATAGGTAAAGTATCTAAATAAGCTCTATCTACCGGTATAAATATTTTACTAATACATTATTCAATAATCATATAATATTTAACATTAATTGTGATGCAATGTTTAACAAATCAGTGGGAAAGTGTGGGATATGACGAGGGATACTATAAGGGAGAGTCTGGGATAAAGTGGGATTTTTTGTATCAGTGCGTAGCATATTTTTACCGTAGAGTGGAAACACTGCATATTTGTTTATAAATCACTCAAACGTAAACATATTTCAACTATGGATTTGGTTATGTTTTGTTCCATCAATTTTTTTTTATTTCGAAATAGTTTAAAATGTGAGTGTTATGTAAATGAATGGGTTTTGTCGTGTTTAAAACAATGCTTGTATCTATTTAGATTTATTATCAGTTTATTTTTTCCTGGAAAACTTTGATGTAAAAGCTAAGTGTTTGGACTAGTGATGATAAATTAATACAATAGGTTTTGGAATTTTTGAATTACTGGGACAGTATAACTCTGTAACACGACTGACTGTGATTGATAATCAAGCGTGTTGTAGACCTATAGTAGTTTCTTTACATTGTGAACAAATTACTTGATGGCAGACTTACTAAACGGTCATCCGTGCAAGCTATCTTTATTACATGTAATGTACCAAATAAGCCTCACTGTCACCTAATGACATGGGATTAAAGTTTTGTAATCTACAGGTCAGTAAAGTAGTCTGGTTACAGTTTATATTTGTTTGCATTTTCTGTGGTTAATATTGATTTTCATAAACAATCTAGATGTCCAAAACTCCGTAATCCCAACCGTCTACAGTGTTCAACTAATTACGATGTAGACAGATTGCCCTCCTGGAAAATTGTCATTAATGTAGATGTTGGATTTTGCTTTTAAACCTCTCGTGCTGCGATTTCAGTAGCTTGTGTATTTAAATTCAAACTAACATATATTAATGATGTAAACATTTTTAAATTTAAGGTATGAATTTTATAAGATACTGTTATATAAATAAAATATTGAATACCTTTTTCTACATTAAATGGGTTTAAAACAAGTATATTCTGTATGTTTAACCCCCTGATTTTGGAGCTGGAAATTAATAGGTCTAATAATAATTGGCAACTTTTTCCTCAGGTGATATATTTAAAACTCGTCGAAAACCATCCGGTGCCACAAATATATTAGTCATTGGCCGAGTCATAAAAAAGCGTGAACAGGCCTGATGGCCATAGCTAGGACCTGTGACCAAATAAACGCAATCAGTTTAATCTAATTTGTTAGGTACACACAGTGGTTTTAAGAGGTTGCTCCACCTCACCCTCCAGGGTTAGATGAAAACGTATTCCGCATATTCTCTATTCATTGTTGCTGGATTAGGAAACCCCAGCGTAGCTGCTATAGGCACGTTTTCCACAAGCGGGAATTTTGCCTATTTTGTGTAAGGTTGTCCTAGGACGAATATTCTCTATTGGTCAATGCTAACACACCAAGTTTTAATAAAATTAATCAGTATACAAGAGATATATGTTTTATATTTCTTATAAGAATAACATCGTACAATATACTTAGTTTACTGCTGAATGGAAATTGAAATATTCTCCACAACCATTAGCCGAATAGCCTACTAACGAAATACTAATTTAACCGTGTGTGGATTGGAGTACTAATTTTTCAACTTTTAGAGCTGTTTATGGCAATGAGATAAAACTGTTGAAACCTGCTAAAAATATTTAAAGTTTATGGTACTAAGAAAGGTAAAAAAACTGAAGTTTGGGATCTCTTAAGCCCTATAATTTCTGAACCCAAATTTTTCTAAAAAATCAGGTGGTATATTTTATTAGAAACCTAATATAAACCACCAAATAAAAAATCCAAAGATTTCGAAAGCGGCTCCTCAAAACTGCTCCAGACCTCCAAAACTGCTCCATACTACGTTGTTGAGTACCAAAATATTATGGATACCTCTTTGTTCTTACCTCAGGGCTCTGCCTTTACTAACACTCCCAACGTTTAATTTTAACGTATGATTCGTTGGATTTATTTTGTTAAAGCAGCACCTCCTGAAAGATGTCCCCACGTTTGATACGCCGCCCTACTCAACCATAGACCTCCACCGCACAGGAAAATTGTCTATGCATATACAACAAAAATTAGAGGAGAACAGCATCAAAACCACAAAATACCCCAGCTGGATGGATTGCTCTGGCCTCCGCCCAGTTTAAGTCCATGGGTGTATTTACGCCATTTTTAGTAATTTTAGAAAATTTTCAATCATACAAAAAATTGTTGTTTTTTTTAACCCCGACCTTAGAGCTCCGCCTCACTGGCTTTAAAAGTTGCCTTGTTAAATTTATGGAGGAAAGATGATCCTGGGGTAAGCGTTCGGGAGTTCGGGTCAGCGTTCGGGTTGAGTACTACTAGCTGGTCAGACAGACATTATTCTGTCCTAATGTCACTGAATTTGTTTTATGTCAAAGATTCTCGTTCTTTTTAAAGATGAGCTCGTTCGCTTCACTCACTCGCCTCCAGGATGAGCTCGTTAGCTACGCTCACTTGCCTATTTTTATATAGAGCTTGCTTCGGTATTGAAAATGAGTTGCTATTCTAATAGATATATTATTTCTATAATAAACATATGTTTATATGCTTTTTAAGTATGTTTAGATATCATCCTTATAACAGCTGTTTGATGAAACTAAATAACTAACATACAATCCCGACTTTGTTTTATGTATTTACATAATGAAAATCACTTAATAATATCTGGCCATAACAACGTTAATATACACTAGGCAGCAATACGGATTTTGGCAATTTGAAATTTAAGTAATTGCACAACGCCATCTGTAGAGCCTGATATAAGCGTAGGTTATATTATATAAATCAAACAGGAAAGTTGGCCGAGCTGGTAAGGGCCCGCACTTGTATTTAGGGTGTAGACCAGAGCCTGTACAGACCCTAAATTCAGCCCTGGCCGTCTGTATGCAGAACTTCAAACATGCTAGAATCCAGAATCATTGTCCCTGTCTCGTGTACATTCTATGTGCCTAAGAGTAAAAATATGTTATAGTCAATCAATACAAATGCTGAATTATTTTGACTCAATCCTATCCTACACTATAATATGAGTAAGGTTTGCATGCTTGCTTGCTTGGTTGATTGCTTGCAACTCTGATCTCAAAAACGGCTCCAACGATTTTCTCGAAAAATAACTAATGTGTCCTTCCAACTACTTGTGTTGTAAAACCTGATATCTGGGTTAAAAATAAGTTCTAGACATGTCCCATCCCCAAAAAAATCAAATAATGTAAAAAGCCACTATGGAAAATTAAAAAAATCACATTGGGCTTTTGGAGATTAAAATAAAAGCAAAAGTGTCATAACAGCTGTTCAAAATCTTTCAGCGAACTCTCAAAGTTATACTCATATAGTTTAAGTACTACCTGGGGCTGAGCTTTGCTAGGGAAAGGTCAATCTTGTTTATGACGAGTAGTTTTTCACCATGTACCCTACTAACGAGCATTTTTGAGGTCACAACAGTTGTTATTATAATGTACCTTTGAGTCATTCTGGATATGACCACTCTACATGTAATCTTCATTCAAAGGTTTTATTATCTGATTTTATGGAACCACATGTAACTCATGTTGTTTATGATTATTAACATGTGGTTTCCTGAGAGCAGAGATTAAAAGATTTGAGAGAAGGTTACATATATAGAGTAGTAAAATAAATCAAAGGGATATTGAGCTATAACAACTGGAGTGACATTAAAAAGGAAAACAGAGGCAAATGAGTTATACAAATCTGATTATCAGTAGGGGGAAGTGGTGAAATATGCTCCAAGTCATCTAAACAAACTGACTGGCCTTCCCCCGAGCAAAGCTCGGCCCCCAGGTATCACATACTCTAATGCGAGTAAGGTTTGATTGTATGTTTGCTTGCTTGCTTGCGACACTGATCTCAAAAACGGCTCCAACGATTTCCTTCAAATGTTCAAAATAACTAATTTCTGGGATAAAAATAAGTTCTAGACAGGCCTCATTCCCAGGAAAAATCAAGTAATGTAAAAAACCTAAAATGATAAGTTCAAAAAATTAACATTGGGCTTATGGAGTTTTAAATCAACATAAAATAATTTTAACAGCTGTTCATAATCAACCAGGGAACTCTCAAAGTATCTTTTTTTTATCTTTTATTAGAGGCTTTGTATGAAATTACATGAAGCCTTAAGAGCTACGAACATAAATTATTATATTACAGTTCAAGTCCAAAATTTAATTGATTTCATCCGGTTTATGGTCACTTAAATAATTTTCTCGATTTTATATAAAAATTCTAAGACGTAACACTATAATTTTGAAAACACACTGAATTATTTCAATTATATAAAGAGTTCTGATGAATGAAGTCCAAATATTACAATTCAAGTCCAAAACTTGATCAATTTCATCCGGTATATGGTCACTTAAATAATTTTCTTGATTTTGTATACAAATAAAAAAAGTTAAAAAGATTTGATCTTGAAGAAATTTGTTGCCTAAAGAAGCTTGGTTTATATGAAGAGGGACAACCTAAAATGTCAGCTAAATTATTACGTAATAAGTTAAAACAAATCGAATTTGAAAAATGGAATAAACTTCCTTACAAAGGAAAAGGAGTTATCTTATTCCAAGAATGTCCAAAGATTAATAAGAATTTAATGAAAAGTCATGGGTTGACGGAATCTGAATTCAAATATTACCTTAAAATGATAAATGATGTAGTCTCCGTCAGAAGTTTACATGGAAGGTCCAGGGACGGGAACCAGTGCCGGCATTGTTCCAGCGCTGAGAAGTATGTTTTGGAAACTTTACCCCACGTCCTTGGACAATGTCCATTTAGTAATCTTCTTCGAAACACTCGCCATCACTTAATAAGAAAAACCATTGCAGGCCAGTTCAGACTTAAAGGCAGTTACGAGGTTTTCGAGGAAGTTACTGCGACAGAGGTTAACGGCTCCATAAGAAGAAGTGACATTGTTGTCATTGACAGGAAGAAGAGTCGAGGATACATCATAGATCCCACTGTGAGATTTGAAACACATCAATGTCAACCAGATGAAGTAAATTTGGAAAAAGTCAAAATCTATGAAAACACAATCCCTTATTATAAGGAAAAATATAAGATAAAAGAATTTGAAGTATTCGGAATTTTAATTGGTGCAAGAGGGACCATACCAGTGTTTGTCCAGGAGTTTTGGAGAAAATTCAACCTGGACTGTAAAATACTAAATAGTATAGCATTATTAGCTATCAAACACTCCGTTCAGATTTTAAAAAACCATTTATATAATAACAAACATTAAGTCAAAATTTTTGTAATAGTATTCTTTGTCAATTAGGCATTTTACGTTGTGTAAAAAGATGTTAATTTTGTTTGAATAAATTATCTATATATATAAGATGTAACACCACAATTTTGAGTTTTCTTCTTTAAGAATGTCATGTAAATCAGGAGGTATATGACAGTTACATCTTCTCAACATTTCATAGAGATAATTTCGATGTACTGAGTAGGCAGTGCAGTCCTTAAATATGTGTAGAATACTTTCATGAGTTCCATCATTACATTTTAGGCATTGTGGGGAGTCAATTCTTTGAAGTAAGAAAAGTCGGTCTGCTGTAAAACAGTGTCCAAAACGAAGTCTGCAGATCATAGTGGTGTCACGTCTACTGAATTTGGTTGATTCAAACCATGGGACGTTCGAGTAGGTACTTTGAGTCTTTTTATACCATTCCCCTTTGTTTGTAGATTGCAATAATTCATTACATTTAGCTCTTATTTTATACTGTCAAAGTAATACTCATGTTTTTATGATTATTAACATGTGGTTTCCTGAGAACAGAGATTAAAAGATTTGAGTGAAGATTACATATATAGAGTAGTAAAATAAATCAAAGGGACATTGAGCTTTAAATAACATTGCTTTAAATATACAGTAATTGCTTACCAGGAGCAGTGAATAACCCAGTGCCGACAACGTCTCTGAAAAATCTGTACAACGGACTCTTCTGCAGCGTTTTGGAACTGTTCAGTACAATCTGGAAAAAACATTTCAACATAATAGGATATAGTTATAACATTTAAAATTTAACTTTCTCGGTTTAGGCCCACGAGCGTGAATACTGCACCGGGATTCCCGCGTCGGGGCCGCGCACTCGACAGGAACCATTGAGTTAGACCCATGTTATATATGATAAATGATCTCAGCTGTAATCTTTCCACATTTTCAACTATATATGCTGATGATACCACATTACTCAGTACGCACAAAGATATTACTCAACTTAAAACTTTGACTAAAATTTCTTTAGATGAAGCTACAGATTGGTTTCTTGCTAATGGACTGTACTTAAATGAAAATAAAACTCAGAATCTCCTTGTTACTTTAACTTCCACAAAAAATAATGTAAATTCTGATGTTTCTGATAGTGTTAAAATACTTGGTATTACTCTTGATTCTCAGCTCTCTTGGAGTTGCCATATAGATGAAGTATGTAAAAGACTCTCTAGAGAAATATATTTACTAAGTAATTTGAAAAGACATGTAACTTTAGATTATCTAAAAGTTGCTTATTTTGCTTTTTTCCAAAGTATAATTCGATATGGCCTTATTGTATGGGGTAATGGTAGAGGTATTAATAAAATCTTATTACAGTACTGCAGAAAAGGACACTGAGGATAATGACTAATTCACATAAACTGGAACATGGTAGACCTCTATTTAAAGAAACAGGTATCATGACCATAGTAAATCTGTATATATTTGATGTCTTGTTATTAATTAAGTCTAATTTTAACCACTATTTACAAGTGAACCACTTTCATTCTTATTCTACACGGGGAAATGATAAGTTAGCTGGGAGCAGATGTAGACTGACTAAGACTATGAATTATCATACAAATTTAGCTGTAAAATTATATAACAGGTTACCTTCACACTTTTCTCCTTTACCTTTAAATGTTTTTAAAAACAAACTTCATGACTGGCTAATAAAACATCCCTTTTATGATATTAGAGAATTTTTTGAAATAAATCTAAATAAGGAGAAATTTTAAAATCTGTATCTGTTATGACATGTGTCTAATCTGTCTGTGCATTTTGTTTTTGTATAAATATTTTATCACCTACATGTCATATATTATATGGTTAATTTTATTGTAGTAATAAGTACTGTGACAAGGTCTATTGTAATTGTTGTAAATTACTGAATGACTAATAAATATTGTCTATTGTCTATTGTCTATTATACAGGCAGCAAAAACGCGGTGGGTAAAACGCTGACGCTGAACATAAAATACCCCCGTAGCAGCAAACCTGCATACTCAGCGAATTTCCAATTCCTATTAATTTATCTTAACACCACATAAAGCCACATACCAAGTTTCATCAATATACATTCATAAATAAACGATTTATGACATTTGAATTATTCTCCGCAAGAATAACATGGCGGCTGAGTATGCAGGTTTGCTGAAATAAGGAACACTAAGAATGGGTTTTTATACAAATATCAATATAACTCAACTAGGTAAAGCCACATACCAAGTTCTATTAATTTATGTTCATAATTAAAGGAGATAATGTTACTTATTCTCCATAAGAATAACATGGGGCTGAGTATGCAGGTTTGCTGCTACGGGAACTATCGGCAAAAAATGGTTCACTTTATACCAAGTTGCGTCAGGATAAGTTGATAAATAAGCGAGATATAGAATTTTTCTTATCCTCCATAAGAATAACATTGGACAATGTACTGTGTTTAGCACTTTCAATATCTCAGTAACAAATTGACGTAGAACAATGATTAAAACACCAAATTGTCCATATTTTTAAGCTAATTCCAATGGAAAAAATAAAATTTCACTTTTTCAAAAAATAATTTGTAAAAAACTCAAAAAACCCATTTTTAGGGTGCAAAACCCCCCAAAATACCCCTTCCGATAGGTCGATCTGTCTGGTTTTCGAACTTAGGCCTAAGGGTGTTTGGCCGCTAGGCTATAGTCTGGCGGTGAGGAGCAGTAGTTCTAAAAGTCGCCAACGCGCGCCGCTAGGAAGACAACTCGGGCAGTGCTGTGAGTGTGTGTGATCTGGCTGGGGGGAGAGAGGAGCGCGTTCTCCTCATTTCTCCCCCTCCCCCCACGCAGCACTTATCTTTCCGTCTACTCGTTCTTCTTCGGTCCGGGGCGCACGGCCCACGGCTCGACTGGTTGAGTAGGGTTGGGTTGCTTACTATTTTCCACTGATGTGCTTTTCAATGTCGCCAACAACTAATCTTAACAATATTTTTATTTTGAGCGTTCACTTTATAGTTTTGATGAGTACATTTCTTGTAGCCTATACAGATTTTATCATTAAACATGTTTGACACAGTTGTGAGCACATTTAAATACAGTGGAACTTGGATAGTTCGAATCTCAAGGGACCGCGGTAATAAAATTCGAACTATCCAAAAAATTGAATTTTAATTATAGAGGTTCGAATTATCTAGGCCTAAATAAGCTAGGATAGCTTTACTGTATTAAAAACAAATAACATTACTTATTATATAAACATTAATTATAAATATAAAATGGTTTTTAATTTTAAGAATTACAATTTAACAAATATATTTGATCATAATACATTGATCTTATTAATTTCTTAAAATACTGTATTAAATAAATGTGCAGGGTGTCCCCAAACTATTGCACAACAATTTTTCCATAAATATGCAATTGTGGGATATTTTACTCCAATCACCATCATACTAACATCTTTGTTAGATGTAAGTTTTCGCTATTGTTGGAATTTATACTCTGAATATTTATACTCCATAATACTCTGAAAACTTAAAAACGCGGACACGCAGTACTTGTGTTGAGCGAGTGGCGGGATTCGTGGAGGGTGTGGCTGGAGGGAGTGTAGGGGGCGGCGCGACCTTGGACTACGCGCTCGTGCGTGGGGTGCGCGCGTGGTGGTGCTGTGCGTGTGAGTTTGTGTTAGTGAGGCGTAGTGCGGCTGGCCTACTCTGCCCCGGAAGGCAATTTCCAAGAACCAAAGGAGCAGGTCACAGGCCAAACGAAAAAAGATATAAACTTCAAACAAATTTTAACATGTCTATCATACTGACCCGCACATCTACATCTATTATTTATAGCACAAAATTGTATACATCTATTTTTAACAGTTTCTTTAATTAAAAAATATATTTCTGATTTTTTTACTTTGAAATGAAATTATATTAGTAATACTAACCTGAATTTATCCCACACAACTGCAAATTTTCATTGAAATCGGACCAACGATTTTCTTACTGACCTTCTCCCAACATTTGACAAAATAACTACTTTTAAGACCCATAACTCCCTTAATAGTAATCCAAATTATTTAATATATATCTATTTTGTTTCCTAATTTTCATCCTGATGTGAAAAAAATATTATATTACAAATTAATTTTTTGACCAAACACCCTTAAAGTCATAAATGCAGCTTTACATGTTTGTACCAAATTTCATCAAAATCGGACCTTTTTTACGAGAGTTATCGCACCCACGGACACACACACACACACACACACACACACACACATATATATATATATATATATATATATGTAAAACAGTTTTGAACGCATGGTGTTTTTGGTTTTTGGGGTCTGGGGACCTCAAAACTAAAAGTTATCATGGTCCCGGGCCTAGGTCTTACCATGCCGACTACGGTAATAGCTTCTTCCCTATAGGGGAAATTCGCTAAAACGAAGCTGCTATACGAGAATCAGTTAACGCCGCGTCGTCAACGCCTACGCTTAGTGGTGGAGCTGTTATACGGGCAAAAAAACGCTGTGGCAGGCACCACGGATATCATAAGTGGGTTGAGAAAATAGATCTGCGGCGTCAAATCTGGGGAAAAAAGCATCTGAAAGTAAAAATGCAAACAGTACCAGAAAAATCATCTTTTCCATCTACATAATATTTTACATAAAATTACTAAAGTTCACAGGGGAAACAAATCATAATAAAGTGCATGTTACTGAAGCGTCTGATCTGCTTCGTGTAGAATGGCCCGACGGGTTTCACGCGGACTCCACATGACGGGGATCCCGCCACGTGTAGTTTGCAAAACATTTTGGCGCGGTCACGCGGGAATCCCGTCACGTGATTCACGCTCGTGTAGAATGGGCCTTAGGAGTTTAGTTCTGTATTTTTCTGTGGTGAAACATAAGTAGATAGATAAATATAATCATTTACCATCAAATCGCCTGCACATCGATGTAAATTTGTTACTACAGCAATCAAACCAAAGCAAAATGTAATACAATTACATTATACATGGAATTTTAAATAATTATCAAACAAACAGTTAGCTCAAAGATGTCTCAGTGGACAATTATGCTGTAATACAGCCAGTGTTCAAGGTCTTTCACAGAATATAATGAAACCATTTAGTAATAAACGGTATCAGGAAACTGACACATACTTTCTCTCTTTTAGCCCAACTTTAATGAATAAATTACTTTTTATTTACTAAATATAGAATACAAAGCACGGTCGAATGTACAGAAAATCTTGTAAACAAGTTGTTTTAAAAAACATCCACCCAAATCCCTGCTTTGGAGGCACTGCAGAATCCATTGCTACACTCGTGGTTTTAAGAGGGGAAATGCCCCCTATTCCCCCCCCCAGGGTTATTACTGGGTAACATATTTCGAATTAACTCTGTTGGTCAATGCTAAATTGACAAGCATATCAAGTTTGAATGAAATTGATCAGTAAATAAGAGAGAAATAGTAATTTTTGTATTCCCCATAAGAATAACATTGGGCAACGTACTGCGTTTACCGCTAAATGAAAATTTTAATTTTCTCCGAAACCAGCAATCGTAGAATACTAATTCAAAATACTAAATTATTTAGTTTTTTGAGGCCTTTTTAATGGTGAATAGTAACATTTGTTTATATTTATGTCTTTTTATGAAAAATCCAAAAAACTTAAATTTGGATGTTTTAAGTTCTGTAATTTCTGAACCAGAAATTTTACAGATATGCGGGTGGTGTCATTTTGTTGTAAAACTAAAGTTCTACAAACTACTAAAGTTTAATGAAAATCGTTTGAGCCATTTTTGAGAAATCTTGATTTTTAATGTTTTTTGGCGGTTTTTGGTGGATAATTACCTTTAAAAATCAAAAATTCAAAAAAAATTAAAAAAACGCCTGGAGATACCGTGGATTAGTACCTACATACCAAATTTTATAAAAATCGGACCATTGGTTAGGGCTCTAGCTCTGTACACACCCATACAGACAGACAGACAGACATCACATAAAGATCACTTTTTTGGGTTCAGGGAGCACCAAAACGAATATTTCCACTAACAACTCAAATTCGAAAATTTTGACGAAAACAATACTTTCTCCATATACTATGTTTAAAGGGGAAAAAGTAAAAATGTATATTTGCCACCCAACGGTATCCAGGGCCGGCAGGGTTTTCATCCACGGTTGAGAGCAGGACTGTCGTGAGTAGCTAGTATTTCTAGTATATTCTAGCTATTCCCACCGGCCCTAGTTGGTCTTCAAAATACTCCCAGTTGCTGAAATGCCGATTCTGAATATACTCTCAATCCTGATGTAGATGCACTTTTACGAAAACAAAATTACAACCTTATTTAACTACCCTCTAAATGACATTAAGCAAAACAGGCTGATGGGAATAAAACTAACCTGAAGATCATCTGGTTTGTTGATGACGACATAAAGGTTTGGCCCTGACCAAATTCGGAATGGAGACTCGTATATTTTGGATAGAGCGACTAGTTTGGCCATGTAATCTGTAAAAGAATGAGGAAACTAATTGAACACTTATTTGAATCGGCGAACTACTATAATGTGTTACTCCCCATATATATATATATATATATATATATATATATATATATATATATCCTCTTTTCTTACTTACTTATAATTCTAGTTTATTAATTCTTAATTCAATATTTGCTCGGACGTGATCGGGAAATGTGGATACAAAAAGGGACGCTATCTGATCTATGGCAATGGCTTCCATGTAATGGGCCTAGCTTTGTCTTCACAAGAAATAGTGTTATTCCCTACAAAATTTACTAGGCTATTTAAATATAGCTCACAAATACTCTTGCTTGACTTACAAATAAATATATCTTTACCAATTGTCTTCCTTTGTTTCTTGTGGTGAATAGACTGTGTTCTGTAGTTAGTTTGGATACCAACAGAAGGTAGGTGTACAATTTTCCAGAATACCTTTTACCTAATTAAATGAAATGCAATGTACAGGGGAACAATACAATATTTATTTATCTAAGGACAATGATTGTGTTTCAAAAGTTACTAATCAAAGGGGATTTACAAATAGTTTACATTTCAGGGGAAAGTTACAATGGCCTAGGCTATCAAATGGGTGACAACAATACATATAGGCTTAATACTAAAATTTTCATATTTCTGTTATAAATGGGGTTCTTGAATAAATGAGGGCTCTTTTCTCAGGGAGAAAGTATCGTGCTGACTTGAATAACGTTGAATTATGTGTGAAAGAATATTTAGTCCAATTATGTTGTTTACAAATTGCAACATTGACAAATTTTGATGTTGTCGAAAAGAAAAGTCCAATGGTTTTCACTGAATTTACTGATGATTAAAGTAAAATACTCAAATTAAATTTAGAAAAGATAGTTCAATATTGCAATATACTCTTGATGTTAGTTAAAATCTCAGAACATAAGGCTTGTTCTATAAAATGTCTGTATTCTTTCAAAGTCCCTAATAGAATACACAATGGAAATGTTTTACCAACCAGCTTACAAAGTTCTTCGCTCAATACCAATTTTTGGGATAAAACAAAGGAACGGGAGTGAAGTTAAAGTGGTATTATAATGAGCAATAAGTCCCTAACTAATGGACACTAAGCGATTCAAAACTTAGGCCATACTGAGTGAATTTAATAGGAACAATGTCCTGCACAAAAATTTAGGTCTTAACACTATGGCATCTGGAACAAGAAGGAAGATCTATAGCAGAGATGAGGTCTGGAAGCATGGTCCATTGTTGAAGGCACATGGTATACACATATGTTAACACTGTATGTGTCACTGTAATTTAGATTCCTTAAGGACTAATTTTGAAAAGTATATTATATTAAATTTTAATTCTATTGCAATCCTCTAACATAAATTATATCTAAAATATTATTATTAGCTAACATATTAAATTAAGTGAGTAGGCTATTAGATGTGGATAGACTGTGAATAATTATTGGTGATTAACCAATGAAATACATATTATTTTACAATTACACAGATAAATAAACATTAAATATATAGAGGGGAATGATTTTCTGAGGAGTGGTGATAAGGATGATTATTATTGGGCATGAACATAGGGCAATTAATACAACTAACACATTTATGAAATTAATTGATTAACACATTGATAAGGGAAACTTAGATATAAAATAGCACATAATGGGAAAATTATCACTAAATAATGAATGTATGACATGTAATACTATAATTATCTACTCAGAAATCTGTATGATATGGAATTAAAGACAGATTTTGATCAAGTATGAGATGGAATACATGAATTATTTAGTATGAAACATATTTACAGCTAGTTATGGGATACATTAAATGATTGATGTTGGTTGGTGATAGTACACTTCTTATTCTAAATATACATAAACATAGGAACAATATATAAATGGGGAAATATGGGATGAGGGATTAGGATAGTTCATGACCGGGCACAAGGGGAATTGGGATTAAGAGAACATTCAATATAACAATTGTTTATTGGGATGGGGATGAAATTCTTCACTTGCATAACAACACTTTCGGTTTTTACATTGTTTATTACAAGGGCAAAACCACTGTTTATAATCATCGCATTTAATAAATAAATCGGCATTAAACACTGTTTTTGGGGAATAATCGTATCGTTCACACTTGGGAGAAATATGGAAAGGGGTACGCACTCGCGGTTAAGGTTCATGACGATCTCCTCATTTAGAAAATTATTACACTTTGATGATATGATGGTGATGAACTATTTACACTGTTTTTTAAGAGTTTATGCTGTCAGGGCTTCACCACTATTTACAGTATCCTCTTCTACTATTGGTTCTATGTATCTTTTTAATGCAGATATGTGGTACGGTCCAAATAAGATGTCTTCGTTCTCTCTGGTTACATGAAAAGTAGATTTTCCTAATATTTGCTTAATGATGAATGGTTCTTTGTAAACCTCGAAAAGCTTTGCAGTTTCTCCATAAATAGCTCGGGAGAGGGGATGTGATTTGATTAGCACTTTATCATTTATTTTTAATGTTTGTGGTTTTTGATTCTGATTTAATTTTGCTGATCTTTTAATTCGTTTGGCATCTAACCTGCGTTTAGCGTTAAGTAACTTTTGTTCTATTGGAGTATCGATTTTGAATGGATTTTCAGACAAATATTTTTCCCAAAAGCGGTGATCTCGAACGCCAAATTGTAGTTAGTTAGGGGTGAATCCGGTCGATTCATGATATAATTCATTGAGACATGCGTTAATACCAGGAATATATTTCGCCCACTTCTTGTGTTGACGGGAGCAATGGGTGCGTAAACATCTCTTGATTTCTCGAATAGGTCTCTCGGCAAGGTTGTAACATGGGTATAACACTGGGTTGAAAATTAATTCGATATTATTCTGCCCCATCTTCTGGATGTATTCTCCGCTCTTGAATTGTGTTCCATTATCAGACTGGATTCTTTTAGGGTATCCATGATTTGGGAAGTGATGAGTAAATATTTTATTTAATATTGTTTTAGTGGTGGCTTTTTGCATAGGGTACAACTTGATGAATTTGGTGAAGATATCGATGACAATAAGTACATATCTAACGTTTGACACACTGGTAGGAAGAGGTCCGATGACATCAACGGCTAGCTGTTCATTCTTTCCTGTACAGAGCACTCCTTTCGCTGTGGCCACCAGCGGTCGGTTGCTGATCTTACATTTCTGGCAGGTATCGCACGTAGATAAATGTTTCCTTATGGTTCGATTCATGTTTCGAAATATGAAGGTTTCTTGTAATAACTGAAAGCATTTCTTAGCTCCGCAATGTAGGTAGAATAGGTGACATTCCCATATGAGGTCTTGAATCATGCAATGAGGTACAGCGATTAACCATTTATTTCTCAATCTTTGATTAAGGGTATTATTATGAATGCGGAAATTATTTGATAACTTTTGTGCGATTTCTAAATCTGGTTGTTTTTCTAATGTTTCAATTATGGGTTGGAGTTTGGTGTCTCCTCGCTGGAGTTGGGGTAAGTTTCGTAACGCGCTCTTCAGATTTTGATCGGGGATATTCTCAATGTAATGAATGGTTAATTCCTTTGGATTGTTGTATGAAATAGCGGATTGATCGGTAGAGATGCGACTTAGCGTGTCGGCAGTGATGTTATCTGTACCTTTACAGTGGACAATTTTAAAGTTATATTCCTGTATGGTGAGTATCCATCTGGCCAATCGATTATTTAATAATTGGCAAGTTTTTAAGAAGGTGAGTTCGTGATTATCTGTGATGATGGTTAATTTTGTTCCCAGGACAATGTATCGAGACTTTTGTAGACAATAAATGATGGAAAGGAGTTCCTTTTCAGTGGTGGTGTACCTTTGTTTGACTGGTTGTAACGTTCTCGACATAAACATTATGACAGCTTTATCACTGTTTTCTCGTAATTTATATAAATGTCCGCCTATTGCATGGTCAGAAGCATCAGTTTGTAAGAATAATTCTTTAGATGGGTCGGGATGTTTTAAGATGTTGGTTTCCAGAAATAGTTGTTTAATCTTCAGAAAGGTGACATCGTCTTCGTTAGTCCAGATAGATTTGTTTTTCTTTGAAGTTAATCGCATCAATGGTTGTGTGGTTGCAGAGAATTTATCTATGAATTTATTATAGTAATTTATGCTGCCAAGGAAAGCTTTCAGTTGAGTTCTGTTTTTTGGTGTAGGGAAATTTAGTATCGGACCTACTTTGCTCTGGTCCATGTGGAGTCCATCGTTAGTTAATGTGTAACCTAGGAATGGTACAGAATTTTGGCAAAACTTTGATTTATTGAATCAAATGGTCATGTTGGCTTCTTATAACTTGCTGAATATGTACTCTAAATGTTTTATGTGAGACTCGAAATCGGGTGAAATTATGCAGATGTCGTCAACGTAGATTGCGGTAAAATTCTCAGCTTCTGAATCGAATACATTGTCTAACGCTCGAACTAAAACAGCTTGTTACGTAGAAATACCGAATGGTGTCACATTGTACTGGTATATCTTGCCTCTGAATTGGAATGCCGTATATTGTTTGGAATCTTCAGTTAATGGTATTTGCCAATACGATGCGGTCAGGTCGATACTACTTATAAATTTTGCATTTTTACATTTTCCGAGAATCTCATTTACGCTTCTATTAACGAACACTACATTAAAACGAATTTCGGTTGGACTGTTCGTGGCGATAAGCAAACGAGTGAATCCTCTCGGGAATCCGCATTATTACTCCTTATAGTATAAAGAATCAAACCTTTTGGAAACATAAGGCTTTAACTGACAAACTCAAAGTTGGAGTAAAAATACATTTGAATAAAAGCTTTGACTGAACTAACATCAACAATAAATTAATGTTTACAATATTCAAAATATAATCAGCTTACAAATTATGTAAGTGTTAATTTGTTGGATGATAAATTCATCACATTCTCCCTCAGTCAAATTACACTTCGTAGTCCTTTAAATACTGAGGAGATTTTCTGTTCCTGGTTGAACACATGTTATAGATGATTAACTTCACTCTCACAATCATCAGAATTTGTTTCTTGATTATCTTTTATTTCTTCGTTTTTATTAGCTTGTCATCATCCTGCTGGACAAATATATTTTCTTCTAGATGGTCATTACTATTACCTAGTGGAACCAAATGTTTTAAAAGATACGGTTGTTTCTTGACCGTTTTGTTTTCTGACAAAAGCATACTTTGGATTGGCTTCTATCAAATGAGCCTCTTCAACTAGTGGTTCATATTTACTTGAGTGTACTGGCCGTTTAATCAATACTGGTCCTGGATAAGTTAACCAGGAAGGTAAAGCTGTCCCATTAGATGATCGTCGTGGATGTACGAAGAATCTCTCAAGTGGTGTCACGTTGGTAGTAAGTAGTACATAGTAGAGATCTGATTGAATCATCCAGGACAACTTCCCATTGATTTATGTTCAAACTTTTTTATTTTAAAGCCAACATTACGGACCACCATACAGTTCCGTTGTACCTTTCATCCTGTCCGTTACCTTCTGGATTGTACGGAGTTGTCCTGCTGGTAGCAATACCTCTCAAATGCAGAAAAGTCTTGAGACATGAAAGAAGTCCCTCTGTCAGAATGTATGTAAGAGGGTGTTCCAAATTCACTGAAAAGTTGATTTAGACACCTTGTAACTGTAGCAGAGCTTACATATTGACATGGAAATGCAAACGGAAAACGGGAATACTCATCTGTTACAGTTAGGATATAGTGATTCATACAACTAGATGGTATGGGTCCTTCAAAATAATGTTTAAGCGTTCAAACGGCATAGTAGCTTTGATTAAATGTTGATTTTGTGGTTTGAAAAAGCGAGTTGTAATCTCAGCACAGGTAGGACAAGCAAAGAGTAGGGTAAATTTTTACTTCGAACCCAGTGGAACATTCTGGTAATCCCAGGATGACAAAGCGCTTGGTGAAGAGTAAATACATGTCTTGTATCAGAAGCTCCACAGATTCTGGATAGTGTATCCGCTACAATGTTATCTCTTCCTGGTAGATATACTATGTCAAAAGAGTAGCATGATACTTCCAATCGCCAGCGCATGATTTTATAATTTTTAATTTAATGATTTAAATTTAATATAAAAGAGGGTGCCTGCTGATCAGTGATGAGTTTAAAGTGATGACCATTTAGAAAATTTCGCCATTTTCTGATCGACTCTATGATAGCGCAAGCTTCTTTCTCTATTGAAGAATGTATTTTCTCGCAATCGGAGAGACTCCTTGAAAAGAAGGCTATAGATCGACCTTCTTGGCTTAGATTGGCAGCCAGTGCATAATCAGAAGCATCAGTTTCGATAACCAACGGAAGCTCATAGTTTATTGTAGTGATTATGTATTTAGATATGTCCTGTTTGAGTTCAGAAAGCAGAAAGAGCGGTCTGAGGTAACGGGAAAGTCTTACATGAAACTAATTTCTGAATATTTTCCGAATTTCTGAATCATGAATGTGCAAACATGCCGGTTGCTCGCTTCATTGGAGAAGCAATTTTAGGAGGAGGAAGATCTATAAGTGGTTTAAGCAGAGTCTGGTTTAATAGAATTGTTACTGATAAGATAACCTAGAAGAGAGATGGAAGACTGAGAGAACTTACATTTTCTATCATTTAGTGTCAGATTGTACTGGTTTACAGCTTCAAGAAATTGTTTTAGATTGGAATCATGTTCAAGTTGAGAATTCTCACAGATAGTTATATCATCGATATAAGCATAAGTTCCTATTAGACCTTCTTTAGTTATGCTACTGTCAAGTCTCTTTGAAATCAAGCCACTTCGTTCGTTACACCAAACGGAATCCTGGTAAATTTATAAAGCTTACCGGCGGCTTCAAAAGCGGTGAATTCATTTTCTTCTTTAAGTATCGGTATCTAGTGGTAAGCACTTTGGAGATCTATTGTACTAAATATCGAGTATTTAGATACTTTTGATACTATGTCATCAATGTTTGCAAGGGGATACGCATCTAACTGTGTAAACTTATTTATGGTTTGTGAGTAATCTACAACTAAGCGTTTCTTATTATTTTCATTGTGTGTGATTAAGACCTGAGCACACCAAGGAGATGAACTCTCTTCTATAATACCTTTAGAAAGCATGTCGTTTACTTCATTCTCGGTAAATGTAGTGTCTGGCTCAGAAAATCTACGTGATTTTGTTGAGATAGGTTTACACCCCGGAGTTTAATTTCCAAACATCCGTGGTGACACAAAACTAGCTGGGACTAAGCTACCAACAGAAAGTGAAGGTTTAGTCCCCCCGAAATTAACATCGACGCGTGAGTGCTGTTTCATTAATACATGTCCAATCAGAATGTCAGAACAAAGTTTTGGAACTATCGATAGTGACAGAATTATACTACTTATGTCCCAGCATCTCTATGTTAACTACAACGTAACCTTGTACCTTTGACAACAATTCTGAAGTTGCCATAGAAACAAGGCTTCCTCGAGGAAGGATTTTAAGTCCATTATTTAATACAAATTCATGGTTTATGTAACTATCTGAACTGCCCAGTATCGATAAGTATGTTCACATTTATGTTATTGTTTATTAGAAAAATTACAACAGCTTTAGAAAGCCTACCTGGAGCAGTAGCAGAGACGGATAAGTTATTATGAGAGTCTGAAGCTGTAGAAATATTTGACCTCTTCTTACCTAGCTTAGATTTGCATACCTTATAGAAGTGATCCACCTTACCACAGAATTTGCATGTAGCCTCTCTGGCTGGGCATACATTTCGATTCGAAGATGTCAATTATTTCCACAGAAGAAACACTTTTGTCCAGAAGTAGCTGCCACCGTTCCATTTCCAATTCCATCAAGAGGTGGATATGAAGTCACCTCGTTTGGGTTTGAGTTTATTGTCATGCCTTTATTTACAGCATTAACAGGATTTGGTATTTGTTCGTAATGAGTATTGCTCGTATACGCCTTCGAATGTTCTTGTGCCACTTCTAGAGTTCTTACTTTGTTAATCGCTTCTTGTAGTTCCAGAGATTTGTTCTAAAGGAGACGCTGTCTGATGATCGAAGATAACAAACCATTAATAAAAGAATCCCTTATATATTCATTCTTGTTTTCTTCAGCTGTTACATTCCTGAAGTTGCAATCTTTACTTAGAAGTTTAAGTGACTGTACAAACTGATTAATAGACTCAGTAACTAATTGCTTTCGTGTAGCTAATAAGTGTCTTGCAAAGATTTCACTTTTAGGGTTCAAATAAACATCATTTAAAATCTGAATAGAATTCTCATAAGTTGTGCAATCGCTTGTGAATTCATAGGCACAATACGATTCTGTAAGACTTTTGCCAGGTTGTTGTCTTCTACTTTACTTACTTCTTTAAAATCATCGAGTTGCTTTAGCCAGTGAGTCCATTGTTTTGCAGCATTAGGTGATTCAGGATCGGTGTCTAGTAGATTTGGCTTCAGTAGTTTTTCCATGTCTGTCAATTAAATTGTAGGATAAAGAATCAAACCTTTTGGAAACATAAGTCTTTAATTGACAAACTCAAAGTTAGAGTACAAATACGTTAGAATAATACCCCCTGCATACTCAGCGAATTTCCAATGCATATTAATTTATCTTAATACCACATAAAGCCACATACCAAGTTTCATCAATATACATTCATAAATAAACGATTTATGACATTTTAATTATTCTCCATAAGAATAACATGGCGGCTGAGTATGCAGGTTTGCTGAAATAAGGAACACTAAAAATGGGCTTTTATACAAATATCATTATAACTCAACTAGGTAAAGCCACATACCAAGTTCTATTAATTTATGTTCACAATTAAAGGAGATAACACGTTAATTATTCTCCATAAGAATAACATGGGGCTGAGTATGCAGGTTTGCTGCTACGGGAACTATCGGGCAAAAAATTGATTTTTGTGCAAATATCAATAGACCACAATGAAATGAAGCAATATACCAAGTTTCGTCAGGATAAGTTGATAAATAAGCGATATATACAATTTTTCTTATCCTCCATAAGAATAACATTGGACAACGTACTGTGTTTAGCACTTTCAATATCTCAGTAACCAATTGACGTAGAGCAATGATTAAAACATCAAATTGTGTGTCTTTTTAAGCCGATTCCAATGGGAAAAATAAAATTTTACTTTTTCAAAAATTGTATGTAAAAAACTCAAAAACCCATTTTTGGGGTACAAACCCCCCCCAAAATACCCCTTCGGATAGGTCGATCCGTCTGGTTTTCGAACTTAAAGTCATAAATGCTGCTTTACACGTTTGTACCAAATTTCATCAAAATCGGACCTTTTTTTACGAGAGTTATCGCACCCACGGGCACATATATATATATATATATATAATTCTAAATAGATTTAAAATACCTGAGTACCCTTTTAATTTCATTTTATTTTGCTGACACGTGTTTCGGCTATAATGCCATGTTCATAGCGTCTTAACTTTTTTATATACTTAACCTATAATTAAAAAAATACAAAACATAACTTAAATTTAAATAAAATCATATGCTTCAATCTACATATGTTGAGTTTTTAATACAGGGTGTGGGGTCTTTTACTTTTAATTTCCTTGATTTTTTCAAAAATTGGATTTCTTTGTTCTGCTTGCATAACATTTAGTAAATTATTTTGGTCATCAAAATGGTTCATATATATAAAAAAATTATAGTAGCCCTATTAAATGAACTGAAAATATCAATATATATATATACAGTTTCGAACGAATGGTGTTTTTGGGGTCTGGGGACCTCAAAACGAAAAGTTATCATGGTCCCGGGCCTAGGTCTTACCATGCCGACTACGGTAATAGCTTCTTCCCTATAGGGGAAATTCGCTAAAAGCGTTGACTGAACTAACATCAACAAGAAATAAATGTTTACAATATTCAAAATATAATCAGCTGACAAATTATGTAAGTGTTAATTTGTTAGATGATAAATTCATCACACCCCTCCTACTAACCATATTAGCCATTCAGTGCGTAAACCCTTCCCTCACTTCCCTCACCAAGTTTAAACTAAATAAAATTTGCCTGTAGTTAGACTGATCCAGGAAATAATTAAGATCTTGGTTAAACAACCCATTAAGTTAAGGAAAACCACTTGAGACTTTTTACACTTACCTTTGGCGAGAACTTAGTTAGACTTTTCCAAACCTTACCTTCCGGGTCTCCCACGAACTCCAGGCCGTTGCCGATGATGGGCAGTGCCGGGGGTCCGGGCAGCTGTGATCCTAGCTTCTCCAACCTACGTCGCTTCCACTTGAACACAGCCAAGTATGTGATGCCGAGGAACACTACCAAGAAGGTCAGGGAACTGACGACGCTCACAGGCGCTGCTTTGGCCGCCGAGACTTGGTAACTCTCCATACTGCCTGCATGGGGAAACATGTAAATGAAATCAAATGTGAAATAATGGTTGAGTGACAGTTTGATCATTATCTATAGTCAATGGTTTGATGCTCTGGTGCACAGAAATAGACTTACATCTTTGCCTAACCTATCGCTAAACAAACTTGTCTTAAGGCTGGATTTACCGCCGCTGGTAAAATATATGTAGATAATAGTAATAAATAACCTTTGATGTACGTAGACTATGGAATTGCATCACAAGTTTCAAAATGTAATAAGTATTCATTATCAGAAAATTTCAAATGCTCATGTTTCTTTTTTGTTCCACCAACTTTCAGCTACAAAATTCAACGATATTGTTAGTAAATATATCGTTTTGCCAAAGTTTTATAACGTACTATTCCCAACGGTTTCTCATTAATTCATTGATCAAGTAACATATTGCATCTGTACTTACTTTACTTTGAGATAACAGATCTAATACCACTCGAGAACAAAACAGTTAAAAACCGTCTACTTAACTGATGATAATAAACAACTCGAAATACTGCATCGCTTAAACATTGATGCTTTTATATAGGTGTCGATTAAGGCCACAGAGACAAGTATCCTTTCCCCTAAATGTTATTAATTAATATAGAATGTAAATTTGATTTTGTTCAAGTATGTAGGCTGGGATATGGTGTTGATCCGAAAAATGATCCATGTTCCATTATTCTTAGAGACAAAATGTAGGAAAAGTGGGGCCAAAAATCATGTAACCACTACTCGCGTAGCAAGTGCCGTTGTCGCTTTCCGTCGCTGACCTCTACTATCAATCCGCCACTCGCACTCAGTCTTAGGCCTGATTATATTTTCATTGATCTGTTCTTTGGTGTCATTCCCAAGATACTTTATTTGGCAACCAAGGGAACTGTACTGCAACTGCTCACGAAACATTTTGACGGCTCTGTAATCGTTGAGTGAAGTTATGCAACTTCGAGTTTTGTGTTTTCAACGAATATAGAGACTTCATTTCCAGAAGCCAAAGCTCTCACAAAACTCACAGCTAGTTCGCGAAACTCTTTACCCGGATACTCAAGAATATTTTTTAAATTTAATGGAAGGTTTATAAATCCACTCAATATTTTTGTTTTTAAAAATCGGGTTTCAACCCTAGAATATATTTTGAATTTTTTAGTTTGATGATTGCAAACATCACGTTATTAATTTTCAACTTCAAAACTCTAAAATGTAAATGTACACCTTCAATTTGGGCCTACAACGTAAATTTCTTGAGGGATCGAGTGAAGAGTAATGTAGCACGCACTGAAAGATAACATTGCTCTTATAAGGATAATTCGAGATGGATTTCGGCGATGAAACTGGAGCTGTGGATGAAGATTGTTAATTAAAAATTAGGGAACATTTTACGGGAAAACAAAAATGTAAGTTTTTAGGCTAAACTAAACAGTGAAGTGCCAATTTTAATTAGAAAGATTCTTATCTATCAAATAGTCGTTAAGGCCTCGCAATAGATAATAATAGCCTACTAGAGCCCACTGGTAAACAATAGTCCTGGGGTGTCCAACAAATTTGAGGGGTTTAGACCGCTTTCCCTAAAAGCGTTTTTGTACCCTATTAACCAAAATGCCATTGGCGTTGAAAAACGAGTTCGCACGCAGCACGCTGACGTGAGGGAAGTGAATTTCCACATACAAAACTTTTAAAACTCAAACCCAGTTTAAAAACATCCATTTATGCCAGTTTTATTGAAATCTGAAAACATTGATTTTTTGGCTGTTCTGATGCTCCTGGTTTAATTTACCTGCAATGTTAGGAATACAATTTTGCGCATTATAAGGTAAGGAGAAGGTCCAGTCAGGCTTTAAAGCAGATGCGAGGCTGCTGGGGATGAAACAAATACACCAACAAATAATGAATAACATGCTTTTCTAATGTAAAAACCCCATAAGACAACGTACTGTGTTTAGCCGATATACATTTTCTTTAATAACTCGGTAAATATTTATGCTAGAATAGCGAGAGAGGGCTTAAAACTTTCTCTTCACTAATTCCCATCTTAATACATGCATTAATTGTACAACCGGGGTTTTTCTGACCCTTTTTGGGCCCAAAAACTCGAAATTTGAAAGAATAATTCCCAAAATAAGGGTTTGGAGTTTTCCGATTGTTTTGACCAACGAACTTGTCCAACTGATTATAGAAAGGAACGCCCCTTCCAAATTTGAAGTAAATCGGACAAAAAATGCGACCGCTAGAGTGCACACACACACACACACACACACACACACACACACACACACACACACACACACACACACACACACACACACACACACACACACACACACACACACACACACACACACACACACACACACACACACACACACACACACACACACACACACACACACACCACACACATATATATATATAATTTTGAACGAACCCCCAAAACGTGTTCAGGGGGTCACGTTAGGAACTTCTATGGTGGTCCCGGGCTTAAGTTTCACCGTACGGGTCATGCTAATAGTTCACTTTACATAGGAAATTCACTAAAAAATAGTGATACAGTATATAATCATACTACTGCAGTATATATTTTACGCCTCAGAGTAGTCACTTCGACAGTATTTACAAACAGGAAAAAAAGAGTAGTAGATAAAGACAAATATTTATGAGCAATTAAGTTGTTACATCGTAATTTATCTGTACCGTCTTATAGCGTTTCAATTGCCATTACAACACTATATATATTTTAATATAATATTTGTGACATGTAAAACGGAAATAATTTATATAACATAAAAGAAGTTTTGTGAATAATTGCTGACAATTGCAAATAAGAATTGCTGGTGCTACTTGGTTTTGCAAGTCTGGGCAAACTCGCCATTTTCTTGTCCGGGGATGTCGGAAAGAATTTGAAGACAATGATTTGAATTGTTGCTTGGCCGAAGGGACAGGAGCCGAGTCACGTGACAGCCGGCGGTCTTTGTTTCGAGAACCTTCCGTCCAAAGCTTAATATTGACGCTCGCTGGGCTACTGCGGCATTTACGTACATTTCTGGTGTCGGAAGTTTGTCGCTAGTCTACCCAACGAGACGTGAATTTCTTCAGATTGGAAGGTATAAAAGTTGTTTTAAAATTTAGAGTCTTAATTCAAATCATTGCTCCATTTCTCATTTTGTTGTTTTTCAAAAAGGGGATCAGTCTGTAAAACAATTATTTCTTTTTCAGGGTTGGAAGCGTTTCTATTATTGGGTTGAGGATAAACTAAAACCGGACTGTTAAAGTACTGAAAGAATAATTATATAATTAAAGTTCAGTAACATCAAATATCGAACAGTTTACTTTTATTTTGAAATATTGAAGTGATAAGCAAAACCAAGTTTAAATTTTATTTGAAAATTTTGAATTATTTTATTTTACAGCAAAGATTTTTAATTTGTTTGTTTAAATAATTAAAAGAATATTTTATTTTACTCATTTTTATTTTGAAAGACCACTTCTTAACCTCAAGAAATATTATAGCCTGTTAGTCAGCACTATAGTCTTTGAGTGTGTATTCAATAACGATAACAATCTTTTGTAAAACAATCTTAAGCAAATGTAGATAAATCATTAATGTCGTTTAGTGAATATTGACTGTACAATAAAATAAAGAATAGATCAAACAGTAAATTTGAAATACAATTTTGAAATAAAGGCCTAAATTAAATTAAAGTTAATTTAAGAATAAGCGCTGCTCTGCATTATTAAATAGTTTCTTGATTTTTAATTAGGTGATTTTCGGTCTCTTAAATAGTTATTTTATATGTTTGCTATCAATCAAAAGCTCTTTACTCTCTAGTTGTGCGTTTTGTGGGTTTGAAAAAAAAAATTTCCTTCATAGGGCTCTGTCCCTAAGGTTTTCAAAGTTCCAATGTTAATCTTATGAAGCTATTTTATTTAGGTAGTCAGCTGATTCTAATGTAAACATTTTAAAACATCCGCCCTTTGTCTCTTGGATTTCTGTGCGGAGAACGGACACGGGCTGGTAATGATTTAAAATAACTTTTGCAGTCACGTGTGTTCTGAAACTATGACTTTCTTGGGCCATCAAGTTCTGTTATCACTTTGTGTCATCCGGCTTGAAGGTTGCTGATATTTGAGCGGTTGCTTCGTAGCCTCATGGTTCGATACCCGGAGTGGCCACAAGACTGAGAGGTTTGGATAGTTGTCCTCTAAACAGCGATAATACTCAAAATCCACTGGCATGGACAAGAAAAAACCCATGCATAGACTTTAAAAGCAATTTAGGACCTCGCCCTATCGGCTTTTAATGTTTTCCAGCGTCAATTTTGTGGACATTGAGTTTTATTTTACTGTAGAACCACAAGAGAGGTGGATGAACGAAGTGAATTTTCGCAAATAGGTACGTAAATTTAGTTTTCCTAAAAGATACACAATGACAACCATAATTTTAAAGCAAACAATTTTTAACTACTGTATTTTCAATACTTTTCATTTCTTCGTTTACTGACAATTAATTTAAGTGAAATAATCTCCCTGTACAATAAGTCCAACCAATGATTTACCAATGTGTGATGGCGAGGAGTAAGTAATTGAAAATAAATAAATAAAACAAAATGATTTACCTACTCGATATGTCCACGAAGTGATGTCCAATGTATGACAAAAATATGAATGAAATCGCACGCAGCTCGCAGAACGCTGACGTGAGGGAAGTAAATTTCCGCATTAAAATCTTTAAAAAATCTCTTAAAGGGTTTAAAACAACACTGGTAAATTCTTTTTGAAACTTGGAAATGTTATTTTTTGGCTGTTCTGATGCTCCTGGTAATAATAAAATTGACTATTAGGATTGCAACGTTGTACATTATCAGGCTAGGACGAGGTATAGTCAGGATAACATGTTGATATAGGGATATTGGGGGTGATAGAACTTTATCAAGATACGAAAAACAGCCTTTTCCTGTGTAGAATCCCCAAAAGACAACGTAATCTATAAAGACAATTAAAGTTTTCTTGAATAACTCGGTAAATATTTGTGCTAGATTGAAGAGGGAGGGCTTAAACTTTTTGGCATTTTATTTACAATAACGTAATGTACACTAATGTTACATTCGGGGCTTTTCTGACCCTTTTTGGGCCCAAAAACTCAAAATTTGAAAAATTAAAATCCCAAAAAGGGGATTAGAGTTATCCGATTGTTTTACCCAACAAACTTGTCCAAACGTTTACAGAAGGGAAGGTTCCTACCAAATTTCAAGTAAATCGGACAAAAATTGCGACCGCTAGAGTGCGAACACATATATATATATAAAGTTTTTGCGACCCCCCCCCCCAAACATGTTCAGGGGGTCACGTTAGAAACTTCTATGTTGGTCCCGGGCTTAAGTTTCACCGTGCGGGTCTTGCTAATAGTTCACTTTTCCATAGGAAATTCGCTAATAATCCAAAACTAATTTTAGTTAAAAATATTTGTAATATCCTTTTAAATCACTCATTAAAATAAATAACTAAAAACGTACCCCTAACAATACATCCGGAACTGAGGGCCAAAGTAGAAGCAATAGAAGAGTGGTGGTAAGGTGCCTGTGTCGAATGTCGATGGAGACATGGAGACTGCAGTTGCAGTCACGGGGCTTGGGCAGTGTTGCCAGACTGGGTTTGCCATTTACCCGCAAAACCCCCTACAAAATCCCCGCTTTTACCCGGTCATTTTGTTGTAATCCCCACAAAATCCCCGCGTGGGCTTCAAATACCCGAAAATCGGGTAATTTCTTGGAAGTTGTCAGATAATTATCCGAAAATTAACAACGATGACAGAATTAGTACCCTCAGTGTTTAGTGTTAAACTAGACATCCTTTTTGGAGGAGGGGGGTGCTTTCTTTAGTGTTCTCTTGGAGGAGTCCCACACTACCCCTGCGGGAAGTGTGTGCGGGTGCGGGTGTGTGCGAAAAGCATTCCCAACCTCCAATAAAAAATCCGCTGATCCACTGGTTACTGCTCAGAGTTTTATTAACTATAATTAATTCCAAACCGAGTAAGTGACCAAAAACAATCTAGAATAAACTATTTTGTTGCAGTTAACTGGCATTTGATATTTGTTAATACTTAATCATAGATTGATATTTTCAGGTTGTTTTCAACATATAAGTTTGTTTTCAAGTGGATGCCGGCTGCACCTGAACAAAAGCTAACCGGATCAAATAGCCCGATCAATGAGGTATATGGAGGTATCGTCGGGGGTAAAAAAGTGTACCCTACATGCTGACCGCCATTTTCATTAAGTAACTTATCGAATAAATTCTTGACAAGAATGTTTTGTCAGCACTTATAACTTGTAAAGAGAGGATTTTATTGGTTGCCATGGGAGCAGAGTGAGCAGGGGGGTAAAATGGCGGTCGACCGTGTAAGCTACACTTTTTTACTCAAGAAGAAACCTCTAGATATACTAGGGGCTTGTAGGGGCAAAAGCCCCTAAAAAACCAAAATACATAAATTTTTTATCAACCTTCATTGGTCATTTATAAATAAGCACTGATTTTCTAGCATTATAATATAATATTATTATACTGTCTTATGTTTTTAATAAAATGTCCATTCCTAAACAACTATACATTGCTGTAGTTTAAAAGTAAACAAACTGAATAAGTACAGCTGGTATCAATATCAAAGGCTAATTTAACTCTGTGGCACAGCTGTTTTAATTTCAAAAGATGTAAACAAATTAAACCCCATGTTGTTTTAATGGGAAAAGTTTTATTCTGTTGCGAATTTATGGTAAAAAAATAAGAAAAATGAATAGTTTTCCCTCAAAATTCACGTCAAGACCTTTAAAATGATACCCCTCCCATCCTTCTACGGCCATCCAGTCACTCACAATTTCTTTACAAAAATTTGACTTACGGAATTATATATAGAGATTAATTGGTTGAGTCAAATGGATTGGGTCACAAGGCCGGATTTAAGCATCGGCGCACTCCTACAGGTAGGGGCCCACACCACTGGTTGCGCCTGGCGGCCTACAGCTAGTAAATCCGGCCCTGTTTCACCCTATCCTCTCCCTCGTCTAATAATGTTCCCGATTTGAACGAGCATTTAATGCTTTTAATATAGAGCAAGCAACACATGTTAATTTCCCAAGAAAATTTGTAGCCTAAATGTGGGGCCGCCATTTTCCCCACTATGCACAAACAATACCCTATTTCTGCATGTTAACCAGCTAGTTAAAACAATCCTTTAACTAAAAAAAAGCTTTAACAATTCAAAATAAAAGTATGATCAACTTATAGGAATTATTGTGATGAAGCGCTTCATGGCATCATCTAATACTAACAGTAGTCTAACTTGGGTAGAAGCAGAAGTAACTATATATACTACCCACGTTACATATCAGTAGTTTATGTTTCAATTTGAGTTTGAATTGCTTGAATCTTGAATATTTACCGTTCAAATTGACATTTATACCAACTGTCACACGAAAATGTATATTACCCGATATTTCGGGTAAATCCCCGCATCTCGGGTCCAAAATCCCCGGTTTTACCCAGCTTTTTCTTAATCCCCGCAAAATCCCCACACGACCTTCAAAATATCCATAAACCGGGTAATTACCCGGTTTCTGGCAACACTGCTTGGGAGGGGAATCGTTGGGGGCGGCGGACGCGGGCGCACGAGGGGCGGCTGGAGGCGGCGCGGCGCAATCTGCTGTTATCAATTATCAGTGCCACCAGCACCTGGTGTGGACGACCTGTAGAAGAGCCCTGGTGGTCGATTATAACTAATATTTTGCACGTTCCAACCTCTGAAAATTTTGGAACCGATAAATGGAAGTTTTACTTTTTTGTGTGGGCTCCAATCCCGAAAGATTTCGCGAGTCTATCAACTGCTCCTGAAGGGAAGAATTTCGATAGCATTTACAATTTACTATTACAAAATATCAATTGCTTGATGTCACTCTAACAGAAATCATATTTGCGAATTTTATTGGGGAAACTATTTGTGTTACTGAAATCCTACTCACTAGAATGGCTAAGATTTTGTGTGTGTGTGTGTGTGTGTGTGTGTGTGTGTGTGTGTGTGTGTGTTTTTGATTAACCATTGTTCTTTGTTCTTATCACTATCATTCTTGTAGAAAAATATGAAACGCAAAATATTTTATGGCCCTCTTTGTATTTTTCAAGACCTGTCTGAACAGTTTTAGAACAATTAAACACGTTTTTAATTTTTTTAACAAAGAATAGTTGATGACTAGCATGGTAACATGTAAGAGTAAATATATAATTTTTTCATTATGATTAATATATAATACTAGCTGTTATTAGCCCGTCAAAAATGACGGGCTTAGATAAAAAGTATTGCTCACTAGTTATAAAACAAATTTAATGGCTTGATTATTTATATTTTGAATTGCAAAACTAATTTTGAATTGCATGTAACAAAATGGGAATCCGCTGTGCAAAATTTAAAGGTGTTATTGTAATAAACCCCCAACATAATGCATAAATATTCATTAGATCGTGTCTAAATTCAAAAAGTGTCTTTTTACGAAAGACATTTTACGCCAGCATGCAATAGCCCAAAAGAGTTCAGTTTAAACTTTGTTGTTAGTTCAGTTTTGGATGTTGAATCAAACGCATTTTGGTGTCACTTGAAGCCAAATTTTGTTTCTTAAAAACTGCAGTTAAATGTCATTAAGTGTTCAAAGGTTTGATCATCGGTTCAAATTTTAAATACAAATTAACCTAACTACTTTCACTGTTTTTATAACTAAAAGGTAAAAAATGGAGTCTACATATTTACCAACATTTATAATTTTATTTCATCTGCTAACATATATACTATCTGAAAACAGACGAATAAAAGGACTTAATTTATCGGGCTCGTTGCATAACGTCGAGGTTTATAATGTAAAGTTATATTAAAAAAAAGCATTTCACAACGTTAAGTTTCACAAAGTAAAGTTGTCATTTAATACAATGCAATAAAAGCTGTTTTCAAAACATAAAGTTTCAAAAGGTAAAGTGACTGATTTAATACAAATTAAATTTATAAGTGTTTCAAAACGTAAAGTGTCATAAAGTATAGTGAAAGAATTATAATTTAGTAAATATGTACTGTTGCACAAAGTAAAGTGGCATAAAGTAAAGATGTTATTTTGTTTAATTTAATTTAAAAGAGTTTTAATAACGTAAAGTTTAAAAACGTAAAGCTTTGATTTAAAAAACAAATTTAATAAATGGTTGTTTAACAAAGTAAAGTTTTATATCGTAAAGCTATAACCGTAAACGCCAAAGATGGTTCACTCTAGTCCGTTGTTGAACCGAATTCAATAATAAAATATTTGGAAACATTTTAAAAATATACTGTTTCATAACGTAAAGTTTCAAAAAGTCAAGTACAGTCCAATTCAGAATTTCATAGGGCTGGTTGGAACAAACACATTGACGTAACTCTTGCTGTATCTCGCATTATGAAGGCATAAAAGAAGCGGCTAACTTAAGCTCTACAAAGTAGTGACATGGATACTATAACCGTATTGTCTTGATCACAGTTATAGTTAATAGTTTATATAATTACTTATCCGATTAATAAATACAAATTATATTAATAATAGCTTTAATTATTAAGTAATATATAGAATGTATAAGCAAACCAAAATTATTAAATATAGCCTTTCCTCCTTCCCGTTGTGCACATAACGGTTGCTTAAATTTATAATGTAATTCCTATGCAATATCTGAAATAAATATATTTGAATAATAAATACCATATTAACTACTTTCCTTATTATCAAACACAAGATATAAAATTTATTTTTTTGTCGGAGCGAATATACTAATTTGTAACGACAGTTAGCTTTTGCAGCACGCTGAAGTGTTGGGGTAATGCATTTTCAAGTTGTAGTGCTTTTAACATTGTAGCTATTCAGATATACCCTTATATATTTACCAGCCATCATACGGAAGTAATGTTTTATAGTAGGAAATTAACAATTATAATTAGACTATGGCATACTAATGAAACAACTCTAAATTAGAAAATAGTTTTACAGTGAAAAATTCCCCTAAGACAACGTGCTATATTTTCTAAATGTGTTTTTTTGCAACATCACAAAAACAATTCTAGGAAGCTTGAAAGTAGATGTTTCGCACTAGCCCAGCCTCTGCCGCTCTCGCGCTCACAGTTAACCGTTACGCATGTTTATCACTTAATAAAAACATTAAATACTAATATTTATATAAATGTGCTTAAAAATGTGTGTGCTTAAGCAAAAATGTGTGTTTGTAGAGGAAGTATTTTTCATTTATTATACGTATAAGCAAAGTAATCAGCAAAAACTTAAATCTGAAACAGCAAAAATAACTTTTTTGATGCATTTTGTTAATTTATGGAGACACTATTAGGATTATCGTTAATAGTATCTTTATCAAAATTATAGCACATTTATCGACAAACAGAACTGTAAAAGAGTTAACGCTAAACAACGTTTTGTTAAAAATGTATACTTAAAAACGTTAAACTCTTTTCGAGCTTTGAGGGGGGATGGGGGGGAAGCACAATGGGGGTTTTAGGGGACTTTTTAGAAAACCACAGAGAATTCTTTCTTCTCTGTGAGAAACACTTCTTTCAATATGGTCTACCACCTGGGAAAAAATGAGCTTTACCAAAAAGAGTTCCGACACAAAACCTTTATTGACTGGGCTACAAACGCCGCGGTCCCTGCGTTGTGTCGGCAGATCTCCAACGTGCTCGGGAACGCCTGCAAATTGTGAAAGGCTACACGCAGTCTAGAGCGGTCTGTATTTAACCTACTTGTGTATGTTATTAAATAGTCTACTAAATTTATTTAATTTAATGTTTTAAAACTCGACTTTTTGGAACGTTCTCGTGTACTGAAATTGTATCGAACTGGAGTGAGTTTGTTAACTGGACGTTATGCAACTTTACGTTTTGAAACAGGTGGTTTTCAAAAATACAAACTTTATGTTTTGAAACTTACCTAACTCCGAATACAACTAAAAATTAAATACTGGACGTGCTTTTTGAAACACTCACATATATTATTTAAATTATAATAGCTACTTTACCGCATGAAACTTTACGTTTTGAAATACATTTTAAATTACATTATATTGAATGATAACTACGTTATGGAACTTTATTCTGCGAAACACTATATATTTAACGCTTTATAATTAGGAACTGGACGTTTTGAAACCTTACGATTTGAAATCACTACATAACAAAACTTTAAAAAATAGCTACTTTATATGCACCTTGACGTTATGAATCGTCCTCAATTTATGTATCTATATTATTAATACGCTACATGCAAACTTTGTAAACAATAAGACTTTTTTGTTTTATGATTTACCTCCACATATTATACACTAAAACGCTTGACTAGGTGTGCAGGTGACTCCCCATGCAGGCCCATGGGACTTCCCAGTCCCCAGGCTAATCATATGGATGAGAGTTTTATTTGATTTATATCACATGTGTTGTTTCTTAGTTAAATTAAATTATATAAACAGCTGTTATATGGATTACCTATAACTACAGACTGTCATTGTTTTGTTTACTATTTAACTATTTACTACCCTATACACTAGGTATACAATGCAGTTGTCTGCTTGCAATATTGAGCGGAGCGAGTATTTATTTAATCAATAATTTTCAGAAATGTATCGACGAATCGATTTTTCCCTTGGATAATCTTCGGGAATGATTGAAGGTTGCATATTGTTGACTGCAGAAAATTTTAAAGGATCTTTTACGCATGAGGTACAAATATAGTTGTCATCATTGCTGACTATGTCCAAGCGTCTGCAGACTCTGCATTTTTGATACGCGAGGGCTTTTAAATTATTTTATTTATATATGTGTGTGTGTGTGTGTGTGTGTGTGTGTGTGTGTGTGTGTGTGTGTGTGTGTGTGTGTGTGTGTGTGTTTGCACTCTAGTGGTCGCATTTTTTGTCCTATTTACTTCAAATTTGGTAGGGACATTTCTTTCTGTAATCAGTTGGACTAGTTCGTTGGGCAAAACAATCTGAAAACTCTAAATCCCTTTTTTGGGGATTAATCTTTCAATTTTTGAGTTTTTGGGCCCAAAAAGGGTCTGAAATACCTCGTATGTAAAATTAATGCATGTAAAAAGATGGGAATTAGTGAGGCAAAAGTTTTAAGTCCTCTCTCGTCATTCTACCATACATATTTACCGAGTTATTAAAGAAAATTGTGTATTGACTAAACACAGTACGTTGTCTTATGGGGATTTTACACTAGAAAAGCCTGTTATTCCTTTGTTAGAGTACTTTATCATCCCCAGCAACCTCACGCCTACTTTCAAGCCTGTCTGGAACTTTTCCTAACATTATAATGCACAAAATTGTATTCCCAGCTTTTCAGGTAAATGAAACCAAGAGCATCAGAATAGCCAAAAAATCACTGTTTTCAGAATTCAATAAAAATTGGAATAAATGTATGTACACTGATTTGGAGTTTTAAAAGTTTTTATGTGGAAATTCCCTTCCCTCACGTCGGCGTGCTGCGTACGAACTCATTCTTTTAATATAATGATTAGATTATTTTGTAAATTATTATTACGATGAATAATATTGAATAAAAACATATGTAATAGAATCTATTGCAGATTTTAACTTTCTTTATTGTCTTTGGCTCAGTAACATGAAAATAGTAAAATAATGTACAATCAATTTATATAGGTTAGTTACAAAATTTCTTGTTTTCTCAATAATTATTTTTTTAAACAGTCATCAGTCAAGTAAGGATTGTCTACTTTGCCATGTTTGAAAATCAGAATATCATCTATGCCAGAAGTAATAACTAGGTTTGTACCTGATTATGAAAGTTAGTACCCTAAGCTTTAGTGAGTTATCAACAGACACGTCCTGTTAAACATGTAAGAGAATTGAAATTTTAACTTTACCAGAAGTTAATATTAGGTTAGTATTAGTTAGTATCCTAAGCTATAGTGTCCTGGTGGAGAGTTGCAGAAACTTAACTTGGCTAGATTGCAAAATCAGGGTGTTGTTCAAATAAATCAACGTAACTAAATATCTAGCAGTTACAATTTTATTTCAAAGTTCAATATCAAAAACGTATACACACTCCATTGTTTGTATCAGATGATACAAGTTGTATTGTTTCATGTTTCTTCGTATGAGTCGGTAATAGAGTAAAGTGTATCAGAAAACGGAACACTGTTTCTCCCTTTTAATCAATATGTTTACATTTATATTATTTGTGGAATATAAAGTACGGTATAGTCTATATACAAATCTTTTACATATGTATATACTGCTTCAGACTTGCTCCCCCAAATCCCTTTATTAGAGGAATTACAGAATCATTTGCTACACACAGTAGATTTAAGAAAGGAAGATTTGATGATGGTTGTTTTAAAAGAATTATTTATTAATTATTCAAATAGAAAATATAGTAACAAAGTATAAATTAATTTTTTGTGAGAAAATTTAGGGAAGATATTAATTTTTAGATACAGTCACTCCTAAGCGCATAAAATAAATAAAAGTGCATAAAATTTGCAAAAATATTCAAATTTGAGTTTTCGGTGGAAATATTGGTTTTGGTGCTCCCTGAACCCCAAACATTGGTTTATGCAGTGTTGTCTGTCTGTAAGGATGTCTGTAAGGTCTGTCTCTAGGACCTACCTAGTAGAGATTATGTCAAAGGCCTGAGTTTGCTATAGTGGGTTATATACATAGGTACTATCTGCAGTATTTCTAGGATTTTTTCATTTACTTAAATTTCTGATTTAGGAGGGTACCCTCAAAAACCCCTAAAAAACATTAAATTATCAAATTTTTCAAAAGGAACTCTATTTTATTAACGTTCTGCGGTTTATAGTGTGTTTAAGTTTTAAGGGACATGATACATGGTTGAATGTCAAGAACAATAATCCCCCTACAGTAAAAAAGTACTCTGTAAACAGTAATTCCCCTAAATATATTTGCATCATTTTTGAGTAAGTACGGTAGTAAATTGAATTGGCAAAAACGTAACTCAAATTGCTTCCACACTCTTAACCAAATTACCCAAAGGTGAATAGTAATAAAATTTTACAAGAGACAAACCACACATTATACAACAATTTTTATTGAAAAATAGTAATGTTACATTTGCCATTTGTCTTAATTTATAAAATATTCAAACATGTGCACATTTATTTTTAAACTAACCTATGTGTAGTGTAACACCAATTATAACTCAATTTTATCTCAATTCAGTTTTATTCTGAATTTGTGAGATCTTTATTTATACAAGAAATGCAAATCCTATCTTCTGATACCTCCATTGAAGGAAGAGAAGGAGAAGCTACACACCATCCGCCACCTTTTAAGACTACTATTGTCATAACTACTGTTACATAGTTTTCTGTGCTACTGTCAAAGTTAAAATGTTATTTTAACCTAAAGGAGAGACAAACTCTATTACATAGACGTCTGCAATAACACTCAAGTACAGTACTAAATTAGTTATTATAGTTGCCTTATATAACAAAAGTAGAAAAATATTACTTAATAACTATAACACTATCAACAAATCAATGAGATTTATTTTAATACTTAAAATAATACTAAGTGTTCCTCAAAACGTTTCTAAATCTAGTGACTTTTTCATCCATTAATATAAAAAACAAAGGTAACATTCACATCAGTTATATACAAATCCTGAAAACATGTCAAAATAAATAAATTGATTCCCTACCACTACAATTTTTGGTGTATGTACAAACTCTGTATGCTCCTGAGAGGGTCCACACAGAAGTTATGCAGACTTGCGATGCTCTAACAACGCTCCAACCTAACTGAGAGATGGTCACACAGAAGTTACGCAGACTTGCGATGCTCCAACCTAACAGGGAATCCATTCACGCTCCGCATCAGTAAGTCCACCTTCAACTTGATGTCTTCCATCTTTACACTCGTGAAAAGCTTGTAGCTCCTTAAAACAGTAGATATTGTAGTCTTCATGGACAGCATTGCGTATTTGGAGCCTGAAAATAGCAGTAATATTTAATGTTGTAACATATTAATAAGGTCTAAAAAAGTATAAAGCCAATTTTTTCCAAAAATATTGTAGTCGAATATTTCTATCAAGCAGATTATTATTATTTATTTTCAATTCTTTTTAAATTATTGTAGTCTTATTTTTTTAACAACAGTAATATCTGATACCTCTGAAGCTCTTGAAGAAACATATTGACTTTTGAGTGATGTCGAAAACGGAGATTAAACATTACAAAAAGTTCTTGATTTAAGAAATCTGTAAAACAATTTATACTGTATTTTTGAAACTCATAATAGCGATGGATTTGAATTTATTTTTTGATTTATTTGGACTTTACCTATCGCTTCTAGTGTTTAAAACTACACTACGTTTCGTGGGAAGGGGTAACGGCTCTCTCCCCTCTCCCCTCCACTACCGCTAGCCACTAGTCGAGTGCGCGATCTGATGGTTAGCGGACGTGAGAGTAAGGTTGCCCGTGTTTGCCGTCAGCTTGGAGGCAGTGATGCAGAACAGGTAATGTATAGTCAGTTTTCCATTTGTTCATGTATGTAAATGTTGTGTTGGTGTATTGTATTTTATTTTTTGTATATGTATTTGTTATTTTTGTGTTAGTGTAATTAAAATGTAAAAGAAAAAAATTAAGAAAATCCAAAAAAATGTAGGTTAGTTAGGTGTAAGAACTTGATATTTAGATGTAAGTAGGGTTCACTTGATAACCTTATAAACCAGCTGTTAAAATCATAGCCAATCCGTATTTAAATTGTGAATTTTAGAATCAAAATAATTATTTGTGAAATCCGCTGTACCAAATTTATAGGTGATATCATGTCAAAAAACCTAAACATTCTGGTATTGTATATCAAAATGTTTGTAAGGATTCCTACGTATGTCAAAATTCATAAAATGTCCTAATTTTCCCAAGGGCTTTGCAACATTTACCTAAAAAATGTCAATGTTTATGGCAGCCGATGATATTATTTGGTCAGGTGATTATATAAACATGTGTATGTTAGTCGAAAAAAATTTGTTGGTTTCTTCACAGAATACAGCACAAAAAAGAAGTGTTTACAGATTCCATGAATCTTCCTGGTGTAACTGGAATCAGCAGACCTAGTTTGGATGACAAAGTTTATCTTTACTCATTCATTTGATTAATACACTGCAGACGGAATGTGATTCTACCTTAACCACTTAGGAACAACTTGCTATGGAAAAGTCTCACCGATTTTATTTAAGTGACAAAATATCAGTTGATAAACTTAAAATTTACACTATATTAAAATAAACTGGTGTTTTACCCCGGAAAGATTCTGATTCAACCATTTGACTAATTTTGACGATTCTTTTTCTGAGAGAAATATAATTTTGAGGAGCAGGGAATGTCGATCAAAGCCTGAATTTAAATTTAGGGTTTTAATATTTTACAAAACTGGTTTTAATTTTTTAAAAGTCTAGCAGCTGATGCAAACATTTTAAGTGTAACATTATATTTTGGTGTAAACCATCAGCTGAAAAAAATTGTTCCCTGGAATAGAGGTAATGAAATGAGGATGGTTTGTAAAATTAAGGATGTAGAGTAAACCTATGTTAATTTATTCTATGTTTTAGTTTATGTGGGGAAGGCCGCGATAAGCACATAGAGCTATTTAAAGATAAAGCGTGAATTCAAATACCTATGCAGCCTCGCGGACCTCCACTGAAAGGAATGTAGGCGTAACGATGTCTCTCTGCGATGGCCTCGGGAGTGAACCTCTCTGGGTCGAACTTCTCAGGGTCAGGGTAGAGGCTGGGGTTCATGTGAGTGGCCAGAGGAGCGATCACCACACTGCAGCCCTGCGGGAGTGTGTAATTCGCTGGAACACAGTGGCTGGTTATTTCACGGTCAACAACATTTCTATCTTAAAAGGCATATTTTACGTGAATTTTTGTTGTAATTTAAGCCTTTTAGTCCTAATGCCGCATTTACACCTTTACACGATGTAGGTTAGGGAGAAGGTAACCTTTACAAGGTAGCCTTGCGTAGGGTGTGTGGACAGAAACATGACGAGCAGCCTGCACAGTTTTTGATCAAGGCTCTGTCCACACACCCTGTACGCAAGGCTGCCTTGTCAAGGTTATCTTCACACTAACCTGCATTGTCTAAATGCGCCTTAAGCAGTAAATGAATTCTCTACCCAGAAGTTCCATGATTTTCCTGGTTATTTTGAGGTTGAAAATATTGTAAAAATCTATATCTTCGATGCCAACAATGATTGATTTATCGAATCTCCCGACTTTTGACAATGATTCTATATTGGTTTAAAATATCCGAGAACTCATTCTGTTGTTGAGACAAATTTGTAATGGTAACTACACGTTTTATTAACCATACATTGGAATTTTTACATCTTTTATAGACATCCGGCTACCGGCTTCTTTGAAATTTTCACAAGTTTCAAAAATTCCCAGACCTTAGCACTGAAAAGGTTGTTAATTTTTTTGCAACTCTCATTTGTAGGTTTATTGTTTTATTCCTCAGTGAAGGCAGATAGAACTCTTTGGCAACACAAACAATTCAAGCCACACACAAAAGGACCACACAATGTAAGGGTCTTCATTTCTCTCTTTTTTGGGTGAGTGTCATGAACATGTTTAAAATAATAACTTAGCCACCTTAACCCTAAAATTATGAGGAACAAAAAATTCATCCTGTCATACAGGGTACCCTAAAGATTTGCCTTTTCTAAGGGTTACCATGTCGTGACAAACGGTCACATTAGCATAGAGTGGAAGGCAGCTTTCCAAAAAACATTGTTTTTAAGAATCAGATGAAATAAATCACGTGTGATTTTGTTGTCAATGACTGAGAGAGTTATCACAATTTCAGTAATACTGGATGTCTGTGTATGTGTGTGCTTGCATTTTTGTTGGAGATTAACATGTGTTTGCACCCTCTATATGTATTAGGGTTGTCCCTTTATATTGACTGTTTCTTGGTTGTATTTGTCACATTGCAGAGGAGGAGGAATAAGCAATGGAAATGGAGAAGTAGAGAGAAAAACTACCCTCACCACTTACGAAGTGGCCATTCAATGCCATAAAAGTATGTACAAACGTATACAAAAGTATGTATAGTCGTCTCCATGCAATAAAACTAACCACTTCAAACCTGGATAACCTGCATGCAAGTGGATGTTGTACAGAATGTGTAAGTCACATATTGCAGAGAATGAAATTGGCACCAAGAATAAATAGATGATTGGCTGGGTTCAATTCATTAGTCAATTTATCTCGCACAGTGTGAGTAGGAATCTATGTACCCCAGCTCTGGTATACGCTTACAAAAATTAAATTATATAAAATATTACTTCTAGATAATTTCTGCAAGAGGGTTATGTGTACAGTAATCATCATACTACTGTAATATTATAATTTTGTGAAAGTATGGATGTTTGTGCGTAACTCTGAAGTTCCATCACGTGAAAACTACTGGACCGATTGAGCTGAAACTTTGCAGAGAGGTACTTGATAGTCCTGAGTAAGATTTAGGTATATCAAAGTTGTGAAACTCCTACAGGACTATGCCCGATGGGAGTTCAAAGTTCCCATGTATTCCTTATGGACATTCATTTTTGTTTGAGCTGATGAAAATACAAACAGCTGATCTTGATTCATCTAGTTCCACAGACTAACCAGTAACCCCAGAATGCAGCACACAAAACTATCATAGTTTTTATAAATAATTCGCGGGGCGAAGCCTGCGGGTAACAGCTAGTATCTATATAAATAAAGCAGAGTTCTTGTCTGTGTGTGGATTGCCATATGGCTAAACTACAAGGAGTTAAGGCATGACATTTTCAGGTTGGATTCCTTTAGGTTACAGCTGTTGTACCTGACTCTCAGTTTCCTCTAAATCCTCGGGCTACTCCCCGTGGTACACACAAAATTCCAATGTTAATCAAATGAGACCATACAGTTACAGTTTTCTGCTATTTATTTAATGTTATTCAAATAAACAGCTGACATTAGTAATTACTTTTTTACCACACTACGCTGTAATCACCTGTTTTCAGAACGTCATTTGAATACCGAAAGTAGAGTTTTTCCGCCCAAGGGCCGAAAGTCAGCTGATCTGTTTAGCCAGTGTTGCCAACTTGTTTTTAAAAGCGTACACGACGTTACCTGGTTAATATGTGCATACTATTTGTGTTCTTTGGTTGAAACACTGGAAAAATAACAACGAAATTCAAATCATTGTACTATCGATGTTTTGTTTATTGGTTAACTGGTTTTATGCCGAGATTGCATGAAGCCGATCGTGTTTTATAACTGATCACAATTAACCCGTTAATAATTGTAGTATGGTGAAAAATAGCGTTCACACCTCTGCCGAAAGGGTTTTGCATAGCCCTCGAACGATTTATGACGATCTCGGGCCAGCAAACCCCCACTTTCGGCCCTTGGTGCGAAATATACTATTTTAACGACATTTTATACCCGGGTGAAACCGGTATAATATGTTATTCTTTAATATTACAGCACTCTATTACTCTCCAGTTAGAAATTACCAAACCAATTTTTTTCAACCTCCCTAGACTGTGTGATTCTCCTAAAATTATAAGCCCAAGATAATAGCATCAATAACTCATTCTTCTAACAAACTAAAAAAGGGCTCAACACATGATTTAGTTTTTAATTTACGTTAAAAGCTATGAAGACCGAGTCCATTGTAGGTGGTACTCACTGATTTCAATGTCCTCCAAGACCTTTCTCAGGAACAGCGGACCAACGGGGAACCTCCGAAGGGTTTCCTTGATAACCATCTCCAAGTAGACCAACCGATTCAGATCCGCCATTGTGACCCCTCGATCCGAGTCACCGAAAATGCTGAAGATTTCCTCGTACGCTTTATTCTATAAATATAAACAGTTATATGGAAAATCTACAGTGAAGAGCTGTAATGTTGGTTAAAATAACTAAATTTAAAAATTAAAACCCCAAGCAAATTTTGAAATTTTTATAAATTTGTATAAATAACTATTTTTAAGTTTAAAATTCTTAGAGTTAACAGGGTGTCTATAAACAATAATTAATAATCGAAAGCAGGGCATGTAATCCTATATATTAATACGCTAGGGGGGTTTTCTTCAAGTCATAACTTGATATATAATGTCTGGATGGATTTTAACGTTTCAGGTATAAAATTAAAGGTATTTTTACGTAGATTTGCCAATACGTCTCAGAATTTTAAGAAAGGGCATCACTTCAATACAGTAAAGGGCTGAATTTTCGGAGCAGTGGCGCTATTCGACCGCGGAAGTCCAAACTACGGGTTGATTGAAAGTACGTTATCCGCATTATTCTCAGATGTTATCATCCGTTTTAATATCAGATGTTTTGTTATGTTTTTTTACAACTGAAGTAACCTTTCCTTGGGTATAAACCTGTTCGGATTCGAGCAACAGGATTGCATTCAGTATGCATTCAGTATGCATTCAGGGGCGGATCCAGAGGTCATGTTTTGGGGGGGGGCGGTCACTAAAAGTCACCCCTCCCCCTTCCCTGTAGATGGTCCCTGGCACCCCCATTATTGTTTTAACTATATGAAATTATCCAACGAATGAAAGTTAGTTATATAATATATCAATAACCTTGTACTAAAGAAAAAACCAATCTTAATTTTATAAACAAGCTACCCAAAAATTAACTTTAGTTCTACTGCGCCCGACCGTAAATAAAAATAAAATATTTAGGCATTACACTTTTTTCTGCATCATCTGTAGGCGTCTAAGAACAAGTAAGGTGCCTAAATAAACAATTTATTTTAGTATTTACCCACACAAAAAACTATTTACAAAACGTATTTGAAATCTGCAATACTATACAGCTAAGGTCAACCATTCGAAAAATGAAAATGTCATACCACATTTTTACAAAATAAAATACTTGGCGTATGAGCTTCTCTTTGCACGCAATTTAATCCTTGTTTCCTCTTATTTCATTACATATAATTCGAGGCACTTTTTCCTTCTAGCCTAGCCACTGGATATTTATTGCCTAGTCATGTTGAAATAACAAATAAAAAATTAAATACCCCCGTATCAGCAAACCTGCATACTAAGCGAATTTCCAGTGCATATATATGTATCTTAATACCACTAAAAGCCACATACAAAGTTTCATCAATATACAATCATAAATAAACAATTTATGACATTTTAATTATTCTGCATAAGAATAACATAGCGGCTGAGTACGCAGGTTTGCTGCCACAAGGAACAAAAAAAATGGGTGTTTAGGCAAATATCAATATAACTCAGCTAGTTGAAGTGATATACAAGGTTTAATCAATTTATGTTCATAATTCAGGGAGACATAGCATTTTAATTTTTCTCCATAAGAATAACATGGGGACTGAGTACTCAGGTTTGCTGCTATGGGAACCTTTAGCAAAAATGTTTTTTGAGCAAATATCAATAGACCACAACCAGATAAAGCCGTATACCAAGTTTCGTCAGTATACGTTCATAAAGAAGCGAGATATAATTTTTTTCTTATTCTCCATAAGAATAACACTAGACAACGTACTTTGTTTAGCACTTTCAATATCTCGATAACCGATTGGCGTAGAGGAATGATCAAAATACCAAATTGTGTGTTGTTTTAAGCTAAATCCAATGGTTAAAACTAAAATTTGACTATTTCGAAAATTATATGTTAAAAGTTCAAAAAACCCATTTTTGGGGTACAAAACCCCCCCAAAACCCCTCTTTAGATAGAGCGATATGGCTGGATTTCAGACTTAAAGTCATAAATGTTGGTTTACACGTTTATAACAAATTTCATCAAAATCGGACCTTTTAGCGAATTTCCCCTATTGGGAAGAAGCTATTACCATAGGTCTCATGGTAAGATTTAAGCCCGAGACCATGACAAATATTTTTTTTAGGTCCCCAGATGACTAAAACACTATTCGTTCAAATTTATATATATGTATATATATATATATCTATCTATATATATATGTATATATATATATATATATATATATATATATGTGTGTGTGTGTGTGTGTGTGTCCGTGAATGCGATAACTTGAGTAAAAAACGTCCGATTTCGATGAAATTTGGCTCAAATGTGTAAAGTGACATTTATGACTTCAGTTCGAAAACCAGAAAAATCGGGCCATGGGAAGGGGGGTTTATAGGGGTTTTAAATTTTCCAAAAATCAGTTTTTTGCATTTTTTACCCTAAAATGTTTAAAACACTTAATTTTGGTTTAGACCATGTTATAGAGCTTAAAAAAACAAATAATATGGTATTTTGAATTATTAAGCTAGGTTAAGTGGTTGCGGAGAAAATCCAAAAAAACCTGCTCATAAAATCTCCCATGTTAATCTTATGGGAGAAAGGTTTGGGCTTTTTCTAAGTTAATTTTAATGTAAACTTCACATTTGCTTTTACCAATCAACTCAGCTCCACAAAACAATCATTTTGGTGTTTAAATTGTGATTCTACGTCCAACCGTTGCAGAGATATTCAAATTGCTAAACACAGTAAGTTGTCCAATGTTATCCTTATGGAGAATAAATAAAATTTGATATCTCCATTATTAATGAACGTATATATATTGATGAAACTTGGCATGTGGGGTCACGTAGTACTGGTATATTGATATTTGCACAAAAAATCGATTTTTTGTTGATTATCCCCGTAGCAGCGAACCTGCGTACTCAGCCCCCATGTTATTCTTATGGAGAATAAGTAAAATGTAATGACTCCCTTAATTATGAACATAAATTAATAAAACTTGGTATGTGGCTTCACCTTGTTGAGTTATATTGATATTTGCATAAAAACCCATTTTTTTAGTTCCTTGTTGCAGCTAACCTGCTTACTCATCTCCCATGTTATTCTTATGGAGAATAATTAAAATGTTATATAGTGCTTACTTATGATTGAATATTGATTAAACTTGGTATGTGCCTTCACCTAGTTAAATTATATTTATATTTGCATAAAAACCAATTGTTTGTGTTCCTTGTTTCAGCAAACCTATGTACTCATCACCAATGCTATTCTTATGGAGAATAATTAAAATTTTATATATCGCTTATATATTAATATATTTTTATGAAACTTGGTATGCGGCTTTATACGGTATTAAGACATATATTATGCATTGGAAATTCGCTGAGTACGCAGGTTTGCTACGAGGGGGGTATTTTACGAAAGTTATCGCACCCACGGACACACACACACACACACACATATATATATATATATATATATATATATACGGTAATAGCTTCTTCCCTATAAGGGAAATTCGCTAAAAAACATGTGACCATTATAAAATTCATAAATATGTTGAGGGAACATCTTTATTTTCTTACTCCTACCTAAATATGGTGCTGATTAAAGTACAAATTTTAAGGTTATATTAAAATAAATTTACTAAATAAATGCATCATGTAAAGGTACTGTAAGTACTTTAAATGATAAAATAATTTGCAATCAAACATTTGATCTAGTTTATAAAATAATTCATCAAAATTGTTTTTACCAATTTTGTTAAAAGATAGGACAATTTTTCTTGAAGGGTGGGCCAACAATTAATGGGAGATTTGAAAAACAGCTCTAGTACAATAACATTGACAATCTGATTTTGTCTCAACTCACTCTATGGCCCCATATTTAACTAGGGTTTGTTATATTACTGTGTAGTGTGCACCTTAGGCCTGTGGCAAGTTTCACGTTACTCTGCATGTGCTAGTCTGTACTGGTAGTTTCCAGTTTTTAAAACTGCAAAACAGGGCAATCACAATATATATTGAAGTAGTATATTAACGTGAACACAAACAGAAGGAAATATTTGAAAAGAGCAAAACAGTCGGACATATTGGATTCAAAGATCAATTTTGCTAAATATTCAGTCTTTATTTCCAATCTGAACATTTTGTTGTAAAGGCAACTTCTTTCTTTACTGATAAATTATTGCTGGATTTAAAAAAATTACTATTTTTAACTAAAATGTTTCATGAGGCACATAATTAAAGCACTTACCTGAACGTCTTCATGCATTGCCAGCATGAGCAAACAGAAGCTGTTGGTCAGGCCGCTTGTCTCACTGCCCTGTCAAGTGATTATTTCTAATTAGCTCTTCAAATTTAAAAGTAAATGTATTTATTGTACAATATATTATATTGATACAATTCAGTTGAGATATATTTTATAGTGTTAATTGCAAGACGTGGGGCATATGTATTCCTCATTGAAATAATACTTCGAGAGTTGTCCAAAAGGTAATTGTAGTTTTATCTAGATTCAAATTTCCCGATTGATAAATATATACAAGCTTGAGTTAGTGACACTTAAGGAGATGAGGAAACTCCTCAATATTAAAATGTCTAGCTAAATCCAGTGTGAAATCAACTACTATTTAAAAAAGTCAAACTCTAAAGTGAAATAAAGTATATTATGATTCTTTTAACTTGTGAGAGGTATGGAGCAGTATTTACCATGGAATGGGGATGAGGCTTAGTAACAGTCAACCTGTCTCCTCCAACCCACAATTAATACATTCAACTCCTTCCTCTCACTTCCCTTGTCACACACCAGTTTAAGATAACTCAAGTGTAATTACAATTTCTTTAATTATCATGTTTTAATCATTGAACTGATACTCACTCCAATCATCATCGTGACCACTTCGTCTCGTAAGTCGTCATCTGAGAAGTTGGTACCACTGTCCTTCAGTTCCAGCAGAATGTCTAGGAAAACTCTCAATTTCTTCTCATCTATAAAGAAGAAAGAAATTAAAAATATGATCGTGAGTTCAAGAACCATAGTAGGTAAAATTTGTTCAAACATATTTTCATTAATATTCAAATATTCTTCTTACAATGTATGAATAAATTGGCTACTTTATATTGAAAACTCAACTATTTCCTTAAAATTTCCCTTATGGATATTCTTTTTACCCACTGTAATAAATAAGGCTCTCTTATCGAATTTTCCTAATTCTAAATTTATAATTTTCTGTACTGAAACTACTTTGTGTTGAATGGAACTTAAGTAAAATACACAGAGAAGATAAAATACAAATAAGCTAACTCAAACAGTTCATGAATCATGTTTGAAAAACAAAACTTATTGTAACTAAAGAAATCATGATTTATTCCTGGTATTGTACCATTAAAGTTTCAAAACAAAGTTTAATTTTAATTTTAGTCATAACGCATTAAAAAAAAATTGTAATTCTAAGTACTCACAGCTTAAAAATAAGATTTCATTTTGATTAATTGATATAAGGATAATTACTTTTGTTTTCATCTGTATCCTCTTGTTCACTCTCAGGTTTACTCTTAGATTCTTCCTTTTTCTTACGGAATTCCTCTTTCTTCCGTTGTATGACCTAAAACATACATAATTTAATTAGTTTATTTTTTGCATTTCAAATGTGATGGTGTTTGTTTAATTTATCCGTAATAGTTTTAGAAGAGTGAGAGAGTGAGGAGAGAAAAAGTAAAGATCTGTGTTAATTTTGGGAAGAATAAATATTAACATTTTAAAGACTTAAATAGAAACACATCTCATTTTCATTCTTTGCAAACAATTTTCGAGTCATATTGATAAACCATTTAACACTTATTCATTACATCACCTACACTACACCTAATCTATGAAATTTTCAGCAATTTTCAGTCTGTAAAGTAAGTTAAAATCCCAAGATTATTCAATAAAAACACTTTTACATTACTTATTTGTTAAAAGTAACAATTTTGGAACTTGCATTATTTAGGAGTGACAGGTTTTAAATATTTTGTTAACAAGAGAGTGAGAGAGCTATTATTTTTGTGTTATATGCTGTAGTTCCATTGCTGTACAGGTTTGACAACCATGTGTGTTATGTGTGATATTAGCACACCGTTATTAGTGAATTTCCTATGGAAATTGAACTATTAGCATGACCCGCACGGTAAAACTTAAGCCCGGGACCACCATAGAAGTTCCTAACGTGACCCCCTGAACACGTTTTGGGGGTCGTTCAAAATTGTATAGATATATAAAATTATATATATAATATATGTGTGTGTTTGCACTCTAGCGGCACATTTTTTATCTGATTTACTTCAAATTTGGTAGGAAATTACTTTCTGTAATCAGTTGGACAAGTTTGTTGGGCAAAACAATCGGAAAACTCTAAACCCCTTTCTTTGGGGATTAATCTTTAAAATTTAGAGTTTTTGGGCCCAAAAAGGGTCAGAAAAGCTCTAGATGTAAAATCAATGGATATAAAATGATGGTAATTAGAGAGGCGAAAGTTTTAAGCCCTCTCACGCCATTCTAGCATAAATATTTACAGAGTTATTAAAGAAAATGTATATCGACTAAACACAGTACGTTGTTTTATGGGGGTTTTACACTAGAAAAGCCTGTTATTCCTTTGTTAGAGTACTTTTATCATCCCCAGCAACCTCACGCCTACTTTCAAGCCTGTCTGGACCTTCTCCTAACCTTATAATGTGCAAAATTGTATTCCCAGCTTTGCAAGTAAATGAAACCAGGAGTATCAGAACTGCCAAAAAATCAATGTTTTCAGATTTCAATAAAAATTAGACAAATGTATATTTTTACACCGATTATGAGTTTTAAAAGATTTTATGTGGAAATTCACTTCCCTCACGTCAGCGTGCAGCGTACGAACTCGTTTTTGATTTACAACACAACAAATTACACCAAACATAATCTGTCAAATGCATCTCAAACATAGATCATTGGTAGAAATGAACCATCAATGTGTATTTACAGTATTTCCGAGCTTTATAGAAAAAAATATAAAAAATTGCAAACATTTAAATTCAACCATCTTCAAGTTCGCTTCAGGAGTGAGCGGAAAACAAAAACTGTTACTGAGCATGCATATATGGTTTGCGTTGAAGACACAGTGTATTATATATTTGAGATAACATGTTGCCATCTTACTGTACCTTATTCTTCTATAGTTAGTAAGAATTTTGAAAAAGATTCTTTTGATTTAATCATGTAAATGAAGTTGTACATTATTGACTCACGGAGTTGGGCAGCCCGTGGAGCTGCTTGTAGATGTGGCGTAACTCCTCAGCGTAACTCACTCGGTTGAACACAAAGTCTGGATGAAGCCACAGCTTGTAAATCCTCATGTAGTCTAGCTCTGAAGCTCTGTCAATCATAAATATAATTTGTTAGTTCTGGCACGTTTTGCTGATTTGTTAAGCCATTTTGGAATAAGTAACAAAAAAAATCACAGTATGTATGAGAGTCTCATAACTCCTAGGTTTCATAACTCCCAAGTCTCTAAAAATAAGTTAAATATTAAAAATATCATAGCTTCTAGGTTTTAAAACACCTAGAACTACCAGTGTAATGTAAAAACAAATATTTTTTATAACACCGAGGTTGCATAACTCCTAGGTCTAAAAAATTAACTAAATATTCAAAACGTAACTTCTATGTTTCACACCCAGACATAGGAATTCTAGACCACTTCCAGACGAACTAGAAACGTGATATTTGGCATGCAGGTAGCTTGTACCTTGAAACCCCTGGTAAAATTGCCAAAATATACAATTTTTAATTTTAAAACCACTAATTTTGATCTTGAAAATTGGATATTTTAACATGGGGCTTATGGAGTTTCAAATAAAAACAAAATAAATCGTAACTCAAAGTCAAAGCAACTTTCACATGGTAGAGTATAAACAAACTATAGAACTATTGAAAAATGAAAACATCTAGAGTGGATTTAACCATAATGAATCTAAAAAGTATACTATATAAAAAATACTTGAAAGTTCATTGACCAATAATAACAACTGGAGCGACCCCAAGCGGGGGTCTGGGGTTGGAGCCCCCAGCGAGCAAAGCGAGTCTCACCCATTCTACACCCATTCATTCATATTTGCCTTAAAATACACCCTAATTGTGTCAGAGCCTTATACATGATTACGTGATATATTCCACATTTAATTTACTTTTAGAGAACTAGGAGTTATGAGATGCTCTCAAAAAGTATTAAACTGAACGAATACAATTTACTAACCTTGGTAATGCTTTAGCAAAGTCAGAATTAGGGTCGTCTTGGGCTTTAACATCCACTCCCATGGCTGTTTCTAAAATAAAACAAAGAAAAAGTAAAATTTTAGCACAACAATTGTGTGTAACATAGACTACGGATGATAACCAATGAGCTATTAAACATGTTTATGATGATTCTAGGATTATAGGTGCAGATTGTAGATGGATCCAATCATGTTCTGTGAGTGAAGTATGTATGTGGATAGAAAGAATCTAAACTACTACCAAATTTCCCCTTCTTACAGACTTGTGTTATGCAGGCAGACTCATGCTATATTTTTATTGGTTCATAATTTGCTTGACCTCTATGACTTTATCTTTTTTGTGTATGCAAAATAAATACAGTACCGTACTTAAAATTTAAAATCTTTGCATTTAATTATGATTGCATTAATGCATTGATTACATTAAAAACGCTAATATTTGAATGCATGTAATCAATTAGAAAACTCACCGTGCCAAATTTGAAGGTGTTATCATAACAAGACATATTGGATATCAAAATGTTCGTAAGGACTCCTATATGCCAATCTACGTATTCAGTCCCAATATTATTCTTATGGAGGATAAATCAAATGTTATACATCGCTTATTTATGAAAGTATTTAGGTTCATATATATGCATTGGGAATTAGGTGAGTATGCAGGTTTGCTGCTATGAAGGTGTTATTTATTTGAAATATGACCACTCACGGCATATAATGTCGAGGGTTGCCGGGCTGATGAAGTCCCAAACGTCAAACATCCCCTTGCCCACCATCTTGGCCATTTTCTCCACTAGGATGCGGTTCTGGCAGTTGAATACGGGAACAAATTGTTCCAACAAACGCATGTTGAACGCCGGAGTGATCGCTCGCCGGTTACGTTTCCATTTCTCAACTGTAAACATGTTTTATGACAATTACTTGGCTATTAAATTGACACATTTCGGTATGGTTAGGCCTACACCCTAAACAGATTTGTAGGTGACCGATTAACAAAATTGTCTGTTAATTAATATTCATATCTTTGTACAGTATTATTTTGCTTGGTGCATAGTATGCTTGTATATAATAAATACAAGTTTTCCTGATAATTATTTTTTCCATAAAATCAATAACTACATTACTGCTCACAAATATTATCTAATTAGAATAATTTTCCTATACCAATGTACAGGCCTAAAACATTGTTTGCTACATCGATTATAAGTACTGTAGGGAGATGGTTTGATGGTCAGATAGTAAATAGACTGTTGAGGTCCAAAAGGGTCAAAGGGAACTGTTGAGGGGGGGGTTAACCCCCTCTACTATTCATGCACGGTTTATGACATCCAACCAAGAAACTATCAGTGAAACGTAACGGTGTTTATCGATCAGCTGTGATAAAATCTTGCAATGAAAACTCTCTTTGACCTAAAGTATAAGTACTGTACAGAGAAGATGTTAATCGACCCAGCTAGTAATCGAGGTACAGTAGTGAGAGGAAAGTTACTCCATCCTTGCTTATGCCATTGGACAAAGTGATTTGATTAGTTTTTCTTATTGCACAATTGTATCTATACTTATTTAATAGGCGAGCAGGTTTTTTGTGACAATCACTCCTCCTAAACTACTGAACCGATTTTCATGTTTTTGGTGTCATTGGAAAGAGCCTAACGTGAAGTTGTGCAGGAAACCTTTTTTATAGAGAAATAATCTGTAAGTGAGGCCCTGGGGCCCTTTAAAGTTGAGTTTTTTCCCATAAGCTTAACATGGGGAAATAACTAAAAGTTTTAAGCTGGATAGAGTAAACACAGTTAATCAGCAGGCCATGATGGCTTTGGAACGGTAACACAATATTTATAAATGATGATCGCGAGCGAAGCCGCGACAGGTTTAGTAGTCACAGTTAAATACAATAACACTTCCTTGCTGGTTTCTTGGTTGGATTTGCCAATAAACAGTGTACAGACGTTGCACTGTTTGTTGGCATCAAGTCATCTTCGTACAGTAAACAAGGATTGTAGTGGGTGCGTAACTTTCCCCTCACCACCTTCAAGCTGGCCATGAAATTATTTCCATTTCCGTACAGTAATTTAATGAACACTGCTAAAACTGCTATTTGATTTATCCATAAGATTCAATTAAATAGAACATCAGTAGTCAAATTTTCTCCTAATTTAAATATTTTCTTTGATTTAAACTTGAATAATTGTGAGGCTAGAAAGTTTGACAAAATGTATCTCAGAACACGACCATGAGTCTCAGGACACGACCATGAGTCATCTCAGAACACGACCATGAGTCATCTCAGAACACGACCATGAGTCAATTTTGGAATGTTTAACATTAACACTAGAATGTCAGCTAGTGGGATTAAATTTTAATTTTATTGCAGAACAAAATTCGATGTCCTACATTGTGATCTCAAAACTCACCACTCTATACCTTGCTATAATCAATTTTTTCTCATATCATTAACATATTATTTAACATTAACACTAGAATGTCAGCTAGTGGGATTAAATTTCAATTTTATTGCAGAACGAAATTCGATGTCCTACATTGTGATCTCAAAACTCACCACTCTATACCTTGCTATAATCAGTTTTTTCTCATATCTATGAATTAAATGTCAAATTTCATAATAGATAAATAACATATTCTGAAGCATAAAATTAGGTATGATTTCTTAGTACTTGTATTACTTACCAGGAGCAGAAAACAACCCAGTCCCGACAGTGTTTCTGAAAAATCTGTACAGTGGATCCTTTGCCAGTGTTTTGGAGCTGTTCAGCACAATCTGTAAACAGTATTCTTTATACTGCAATGTTTATGCAAATAAAATGATTATCTTTATAGTTATAAAAGTTAAATAGCTTCTGATGATATAAAATTACACAACAAAAATATGGAAGACATTTTGTGTATATTTAGCTGGCTTACACAGAAATCTCAGAAACTGCAAAAAGTCACCATTTGAAAAAATTAATTAAGTTCATAAGTTATTTTTTTTAATTTTGACAAACTAGGCTTTTTATCACTTATGAGTACACCCGCTTTGAGCTTGCTTGAAAAAATCTTTTATTGAAACAAATTTGCTCATATTGTGTAAGAGAAGGAGAACCAGGGGGCTGAATCAAAATGAAGCATAAATACAAAATTGATAAATAATATAAATCTAGCATTAAATCTCCAGCACATCAATGTGCACATGTTGCTACAGCAATTAGAGCCAAACAAAGTGTGACACAATTAAATTACCGTAGACATGTAATTTAAAATAATAATTATCAAACAAAACAGTTTGATAATCAAGGCTCAAAACTTTCTCCTGGTTCAAGGTTTTTCTCAAAGAATAATGAAACCATTTATTATAAAGTAGACCCCCTTTTCTAAAGTACCTTTTTAACTCTGATACCAAATAATTTGGAAACTTTATCCCGGCAATTCACGAAAACAATGACTCCTTAAAGAACTATTGTCACAAAAACGCACATTTAGGAGTTTTCCCAGAAAATATAATTATGAGCTATAAGCATGGCGTTATCAAGCCACTTACTTACAGGAATCAACTCCAGTATTTTAAATCCAAGCCAGCAACTAATATAAATGCAGCGGATGCTCTCGAGTCCCACGATTCATTGTTATTTTGATCATGCCAATGTCCACATCCGGTTTTAATTTGCAGTCTTGCCAACATTAATTTAGATTCTGACATAGAGAAAAATGTGTCATCGCTCACTAGAGGTGTGCTAACCTGTTACTTTTCAGGACCCGTTACCATTGTAACTCCTCACCAGGTCCTGGCGATCAGTAATGCTTCCAGTGGCTGAAATGTCAATTTTGGAATACTTTCAATCACATAGACACTTTTAGGAGACCAAAATTACAACAACCTTGAAACTACTACTAAATGATATAATAGTAAACCAAAAGGGCTGAGGTCAAAAACCAAGGAAGTCCATTGGTAGCCTAATGCTGGGAGACATCACTGCTTGTGACTACTTGCGTTGAAAAAGCAACCGGTGATTTTGTCAGGTTGGTACTCTGGTGAGGATAATAGTTCTTTGGACTGCAGTAATGAGTTGTTTGATTCTTCTAAGTTAATCTACTCAAGCAAATCACTGGAGTAAAGTAATCTAAGTTTGAACAAATTCATTAAGTTGCTTGATTTATGGTATCTATTCTTGCCTTGAAATATTATCAACTTTAAAAAAATTAACAAATATAAGTTTAATAATTTTTCATTTGCTTCTCTTTGTTGACTCGTTTAAAATTCCAGCGAGTAGTTACTGTCCTCACCAAAACATGTCGACGGCGACTTGCAATTTTGTTGATTGGTGTTGTCTCCAGTATTGCCAAAATAGACTTCCTAGATTAAGTTAAACTATGTTAAACAAAGAAATGCTGATGATAAAACTAACCTGCAGATCATCTGGTTTGCTGATGACGACAAAAAGTATCGGCCCAATCCAAATGCGGAATGGAGACTCGAACCTTCTAGTCAGAGCGATTATTTTGTTCATAACATCTGCAAACGATCAAGGCAACTCTAAACTGTCAAACTGTTCTAATGTAAATTTATAAAAGTGAAATATGCGATAAGGTCAAACATCTACAGTTTGAAAATTGTTTAGCCAGAACATTTACTATGAGTTATAAAAGAGTTGTTTCAAATAAAAAAAGTGTTCTGAAAAAATTATATTTTTCAGAAAATCAGTCTAAGATCAGTCTCAAAGTTTTTATAATTGCACTTTTTCAAACCTGAGTTTTTATCTTAATCTTGATACAAAATTCTGAATTTAATAGAAACTTAAGAATACTAAAGTTTAAAAGAATTTATTTTCACATCCAATCACAAATTTGCATTGTTTAACTAAATCGTATTTGTCCCAAATTAAAGTGGTTTGTAAAATAACGACTTTTTAGATCCATACAATTAAACAAACAAAGACTGATGTGTAGACCTTATTGGATCTAGTCCACACTATCAATGACAAGTCATGTCATTCTCAAACAAAGGATATTTTCTAACGTAATAACGATTCTAAATAGTTTGTGCTTGGAGAGAAGTAAGGTAGTGGTCGTTCCTGGGTAGCCGCATTATTATTACTGTACCATATTTACAGCCAGTCAATACTTAACCCCTTCTCTCACTTCCCCTCACCGGGCTAAAACTAAATAGAATCTGGCTATAGTTATAGTGGTTATAATAATAATAGACTCGTCTAGGAACATTGGAGATCTCAGGTAAACAAACTATAACGTTTTTTGAGCGCCTCGCTAGCTTAATGGTTGGTGTCTTGGATCCAGTGTAAGAGGTCACGGGTTTGATTCCCGGGGCCCCCATGACTTTAAAAGGTTTGGTCAGTTGTCCTCTAACAACGTTGAATCAAAAATGCCTCTGGTGTGAACAAGCAAGTTAAAAAATTAGGGAAATATACTAAAGACTTTTTACACTTACATTTGGCGAGAACTTAAGTTAGACTTTTCCAAACCTTACCTTCCGGGTTTCCCACGAACTCCAGGCCGTTGCCGATGATGGGCAGTGCCGGGGGTCCGGGCAGCTGTGATCCTAGCTTCTCCAACCTACGTCGCTTCCACTTGAACACAGCCAAGTATGTGATGCCGAGGAACACTACCAAGAAGGTCAGGGAACTGACGACACTCATGGGCGCAGCTTTGGCCGCCGAGACTTGGTAACTCTCCATACTGCCTGCATGGGGAAACATGTGAATTAAATCAAATGTGAAATAATGGTCGAGTGGTAGTTTGATGTTCTGGCGCGCAGAGCATGTATTGAGGCAGAGTCCTGATGGTTGATGTGGATGTTTTCAAACCCCAAAAGGCCACTGTGATCTAGAGTGGATTGATTGATACCAAATATGCATACAGAATAATAGTTTTAGTTACTTAAAACCGCCGAACCAAAAGCAAAAAAAATTTTAGTAATATTTTTATGTAGACCTAGAGGTAACTAGGTTTATATTTTTATAAACATATTGAAGTGCATTTTTGTAGCCCGTTTTTATCGTGTTACTGTCAAAACTATTGGAGAAAGGATTCAAGTAAAATAGTAACTTTGATTGTTATCTGTTGCAATCGGCAGCCTATTTCATGCGGGACCGGCGAGAGTAGCTAGTAAGAGAGGAATCGCTACGCGTTCAACTATGCATCCGAAATATTTCTGTGGTGGGGGTGGTGAATGACGTCATTGTCCAAACTTCTGTCCATAGAATCTAGAATGCGCCGCTAGTCGCTAGTCTTCCAGTTTTCCTCACGAAATACATAAATATTCCTATTGTTAACAATCAAGTTAAAGTAAACCGTTTACATTTTACTGTTAACGAAATGTAAGAATAGTTAGTTAATAAGTATGTTTAAAGTAATAATAACTAACAAACACTAATTAATATAATGTGAAGAGTAAGAAGTTTCAGTTTTGGTTCTTATAGTTTGGAAGAATTCTTTGAGACCAAATTAGCCTAATGTTAGCCCTGGGCCTATGGCCGCTCCTAAAGAGTCAACGGGAAATAAGAAAAAAGTACAGTGTGACATATGATAGATGTTTTGCAATATTCGCCAGTTGAAATTTGAAATAGTAATTCCACACACTCGAATTTTTAATTGTAGAGTAATAATAATAGTATTTATATACATCTTAATTCCTTAAGCTTAGAAACGGTGTAGTTGAGCTTCATTTTTTAGTTTTGTTTCCATTGGTTTATTGGACTAGTAAAGAAACCAAAGTTAGAGAAACTTTAGGCATTCTCATCAGTATTTACTGCGCTGGAACATTGAATTATGCATTTATTTATTAATAATTGTACAGTACTATGGTACTATCTTTTAAATTTGTAATTCCCGTGTTAAAGAGTCGTCAGCTGGTAAGACATGACGTCACAAGACTAGGGGAGGAAAGACCCCTTCCATTTTCCCCCACCATAGACATATTTCGGATGCACTGTTGAGCGCTTAGCGATTCCTCTAGTAAGAGCTCAGCCACTCACCCCTTAGGAATCGCTACGCGTTCAACGATGCATCCGAAATATTTCTGTGGTGGGGGAGGTGAATGACGTCTTTGTCCAAACTTCTGACAATTGAATCTAGAATGCGCCGCTAGTCGCTAGTCTTCCAGTTTTTCCTCACGAAATAAATATTCCTATTGTTGACAATAAAGTTAAAGTAAACCGTCTACATTTTACTGCTAACGAAATGTAAGAATAGTTAGTTAATATGTAGTTGTTTAAAGTAATAATTGCTAACAAACAATAATTAATATGATGTGAAGAGTAAGAAGTTTCAGTTTTGGCTCTTATAGTTTGGAACAATTCTTTGAAACCAAATTAGCCTAATTTTAGCCCAACAAAAAAAACAACCATCTAACCAGCTTAATAAGAAGGTTTGGGCCTATGGCCGCTCCCAAAGTTAAGAGTCAACGGGAAATAAGAAAAAAGTACAGTGTAACATATGATAGATGTTTTGCAATATTCGCCAGTTGAAATTTGAAATAGTAATTCCACAACTCGAATTTTTAATTATAGATTAATAATAATAGTATCTTAATATCTTAATTCCTTAAGCTTGGAAACGGTGTAGTTGAGCTTCATTTTTTTAGTTTTGTTTCCATTGGTTTATTGGACTAGTAAAGAAACAAAAGTTAGAGAAAATTTAGGCATTCCCATCAGTATTTACTACGCTGGAACATTGAATTATGCATTTATATTTGTAAGAATTGTACAGTGCTATCTTTTAAATTTGTAATTCCCGTGTTAAAGAGTCGTCAGCTGGTAAGACATGACGTCACAAGACTAGGGGAGGAAAGACCCCCTCCATTTCCCCCTCCATAGACATATTTTGGATGCACTGTTGAGCGCGTAGCGATTCCTCTCACCCCTCGATACGTGCTGCCAGTGGTTCTATGACGTCACAGGGTTGTAACCTCCGCTGCTACTGCCGTAGAAGCTATTCTCGCTGGCCCTGATTTCATGTACAATGAAATACGCTGTCTTGCTTCTTTATCCGATAGTGTAGACAATTATATCAATGATTACATAAACTACAATATAGTTTATGTAGTCATTGATTATACCATGCGAAAGTGAACCAAACTTGCTACAAAAAATGGTTTTAATATGTTTTTATTATTTTCAGTTTCGGAGGTATTTCTAAACAGTTTTATATGACCACCATTTTGAAACGGATTATTACATTGCATTGTACTTTCAAAGACTACCAATGTTTTTCTGACTCTGAGGTTCAGGGGAAATGGAATTTATTTCCCGACGAGTTCTTTGTCCTTTGCCTCTTCATTCCCGAGCGTCAAACAATGCCCCTATACTTACACAACATTTACGGCGCGCTGCTTTCCTGCTTCAGCCACTCCAGTCCCAAACGGGTCCCAGGTCCGCCCCACGGCCGCGTAGCTAGTGCCGTTGTCACTTCCTGTTCGCCGACCTCGACCACCAAACCAATCCGCCACACGCACTCGTTCGTAGACCTGATTATAATTTTTATAGACCCGTTTTCTTTGTCGCCATCCCCAAGATACTTTATTTGACACCCAAGCCGTTTCAAGGGTACCGCAACTGCCGAGACGTAACAATTTGACCGCTCTGCAAGTTGTGAGTGTAGTTATGCAACTTCACGTTTTGTGTTTTAAACGAATCGAGTCTCTTCATCACGGAAAATCTTCTTTCATTTTCTTGTTAGTGAAATTCCTATGGAAAAGTGAGCTATTATCATGACCCTCACGGTGAAACTTAAGCTCGGGACCACCCTGGAAGTTCCAAACATGACCCCTTGATCACGTTTCGGGGTCACTAAAAATATATATAGTGTGTTTTTACACTCTAACGATCGCATATTTTTATCCGTTTTACTTCAAATGTGGTGGAGACGTACAGTGAGTAACAATGAAAGAAAATAAATTATTTAAATATATATGTCTTGGATGTATTTTCCGAATAGTCCAAAAAGTTTGCAAACTGAACAGGGCCTAGTGCGAGTTATTCCGGATTAGCGGGACCCTAGTGCAAATTACGTTGAAGTCGTGATAGGGCCTACACGAACATTTCTGAAAATGTTAAGTGGTACGCAGTAACAAAAAGTTTGCAAACTGAACAGGGCCTAGTGCAAGTTATTCCGGATTAGCGGGACTCTAGTGCAAATTACGTTGAAGTCGTGATAGGGCCAACACGAACATTTCTGAAAATGTTAAGTGGTACCTAGGAAGTAACAAAAAGTTTGAAACCCCTGCTCTACAGAGTTAATTTTGTATCAAAACAAAATTTACATATATTTCAAAACATATTTAAAAAATGTACACTTAGATAATTTAGCTTCATCTCAAATTTAGAAAATACTAGAGATGAATTTTTAAGCGTTAATAATGTTCAGTATTATATTTATGAAATCTAAATGTAAACTAAAAGTATGGATTTTGAAGAGTTGTTGGATCTACGAATATAGAGTTATTAAAGAAAATGTATATTAACTAAACACAGTATGTTGTATTTTGGGGAGTTTACATTAGAAAAGACTATTTATATGTGGGTGTTGTTTTAGCATCCCAGTTTTCCGTATTCCCACGCCTACTTTCAATCCTGACTGGACCTTCTCCTAACCTTATAATGCGCAACATTGTTTTGCCAGCATTGCAGGTAAATTGGAACCAGGATCCAAAAAAATTAAATGCATTCAGATTTATATAATAATTGGAATAAGTCTATATTTTTTAACACCGTTATTCATTTTTGAATTTTTTTATGCGGGAATTCACTTTCCTCACGTCAGCGTATTGCGTGCGAACTCGATTTTATTTCTCCCCTATATATAGTATATGGAGAAAGTATTGTTTTCGTCAACATTTTTGAATTTGAGTTGTTAGTGGAAATATTTGTTTTGGTGCTCCCTGAACCCAAAAAAATGATTTTTACGTGATGTATGTCTGTCTGTCTGTCTGTATGGATGTGTACAGAGCTAGAGCCCTAACTAATGGTCCGATTTTTATGAAATTTGGTATGTAGGTTCTAATCCACGATACCTCCAGGTGTTTTTTAATTTTTGGAATTTTTGATTTTTTAGGGTAATTATCCCCCAAAACCGCCAAAAAAATAAAAAATCAAGATTTTTCAAAAACTGCTCAAACGATTTTGATAAAACTTTACTCGTTTGTAGAACTTTAGGTTTCCAACAAAATGACACCACCCGCATTTCTGTAAAAATTCGGCTTCAGAAACTACAGGACTTAAAAAATAATAAGTTCAGTTTTTATTTTTCATAAAAAACCTAAATAAAAAATATATTACTATTCACCATTAAAAAGAGTTCAAAGAACTAAACAATTTAGTATCTTGAATTACTATTCTAGGATTGCTGGTTGTGGAGAAAATTTAAATTTTCATTTTGCAGTAAACGCAGTACGTTGTCCAATGTTATTCTTATGGGGAATACAAAAATTACTATTTCTCTGTTATTTACTGATCAATTTCATTCAAACTTGATATGCTTGTCAAGTTAGCATCGACCAACAGAGGAAATTCGAAATATATTGCCCCTTAATATCCCTGTGGGGGAATAGGGGGCATTTCCTCTCTTAAAACCACGTGTGTAGCAATGGATTCCGTAGTGCCTCCTAAACAGGGATTTGGGTGGATATTTTTGAAAACATCTTGTTTACAAGATTTTCTGTACTCGACCGTGCTTTGTATTCTATATTTAGTAAATAGAATGTAATGTATTCATTAAAGTTGGGCTAAAAGGGAGAAAGTATGTGTCAGTTTCCTGATACCATTTATTTACTTTCTCCCCCTTATTCATAGTAAATGGAGAAAGTATTGTTTTCGTCAAAATTTTTGAATTTGAGTTGTTAGTGGAAATATTCGTTTTGGTGCTCCCTGAACCCAAAAAAGTGATTTTTACGTGATGTCTGTGTGTCTGTCTGTATGGATGTGTACAGAGCTAGAGCCCTAACCAATGGTCCGATTTTTATGAAATTTGATATGTAGGTACTTATTCACGATATCTCCTGGTATTTTTTAATTTTTTAATTTTTGATTTTTAAGGGTAATTATCCCCCCAAAAACACCAAAAAACATGAAACATCTAAATTTCTCAAAAACACCTCTAACGATTTAGATTAAATTTTAGTCGTTTGTAGAACTTTAGTTTTCCAACAAAATGACACCACCCACATTTCTGTAAAAATTTGGTTCAGAAATTACAAGACTTAAAATATTAAAAATTCAGTTTTTTGGATAAAAAAAACATAAATATAAAAATATTACTATTCACCACTAAAAAGAGTTCAAAAACAAAATAATTTAGTATCTTGAATTACTATTCTACGATTACTGGTTGCGGAAAAAATTTAAATTTTCATTTTGTGGTAAACGCAGTACGTTGTCCAATGTTATTCTTATGGGGAACACAAAAATTACTATTTCTCTCTTATTTATTGATCAATTTCATTCAAACTTGATATTCTTGTCAAGTCAGCATTGACCAACAGAGGAAATTCGAAATATGTTGCCCCTTAATAACCCTGAGGGGGGGAATAGGGGACATTTCCCCTCTTAAAACCACGTGTGTAGCGATGAATTCTGTAGTGTCTCCTAAACAGGGATTTGGGTGGATATTTTTGAAAACAACTTGTTTACAAGATTTTCTGTACTCGACCGTGCTTTGTATTCTATATTTAGTAAATAAAAAGTAATTTATTCATTAAAGTTGGGCTAAAAGGGAGAAAGTATGTGTCAGTTTCCTGTTACCGTTTATTTAATAAGATGAAGATAGACTGCACTTAGCGATTAGCCTAGTATTCACAATTTTGCGAACGCTATCCACTATCAGGTCAACAGGTCACGAAGGTGCGGAAGTCAATCAGTCTAATAGACTTATTGACGCGGTCTGGCCATTAAGCTTTTATAGGCTATTAGGCACGCCTGTGACGTTGCCTGTGCCTGGCCAGACTTAGCTCAGGGGGGCGAAGTCACGAACTGCACCATCATGACGTTTTAATTTTTGTTTACATATTTATAAAATTAGAAGAAGGAAGAAAGCTACTAGACTCACTGGTGTGTTAATCTTCGTATAGGAAAGTTAATGAGTCAACCGTTTAAAGAAACTCCTAACAATTCATCCACGTCTTTAACTTTGCGTAGTCGCTTGAATCGTCTGGGGATCCCATCTCTATAATTATAATTGGGTTTTTTGACAACTTATAGTTGGTGTCTCATTATTTTGCAAAAGAATCTCGGAAAATAAGATGATTCTAAAATTTAAGTACAGTACCGGTAGACGGTTGAAAAGGTCTACCGGAACCGGAATAATTAAATAAATAAAAATCTGTAGTAGTCATATTAAAATTTTGAAGGCCTATGGGGTGGACCCCTAAAGGAAATTTTCGGACCACGATTAGTCTTACAATCTCAACAGCGTTTAAGTTGAACTGAGATTAAGTGGAAGACACTATCTTTCTTTTAGCGAATTTCCCCTTTAGGGAAAAAGCTATTACTGTAGGTGGCGTGGTGAGACCTAAGTTCAATACCATGTGAACGTTTTGTTTTGAGGCCCCCATGTGCCAAACTTACTATTCCTTCAAATTCATGAATATTCATATATGTTCCCGTTAACTCGATAACTGTGCACTTGAATGAAACCTTCGATTTCGATTGAATTTGGCACTAATGTGTAAAGTAAAATTCATTACTTTAAGGCCGAAAACCAGAAAATCGGTCTATGGTAAGATTTTTGTATTTTTACCCTAATTTTTAAGATACAATTTTGATATATAGAGCTTAAAAACAAATAATTTCGCATTTTATATCATTAACCTAGGTTAAGTGGCTATAGAGAAAAAAAAATATCTCATGTTAATCTTTTAGGGACAAATAATTTTGGTGTTGAAATTGTTGTTTTACGACAATCCATTGCAGATATATCCAGTGTTGAATGCAGTGCGTTGTCCAATGTTATCCTTATGGAAGATAGATACACAATTTTATATCTCGCTTATTTATTAGTATATTTTAATAAAATTAGGTATGAGACTGGTTTTTCCCAAAAATTCCCATATTTTGATGGTCCCTGCTACAGCAAACCTGCGTAATTGTCTAATGTTATTCTTGTACATAAAATGTTATTATAACAACCAAGTCTCAAGAAGAACCACTATTTCAAAAATTAAATATTCTAAAATTATGGTCGATTGTTTTATTCGAGTAGCAGCAAGTGTTTTGTTTTTTCCTTGACCAATTTTCCTTGCCCTCTTCTAATTATTCTGTTTGATAACGACTTGCCTACTAATTTAAACAGCAAGACCACATTGTACGCAGATAATACTTTTGCATTAGTAAATGGCAGTCACTGTTTGGACAATGTGATTAGACATAATAATAGAGTAAGCAATACAGCTGATTGATGGTTTGTGTCCAACTTTTAAAAACTATTGACAATAAAACTTAAAATATTATTTTCTTTAATAAATGTTGAAACTGAAAGAATTTTAAAGCCAGAAAAGTCTTAGATGATATGCTCTAGATCAAGAACTTCTGTGGGAGTAACACAATAAAAATATAATTTTAAAGTTACCGCTAGTTTGGTTTTTACTGAGAAAATTAAAGAGCTGTGTAAGTAATAACTTTATAACAATTTCCTATTTATTTTTTCATATTATGGAATACTTTCATGTGGGTGCAGAGAGAGCTTTTTTGTGACAAAAGAGGGCTGTAAGAATTCAGTTTGCTTTGCAATATATTATAGGGATCTTATTGTACTAATTACAATACAATATGAGAACCCTGAATTTCTATTTTCAACGTGTAGTTTATGCGAGATATAATATTACAGACTTTATAAGCTTTAATGATGTTCACAACTTCCAAAAACATGCGAACTACTTAATTTTACCCACCATAAGATTATAAAAATAGGCTAGAAGCCATAAGTCCTTGCAAATCAAAATCTTCAACAATCTTCCCGAAGCATGAGGTTATTAGATGTGGAAGCATACAAGAAAAAATTTCTAAACTAATCATCATAAATGCTCTGTAAAATAATGTACTCAGAGGTAAATAGTGACTGTTAATTATAATTACTCCAATAATTAATACAATACGACCAATTAAATCAAATGTATTTGTTGTATAATGATCTGACATTTATAGTAATACTAGCTGTTACCCGCAGGCTTCGCCCCGCGAATTATTTATAATAAATGGTATCAGGAAACTGACACATACTTTCTCCCTTTTAGTCCAACTTTAATGAATAAATTACTTTTTATTTACCAAATATAGAACACAAAGCACGGTCGAATGTACAGAAAACCTTGTAAACAAGTTGTTTTAAAAAACATCCACCAAAATCCCTGCTTTGGAGGCACTACAGAATCCATTGCTACACTCGTGGTTTTAAGAGGGGAAATGCCCCCTATTCCCCCCCAGGGATATTAAGGGGCAACATATTTCAAATTTCCACTGTTGGCCAATGCTAACTTGACAAGCATATCAAGTTTGAATGAAATTTATCAGTATATAAGAGAGAAATAGTAATTTTTGTATTCCCCATAAGAATAACATTGGACAACGTACTGCGTTTACCGCAAAATTAAAATTCCAATTTTCTCCGCAACCAGCAATCGTAGAATAGTAATTCAAAATACTAAATTATTTAGTTTTTTGAGCTCTTTTTAATGGTGAATAGTAATATTTTGTTATATTTATGTATTTTTAAGAAAATTCCAAAAAAATGAATTTTTAATGTTTTAAGTCCTGTAATTTCTGAACCCGCATTTTTACAGACATGCGGGTGGTGTCATTTTCTTGGAAAACTAAAGTTCTACAAACGACCAAAGTTTAATCAAAATCGTTAGAGCCGTTTTTGAGAAATTTTGATTTTTCATGATTTTTGGTTGTTTTTGGGGGATAATTACCCTTAAAATCAAAAATTCAAAAAAATGAAAAAAAAACGCCTGGAGATATCGTGGATTAGTACCTACATACCAAATTTCATAAAAATCGGCCCATTGGTTAGGGCTGTAGCTCTGTACACATCCACACAGACACACACACACACACACACACACACACACACGGACACACACACACACACACACACAGACAGACATCACGTAAAAACAACTTTTTTGGGTTCAGTGAGCACCAAAACGAATATTTACACTAACAACTCAAATTCGAAAATGTTGACGAAAACAATACTTTCTCCATATACTACTGTATGTATAGGGGGAGAAAGTAAAAACTATGATAGTTTTGTGTGCTGAATTCTGTGGTTAGCCTGTGGAACTACTACGAATCAAGATCAGCTGTTTGTATTTTCATCAGCTCAAACAAAAATGAATGTCCATAAGAATACATGGGAAATTTGAACCCTCGTGGGGCATACCCCTAGTGGAGTTTCAAAATAAAAGTAGGACCATGTCCATCTCTGGTATATTGGCTCTATTCCTGCAAAATTTCAGCTCAATCGGTCCAGTAGTTTTCACGTGATGGAACTTTAGAGTTATGCACAAACATCCATACTTTCACATTTATAATATTAAGTATGATATATTGTTTGTATTATTTGTTTACATTATTCATTCTGTAAAATAAATATTACAATACAACTATTCAGATTCTTAACTCAGATTAGCGTTTAATAAATGACGTTTAGTAAATATTCAGATTTTTGAAAAAAATCATACTACTAGTCGCAGATCAAAAGACGTGAATAATCTGCATTGTATACAGGCGAGTGAGTAATAACGTTAAGATGTATTTAGGGCAAGGTTCAGAAATTGCAAGAGTTTAATTTAATTACTGTTAAGAGTCGGCCAGGTGACATTATTATTATTTGCATGTGTGAAGATGAATGATTAGCAAACAGAGAAACCCGCTGCACGACCGCGTTTAATAATGCATCGCCGCTCTTAGCAGATAAACACTGCATTAAATCAACTCGGATAGTTCTCACAGTTATATCATGGTTATAATGCACGTAAAAGCATAACAATACAAATTACGTCATTAATGACTGTAAGAATGATCATCTTCTATGGAAGAGATTTTTTTAAATAATTAAAGGCATTTACGATTAATAAGTAACCAATAACATTTAATAATTGAGAATTGACCATGGTAAATAAAGTAGAGTAGTTGACATATTTTTTTCTTAGTATTAAAACCATTTGAAATCGGTAAATAGCTTGAAATATTCACCCTTGACCACTGATCTAACGATCATGTTATAGTATGATGCTGTATGTATTATTTTTTTTTATTTGTTAATATTAATAATAAAATCAGTTTATTGCAAATAACATTGTAAAAATGTGTGAAAAATTAGAAGAGATGAGTGATAAATTTGTTGTGTTCGTCATCTGTATGTGATTGAAGTCATGACCAAATACATATAAAGAGGTTTCCAAATAGTAGGCCTAGTCTATATTTTTACCTTTTCGACTTCTCTGGTTGAATTAATTGAAATATTGTGATTTTTATTTTATTTATATAATAATTTTCCAATTGCATAGTAATCAGTTTTTGCTTGTCTTGTTCGATTGTTTGATAAAATATTTTATTCTTGTGTCTTATTGGCTGTGACATTGCTTACTAAATATAGTGTCTTTGTATTTTAACATAAACAAGCTATTTTTCTTTAATCTCTAAGTTTATTTTGTAAATTTAATATATTAATTTTAAAATTTTCTATTGTACTACTATTGTTTATAATTGTAATAAATTTAGAGTTTAGTGTAACTGTGTCACAAAATATATCTGAGAAAACATTTCAAAATAAGTTTTTAATTGAATACTACACAACAATGTTTATCCTTGTTCATGTAAATCCGGTAATGAATTAAGTTACTTAAGCAATGAGTTTTCCCGTATAAACCAGAGAATACCCAAATATTGCTTTAATTATAAAAATTAATATATCAATAAGTTTAAACTTACAGTCCCTACAAGTAATCTAGCTGTAATCCTTTTAAAACCTCAGCACATAAGTCACTATTAATAATAAATAAAGTGTTCTGAAAATAAATTTAAAATTTATGTTTTACTTTAAATGATTTTGTATTTATACATGAACCAATCACAGTTATACACAAGTTATTTATGTATAAATGGGGCCATTTTTGCATTCAATAAAAAAAAATAGATTAAATTTATTTAGCTAACACTGACAATATAAAATTGCATTTGCAATTAAATAAACACAGTACAAAATATTATCTAAACTCTAATCTAAAATTAAATTAATTTAAGGTAAATAATTTACCAACTAAATATTTCCACTTGATATCCAATGTATGCCAAAAAAATAATAATTAAAATTAAAGAAATTTTTCCTCCAAATATTTTAATATAGTCTTTTAATTCTCTCGATAACATTAGTTTTAAAAACTGACCTGTACAATATATCCGGGACGGGGACCAATGTAGTGGCGGTAGTGGAGTCCGAAGTTTGACGCCGGTGTGTCGATGAAGACTGCAGTGACGGGGAGGCTGAGCCGCATCAAGACCCTAGGGACCTTGAGGTTGACCTTGGAGGGGGCGGGGGCGGCACTCGAGGGGCGGCAGGCGTGAGGTGGTACAGCTGCTCTGTTATCACAACCCGCAGGCACGAGATAAGGCTACCTAGACTCCACGGGAGGTTTTGGAACCGTTAACCGGGATTTTATTCTATTTTTAGAGTGAACTCCAGTCATGAAACATTTTGCGAATTTGCCAGCTTCTTTTATAGCAGGGAATTTCGATATCACTACAATTTACAGTAAGACATTTAATAATTGTTTGTTACATTTCTAAAAGACTTTATATTTGTGAAATATAATAGGGAAACCATTTGTCTTACTCAGATTCTGCTCAGTGGAATCGCTAGGATTTGTTGTTGTTGTTGTTGTTTATTTTTATGAAACGTTGCTATTTGTTCCTAACATTATTTGTCTTGTAGGAAAAGGAGAACACAAAATCTTTCATGGCCCTTTGTATTTTTAGGACTTTTCTAACCGTGGAAAATTGTGGAAAACATTAAACAGGTGATGATGTTTTTATGTTTTTATAACTAAGACAATTAGTGACACTAGCGTGATAATGTTTTAAAATTAATGAGTTCATTTTCTCACTGAAAAAAAAATCGATTGCCTTGACTACCTTTTAGCGAATCTCCCCTTTAGGGAAGAAGCTATAACCGTAGGTCTCATGGCAAGACTTAAGCCCGAGACCATGATAACTTTTCATTTTGAGGTCCCCAGATGTCAAAAACACCATTCTTTCAAATTTATATATACACGTGTCTGTAAGCACGATAACTCGTAAAAAAGGTCCGATCTTAATGAAATTTGGCACAAATGTGTAAAGTACCATTTATTTTAACGAGTTCGTAAACCAGACGAATTGCACGATCCAAAGGAGGGTTTTGGGGGGGTTTTGTACCCCAAAAATGTTGGAGGTTTTTACATGTAATTTTTATTTAAATCAAAATTTAATTTGCATCCTTGAATTTAGCTTAAAAAACAAACAATTTGGTATTTCGACCATTGCTCTACGTCAATTGGTTACTGAGATATTGAAAGTGCTGAACACAGTACGTTGTCTAATGTTATGGAGAAAAAGAAAAATGTTATATCTCGCTTATTTATGAACATAAACTGACGAAATTTGGCATATGGCTTCATCTGTTGTGGTTTATTGTTGTTTGCACAAAAAAATTTTTCGCCTATGGTTCCCGTAGCAGCAAACCTAGGTACTCGGTCCCCATTTTATTCTTAAAGAAAATAATTAAAATATTATGATATCGCTTATTTATGAATGTATAAAGATGAAACTTGGTATGTGACTTCACTTATATAAGTTCTATTGATATTTGCATAAAAACCCATTATTTTGTGTTCCTTGTTGCAGAAAACCTGCGTACTCATCCCCAATGTTATTCTTATTGAGAATAATTAATACAGGGTTATTCAAAAAGAATGGTGCAAAACTAAACGGTTGGTACGACTGTTTCCGTGATTCCAAACAGCTGATTGTTACAACAATGGAAAGGGAGTGTTTATAAGTTTGTTTTGACAAGGTTATGTTTTGTCTCAGTTGCTTAGTTGAGTACACGAAGCCTGTCAACAAATGGCTACTACAAAACAAGAAAAAGCATTTTGTGTTTTAGAGTTTGCTCGTACTAATGCTATTGTTAGTGTTCAGCGGAACTTTCGGACCAAATTCAGGAAGGAGGCTCCTCATCGGAACTGCATAGCTCGTTGGGTGAGGCAATTCAAGGCAACTGGATGTTTGTGTGCCGGGAAGAGTTCGGGCCGTCCTCAGACTTCGCCAGACGCTGTGGAGAGAATCGAAGCTAAGTTTGCGCGGAGTCCAAAAACCTCGACAGTCAAAGCTGGTAGGGAACTTCACATACCGCAGTCCACGGTATGGCGTGTTTTACGCAAGCGTTTGAGACGAAAACCGTACAAACTGCAGCTGTTACAAGCATTGAAGCCTACTGACAAGCCAAAACGCACAGATTTTTGCCATGATATGATTAGACAGTTTGAAAATGATGGCTTTGCTGAGAGACTAGTGTTTAGTGATGAGGCTACCTTTCATCTCAGTGGACAAGTGAATCGCCATAATGTAAGAATATGGGGGTTAGAAAAGCCAAGAGAGTTTATCGAGTACGAAAGAGATTCGCCTAAACTGAATGTTCTTTGTGCTCTTAGCAACCGTAAAGTGTATGGACCTTTCTTTTTCATTGAAGGCACTGTAACTGGAATCGTTTACTTAGATACCTTGTCAGAATGGCTCATTCCTCAGCTTATTGAAGATGTTCCAGACGTAGTTTTTCAGCTAGATGGTGCTCCTCCACATTTCAAGTCTGAAGTGCGTGAGTTTTTGAATGATAGGTTGCCAGACCGTTGGATTGGACGATCTGTAAATGAAGACAGACCTTTGATGCGCTGGCCGCCAAGATCGCCTGACTTAACGCCATGTGATTTTTTCTTGTGGGGGTTTATCAAAGACAAAGTGTACTACCCTCCTATGCCCCAAACCCTGCAAGAATTAAGACATCGAATAACAGAAGCCGTGCAGTCCATAACCCAGGAAATGCTACAGAATGTCTGGGCTGAGTTGGAATTTCGCCTGGATATTTGCGGAGTTTCTAATGGAGCTCACATTGAGCATTTGTAATGCATAGCCTATAATTTAATGTAAATTAAAACTTGTTAATATAAGAAACAGTTTTATTCTGTTTTCATGATTTTGCAACTCAGAGTATGCAAATGAATTAACCTTACTTTTGCACCATTCTTTTTGAATAACCCTGTATTTTAAATATCACATGTTTGTGAATATATTTCTTTTAAATCCTGTTAAGTGGCTTAATGAGTTATGCAGTTATTTATGAGTGGCTTAATGGGCTTAGTGAGTTATTTATTGGAAATTCGCTGAGTATGCAGGTTTGCTGCGACCGGGGTATTTTATATTTACAGTCCAAAAGTACAGTAGGCCCCTACTGTATATGTATTTTGTTGAGTAATTTAAACAGGATGTTGTATGTCTCACAATACTGAAACATATATTTACACTTATACTGAACTTAGATACAAGACGGGAAATATACATAAACGATGGTCCACGGCGATCAATAGTCATCATTAGTCCCAATCAGAGAATCTCTGATTGGGACTAATGATGACCGGTGTAAACTAGAGGAAATCGATCGCTTGTTTAATCTTTTTTGTGATTCACCGTCATGTATGTAAGATTCTCTGATTGGGCCTGATCATGACCGGTGGAAATGGTGGAAATAAATCGCCTTGGAACATCTGTTGTGTATATTCACCGTCTTATATGTAAATAATAAGTTTCAATTTGGTAGCGTTGTGATACGTAGTTTATTTTATCCCGTTTAGTTACAATAAACGGTATCAGGAAACTGGCTCATACTTTCTCCCGTTTAGTTACAATAAACGGTATCAGGAAACTGGCTCATACTTTCTCCCGTTTAGTTACAATAAACGGTATCAGGAAACTGGCTCATACTTTCTCCCGTTTAGTTACAATAAACGGTATCAGGAAACTGGCTCATACTTTCTCCCGTTTAGTTACAATAAACGGTATCAGGAAACTGGCTCATAATTTCTCCCGTTTAGTTACAATAAACGGTATCAGGAAACTGGCTCATACTTTCTCCCGTTTAGTTACAATAAACGGTATCAGGAAACTGGCTCATAATTTCTCCCGTTTAGTTACAATAAACGGTATCAGGAAACTGGCTCATACTTTCTCCCGTTTAGTTACAATAAACGGTATCAGGAAACTGGCTCATACTTTCTCCCGTTTAGTTACAATAAACGGTATCAGGAAACTGGCTCATACTTTCTCCCGTTTAGTTACAATAAACGGTATCAGGAAACTGGCTCATACTTTCTCCCGTTTAGTTACAATAAACGGTATCAGGAAACTGGCTCATACTTTCTCCCGTTTAGTTACAATAAACGGTATCAGGAAACTGGCTCATACTTTCTCCCGTTTAGTTACAATAAACGGTATCAGGAAACTGGCTCATACTTTCTCCCTTTTAGTCCAACTTTAATAAATAACTGTATTTTTTAAACTCATAATAGCGATGGATTTGAATTTATGTTTAATTTAATTGGAGTTATCTATCGCTATTTTTAAATACTATAGAAGCGATAGGTTAAGTCCAAATAAATCAGTAATAAATTTAATAAATAAATTGCTTTTTATTTACTAAATATATAGGATATTAAGTACAGTCGAAAGTTTAGAAAATCTTCTAAAATACTTGTTTTCAGAAATATCCACCCAAATCCCTTTGTTGGAGGCACTGTAGAATCGTTTGCTACACACAGTGGTTTATAAAGGGAAATACCCCCTCAACCCCCCCCCCCCCACAGGGTTAAGTGGATAATATTTAGAATGTCCTCTGTTGGTCAATGCTAATTTGACCTGCAAGTCAAGTTTGAACGAAATCGATCAGTAAATAAGAGAGGAATGGTAATGTTTGTATTCCCCATAACAATAACATTCCCCATAACAATAACAATAAAAATTCTTTCTTCTCTGTGGTTTACCGCAAATTGAAAACTTTCCAATTTTATCCGGAACCAGTAATTGTAGAATAATAATTCAAAATACTTAATTATTCAGCTTTTTAAGCTCTTTTGAATATGATAAGTAATAGTTTTTAACATTTATGGCAAAACAACCTAAAAAACTGAATTTTGGATGTTTTAAGTCCTGTGAATTCTGTACCCGAATTTTCCTAGAAATGTGGGTGGTATCATTTTGTTGGAAACCCAAATCTTTACAAGCCACTAAATTTTAAACAAAATCGTTTTTGAAATTTTGATTTCTCATGTTTTTTAGTGATTTTGGGGGATAACTACCTTTAAAAATAAAAAAATTAACGAAACTCCTGGAGATAGGCCTATCGTTGATACCTACATACCAAATTTCATCAAAATCGGACTACTGGTGTCGTCGTTAGCTCTGTACACATTCACATAGACACAGACTTACTCCCACAGACATCACGTAAAAATAACCGTTTTGGGTTCAGGGAGCACAAAAACAAATATTTCTACTAACAACTCAAATTCGGAAATTTTGACGAAAACAATACTTTCTCTATATACTACGTGTAGGGGGAGATAGTAAAAACCAAGAAAGGTATCAACGACTAACATTTATTACACGTTAAAAAACTAAAAACTCAAATTAAATTACTTCGTTTAATTCATGTTTCAAAAGTTTCCTTTGTGAGTTTCCTACATTTTCGAAAACGGCATATCATTAATAATATCAAATTTCAAGGACTTAGCAGGACACTAAATCACCCCATTTAATAACCCATTTGAGATATATTTAAGTTGTCCATGAAGGTAGGTTTGTGGTCTCACCCACTTCGTGAGCTCACCCAATGAAGAGAAAAGACCATAGGCAAAAAATATTTCAAGAATAAAATAAATCCATTTTTAAACATTTCCCTTTTATAATTTACCAATTATTTATAATCTGATAAATTTGTTTTTTAAACAGTACTAATAAATACTGAGAAATTCTAACATAAAAACTTCATCATCGTTTGATATATATTGTTGTTCGGTAAAATTACATCAGTCTTTATTTAGGAGGAGGAGGGGGCATTTTAACTAAATAATATTTTCAAATAGTTATTCAGAAAAAAAACTTGAACAGAATATTCCTCTAAAAACTTGAACAGAATATTCCTGTAAAAACTTGAACAGAATATTCCTGTAAAAACTTGAACAGAATATTCCTGTAAAAACTTGAACAGAATATTCCTGTAAAAACTTGAACAGAATATTCCTGTAAAAATTTGAACAGAATATTCCTGTAAAAACTTGAACAGAATATTCCTGTAAAAACTACTTAAAAGCCCCACCCCATTTGCTTTCAATGTTCCAGTGTTAAATGTTAAAATATCTTACGTTTTATTGGACGAGGATGTTATTTATGGGCTTGAGGGGGGAGGGGAGTTATAGTTTATTCATATAAACACGTGTGAAACTGTAGAGAAGGGTGAGAGGGTGAGAGAATAGTGCCCAACAGAGGTTTGAAAACCAATTTGTTAGGTACAGTAATTCACAAGTTGCTTAAAAACAATTACTAATACTTTTTTGATCCACCATCATCAAAAATCATACGGTAATTTGATTTTGTTGTTGTTTTTACAATTATTTATTTCTAGTTCAATGTTGCATTTAATTATTTTCAGAATTGTTAATATACAATGATGTTATGAACAAATATTTGTGTAAAACACCATGACAAATTGAAATACCCCCGTAGCAGCAAACCTGCGTACTCAGCGAATTTCCAATGCATATATGTGTATCTTAATACCAAATAAAGCCACATACCAAGTTTCATCAATATACATTCATAAATAAACGATTTATGACATTTTAATTATTCTCCATAAGAATAACATGGCAGCTGAGTATGCAGGTTTGCTGAAGTAAGGAACACAAAAAATAGGGTTTTATACAAATATCAATATAACTCATGTAGGTAAAGCCACATACCAAGTTCTATTAATTTATGTTCATAATTAAAGGAGATAACACGTTACTTATTCTCCATAAGAATAACATGGGGACTGAATACACAGGTTTACTGCTACGGGATCTATCAGAAAAATATAGTTTTTTGTGCAAACATTAATAGACCACATCAATAAGAAACAATATACCAGGTTTCGTCAGGATAAGTTGATAAATAAGCGAGATATACAATTGTTCTTATCCTCCATAAGAATAACATTGGACAACGTACTGTGTTTAGCACTTTCAGTATCTCAGTAACCAATTGATGTAGAGCAAAGATTAAAACACCAAATTGTGTGTCTTTTTAAGCTGATTCCAATGGAAAAAATAAAATTTCACTTTTTCAAAAATTATGTGTAAAAAACTCAAAAAACCCATTCGGATAGGTCGATCTGTCTGGTTTTCGAACTTAAAGTCATAAATGCTGCTTTACACATTTGTACCAAATTTCATCAAAATCGGACCTTTTTTACGAGAGTTATCGCACCCACGGACACACACACACACACACACACACACACACACACACACACACACACACACACACACACACACACACACACACACACACACACATATATATATATACATATATATATATAATATATATATACTTATTACGGAAACTGTATATATATATATATATATATATATATATACAGTTTCGAACGAATGGTGTTTTTGGGGTCTGGGGACCTCAAAACGAAAAGTTATCATGGTCCCGGGCCTAGGTCTTACCATGCCGACTACGGTAATAGCTTCTTCCCTATAGGGGAAATTCGCTAAAACCAGTTCCTCTTTTTGACGTCACGAGGGGAGGGCCTAAAGTCGCGCTAATGTTAGACCGTAATTAGAGATCCTAAGTGTGGAAAATACATTTCGCCAGACAGCACCAAAATAGCTATTTTCGACGTATTCATAAAATTCCAAAAACAACTATTTCCAGATAATTTTAAAAAGTTTTCAGAGAGTCAGCAAGTCTCCAGGAAATGTTACGTGCACTTACTACCTGATCAATTAGATTAAACTAGCATTAAACATATGTGCCAAAACGTATTGGCTTGTTTGTGTGATTTCGCATAATGGTGAAAAGTAGGATTCACAACTCGTCCCAAAGGTTTTTCCAGTGTTTGATGAAAATATTCCCGTCCCGAAAAAGGCAACTTTGGGTACTTGTTATAAAATCCTATTGTTCGATCCTGTTGTTGTTATCACGTCAACACTTCAGTCACTCTTCTTTTAATGAATACTCCCAGAGAACTACAACTGTAAACCTATGCTATAAAATCTAGCCACAAAAATTAAAATTGTGTTTTTAACAAGATTACAACAATCACTGATTATACCAACCAACCCAAAAATAATATTCATCATTACTACAACCGCAATCTAGGTGTAGAATTGCAAACGTTGTCAGGTGCTATTTCTATTACCAATTACTACACAACAATCACTACACAACAATCACCCATTGTGATTCACAGTGATTAGTAGACCCAACAATCACTACACTACGTAAAAAATAATTGTGCAAAACTAAATACTTGATGCATTTTTGGATCCAGAGACCCCATTTCCATTCATATTTTCTTTGTATAATCCGCTACCATAATATAATTTATCCTTCTTATCAGGTGGTAACGTTATCAGAGTATAAAGGTCATTGACTCGTCTAGGCACACTGAGCAGCAGTTGTCATTTACCTGTTTACCTCGAGATGCTAATGCTTAGGCCTACTTTATTCCTCCACTACGTCTGTCTGTCTATCGACGATGCTTGTTGCCACGTTTGGCTGAATGTATTGGTATTGGACAAGGCGGCCTTGCGGGTTTAGAAAAGCGGATTTGTTAGTTTTAAACATCTTATGCAATTAATTTAATCCATATAATATCAATTATGAATCAGATGGTACCCCCCCTAATACAAATATAATTTAATTGTAATATCTAATTTATCAGCATTTAAAACAGTTATCAGCATATTTTCAGTTGCAATTTATATTTTTTGAAACATTTCATGTTTCTTATAAGTTAAATGGCTTTTTGTATGAGGGGGTCATATATTTTCGAATCTTATTGGTGACCCTAGTTTAACAGTTAGGAAAAATATGCTCTAAACTTATTTAAATCCTTTAAGAGTAAATACTACAAACTACATTACAAATTAGAGAGTCTTAATTTTATTTAACTCAACATCATTTTAAAAAGTTGAGTGTGTTTTATACACATTATTTAATTTACTTTCCATGGTACGTGTATAACAGTTTTTACCTTCATGTTTAAATGGATTTTTGTGTTTGTCCTGATAATTGACTAAGGTCCTACTTTTTTTAAATGTTATCCTTCCTAAAGTATGTATCTGGCCCCCCAAGCTGGGATGGCATGGACGCCTCATCTCGTACAACCCTGTACATCTCTGCTAGTGCCTTTCCGGTCACCACCGAGATCGTCATGTCCGAGTTCGTCACATCTATGAAAATCAATGAGCCGTACTAATTAGGGTCGGCCGTCTACCTGCCCCGCCGGGTATGTCATGCCTCCTCCGCCCGAACGGGAACAACTTATCCTAGTCACAGATCACAAGAGAACGGTCAAATACAGTTCTGAATCTTTACGCTCCAAGTTTACTGATGTTTTAGCTTCTTCATGTAGCTAAAAATTATACAAACTAACTCGTGACAAAATTGATGACAAAATTTAAGTCATACGACTACATATCGCACTGAAAGGATGAATTAGGCCGATTGATGTTTGTTCGTGAGTCCGAAAAACAGCCTTAGTACAAAAGGATTCGTGTTACAAAATTGAAAAGTGTCATACAAAAGGATATCGCACTGAAAGGGGTGCATTCATTATATTATACTAGGATAACAAGATTATTTTAAGAAACTTATTCGTATTTCTAAGCCCAATTTTTCATATGTTACCAGTAAAAATCACACAACACATTCAAACAATTCAAAATTTTAAAAGAGATTTTAAAAAACGTTCTTGGATAGAGTATTAATTTTATTTTTTTAAAATTGTTAGTACTGTAAAAAGAATCTAGTTTACTTGAATAAATATGGTTTAACGTATTTATGTAACAATTTAAGAATTAATAAATATAACAACCAAATCCTATCATGGATAAAAGTTTAATTGAACTTATATTTAACACTTTTAATATTGCTCGGCGAAATGTACAGGCTAGTTGTAATTTTCAGCTACATGAAGAACCAACATCAGTAAACTCTGAGCGTAAAGATTCAGAACGGTATTTGACCGTTCTCTTGTGATCTGTGACTAGGATAAGTTGTTCCCGTTCGGGCGGAGGAGGCATGACATACCCGGCGGGGCAGGTAGACGGCCGACCCTAGTTAGTACGGCTCATTGATTTTCGTAGATGTGACGAACTCGGACATGACGATCTCGGTGGACACGGCCTTTCCTTCCGGTGACCTGCGTAAAATTCCCACGTTGAAGACATGCCTAGTGGCTCTGCCGGGGTTTCCTATTCCACCAATCTAACATCCCAATTACTCAGTCCCTATGTGAGACGCCGAAAAATTATCCTCATTAAAAACCAGTTCCTCTTTTTGACGTCACGAGGGGAGGGCCTAAAGTCGCGCTAATGTTAGACCGTAATTAGAGATCCTAAGTGTGGAAAATACATTTCGCCAGACAGCACCAAAATAGCTATTTTCGACGTATTCATAAAATTCAAAAAACAACTATTTCCAGATAATTTTAAAAAGTTTTCAGAGAGTCAGCAAGTCTCCAGGAAATGTTACGTGCACTTACTACCTGATCAATTAGATTAAACTAGCATTAAACATATGTGCCAAAACGTATTGGCTTGTTTGTGTGATTTCGCATAATGGTGAAAAGTAGGATTCACAACTCGTCCCAAAGGTTTTTTCCAGTGTTTGATGAAAATATTCCCGTCCCGAAAAAGGCAACTTTCGGTACTTGTAATGAAATCCTATTGTTTGGTCAAATTGTTATCACGTCAACACTTCAGTCGCTCTTCTTTTAATGAATACTCCCAGAGAACTACAACTGTAAACCTATGCTATAAAATCTAGCCACAAAAATTAAAATTGTGTTTTTAACAAGATTACAACAATCACTGATTATACCAACCAACCCAAAAATAATATTCATCATTACTACAACCGCAATCTAGGTGTAGAATTGCAAACGTTGTCAGGTGCTATTTCTATTACCAATTACTACACAACAATCACTACACAACAATCACCCATTGTGATTCACAGTGATTAGTAGACCCAACAATCACTACACTACGTAAAAAATAATTGTGCAAAACTAAATACTTGATGCATTTTTGGATCCAGAGACCCCATTTCCATTCATATTTTCTTTGTATAATCCGCTACCATAATATAATTTATCCTTCTTATCAGGTGGTAACGTTATCAGAGTATAAAGGTCATTGACTCGTCTAGGCACACTGAGCAGCAGTTGTCATTTACCTGTTTACCTCGAGATGCTAATGCTTAGGCCTACTTTATTCCTCCACTACGTCTGTCTGTCTATCGACGATGCTTGTTGCCACGTTTGGCTGAATGTATTGGTATTGGACAAGGCGGCCTTGCGGGTTTAGAAAAGCGGATTTGTTAGTTTTAAACATCTTATGCAATTAATTTAATCCATATAATATCAATTATGAATCAGATGGTACCCCCCCTAATACAAATATAATTTAATTGTAATATCTAATTTATCAGCATTTAAAACAGTTATCAGCATATTTTCAGTTGCAATTTATATTTTTTGAAACATTTCATGTTTCTTATAAGTTAAATGGCTTTTTGTATGAGGGGGTCATATATTTTCGAATCTTATTGGTGACCCTAGTTTAACAGTTAGGAAAAATATGCTCTAAATTTATTTAAATCCTTTAAGAGTAAATACTACAAACTACATTACAAATTAGAGAGTCTTAATTTTATTTAACTCAACATCATTTTAAAAAGTTGAGTGTGTTTTATACACACTATTTAATTTACTTTCCATGGTACGTGTATAACAATTTTTCCCTTCATGTTTAAATGGATTTTTGTGTTTGTCCTGATAATTGACTAAGGTCCTAATTTTTTAAATGTCATCCTTCCTAAAGTATGTATCTGGCCCCCCAAGCTGGGATGGCATGGACGCCTCATCTCGTACAACCCTGTACATCTCTGTTAGTGCCTTTCCTTCCGGTGACCTGCGTAAAATTCCCACGTTGAAGACATGCCTAGTGGCTCTACCGGGGTTCCACCAATCCAACATCTCAATTACTCAGTCCCTATTTGAGACTCCGAAAAAGTTTAGTGTGTTTTACAAGGTCAGATATTGACTATCTAACAAATTATTCTTGAGTATATATGTATTATTATAAGGAAATGAAGGACTAAAAAGAAACACATGAAATTATATCAATAGTTTTATACTAACAAAGTAACAACGTATATAAACATATATGTATATTTTTAGTATTTATAAAACATAATCTCGTCTCTCCCCTCTCTGTTATAAACAATTCAATTATAAATAAATAAACATTGTACAGTAAATATTATCGTGTTAACAAAATCATTTAATAACCTACTTCATAATCATACTAATAATAGAACAAATAAACAAATATAGTGTCCTGTAAAAAATAAATATTACTTTGGTAGTTTAAACGTACGATAATATATTTTATGGAGGCTATATTTAAAAGAAACATTTTTGGTACCGGTATTTGTATTTCGAAACGAAAAAAATTAGCAACAGGTAAAAGTTGAATAATAAGTAAGTGAACACGGTGGAATTGCTTTGTATATCTTAAATACTATAAATTTTAAAAAGTTCTAGTTTTGTTTGTTTGCAATCCCATCAACCAATTATATTAAACGTTTGTATAGTGAGTGCCTGCGTTTGTAGGACACGTTCTTTCTAACCCATTCAATTTGTAAAGAGATTATATCATTGACTATAAATTATATAGTCAATGGTTATATTTGGTTTAACTCCTGTGTTACTGAAGTCCTGTAAGATCGATCTTAAATTAATTAGAAAACCAAGACATGTGTAAATTGAGATTCCGTATTTTATCACTTTCTAATTGTAGTCAGGTTATTGAGATTTTAAATACTACTAATCAACTGAGATACTTATCTCTAGATTAACGGTATGATAAAAGCGAAAATGGTTTAAATTACTTGCTTATGTCGAGTCACAGCTATTCAATCACGTACAATATAGGCTACATTTATACTATGCTGAATAATATTGAGAGTGAAACTGTACAACAAATCTGTACTTTAAGTTATTATTTATGAAAATGTAGTAAACTAAATTTACACGAAGAATTAAATTCTACGAGATACATTTTTATTTTCAGAATTATACTACACATAGAATAAAATTGGTTTTTCCCCTGTGTCTTCTAATCAAAGAAAATGCCTAATTAGACATTTTGTTTTAGAAATTAAATTATCTTAATATATAAAACTCAAATTCCACTGACTGACTGACTCACTCGCTCATCACGAAATCTCAAAATTGCAATGAAATTTGGAACATACACCCACCAACAACGTGGGTGACTCTTAGGTCTTAGGTGCTCACTAAGAAATGGTTTTAAGAAATTCCCATAGGGCTCCGCCCCACGGTGAGTCAAAGTTCCAATCCTGTGTTATTCTTATGGACATTCACTTTAAGTTTGAGCTGATAAAAATACAAACAGCTGATCTTGATTTTTTTTCTTGTTCCACGAGATAACCACAGTATGCAACACACACACCTGTCAGTTTGTATATATTAAGATTATTTGCGGGGCGAAGCCTGCGGGAACAGCTAGGATAATATATATTATCCACCTAATTATCCTGATGGTTACACCCGAATAAAAAAACAAAACATTTTTACTTATATTCGTCAGTAAAAAATAGAATCAATATGGATAGAAAACACTGAGTAGGCCTATTTCTTTTAAAAAAGGGACTGAGCTTTTCAAACAAATTATTAATGGAATACCAAACCATATCAGCAACATTTATCATTTTATTCTTAATTTACAAATGCGTGACCTAAAGTTATTTTAAAAGTACGTGGGTACGTTTTTATTAATATTCACTGAATTCAGACATATTATAAACACGTTTGTTATACACCATCCAGACATATTATAAACACGTTTGTTATACACCATCCAGACATATTATAAACACGTTTGTTATACACCATCCAGACATATTATAAACACGTTTGTTATACACCATCCAGACACAAGGTTGCACATATGTCCTGGAAAGTCACTCGGAACATCGAATTTGCAAAACTCACGCAGCCCTTGTACTCTTCAAACGTATCTTCTCCCACAATGTCCTCCGCCTCCTTCACCTGAGGATCCTTCGGTTACCTCCCACCTTTTCCTCTTTACACATCCCCTCCCCCACAACCCCTTCTACACTTTCTCACCTCTGCTGGTTCCCTGACCCAGCCATCACCCCCTGGTTGGTCCTTCGGTAACCTCCCGCCTTGTCCTCTTTACACTCTTCTCCCTCAACCCCTTCTTCACTCTTTCACCCCTTCACCTCCGCAGATTCCCCGACCCTCCCGTCGCTCCTTCGCCAGCCCCCTTCTTGTTCTCCGTGTACGTGACGTGGTGTACAGTTCCATCCGGCTCCAGCACAGTGTACCCTCCCTCCACCGTGCCTCCTAGGCGTCTCTCCCACTTGTCCCGCACCTAGACATCAAATAAAAAAATAAAACCAGAAGTACATTTATTTCAAAATTCCAGTCTTAGTTACTATTCAGCTGTACCGGTTACATCTTATGCCTCATAAGATGTACTTCTTTTGAATCAGAGCACCCATGACGTACCAGTGGAGGAAACAGTCCACGAGTGTCTTGAGGGCAATACAAAGGCAGAAGAAAAAGAATAAGGTGATTTGAGTGACAGGGCTACTAACGAAACTGTTGTGTATTAAATAACTGTTTACCTGTCATTTGAAAGCCCTTAACATCTAGATGCGTTGAAGATTTGTAAAACAACCACCTTCAGAGCTTTGACCCCTGGGGTTTAAAAGTTCCGATGTTAATCGTGTTGTGGAAATCAATTTAATTGGACCATTGACGGAGTAGAGAAGCAAGAACAGCTGTTTCAAGATAACGTACCTGTTCCAGATGGGGGACGTCCAGGTGGGCAGGTAGCGCCGTCTCGTGGTCGTGGGAGGGCTCCGGGTCATGATCCGTCTCATGGTCGTGGTCGTGGTCCGGGAGATGGTCCAGCTCATGGTCATGGTCGATGTGCGAGGAGTCCGCGCCGGAGAGAAACTCTAGCTCAAAGTTGGGTTCTGGCTGGAACAGGAAACGTTATTGTGGAATGTGGAAGTGGTAAAAATGGACAGTACAATGTAAAATATTGAATTATAGCTCTCTGTTGTGGCTATAGATTCCTTTGTCTGTGCTACGACTGAGTCACGTGTCACGGGGCATGTTTTGCATTCTTTCACAGGGTCCAAAAGTATTACCACCAAAATATGATTTCATTAGTCCACCTCAGTTTGTCTCCAGTCTTAGTTGTGTTCGTATCGCTAGAAATGTGTGCCAAATTGAAGTTATCTGATTCAGAGTACGCTATTATAGTAAGTGCATTGTCTTGAGGTTTCCTGTCCTTTAAAGAAGACCAAAAAGAAAGAAAACAGCCGAAAGCCAAGATGGATAACCGATGAAATAAGACAAATGAAAGTTCGTGTAAGAGATTCCTACTCGGAGTGGGTGTCGACCAGGTGTGACAGGAGGAAAAAACCTATAACGAACTCAAAAAGCTGTACAGAAAATATATCCTTGAAGATAAGTCAGTATGTATTTTTGAGGAAATCAAGGTCTCCGACAATCCCAGTAAAACTTCATGGAACTTCATCAATGACTTAAGAGGAAATAAAAAAACTTTGAAGACACCCAACATTAGCCTAAATATTGATGGCATTATTAAACAAGACCCTAGTGAAGTTAGCAACAATTTTTATAACTACTTTCTCAGCTTTAATACCAACTTGTCCAAACCTTATGAAATAGAAATAGAGACTGTTTTTGAACTAAAGATTGTTGAGCCCCTTACTATAAAACAACTTCGACAGATTGTTTGTTCGATGAAAAATAAAAATTCAACTGGTCATGATGGGATTTCCAACAGAATACTTAAGTCTGGCTCTCAGGAAATTGAAAAACCCCTGTTGCACCTGGTCAACGCCTCTCTCCGGTAGGGTATTTTCCAATAGTCAAACCATTTTACAATAAGGACAGTAAATCTCTACCCCAGAACTATCGCCCAATCTCACTCCTTCTAACAGTTTCCAAAATACTGAATCAAGAATCAAGAATCAAGAAGCCTTTACTGTCATAAACTTAATCAAGCATGGACAACCAGTCAAGTTACACAGTAAAAAACAAACAGTTATTACAATAACTATTGTAAGTCTTAAAACAAAAAAGTCTTTATGCACTCACATGTTATACTACTTTATACTAAAAAACAAAACAAAAACAATATCTTTATTGGCTACCACTGTCAGCAAAGAATTCCCGGACGCTGTAATATTCTTTGTCAATCAAAAACAGTTTTAGCTTGTTTCTAAATCTACACTCTTCTGATTCCGTTTTAAGGTATTGAGGAAGTGAATTGAAAAGCTTTATAATTGAAACATAGGAATGTCTCTCAAAGTTGGCAGTCTTATGATGGGGGATGGATAAGGTCCCAGTGTTCCTGAAATTGTAGTGAGCAGTGTCTCGGGATTGAAACATTAGTTTTCGCTTAATATATATGGAGAGACATTCAATAATATTCAAGGAAAAAGTCAGTTTTTTTATGTTTTTTGAGAATATACCTCTACAAGAGACTGTACTTTTCATAACAAAGATTAATCTAATTGCTTTTTTTTGTAGGCGGATTTGTTCTCGCGGTTTCAGTTCCCCAAATAGCAATTGCATAACATATGTGTGGATAAAAGCAGCCATAGTAAGCTGTCAAAAGGACACGAGGACCATCAAATTTAGAGAGTCTGCGAATGATGAATAAACTACTACTTACTTTCTTTGTTATTTTTCAATATGATCAGAAAAATCAAGACGAGAATCAATAATCAAACCAAGAAAGTTTGTTTGCTGGCAGGAGATAATTTCACTCCCACCTATAACTATCGTAGCTGGAATAACCCTACTACTCCTCAGATTAAAGTCGACGAACATAGTTTTTCTTGTGTTTACAAAAAGATTGTTATCTGACAGTTACTGCAACAAACGACTTTGAATAAACGCATTAACTTCAAGAGTATCCCGAGAACTGTTGCGAATACTTAAGGAGGTATCGTCTGCAAATAAGTAGAGATCTCAATGGGATATACTATTTTGAATATCATTAACAAAAAGCAAAAATAGAATCGGCACAAGGACTGAGCCTTGGGGTACCCCTCAATTAACAGGAACTTTATTAGATTTATGAGATGAGATACCCCACTTGCATCAAGAAACGGAATTTCAACAGACTGAGTTCTGCCCGCCAAAAAGGAAGAGATCCAACTTAGAGCATTGCCTCTAACACCAAAGTGCTCCAATTTACGAAAAATCAATTAGTGATTAACTGTATCGAAGGCTTTAATTAAATAAAAAAATAAACCAAAAATATGATTACGTTCATCAAGTGCTTTTGATACATTTGTAATGAAGCTGAGCATCGCATCAATGGTGGACCTATTTTTCTGAAACCCAAACTGCCTATCAAAAATCACGTGATTCTCTACAAGGAAAGGATAAAGTCGAGCCAGAAATATTTTCTCAAATATTTGAGAAAAAGTCGATGTAATTGAGATAGGTCTATAATTATTACTGTCAACAGCACTACCCTTCTTGTAAAGAGGTTTTACAACAGAAGATTTATGAAGCATTAGAAACATCCCCTCCTCAAAAGATACATTAATGATATGAGTCAGAGGGTGGGAAAAATCATCAGCAACACTCTTAATTAACCTAAAAGATAAACCATCCTTCCCAGCAGATTCGCCAGCCTTCAGGGAATCAATGATATCAATGAACTGGTGTCAGAAATTAATGTAATATTTACAAGAGAACAATCTTTTATTTTCAAAACAGTTTGGTTATCAAAGTAACAAATCAACTAAGCTAGACTTTATCAGTAAATGGTGCATAGACTTTGTCAGTAAATGCACCGACGCCTTGGAGAGGGGAGATACAGCGGTTGGCTGCTTTATCGACCTTTCAAAGGCGTACGATTGTGTTGATCACAAATTCCTGTTAAATAAACTAGAGCACTTGGGAATAAAGGATGTGGCGTTAGGCTAGCTGAGGTCTTACCTAAGCAATAGAAGACAACAAACTGTAGTTAATCACACTTTCCAGTCTGGTTTAAGTAAAAGATTTTTTCTGAAATTGTCCCAAACACATTAGGAGTTCCGCAAGGATCCATATTAGGCCCGATCTTATTTTTGGTTTACATTAACGATATTTCAACGTCCATTTCCTCTCCTGAAAGATCTCTAACAGTTTTTGCAGACGAAACCTCCCTTTTTACACAAAACTACAGCATTCCTGAACTTGAAAGGGAGACTTTTAGCCAGCTCAATGCCATTTCTCAATATTTGTCAGATATTAACTTAGATATTAACTCAATCAAAACACCAACACCTACATGTTCATAACAACAACTCAGAAGAAAAAAGTCTTGAGAGGGCTGGCGTCTCATCGCCTTCTGTAGTTTTAAATGAAGAGATTCTTGATGAATCACCTCATGTCGATTACTTGGGAGTGAGATTGGACGATGGTCTGGGGTGGTCAGATCAGGTAGAAAAATTAGCTTCCACTCTCACTTCAAATGTTTTTGTTCTCAGAAATGTAGCAGTTTTTAATAATTTAGCTCTAAGTAATTAGTTTATTACAGTCTAATTGAAAGTTACTTAAGGTATTCCATAGTGCTCTGGGGTCTATCTAGTCAAAAGAATTTAAACCGAATTTTCATCATTCAGAAAAAAAAACCATTCGAAGCATCTCAAGGCTTCGGCCCAGAGATTCTTGTAGGGACAAATTCAAAGAATTACATATTTTAACTGTTCCATCTCCGTTCATGTTCGAAACAATTTTATATGTTAAAGAAAATAATCTGATAGAGGCTCATCAACATACTTAATTCACAAGAAATAGAAAAGTCAATCCTTCCATTCAACATAACTTAAGAATTTTTGAAACAAAACCCAGCTATGCTGGTGTAAATGTTTTGTCCAAGCTACCAGCAGAATTTATAGAAATAGTTGATTTAAATAAGTTTAAGAAGACCCTGAAATCACATCTTTTAGAACAACGTTGTTACGATCTACCTGATCTTTCCTAACCATTTCCTAACCATTCCCATGGTCCACTAAGAACACTTCCATAACCAACCTTTACACCTCATTGGAGATTGATTAATTTGATCAATGAACTTGTAAATATAAATGAACATAATGTAAATATATAAATAATGAAAGTATCACATAGTATTTTGTAATCAGTTATGACAGCGCCATTAAGGAAGCATTTTTAAACCTGCCGTTGGAGGTCCAAAGCCTCATTAGAAAAGGTGATGGGAAATGGTAAATAACCCATGCAGTCAACAGGGTCTAAAAGCTCTAAAAGGTCTATAAGCTCTTCGCTGCCCAGGTGTTCAATGCGGTAACACTGCACTGGCTACGCGGCTGGTCTGTGGTGGCGGCAGTCTGGAAGTGCCGTATTCGGCCGCTACATCGTCCGGATTAAATGATTAAATAAATAAATAATATACATAAAAATACGTTAGAGCACTATGCATTCCAATCACTGAGAATTTACCTAAACAAGCTTTTCAAATTTGTTTAGCGTTTGTCGATTTTTATAAAAAGTTACTTTACAAAATTAACAAAAAAAGGTTTTTGGGTAAAGTAAAAATCCTGAAAACATACAAATTAATTCAGAATGTATGTGGTTTGATGAATTTCTGACGTCTGGCTTAGATTGTGCGAATTTTCAAAGGAACAAGATGGTTTTTGAAACTCTAAAAACACCGCTCTATTACTTTCCGACCGTCATAAAAAAATGTTTATCAACGAGCTACAAAATATTTATTTTTATGGGAATACGTAGAACAAAACAAAGACAATTTTAATGTACTCCGTGTTTTTCTAAGTAGTTTAGTTAGTTTATTAGGGCGCCAGTTAGCCAAAGGGCGCCGTAGGGACTCAAATATGTTTTGAATAATATTGGAAGTGTGATCAATTGGGTAGAGGGAATTTTAGTTCCGCGCGCCCTTTTCCGTCACCACACGTGCTTTATGCTCAGCTTAACACTTTTAATAGAAAGTTAGTTTAAGTTTAGTTGTTTCTTAGCTCAACTTAGCACCCTAAAGATTAGGGATGGACAGGTCTCGAAATTTTGGAAAATGTTTGGAAAATAAATAATCCCGTTTTTTCGGGCGGGATTTATTTTACTCGGGTTTATTTCGAGACGGCCTTATATTTTCGAAACGGTTATCTGCGGTGTGATCGTCTTTTACGGCCGTGATTACGCGGTGCGATAGGCATTTACGGCCGATATAACGTAGCGCGATCGTCTAAGGCCTATTCACTATCACGGGGTGCGATCGTCAATTGCGGCTGTGACTGCGCGATGCGGTCATCATTTACCGCCAATATCACGTGGCCCGATCGTCTGTTTCGGCGAATAGCGTCTGTGATCGTCTATATTTCTTGTATAGATAGTACCGATGCGATCGTCATTTATTTAGTGATCGCACACGTTGCGATCACTAAATCACTGTGTTCGGCAACTAAGACGTATTTTAAGGCGAATATGAATGAATTATGAGTGTAGAATGAATGGGTGAGATGCCTTGTGTAGTCTTGTTAGTCGGAAACACTGACTTAAATATAGAATATAAATAATATTAAAGAAAGCAGGTTTTAAATGATACTTTTCTTTTGTCTTTTAACACTATATTTAAATTTTGACCCTTTTTTCTATGTATCTGTGAAACATATTTTACATTATTATATGTATATATGTAGCTTGTTGGAAATTGTGTTGTCTACAAAATAACCCCTAATACATTTTACTCTACAACTGATGGAACATTTGTTAATTGAGCTAAAACGACATAAAGTCCAGTTTTTCACCGATTTTTCAAGATCTTTACTGATTAAATCACGTGACTCTTCATTATTATTAGTCGTACCTCCCAATAGCATACATGAATCTTGTGGGAAATTTTACAATCTTTAAAAATGGCAAGAAGGTGTTTGCCTACGATACACTATAAGCGAATAAAACAGGTACAGTACAGGTTTTAGACGATTTTTCAATATGGCGGAAAACGCACCATGGCTACGAGTCAAAAACTTGGATTTTTCATGATGGGGTCGATACATATAACATATGAAAATCAAAATTACTCCATCACCTTTTGCATGGCAAGCTAACAAGCATATAATTCTACTGGACTATATGGCACAGAACAATTCCCTAAACAAACCAATTTACGCATTCCTCTAATGAAGCTAAGTTGAAGCTAAGAACAACATTATTTGAATGTAGTTATAAAATACATAAACAGTTCCTTCTACTTACGTAATAGTCGAGATCGTAATCACATACGCCAGAGTGGATTGACAACACCAATAGCTGCAACACACGGGTAACACGAATACATATTAAACTCAATTTTACAACAGAAAAGCCTGATTTCTCTACAAATTGAGATAACCCAGGATAACCCAGGATAACCCAGGATAACCCAGGATAACCCAGGATAACCCAGGATAACCCAGGATAACCCAGGATAACCCAGGATAACCCAGGATAACCCAGGATATAACTTTTAGAGAAAAAAATTATCTCCTGAGACACAATCAAGTAACCTTAAAACATGGAGACAGTTAAGTTTCCTTGACAGGCTATGAGCCTACACTAATACAAAATACCAACACCCCCGTCGCAGCAAACCTGCGTACTCAGCTAATTTCCAATGCATAATATATGTCTTAATACCACATAAAGCCGCAAACCAAGTTTCATAAAAATATATTCACATATAAGCGATTTTAATTATTCTCCATAAGAATAACATTGGTAATGAGTATGTAGGTTTGCTGAAACAAGGAACAGAAACAATTGGTTTTTATAGAATTATAAATAGAATTTAACTAGGCGAAGCCACATACTAAGTTTCATCAATATTCAATCATAAATAAGCGCTATATAACATTCTAGTTATTCTCCATAAGAATAACATGGGGGCTGAGAAAGCAGGTTTGCTGCAACAAGAAACAGAAAAATGGGGTTTTATATAATTATTAATATAACTCAACTAAGTGAAGCTACATACCAAGTTTTAGCGAATTTCCCCTATAGGGAAGAAGCTATTACCGTAGGTCTCATGGTAAGACTTAAGCCCGAGACCATGATAACTTTTCATTTTGAGGTCCCCAGATGCCAAAAACACCATTCATTCAAATTGTACGGTACATATATATGTGTGTCCGTAAGCACGATAACTCTCGTAAAAAAGGTCCGATCTTAATGAAATTTGGTACAAATGTGTAAAGTACCATTTATTTGAACGAGTTCGAAAACCAGATGAATCGCACCATCCGAAAGGGGGTTTTTGGGGGGTTTTTTACCCCAAAAATGGGTTTTTTGGGGTTTTTACATGTAATTTTAATTTAAATCAAATTTTAATTTATACCATTGAATTCAGCTTAAAAAACAAACAATTTGGTATTTTGATCATTGCTCTACGTCAACTGGTTACCGAGATATTGAAAGTGCTAAACACAGTACGTTGTCTAATGTTATTCTTATGGAGAAAAAGGAAAATTGTATATCTCGCTTATTTATGAACACAAACTGGCGAAATTTGGTATATGGCTTGATCTGGTTGAGGTTTATTGTTGTTTGCAAATAAAAACAATTTTTCGCCAATGTTTCCTGTAGCAGCAAACCTAGGTACTTGGTCCCCATGTTATTCTTATGGAAAATACTTAAAATGTTATATATCGCTTATTTATGAATGTATATGGATGAAACTTGATATGTGACTTCACTAAGATGAGTTCTATTGAGATTTGCATAAAAATCCATTATTTTGTGTGCCTTGTTGCAGCAAACCTGCGTACTCATCCCCAATGTTATTCTTATGGAGAATAATTAATATTTTGAATATCGTTTGTTTGTGAATACATTTCTTATGAATCCTGTTAAGTGTTTTAATGTGTTATGTTATATATTCATTGGAAATTCGCTGAGTATGCAGGTTTGCTGCAACGGGGGTATTATTAATTTATGTTCATAATTAAGGGAGTCATTACATCTCCTTAATAATAACATGGGGGCTGAGTACGCAGGTTTGCTGCTACGGGAATAGTCAACAAAAAATCAGTTTGTTGTGCAAATATCAATATACCAGTAGGCCCTACTACGTGAAGCCACATACCAAGTTTCATCAACATACATTCATAAATAATCGAGATATCAAATTTTATTTATTCTCCATAAGGATAACATTGGACAACGTACTGTGTTTAGCACTTTGAATATCTCTGCAACGGTTGGGCGTAGAATCACAATTTAAACACCAAAATGATTGTTTTGTAAAACTGAACAGATTGGTAAAAGCAAATGTGAAGTTTACATTAAAATAAACTGAGTAAAAGCCTAAAACCTTTTTACCTTAGATTAACATGGGAGATTTTATGAGTAGGTTTTTTGGATTTTCTCCGCAACCACTTAACCTAGGTTAATAATTAAAAAAACTAAATTATATTTTTTTAAGCTCTATAACATGTCCAAAACCAAAATTAAGTTTTTTTTGAAATTGTTTAGTGAAAAGTGCAAAAAACTGATTTTTGGAAAATTTAAAACCCCGATAAACCCCCCTTTTCCCATGGTCAGATTTTTCTGGTTTTCGAACTTAAAGTCATGAATGTCATTTTACACATTTGAGCCAAATTTCATGAAAATCGGACGTTTTTTACTCAAGTTATCGTGTTATCGGACACACACATATATATATATATATATATATATATATATATATATAAATTTGAACGAATGGTGTTTTTGGCATCTGGGGACCTCAAAACAAAAAGTTATCATGGTCTCGGGCTTAAGTCTTACCATGAGACCTACGGTAATAGCTTCTTCCCTATAGGGGGAATTCGCTAAAAAGGAATATTAAAATAACATTTAGCATATATTGGCCCTCCAAGTGTCATATCGTACAAAATATAATGTACTAGCTGTTCCCGCAAGCTTCGCCCCGCAAATAATCATAACTAGTTGTCCTATTAAGTTATCCGAATCCGAGCAAGTTTGTACCCAACGAAAGGTTACTTCAGTTGTAAACAAACATAACAAAACATCTGATATAAAAACGGATGATAACAAAATGTACTTTCAACCAACATGTAGTTTAGACTTCCGCCGTCGGATAGCGCCACTGTTCCGAAAATTCAGCCCTTTACTGTGTTTAAGTAATGCCTTTTCTTAAAATTCTGAGACGTATTGGCAAATCTACGTAAAAATACCTTTAATTTGGCACCTCAAACGTTAAAATCCGTCCAGCCGTTATCGAGTGTTGAAAAACCCCGAGTGTTGAACTGTGAAGAAAAAACCCCTAGCGTATTAATATATGATACATACAAACTGACAGTAGTGTGTGCTGCATTCTGTAGTTATCCCGTGGAACTACTACGAATTAAGATCAGCTGTTTGTATTTTCATCAGCTCAAACAAAAACGAGTTCGCACGCAGCACGCTGACGTGAGGGAAGTGAATTTGCACAAAAAAGTTTAAAACTCAAAATCAATGTAAAAACATACATGTATTCCAATTTTTATTAAAATCTGAAAACATTGATTTTTTGACTGTTCTGATGCTCCTGGTTTCATTTACCTGCAAAGCTGGGAATACAATTTTGCGCATTATAATGTTAGTAGAAGGTCCAGGCAGGCTTGAAAGTCGGCGTGAGTTGCTGGGGATGATAAAAGTACTCTAACAAAGGAATGAAAGGCTTTTCTAGTGTAAAACCCCATAAGACAACGTACTGTGTTTAGTCGAAACACATTTTCTTTAATAACTCGGTAAATATTTATGCTAGAATGACGAGAGAGAGCTTAAAACTTTCGCCTCACTAATTCCCATCTTTTTACATGCATTAATTTTACATCCGGAGCTTTTCTGACCCTTTTTGGGCCCAAAAACTGGAAATTTAAAAGATTAATCCCCCAAAAAAGGGTTTAGAGTTTTCCGATTGTTTTTCCCAACGAACTTGTCCAACTGATTACAGAAAGAAACGTCCCTACCAAATTTGAAGTTAATCGGACAAAAAATGCGACCGCTAGAGTGCCTGCACACATATATATATATATATACATATATATATATGTATATATATGTATATATATGTATATATATATGTATATATATATATATATGTATATATATATATATATGTCTATATATATAACATTTTGAACGACCGCCCAAAACGTGTTCAGGGGGTCACGTTAGGAACTTCTATGGTGGTCCCGGGCTTAAGTTTCACCGTGCGGGTCATGTTAATAGTTCACTTTCTAAAGGAAATTCACTAATGAATGTCCATAAGGAATACATGGGAACTTTGTTGGGGTCTCTGGCGGAACCCTAAGGTCAGATCAGGATACCCTTTCTTTGTGAGCACCTTAGATCCAAGAGGAAGGAATGTTCCAAATTTCATTGCAATCAGTTGTGTGGTTTTGAAATCTCGAGATGAGTGAGTGAGTGAGTCAATCAGTGGTATTTGGGTTTTATATATTAAGATTTAATAAATAAAAATACAGATTTATTTCAACATACGAGTTCTATAAATGTATTATGCAGTACCAGCGAGAGTAGTTATTACTCGAGAGTTCTAGCTATTCTCGCCGGCGCCGGCCCTGTAGAGCAGAGCCACACTGTTCGTCGAATGCCCTATTGTTTACGAATAACAGTGTGGAAGCTGCATGAATACCGAATACATTATTCCAAGTCCTATTTTGGGCGTGACTCACCTTGTTTTTATGCGGAGACGTGTATAATGTCCACTTAATAACTGGAAGCCCAACCTTATCAGATTTGTTTCACACTCGACACACACTCGGGACCGATATTTTGCAGAACCACACGTAACGTACCATGTTATCCCTATAATAGATCGCCGGTTGCGTACGATTTGAAAGCCTGACCACGTCTCACATGATGGTGATGTATCTATTAATGATGGTTGGGTTTTTATTTACCAAAGCGAAAAAAACGTGACCAAAACCGAATCCATTTGTTATGATTACAGTATGGTGACGAATGTTTGGCCGAAAAACCGAATACATTTGTTATGATTACAGTATAGTGACGAATGTTCGGCCGAATATTCTGGCGTTTCGTAAATACAGCCACACTACCTTTCGTATAGCTTATGTTCGTATTAGCCAATTACTAAACACTGCATGATATCAGAATAATTGAGATATACAGTTTTGGAAATTAATAATACCTGTTATGTTTATTTACGTTGCAACTGCACTAATATATTATAATTTCATCAACGACTTAATTTATTTGGATTTAAAAAGCGCCGAACCATTAGAATTCACATAATTTATTATTTAAATAGAATTATAGTTATTTTAAAAATATTTAAATAATATTTATATATAATTCTGTAAGCGAAATTTTTAAGTAAAGATTGTGGGAGTTTGGCAAATTGCGGGATGATGGGGGACGGCTCAAATTAAAGGTCTCGATCCCAGGGACTCGGGAAAAGAGCGGAATTTCCATAAAGTTGCTACCAAACGAGAAATAACGTAAAACATCCCCCATAAGAAAAGCATGGGATTTAGAAACGTCTGAATGGTTTACATCAACATGTCATTAAGTGACTTCTTTGTTTGCGAACTGACATGTGTCACTAATTATATAGTTGTTTTATTTTCCTCTGCATGTAAAGAGTATAAGTATCAGTAGAGGCAGAATATTGGAGCAAAGTTAGGGGCTATGGCCCTTTTAAGCCGCTAGTTATATATACTTATATTTCTTAATATATGAAATCCAAATACCACTGACTGACCTTTTACGAAACGTCCATAAATGTAAGGCCTACAGATTTTAAATTTGACATATAGGTTCCTATTTGGCCCTAGGTGCTTGCTGAAATACGGCACTTGGAAATTCCCCCTGTGTTCCGCCCCCCTGGGTCCCAAAATTCCCACGGATTCCTTACTAGCTGTTACCCGCAGGCTTCGCCCCACGAATTATTTATAAAAACTACGATAGTTTTGTGTGCTGCATTCTGTGGTTAGCCTGTAGAACTACTACGAATCAAGATCAGCTGTTTGTATTTTCATCAGCTCAAACAAAAATGAATGTCCATAAGGAATACATGGGACCTTTGAACCCCCGTGGTGCATAGCCCTATAGGATTTTCACAACTTTAATATGCCTATATGTTACTCAGGGCTATCAAGTACCTCTCTGCAAAATTTCAGCTCAATCGGTCCAGTAGTTTTCACGTGTTGGAACTTCAGAGTTACGCACAAACTTACGCACAAACATCCATACTTTCAGATTTATAATATTAGTTTGATGGACATTCACTTTGGTTTGAGCTGATGAAAATTAAAACAGCTTATCTTGATTCGTATCAGTTCCATGGGCTAATCACAGATTGAAGCACACACAACTATCATAGTTTACGCGGGCAAATCGCAACGGGTCGGCTAGTGTGTATATAAATATTAAATACCCCCGTCGCAGAAAACCTGCATACACAGCGAATTTCCAATGAATTTATAACATAACACATTAACACTTAACAGGATTCATAAGAAATATATTCACAAACAAGCGATATTAAAAATATTAATTATTCTCTATAAGAATAATATTGGGGATGAGTACGCAGGTTTGCTGCAACAAGAAACACAAAATAATGGGTTTTTATGCAAATATCATTAGAACTCATCTAAGTAATGTCACATACCAAGTTTCATTCATATACATTTATAAGTAAGCGATATATAACATTTTAATTATTCTCCATAAGAATAACATGGGGACCGATTACCTAGGTTTGCTGCTTCGGGAACCATACGTGAAAATTTTGTATTTTGTGAAAATAACGATAAACCCCAACCAGATAAAGCCATATACCAAATTTTGTCAGTTTATGTTCATAAATAAGCGAGATATAGAATTTTTCTTTTTCTCCATAAGAATAACAACGTAGTGTGTTTAGCACTTTTAATATCTCAGGAACCAATTGACGTAGAGCAATGATCAAAATACCAAATTGTTTGTTTTTTTAAGCTGAATTAAATGGTAAAAATAAAATTTGATTTAAATAAAAATTACATGTGGAAACCCCAAAAAACCCATTTTTGGGATACAAAACCCCCCAAAACCCCCCTTTGGATGGTGCGATTCGTCTGGTTATCGAAATCGTTCAAATAAATGGTGCTTTACACATTGTACCAAATTTCATTAAGATCGGACCTTTTTTACGATAGTTATCATGCTTACGGACACACATATATACACATATATAAAAATTTGAACGAATGGTGTTTTTGGCATCTGGGGACCTCCAAATGAAAAGTTATCATGGTCTCGGGCTTAAGTCTTACCATGAGACCTACGGTAATAGCTTCTTCCCTATAGGGGAAATTCGCTAAAAAATAGCTGTGTACCCGTCCTTCGTACGGGTTGTATGTCTAAATAATAGCTGAATTTGAAAAGAATAACAACCGAATTAATTTTACATTATTTAAATTACATTTTACATTTGTTAAGTACAATTAAATAAAGATCAACGAAATATACTGGCAGATAATTCAGGTACTGTTAAACTGTTACTGAATTGAGGCACACTGTCGGGTAGTGAATGGTTAAAAGGACGGTGTTAACAAATTGACACACCCGTTCCTCGCTTTGGAAGAGATACATCACCTTTATATTGATCTCTATTGCTTGTTCATTGGTGGACGTGAGGATGGCACAAGGCACTTTCGAAATTAATCTGTTTACTAACCTCAGGGAAAAACTGTCGATCAGTATTTCCTGTTATTCATCGATTGAACAGAGTGAAGGAGGGATGTTTATGAGACCACCTGTTTTCCAATGTCCTGTTCCCAACTTTTAAAAGGACCTAATACAACTCCTCAACCCTTTAATCTTACCGACAAATAATTTTCAAATTTACTGTTAAGTTGAGACACTCAGTAGTTGGCTACATAAAAGATCTATTTAGAGAGGCATAGATCTCGTCCCCCCATGACTCAAGCACACAAAGTGTTGTATGAGATCTCTAGAGAGAACAACACCAAGACTCCCCATTAGCGGCCATGTTGTTGTTGCTGTCGTTTAAAATAGTAGCTGTTACCAAACTCCTGCTACCAAACTGCTGAAGTTTAAAGCTCTATTGGTTGAGTAGTTTGTGATGATTATAGTAAAGATCAGTGGGGCAGATACCTCAAGTATTTTTTATCTGCTTTTATTGCTACCGAATTTCATCTCCATCAGTCCAGTAGCAGGTGTAAGATTGTTAAAATAAGTATTCTTAAGGTTCGGGGGTGGGGCCCTAAAACACGTTCTTAACGGGAATAGGCTTGTGTTTATTCTGATATAATAGGTATTTTCCTACCGAATTAAACTTAAAAGGTCCGAACTAATGCTCATAAGATTGCCAGCGATAAAAGTAAATTAGGACAGAGTCGGGTAAGATTTTGTTTCAAACCTAGCCTTATTGTACATCTGCAGAATAAGAGGAACCACTATGCAAAATTTCACCTTCTTAGACAATGTAGTTTTTTAGTTACAGTGATCATAATTTGAGCGAGTGAATGTGTCTGAAAAATATATATTTATATAATATGTCCACTTTGTATACTTCTGTTATTTATCACCAACCTTCACTCAACGTTTAAAATGAGAACTACAACAGCTGATTATGGAATACATATTCTTAAGTCATCAACTGGTTCAGTATAAATAAATGCTTTGTCCATTCCATAACCATAAGATGGTATCTTGAAAATCCCGTGGGGTGTAGCCCTGAGGTGAATTCAAAATTTTGAAATAACTTATAATCTTCTACGTACGTAAAGAACATACATAAACAAAATTTCATCTAAATCAGTTCACTCGTTTCCCTGGGAAAAGCGAACAATCACGATCAAAATGCGCGAAAAAACGTTTTTCAGCGGAAGCCATTATTTTTCCAAAAGGCGTATGGCAGTTTTAAGCAGCCTAAAACCTTCTCACGAATGTATAAAACAAATAAACAAAGATTCATCAAAATCAGTGCACCCGTTTTCCTGAGAATAGCGAACAAAAACACTTTCTTGAGCGTTACCGAAGGACAGACAGACGGACAGAATTTGAGATAAGACTTTTTTGGCTCCCCTAGGGTGTAAAACGCGAAAATATGCAAAAATGTCATAATTCCAAGAAATGTACAGACAAACCTTTAATATTTTTATGGATATTTTCTCTATATATACTTATGCCATTTATTACCAATCTTCACTCTACGATTTAAATAAGAACTACAACATCTTTTTATAGAATACTAGCTGTGTACCCGTCCTTCGTACGGGTTGTATATAAATTGTGTATATAAATGTTGTATATATGTTGTTATTAACCAACGCAAATAACAATCCAAATTATTTTAAAATATTAAAATTACATTTTACACGTTTAATGTACAATTAAATCAAATTTAACGAAATATACTGGCAGATAGTTTGGGTCCTGTTGCTACGTCGAGGAACTCTGTCGGGTAGTAAACGGCGTGTGGTTTGCGACTCCAAATCGGTACACGTATCACTTTGGAGTCGCTTTTAGAAATAAAACAGCTCGAAGTACAACAAAAATAAAAAAAATATTGGGGAGGGGAAGGGGAAGCATAAATGTAAAATCGGCGGGGAGGAGCAAAATATAAAATCGGGGAGGGGGGCGAAATAAAAATCTGGGGGAGAGTAAAATTATAAAATCGGTGAGGGGGGCAAAAATATAAAATTGAGGGGGGACATAAAATAAAAATATAAAATTGAAGAGGAGGGGAAGAGCAAAATATAAAATTGGGAGTGGGGCAAAAATAAAAATTTAGGGGGCAAAACAATAAAATCAGGTGGGGGCAAAAATATAAAATAGAAGGGGCACAACATAAAAATAAAAATATAAAATCGAAGAGTGGGGGGGTCAAAAAATGTAAAATTTGGGGGGAGAACAAATATAAAATGGGGTGGGACCAAAAATATTAAATGGGGGGGACATAAAATAAAAATATAAAATTGAAGAGTGGGCGAGCAAGAATATAAAATCGGGAGTTGGCAAAAATAAAAATCGGGGGAGGGCAAAAATATAGAATGGGGGGGACATAAAATACAAATATAAAATCGAACAGGGGGGAGCAAGAATATAAAATCGGAAGGTGGAAAAATAAAAATCGTCGGGGGCAAGAAAATATAAAATTGGGGGGGCAAAAATATAAAATCGGGGTTGGGGCAAAAACAAAAATTGGGGGGGAGCAAAAATATAAAATCGGGGGGGGGGGTACAGAAAGTATCGGTAAAAATTGTTTTTTGTGCAAATAAGAATAGACCACAACCAGATGAAGCCACATTAATATTTGTTCATTAATATTAATAAATAGCTAACTGACGTACCCGTTCTTCCACAGGGGTTTTCTCTACCCGTTCTTTAGTCAATGCAATTTGCATTTTAGTTAGCTTGAAACAGCTGTTCTTGCTTCTGCTCTCAAATGGAAGTATCCACAGCTGTTCGCATTACAGTTTCTGAATGTTTACTTTATTCTGAAATGTAAACATTGAAACTTAGGACGCTCACGGGGCGTAGCCAGAGGGGATTTTAAGGAAGTGAATAGGCCTATGTGTTGCATGGGTTCAAGATCGACCTATGTGTAAAGTTTCAGCCCAGTTGGATCAGTAGTTTTAGCGTTCACCCGAAACATCAGACAGACAGACAGACAGATAGACAGACATACATACATACAGTCAGACAGACAGACAGAAACCACATCTTCTTTATAATATTATAGATAACTATTCTGAAGTCACCATCTGGTTCAATATAAATAAATAGTTTGTCCATAAGAATAACATATGATCTTTAAACCCCGTGGGGCAGATTCCTAAGGTGATTTCCAAAAATCCAGTTAACCTAAAACATTCTAACGCACATAATATAGTCCCTGCACATATAGTGCACCCGTTTCCCTGTGAAAAGCAAACCAAACGTGACCAAAATCGCACGAAATCACGTTTTTGAGCGGCCGCCATTCCTTTTCCAAAAGGCGCATGCCAGTTTCAAGTGGCCTAAAACCGTTTCACGCATGTATAGAACAAAGAAACAAAGTTTCATCAATGTCAGAGCGCCCGTTTTCCCGTGAAACGCGAACAAAAACCCGTCTTTGAGCGTTACTGACAAGCAGTCAGACAAAACAGACAGTCAGACAGACAGACAGTCAAACAGACAGACAGTTAGAAATTTAGATAAGACTTGCTTTGGCTTCCCTAGGGTGTAAAACGTGAAAATATGCAAACATTTTGTAATTCTAAGCACTGTACAGACAAAACTCTAATTTTATTTATATAAATAATGTACAACTAGTTTATAATCACAATATTGACATATTGCACAGTAAAATACTTCCTTGATTAATTCCATCAGTTGACCCATCAATTTTAATTCCTAAAGATGGGATTTTAATTTCTTGAGTGGGTATATTATGAGATCGGAACTACTTTCACCTATCGATTTATCATGCATCTGCCAAACGGTTCCCCGCCGGAGCCTACGTGCCAAAAGTGGCTCCTCTACAGTTGTGAGCTCTTAATAGTGTTTTCAGCCCCTGACTAAGCCTTCTGGCATTCGAGTCATTAGCCAGTCTGATGTTCGACGAGCTACTTCAGGAAGTAGGAAGCTACTCACACCAATTTGGTCGAATAAACTTCCGTGATACAGGCCGGTGAACTACCATAATTGTATTTTCTCTCAGAACGTTTCCGTTTCCAGTTTGAATAGCGCCGTTTGATGATCCGGCGAATCGTTATCAGCAAACTGATCTGAGACAATGGATCGCTCCTGATTGGGGATGTAAGGTGTGAACTGAGTAAGAATGGAATGTAAGCGAGTTGTACAGACACAAAGACAGGAAACAGATACGAGAAACAACAAAGTAAGGTAAAATTACCTTTTGACCCGTCAAAGTAATTCAGATGGTAATTTTGGTATCTTCAGGCCTTCACAGGAACTTTACTGTGCTAATTACTACCACCCAACGGTCGAATTTTAGAAAATTTAAAACCCCATAAAACCCCCTTCCCATAGTCCGATCGATCTGATTTTCGAACTTAAAGTCATAAATGTTACTCTACAAATTTGTGCCAAATTTAATCAAAATCAGGCGTTTGTTTCAAAAGTTATCTCGGTAACGGACACACACACACACACACACACACACACACACACGCACACACGCACACACGCACACACACACACACACACACACACATACACACACACACACACACACACACACACATATATATTTAATATACATGTATATAAATTTGAACGAATAGTGTTTTTGGAATCTGGGGACCTCAAAACAAAAAGTTATCATGGTCTCGAGCTTAAGTCTTACCATGCCACTACGGTAACAGCTTCTTCCCTATAGGGGAAATTCGCTAAAAAATCAACTAATCAACGCTCACAGGGCATCTCGCTAGCCTAACGATTAGCGCCTTGGAATTCGGTTCAAGGAGTCACGGAGTCACGGGTTCAAATCTCGGAGTGTCCATCAAAATTAGAGGGGTTTGAACCGCTTTCTCTTTTTTGTGTAACCATAACAAAAATGCCGCTGATGTTGATATAAAATACCCGTCGCAGCAAACCTGCATACTAAGCGAATTTCCAATGTATGTTTATGTTTCTCACTACCTACCACATAAAGTCATTTACCAAGTTTCATAAAAATAAATTTATAAATAAGTGATATATAGCAATGTATTTATTTTCCGTACGAATAACATTATAGCTGAGTATACAGGTTTGCAGCAACAAAAAATATTAGAAATGTGTTTTTATGCAATTATTATCAATATAACTCAACCAGGCGAAGCTACGTACCAAGTGTTAATCGTTCATGTTCATAATTAAGGGAGATATAAAACTTTACTTATTGCCCATAAGAATAACATTAAGGCTGAGTATGCAGGTTTGCTTCCATGGGGACAATCAACAAAAAATATCATTTGTTGTACAAATATCATAATACCAGTACAACATGAAGCCACATACCAAGTTTCATCAATATACATTCATAAATAATCGAGATATACAATTTTATTCATCTACAATAATATAAAGAAGAGGTGGTTTCTGTCTGTCTGTCTGTCTGTCTGTCTGTCTGTCTGTCTGATGTTCCGGGTGAACGCAAAAACTACTGAACCGACTGGGCTGATACTTTACACATAGGTAGATCTTGAACCCATGCAACACATAGGTCTATTCACTTCCTTAAAATCCCCTCGGGCTACGCCCGATCAATTATCAATTATTAATCAATTATTAATCAATTATTTGAACAAACAGTTATAATAACCCCAATTATTATAGTGTTTGCCATGGACCTTTACGACACTGAACATACCCAAGAACTTTTCGCTCCAAAACAGTGAAAAACCCCTTGAACGTCCTAAGTTTCAATGTTTACATTTCAGAAGAAAGTAAACATTCAGAAACTGTAATGCGAACAGCTGTGGACACTTCGATTTGACAGCTTAAAGAGCAGAAGCAAGGACAGTTGTTTCAAGCTAACTAAAATGGAAATTGCATTGACTAAAGAACGGGTAGAGAAAAACCCCTGTGCGAAGAACGGGTACGTCAGCTAGCTATTGATTAATATTAATGAACAAAAATATTAATGTGGCTTCATCTGGTTGTGGTCTATTCTGATTTGCACAAAAAACAATTGTTACCAATACTTCCTGTACCCCCAAAAATTTTTATTTTTGCCCACCCCCAATTTTATATTTTGCTCCCCATCCTCTTCGATTTTATATTTTTATTTTATGTTGTACTCTCTCTATTTTATACCCCCCCCGATTTTATATTTTTGTTCCCCCGATTTTTATTATTGCCCCCCTCCGATTTTATATTTTTGTCCCCCTCCGATTTTATATTTTTGCTCCCCCCATTTTTATTTTTGCCTGACCCCCAATTTTATATTTTGCTCCTCCCCCTCTTCCATTTTATATTTTTATTTTATGTCCCCCCTCAATTTTATATTTTTGCCCCACCCCCGATTTTATATTTTTACTCTCCCCCCGATTTTATTGCTTGCCACCCCCCCCCCCATTTTATATTTTGCTCCCCACACCGATTTTATATTAATGCCCCCCTCCCCGATATTTTTATTTTTATCGTACTGGAGTTTTTTTATTTCTAAAAGCGAATCCAAAGTGTTACGTATACCGATTTAGAGTCGCAAACCACACTCCGTTTACTACCCGACATAGTTCCCCCCCATTTTGATGCCCCCCAATTTTATATTCCACCCCAGATTTTATATTTTTACTCCCTCCCATTTTTATTTTTGCCCCCACCCAATTTTATATTTTGCTCCTCCTCTCTTTGATTTTATAATTTATTTTATGTCCCCCCTCATTTTTACATTTTTACCCCCCCCCCCAGATTTTATATTTTTACCCTCCCCCAGTGATTTTATATTAATGCCCCCCCTCCCCGATATTTTTTATTTTTATTGTATTTGAGGTCTTTTATTTCTAAAAGCGAATCCAAAGTGTTACGTGTACCGATTTGGAGTCGCAAATCACACGCCGTCGACAGAGTTCCTCGACTTAGCAACAGGACCCGAACTACCTGCCTGTATATTCATTAATTAACTTTGATTTAACTGTACATTAAACGTGTAAAATGTAATTTTAATATTATAAAACAATGCGGATTGGTATTTGCTTTAGTTAATCTACCATTTATATACAACCCGTACGAAGGACGGGTACACAGCTAGTTCTCTATAAGGATAACATAGGACAAAGTACTGTGTTTAGCACTATGAATATCTGCAACGGTTGGACGTAGGATCACAATTTAAACACCAAATTGATTGTTTTGAAGAGCTGAACCGATCAGTAAAAGTGATGTGAAGTGTAAATGTGAAGTTTACAGTAAAATTAACTGTGGAAAAGCTAAAAACCTTTTTGCCATAAGATTAACATAGATGATTTTTTTGAACACGTTTTTTGGATTTTCTCCGCAACCACTTAACCTTAACCTTAACCTTAATATTTGAAACATGTCTTACAACAACACTATGATATATATATATATATATATATATATATATATATATATATATATACTTAAAATTATACTGTAGGCACAGACAATAGTCATGGTATAGACATAAAGGATGCCACAAAGCTGATGGGCCCAATGAACTATATTATGGTATGAAGTAAATACATTTTACAGTGTTGTAAAACGTTGATGATCCACCCTGATTAATTTTAACACATATTATGCTACTCAATAAGTTGTTTTATTTTTACTTTCTCCCCCTATACATAGTATGGAGAAAGTATTGTTTTCGTAAAAATTTTCGAATTTGAGTTGTTAGTGGAAATATTCGTTTTGGTGCTCCCTGAACCCAAAAAAGTGGTTTTTACGTGATGTCTGTCTGTGTGTGTGTGTGTGTGTGTGTCCGTGTGTGTGTGTGTGTGTGTGTGTGTGTCTGTGTGGATGTGTACAGAGCTAGAGCCCTAACCTATGGGCCGATTTTTATGAAATTTGGTATGTAGGTACTAATCCACGATATCTCCAGGCATTTTTTTCATTTTTTTTAATTTTTGATTTTTAAGGGTAATTATCCCCCAAAAACCGCCAAAAAACATGAAAAATCCAAATTTCTCAAAAACGGCTCTAACAATTTTGATTAAACTTTCGTGGTTTGTAGAACTTTAGGTTTCCAACAAAATGACACCACCCGCATTTCTGGAAAAATGCGGGTTCAGAAATTACAGGACTTAAAACATCAAAAATTCAGTTTTTTGGATTTTTCATAAAAAATCATAAATGTTAAAAAAGATTACTATTCACCATTAAAAAGAGCTCAAAAAACTAAATAAATTAGTATTTTAAATTACTATTCTACGATTGCTAGTTGCGGAGAAAAAGAAAATTGAAATTTTCATTTAGCGGTAAACACAGTACGTTGTCCAATGTTATTCTTATGGGGAATACAAAAATAACTATTTCTCTCTTATTTACTGATCAATTTCATTTGATATGCAGGTCAAGTTAGCATTGACTAACAGATGATGTTCGAAATGTGTTGCTATTTAACCCTGGGGGGGCAAGGGGGCATTTCCCCTCTCAAAACTACTGTGTGTAGCAACGGACTCTATAGTGCCTCCAAAAAAGCAATTTGGGTGGATATTTCTGAAAACAACTATTTTAGACAATTTTCTGTACATTTATCTATACTTCATATTCTATATTTAGTAAATAACAAATACTTTTGTCATTAAAGTTTGGCTAAAAGGGAGAAAGTATGTGTCAGTTTCCTGATACCGTTTATTATTTTTTAGATATTAATTAAACCCCATTATATTTTACACCCTGTTATATCCCTCGAGACGTCATAAATCCCTAAAATGGGATAAAATACCTCAAGTGGGAGCACTGAGTCGTGTTCAATGTAGCAACAGACAATGAGCGATCTCCAAGGTATCGACCAGTGGTTCAAGGTCACCTGGAGGTCGACCCAACAGAACCTGTAGCAAGTGCTGTTGTCAGTGCCTACAGCCAGAGTGTAATTGAAGCTTGAACAGAACCAACTGAGGCAACTAGTTTGGACTTCCTCGGTGATAACTTACCAACTTAGTCTGTATAGTAGTCAAGGCAACGAAGTACAAGAATTCCTACCTGGAACCTAGCGACTTTTAACTGAATTCTGTAATGTTTATGGGAACCATTATACAGGGTGTTTCCAAATTAATGTTACTAACTTCGGGATATTGTTCCTTATGTCAAAATAAACGTAAATCATCATGTAACCGGGGGTCTATTTCTTTTCGTTTACTGTTTTACTGTCTAGATATTTGAGGTTAAAAACTTTTAATGGCCGCCATTTTTTAACAGAAAGACTTTATGACAAATTTTTGTTCAAAACAGATCCTAACAAGAAGAGTATTTAACCGAAATTTGGTTGAATTCGGTCAAGCCGTTTTTTAAATATAAATTGTTTAGTCCAAATAATATACAGACAGACAGACAGTAAACGAAAAGAAATAGACCCCGGTTATATGATGATTTACGATCCTTTTGAAATAAGGAACAACATCCCGAAGTTAGCAACATTAATTTGGAACACTCTGTGTATGAGATTCCCTATCCTAGACAATTTCGATTTGTTTTAAACCTAAGGTAAAATCTAGTGGCAATAATGAACAGAACCATTTTTTTATTATTTTAAAGTGAAGTATTTTTAGGTTGTGAGCATGTGAGTTAGAAAATAGCAAGGAGGTTATCAGCATAAAAAATACCCCCGTCGCAGCAAACCTGCGTACTCAGTGAATTTACAATGTATAATATATGTCTTAATACCACATAAAGCTGCATACCAAGTTTCATAAAAATATATTCACATATAAGCGATTATAATTATACTCTATATGAAGAACATTGGTAATGAGTACGTAGGTTTGCTGAAACAAGGAACACAAACAATTGGTTTTTATGCAAATATAAATATAATTCAACAAGGCGAAGCCGCATACCAAGTTTCATCAATATTCAATCATAAATAAGCGCTATATAACATTTTAGTTATTCTCCATAAGAATAACATGGGGCTGAGTAAGCATGTTTGCTGCAACAAGGAAAAAATGGGTTTTCATGCAATTATCAATATAACTCAACCAAGTGAAGCTACATACCAAGTTTTATTAATTTATGTTCATAATTAAGGGAGTCATTACATTTTAGTTATCCTCCATAAGAATAACAAAAAACCCCGTTGCTGAGTACGCAGGTTTGCTGCTACAGGAATAATCAACAAAAAATCAATATTTTGTACAAACATCAATATCAGTACTACATAAAGCCACATACCACGTTTCATCAACATACATTCATAAATAATCCAGATATCAAATTTTATTTATTCTCCATAAGGATAACATTCGACAACGTACTTTGTTTAGCACTTTGAATATCTCTGCAACAGTTGGGCGTAGAATCACAAGTTACACCAAAATGATTGTTTTGCGGAACTGAACAGATTGGTAAAATCAAATGTGAAGTTTACGTTAAAATAAACTGAGGCAAAGCCAAAAACCTTTTTCCCATAAGATTAACCTGGGAGATTTTATGAGTAGGTTTTTGGATTTTCTCCTTAATCACTTAACCTAAGTTAATAATTCAAAATACTATATTATTTGTTTTTAAGCTCTATAACATGATCAAAACCAAAATTAAGTTTTTTTTTTAAATCTTAGGTTAAAAAATGCAAAAAACTGATTTTTGGACAATTTAAAACCCCCCATAAACCCACTTTCCCATGGTCCGATTTTTCTTGTTTTCGAACAAAGTCATGAATGTCATTTTACACATTTGAGCCAAATGTAATCGAAATCGGACGTTTTTAACTCAAGTTATCGCATTCACGGACACACGCACGCACGCACGCACGCACGCACGCACGCACGCACGCACGCGCGCGCGCACACACACACACACACACACACGCGCACACACACATATATATATAAATTTGAACGAATAGTGTTTTTGGCATCTGAGGATCTCAAAACAAAAAGTTATCATGGTCTCGGGCTTAAGTCTTACCATGAGACCTACGGTAATAGCTTCTTCCCTATAGGGGAAATTCGCTAAAAGTACTTGTTATTAATACTTATTAGTACTTGTTATGAATAAATTTTGTATTTCCTCCAAACAAACAGTTCAAATTTATAATTATCATATTTAACCAAGAACGTTGTATTAGATTTATGAAATACTATAGGAAGAAAACACATTCCCTGAGGAACTCCCAATATGGCAGATTTGATATTATTTAAATCTATACTTTTAATTAATTGAAAAAACAAACTTATTACACGGTCGATTTTTAAATAATGTCACTGTAAATGTTATGTTCCTTGTTATTCCTTTCAGCCTGTTCCTTTGCCAAGTTGGTAATAGCGGTTGTGGCTATGTTGTGAAACACAAATGCTTCAACGCCTGCTCTCCGGTCCCCACCATACTTTGACTTCTAAGAAGTCATTCGGATAAAATGCCTCTATTAGATAAAGATCGGTGATAATGAATAAATGCCTCAAAATAACCTACAAATCACAATCAAGCATTAGGTATACTTTAACTCTTTTTGGGGCAAGGTTTCGTTTCAACATTATGATTTATTTAATTGACAAAAAAAACCTTGATACACATTCTTTTATTTGAATAAAACTCTAATTTTCGGCTTAAGCCTTCATCAGGAGTAAAAAAATGTAAAACAAAACGATAAACAAAAAACACAGCAAAACATATGACTTATTAAACTTATTTCGATTTAGATGGTTAAGTTGTTATCTATATACATAAACTTTATACTGTAGCAGGATTTTGTATATAAAAATGAACATTTACAGTTAATTTTTAAATTTTAAACATTTAACAAAAACAAGATAAAATAAACAGTGGTATGAATAAATAGCATTAAGAATTTTTTAGGTGATAAAATAAATAAATCGTATACAAGATGATAAATTTTGGTTATCTTAAGTTAAGTCCAAATGGGTTTTTTGATTTCAGGACTAATTGATGAGCCTGCTCAAGTTGTCTTATCTGTCTATCTTGACAGTCAGTAGCCAATTTACATACGCCCTTCAGAGAATAATTTATTTAATTGGAAATTGATTAATACATGGAAGTCTGCAAATAAAAAAGAATAGAAACGAATACCCCCGTAGCAGCAAACCTGCATACTCAGCGAATTTCCAATGCATATTAATTTATCTTAATACCACATAAAGCCACATACCAAGTTGCATCAATATACATTCATAAATAAACGATTTATGACATTTTAATTATTCTCCATAAGAATAACATGGCGGCTGAGTATGCAGGTTTGCTGAAATAAGGAACACTAAAAATGGGCTTTTATACAAATATCATTATAACTCAACTAGGTAAAGCCACATACCAAGTTCTATTAATTTATGTTCATAATTAAAGGAGATAACACGTTAATTATTCTCCATAACAATAACATGGGGCTGAGTATGCAGGTTTGCTGCTACGGGAACTATCGGGCAAAAAATGGATTTTTGTGCAAATATCAATAGACCACAACCAAATAAAGCCATATACCAAATTTTGCCAGTTTACGTTCATAAATAAGCGAGATATACAATTTTTCTTTTTCTCCATAAGAATAACATTAGACAACGTACTGTGTTTAGCACTTTCAATATCTCGGTAACCAATTGACGTAGAGCAATGATCAAAATACCAAATTGTTTGTTTTTTTAAGCTGAATTTAATGGTATAAATTAAAATTTGATTTAAATTAAAATTACATGTGAAAACCCCAAAAAACACATTTTTGGGGTACAAAACCCCCCAAAAACCCCCCTTCGGATGGTGCGATTCATCTGGTTTTCGAACTCGTTCAAATAAATGGTACTTTACACGTTTGTACCAAATTTCATTAAGATCGGACCTTTTTTACGAGAGTTATCGTGCTTACGGACACATATATATATAAATGTATATATATATAAAAATTTGAACGAATGGTGTTTTTGGCATCTGGGGACCTCAAAATGAAAAGTTATCATGGTCTCGGGCTTAAGTCTTACCATGAGACCTACGGTAATAGCTTCTTCCCTATAGGGGAAATTCGCTAAAAATCAAATCACGTGCTGTGAAGCACACACGTTATTCAACAGACGAGTTTTGCCAATGACGCAAGCCGCGGCCGTGAGCGACTCGAACTTGCTTTACCTTTAAACGTCCAAAACTTTACGGTAGATTTAAAATTCTAGAACTTTTCTTCTCCACCTCGAACTTATGTCAACATGTTTTTAGTAAGGGAACTTCTACGGAATGTTCAAATACCCCCGTCGCAGCAAACCTGCGTACTCAGCAAATTTCCAATGCATGCATATGTTTCTCACTACCACATAAAGCCACTTACCAAGTTTCTTAAAAACATACATAAATATCTATAGCATTTTATTTATTCTCCTTAAGAATAACATTAGGGCTGAGTACGCAGGTTTGCTGCAACAAGGAACACAAAATATATGTTTTCATCCAATTATCAATATAACTCAACCAGGTGAAGCTACATACTAAGTTTTATTAACTTATGTTCATAATTAAGGGAGATATAAAACTTTACTTATTCTCCATAAGAATAACATTAGGACTGAGTCTGCAGGTTTGCTGCTACGGGGATAATCAACAAAAAATAAATTGTTTGTGCAAATATCAATATATCAGTACTACGTGAAGCCACATACTAAGTTTCATCAATATACATTCATAAATAATCGAGATATCAAATTGTATTTATTCTCCATAAGGATAACATTGGACAACGTACTGTCATTGACTTAGTCAATGGTACTGTGTTTACCGCTTTGATTATCTCTGCAACGGTTGGACGTAGAATCACAATTTAAACACCAAAATGATTGTTGTAGAGCTGAATTGATTGGTAAAAGCAAATGTGAAGTTTACATTAAAATGAACTGAGGAAAAGCCAAAAACCTTTTTCCCCTAAGATTAACATGGGAGATTTTATGAGCAGATTTTTTTGGATTTTCTCCGCAACCACTTAACCTAGGTTAATAATTTAAAATACTATAATATTTTTTTAAAGCTCTATTAAATTCTCAAAACCCAAATTGAGTGTTTTAAAAATTTTAGGGTGAAAAGTGCAAAATACCCCCGTAGCAGCAAACCTGCGTACTCAGCGAATTTCCAATGCATATATATATATATCTTAATACCACATAAAGCTACATACCAAGTTTCATCAATATATATTCATAAATAAACATTTATGACATTTTAATTATTCTCCATAAGAATAACATGGCGGCTGAGTATGCAGGTTTGCTGAAGCAAGGAACACAAAAAATGGGGTTTATACAAATATCAATATAACTCATGAAGGTAAAGCCACATACCAAATTTCATTAATTTATTTTCATAATGAAGGGAGATAACATGTTACTTATTCTCCATAAGAATAACATGGGGCTGAGTACGCAGGTTTGCTGCTACGGGAGCCTTTGGTAAAAATTTTTTTTTTTGAGCTAATATCAATGGTCCACAACCAGATGAAGCCGTATACCAAGTTTCGTCAGTATACGTTCATAAATAAGCGAGATATACAATTTTTATTTTCCTCCATAAGAATAACATTAGACAACGTACTGTGTTTAGCACTTTCAATATCTCGGTAACCAATTGACGTAGAGAAATGATCAAAATACCAAATTGTGTACTTTTTTAAGCTGAATCCAATGGAAGAAACTAAAATTTGACTATTTCCAAAATTATATGTAACAAATTCGAAAAACCCATTTTTGGGGTACAAAACCCCCCCAAAATACCCCTTCGGATAGGGCGATCTGGCTGGTTTTCGAACTTAAAGTCATAAATGTTGCTTTACACGTTTATACCAAATTTCATCAAAATCGGATAATTTTTACGAGAGTTATCGTGCTCACGGACACACACACACACACACATATATATATATATATATATATATATATATATATATATATATATGTATACAGTTTCGAACGAATGGTGTTTTTGGGGTCTGGGGACCTCAAAACGAAAAGTTATCATGGTCCCGGGCCTAGGTCTTACCATGCCGACTACCAGTGGCGTATTTAAGCAATTGCCGCCTAAGGGCTATTAGGAAATCTGCCCCCCCATAATCTTTGTCTTTTTCGCCACCCAGGTTTACCCACATGTTATATATCTTGTTTGGTTATTTTGTGACAGTATCCAAAGAAGTTACGAATTTACTAAATGAATAATTTAAAGAAATTTCTGTTATCTATTCCTATTAAAAAACAAAAAAAACAAACAGTAAAATAATGTACAATGATGTAATTGACTTGATTCACATAAACACAGTTCAATATTCAATATACTCAATGACAATCAACCCTAGAGACAAATGTTGGTGTTAAAAGGAGTGAAGCAGTGATATTTTTAATAACAAGAAAATCCATCAGCAAAGACCTAAACATCCCTCCTTATATTTCATCATACATTAATTTTTACACTAACGCATTGACTACTGAAAATAATAATAAATATCCTGTAAATAAGATATAACGACACTGTAACCTTAAAATTCGTAATTCGCACCATTAGCCTCAAAATTCGGACATTTTAATCCTGAGTTTGTGCTTTTCAATACAGTTTTTCAGTCATTTTGTAATTTATACTGTATGACTTCTATGATATTGTGTAAAAAAATAATTTTAATGCTATGCGAATGTACGGGTAAACTTGGAAGTCCGTGAGTTGGACATAGTCATAGTGGCGCAGTGCCTCATGAGCGGAGGGGGGAAGTTGAATTAACAGTAGTTCGTGGCTTGCCGCCCTTTCTCTGTAGCGTAATCGTCTTGTCGTTAGTACGGATGAATGACAAATGCATTATGACTGTTATGAGGAACTGCAGTGTGAGGGACTGCAAGCGTAATACTGATTACTATCTTTACCTTTAAAAGGGCGGCACACCGTCATTGTCATCCGCTCGTCAAAATGTTCCCTGTTCAACCTTTCTTTTGTAAACAACTTATTCATTTTCAGAAAATTTGCCGCCCCTAAAAAATTGCCGCCCTGGGCTACAGCCCCTATAGCCCCCCCTTAAATCCGCCACTGCCGACTACGGTAATAGCTTCTTCCCTATAGGGGAAATTCGCTAAAACTGATTTTTGGACAATTTAAAACCCCCATAAACCCCCCTTCCCATGGTCCGATTTTTCTGATTTTCGAACTTATAGTCATCAATATCACTTTACACATTTGAGCCAAATTTCATCGAAATCGGACGTTTTTTGCTCAAGTTATCGTGTTAACGGACACATATATATATATAAACATAAACATATAATATATATATTATATATACATATATATTTATATATGTATAAACATATATATATATAAATTTGAACAAATAGTGTTTTTGACATCTGGGGACCTCAAAACAAAAAGTTATTATGGACTTGGGCTTCAGTCTTACCATGAGACCTATGGTAATAGCTTCTTCCTTATAGGGGAAATTTGCTAAAAGTACTTCACTTATTTCTTAGAATTGTATACATTGTATACTAGCGATCATTTTCATTGTATACTTTTGGTATCGATGTAGGCGGAAATATACCCCCGTAGCAGCAAACCTGCGAACTCAGCGAATTTCCAATGCATATATTTGTATCTTAATACCACTTAAAGCCACATACCAAGTTTCACCAATACACATTCATAAATAAACTATTTATGACATTTTAATTATTCTCCATAAGAATAACATGGCGGCTGAGTATGCAGAGTTGCTGAATCAAGGAACACAAAAATGGGGTTTTATACAAATATCAATATAACTCAAGTAGGTGAAGCCACATACCAAATTGTATTAATTGTATGTTCATAATTAAGGGAGATAACACGTTACTTATTCTCCATAAGAATAACATGGGGCTGAGTACGCAGGTTTGCTGCTACGGGAACTATCGGCCGAAAAATGTTTTTTAGTGCAAATATCAATAGACCACAACGACATGAAGCAATATACCAAGTTTCATCAGGAAAAGTTCATAAATAAGCGAGATATACAGTTTATCTTATTCTCCATAAGAATAACATTTGACAACGTACTGTGTTTAGCACTTTCAATATCTCTGTAACCATTTGACGTAGAGCAATGATCAAAACACCAAATTGTGCGTATTTTTAAGCTGATCCAATGGAAAAAACTAAAATTAAACTATTTCAAAAATTATATGTACAAAGCTCAAAAAAAAAACCATTTTTGGGGTACAGTAGTGTGGGTTTGCGGGTTTTGCGCCGGAAGTGACGTCATCCGGTCACGTGACCGGATGCGCTGAGTCATGAAAGACGTCATCTGGGGCTGAGCCAGTGACGTAGGCGGTTTTGTGACGAAATGAGTTAAAGTTCAAAGTTCAAGGTCACGGGGAGGTAATTTTAAAAAAGTACTACCTCGCACGCGTAAAATCCGATTGTGATTCGATAGTTTTAATTCGATAAAATATCGAATGAAAATTATCGAATGAAGCAATCGAATGATACGAGTGCGAGGTAGTATTAATACAAATATTACTTTATTTTTATTTACAATAAGTTATGTTTACAATAATTCATGTTTACAATAGTTCCCCGTTGTTGGTTGTCATCGATGTTGTTGATCCGGACGAGTTGCGGCCATCACTTCGCTTTCTGAAGAAAGACGGTAGATACTTCGATCCCTGCGCAGAGTCCATGTTGTGTTTTTGACACCTATCTGTTCTGTTAGGTGTTTGCATTTCATTGCTGTCAGGAGGAAATAATACGTGACGGCAATGAAATAGAAACATCTATCAGACCTTGAGTGAAATGATATTGTTATTTTGTGAAGAGCGTCTCGGAGAGCTCGATGTTCACCGGTCGAGAGCCGGAGGTGTACTGACTATTCGCTAGCTAGCGTTCTGGTATCAAACAAAATGGTGGGGGTAAAAGTGTAGTAGAACGAAGCAGATGGTTGGTGGGAGGTGGCAGGCGGCAGGTGGCAAGTGTGCGGCATATGGTAGTCCCCCCACTACACCAGTCCCCCCACTACACCAGTCTCCCCACCAAGTTTTACATCGCACAATAACTAGTTTACATGTGTTAGTTAGGGTTTAGCTCTTAGACTGTCAAGACCTTAGCTCCGTAACTAAAAACTTCAATAATGTTTGCGCTTCAACGCTGTATAAGTATAACAGCTACTATGATCTAAACCGGTGCATGTATTCATATGGTTCTTTTTGCGAAGCAAACAACTAGCTAAAAGTGTTTCAACCTCGATTATTCTTCGACGAAACCGCTCATTGTCCACTAAAAGTGTAGACCTTCTGTCTTCATTGTCAGGGAAGTAGAAAGTAGTGTCAAGGGGACTACTGAAGGTCACCTTCCTCATGTTCCTGTAAAACTGCGACATTTTTCAGATCCTCTAGGTAGATGTTTATCCGTCAAGAGCTGGAAGAATAATGATGGAGCGTTATCGTGTATGATAGGCACCTAACCCTCACCACAACGTTACCTTGTCCTTCAAACCATCGTTTTACGCTACAGATGCTATACTGTTGGTTAGATTTAAATTTAGATTGCACCTTCTTGTTTGTCTTGGCAAGCCGCGTAATTGAAGTACCCACATGTTATACTTTGAACTAAAAACAAAGAAGTTATTTAGGTTTGTCCTTGAAAATAGGTGTTTTTTCGCTGTTGCTGCTATACCCGTTGTCAGATCTGAATTCTGTTTACACTAACTTGTTCGTCTGATCAATCCGCGTAATTTGAGTACCCACTTAATATACTTTAAACCGTAAATAAAGAAGTAATTTAGGTTTGTCCTTGAAAATAGTTGTTTTTTCGCTGTTGCTGCTATACCCTTGGTCGGATCTGAATTCTGTTTGCACCAACTTGTTCGTCTGATCAATCCGTTTAATTTGAGTACCCACATGACATACTTTGCACAAACTTTGTACCCCCCCCCTTTTTTGGGTCATGTTCAAGGACCTTGGGACTTAGAAATTTTCACAAAGTGGGCTGCACACAAACATAAGACTAACAGTCTCCTGCCTATGTACAGGCCAAGTCCCTAACTTGAAATGCTTAGGGTGGTCCTAAAAAGGACCGTTTGCGTGCTGAGGGATGGTTTGGTTAGGAATGGTTGGTCTAGGGATCGCTGCTTAATTTAAACTTTATTTTTTTAAACCCACTTTACCCTCCCATCTTGTCTCATGAAGTACAACTCCTGGGTGTCGTTTATCAGAGGGGGTGGTGGTGGACAAGTCTGCGGCAGACGCACCTCGACGTAGTGGTCGGTGTGTTGGAAGAGGAACACGTGGTCCCCGTTCCTAGCCACAAACTTGTACTCCGTCATCCGCTTCAGATTCCGGAACTCGGCCTTGGAGGTGTCGATCGGCGTCACCAAATCATTGATCCCCATCACTCTTGTCCGCTCCATCACCTCATCTACAGTTAGTGGTGGAGTTGAAGGTCGAGCTGTGGACGTAGAAGGCTGAGGCTGAGTTGAGGGTCGCTGGTGAAAATATAATGGGTGACACCGAAAATCACGTCTAAGAGCAGACTTAAAAGCTGAAGGTTTCTTAAATCCGCTTCTTCTTTCCGTCGACTTCTTCAAGGACTCCTTCAAACGTTGAAGTTTTTCGGGAGTCAGAGGAGAAGACATGGTGTTGTTGGATGGAAGGGAAAATGAATAGAGCACGTGTATACTGGCTGAGAACCAAAGCTGGAATGAGGTGCCAGACAAAGTAAAGCAGGTCGCAAAGGATAACCTTGCCCTATCAATATATAGATAGCAAAGCTGGGTACTAATTAGAACCGGTTTACATTCGGCCCCCCCCCCCCCCGGCCAAGTTCAAGCCCCCCCCCCCGGCCAAGCCCCCCCCCCGGCCAAGCCCCCCCCCCCCGGCCAAGCCCCCCCCCGGGCCAAGCCCCCCCCCCGGCCAAGCCCCCCCCCCCTTTGGGTCAAGTTCAAGGTCAAGGTCGAGGGATAAACTTTTTAGCAGAAAGGGACAAATTCCCGACAAAATCCCGCAACGAAGTAGGGTTATCCCTTATCCCGTTTTCCCCTAAATATCCCTATTTCCCATTTTTCGCCTATATAAGCCGAGATTTCGACTGTCTCCGCGCAGTAGCCTGCCGCCCTTTAGGATGAACGTCCCACTGGGTTGCAGTGCCTGCTGCAGCGTAGGTCTCTTGAGTGTGTGTGGGCCCAACGCGCAATTGAGAGACCATGCGCATTTGCATGTGTAGTTAAATATATTTAAGGGGATCTTGGTCAGGGGATTATTGTACTTCGGTTCGTAGTATTCTGAAGCCTACACAGTGATGAACGTCCTTGCGGTTTCAGAGTGCACGACTGTTGTAAACTGACCATATTTTGATGCTTTATAATAACATTGTAGATGGAATGTGTTTCCTTAACATTTAATGTTTTGTAGTTTGCTTAACACTTAATGCTTTTATCTTCAACGTGTCCTTGACCTAGATTAGGACTTAGAAAATATTCAAGAAACATTCAATGTACACAACCACGTTTTAGCACAAAATTTATGGAAGGGGAAATTTAATATATACTGCAACAGCGTGGTAAAAATCATCATATCGCTATGGAAGCTGTAGGTGTAAACACTTGGCTTGTTCCTTCCGAGCTTGCTATTTCAGAAGCCTTTCTGTCCATCCTTACTTATGAGTTTCGAGGCATATAATTAAAAGTAAAAATAGAGCTGAGACCGTTGCATAGAAATGATATGCATTGTATTTTGGTGGAATGGGAATCGCCCTCCGGCATTAATCTTTTCCATTTTATCAAAAGATCGTGCAAGGAGTTTTGCGTAAAACGGATAACAGTCTCCCTTGTTTAAACGTAGTACAGATTTCTTCCAAAGTAAAATAGCAAAGGTAACACCTTTGCTATTTTACAAAATATTTTAACGTGTCCTTGACCCAGTTACCGGACTTGGAGCAATTCAAAGTGTGCTATACAGCGTTAGAACAAACTACTGTCGAAGCCCCCCCCCCCCTTCCCCCGATATATTCCTATAAAAGCGGGAGCAGCCCGCAGAGGGTTCGCAGTCGCAGGCCGACAGCCTAGCTAGCTGTTTGCCCGCGCTGTCCGCAATAGTATCTCTAGTATAGAGTTGGTACCACTATATATTAGAGATGCTACCTTAGCTTAAGGCATGTCTGTGTATTATTAAGCATGTTAGAATAACGCTTGTAGTTTGCTGCTAGTAAATGTAGTTAGTTTAACTGTAGTTAGTTTGGTGTTGGTTTTAAAGTGTTTTTGAAGTGTTTTTTATTTACTAATGAAATATGTACTTTTCTTTCACGCTCCCATTCAAAAAGGTATGGCACGAAAACCGACCTTATGTCTTTAAATATCTCAGGGGGGATTATGTTTCTCAAATAAACACCTTTCCTAACCCCTTACAAAAAGGTATGGCACGAAAACCGACCTTAAGTCATTACGGCGCGCAAACCGGATGACTTTACCTATCTTAACCCTTACTCACGAGAAACAGATTCAGTCAGTTTGCTTATTTTTGGTTAAATTTAAGGGGACCTTGGTCAGGTAATTATTGTACTTCGGTTCGTAAAACTCTGACGCCTACACAGTGATGAACGTCCTTGCGGTTTCAGAGTGCGCGACTGTTGTTAACTGACTATATCGTTTGTGTGTTGGGTGAATAATTTTTCGGGGGAGAGGTTAGTGTTCCGTTATCAGGTTTATTTGCCTATAATTGCGAGCTTTAAGCTAGTCCTCTTCTCCTAATACAGAGCGGGGAATAGAGCAGTTTGTGGTCCAAGTGAGAATCACTTACTGCTCTATTCCCCGTTTTGGCAACATGTTCAGATGACCTTGACCCACTTCGGGACTTAGAAAATTTTCGTTTAGTAAAACATTACAACAATATTCCTTCCCTAACCTCTAAAGCCCCCCCCCCTCTACAACTGGGTATAAAAGGAGGGTTTTCACCAGTGGTAAAATCATTCTGCTGCTTACACATCACGAGTGCAGTTCAGTTCCCGAGATGTCTGACCGTAGGAAGCAACTTTTGCCGAGGAAGGTTGAGCACTCTTCACCTGCTCCGTCATCTGCTCCGCCAGCTCCTTCCATCCTTCGGCAGGCGTTAATATTATCATGCATTGTTCCTGAGGAGCCTGCACCACGACCGCAACCACTTCAAGAAAACCTCGTTGCTCCCCCGTCCGCTTCTTCATCTTCTTCATCTTCTTCATCGTCTTCGTCGTCTTCATCTTCTTTGGCTACTTCTCGCTCACCTTCTCCATCACCGAGGAAGGATGAGCAAACAACTGCACCATCTTTGGCTTCACCAGCTCCTTCGCTTCTTCAGCAGGCGCTGGCAAGCATTCTTCCACCTTCTACACCAGGCTCTTCAACACAATCTGCAAGTCTACATTCTTCTTCTCCTACCAAACCTTCTACACCTTCTGTAAGTGTCCTTTCCCGTCCTTCAGTGATCTGTATTAACAACGAATCTCCTTCAGAGAAATTTCAACAATTAAAAACCTTGAGAAGGCAGTCTATACTTCCTGCACCAAGATGCAGCTACAGTTTTAAAAAAGGTGCAAGGAAAGGGGAACGTTGTGCTAAGTCTTGTGTTTTAAATGAAGAAGTATGCAGATCACATTTAAAACAAAATCACAAGGGCACCGTTTCTCTTTCTACACCCCATCCAACAGTGAGACCAACCAAAATTCGAATTAATAGGCTTTGTAGAAATAAACGATACTTTTTTGTTAAATCAAAGGGCTTTGCAAAGGTGGTGGTTCAATGTGAAGGTAAATTGTACTATGTAGAGTTGCCTAGAGGCATGGACCTCCACGTCAAAGAACTTACCAAACAGAACTATTTAATTCGAAATGATACAGGTTTCAGTGTGTGGAAAACATTTAAAATAAAAAAAGATTAAAAAGTGTATTCCAAATTAAAAATAGTCTTTTCCAAATTAAAAAAAAAAAGTGTGGACAACCTATTTACAATTTGTAGCATATGCTGCAGAGTGTAAATAGGTTGTCCACACCTTTTTTTTTACAATGCTACAACGACCTTGACCTAAATAACGGACTTAGATATATTGTACTAAGTCAAAGATAAAACTTAAATGGAAAAAGGAGAAATATTATATTAAATACATTATTCAACAGTAAAGAGGGGATGGGGTAAGCGGGTATTTAAGCGAGAGATTCGGAATATAATTATTAGTTGTATCGTCATGAGCGTCAACAGCAACACATGGGGAAAGGAAATTAGCGAAGAGGAGTTGTACGCGATTGTTGAGGCTGCTGAAATGACTGAGGTTTATAAAATTAATAAGGTTGCAGAAAATGGTGCTCAGTCTCAACCGCAACAAACTACATCACCGATGCAGTCAACAACGCAACAACCAAGACCCTATCATGTTATCCTGGAGGAGTACAATGAGGCGATGAGGTACGCCTTTACTAAGTGGTGTGGTCAACCGCGTTCTCCTGAACAATGGGAGGAGCATGATGCAGACTTTCGCCTGGTTGCAGACTTAGAACTTGAGCTTCAAAGAACAAAGGCTGCTCAATAGTGAGAAGAGTTATTGTTTACTTTAAAATACAGAGCGGGGAATAGATCAGTTTGCGGTCCAAGTGAGAACCACTTACTGCTCTATTCCCCGTTCTGGCAACTGGTGTAAATGACCTTGGGACTTAGAAAATATTCGTTTGATAAAAAATAATGAAAGATCTTCTTATTTCTCACAACAATATCTTTTCCTAACCCCCACCACTACCTAAACTAAGTATAAAGGAGGTTCTCCATCGCTGGTAAAAATTAGTACTCTGCTGAAAATGAATGCATCCACTACTTCTATCTCTGCAGCAACTATAATAGTTAGCAGACGGGTCGAAAACATTGATCAGGTGCTTGCTGTAAGGAGATTACTGCTACGGTATCTTGATATAGAGGTTAGTTGTCAATTGTACATGTGGAGACCAACAGGTGAAGTTTATAGTAGTGAAAATGAAGCATTTGAAACAAACTACAGTAGAAAGTTATATAAAATCTTTGGTAATATGGTAAGGTTAGTCGATAAAGGATGGAACATTAATATAACATTTTATATTGTTCCAAACCTGTAATTAAAGCAAAAAAAAAAAAACAAAAAAAAACGATGGGTATATAAGCCCGATGTTACAGAGACAATTATCACTTTGGTTCTGAATTGCGTCAATAGAGCACCTACCATGGTATACCTCCACTATATTGACTCTACTGCTAAAGCGGATACTTTTATCCAGCGTGTTTACCAACTGTTAACGGAGTACCAACATGTTCAGGTCAAAGGATTGGGTATTCGTGGAACAGAAGAAGTAAAAATAGATGTAAAACCAATCCCTTTGAAGAAAAAAATTGTCCAATTATTACAAGAAGGCTACACACTGTGCCTTTATTACACAACCTCATAAACTAAATAAAACGCCAAAGGGGGGGGGGGAATACAGAACGGGGAATAGATCAGTTTGAGGTTTGAATAAGAATCTCTTACTGCTCTATTCCCCGTTCTGGTAATAGGATAAGGTGACCTTGACCCACTTACAGGACTTAATCATTTGTGTTACAATAATACCTCTTCCCTATCACTTTTCCCTACCACTTGCACTTTCAACACTTACCCCCACCACCACCGAAATCATGTATAAAAGGTGGTTTCGTATTAGTGGTAAATCAGTCTGCTACTTGGAATCATGTCGCCCAGAGATAACATTTTCCCTTCTAAGAAGACTATACTAGAATTGATTAAAAATATTCCATTAAATTTAAACGAAGATGAAGACGATGATGATTCAGAGATGGAAGGTGAACTATTTAGTGATCTTGAACTACTGAGTGAGTTTGCTAGCAGTGAACCATATCTTGGAGAGATGGAGCTGTTGGAGCTGTTGACTGACGACGACGATGTCGATAATAATGAACCGGAATTTCATCATCAGTTGCTTTGCTTGGAGGAAATGGACCTTGTTGATAGTGAAACCCCTCCAAGCAGTATTAATATCGATGATGTAGTTCTAGATCCAGTCACAGGGAACTTTTGTGTTCGTCGTCGCTTATTTAGTGATATGAGCTCATCATCATCATTATCATCGGAAGAATCTGAATAAGTTTTTGTTGTCTTCAAATAGTTTACTTTAAATACAAAGCGGGGAATAGATCAGTTTGTGGTTATAGTGAGAATCACTTACTGCTCTATTCCCCGTTTTGGTAATATCGTTGTATGACCTTGACCCATTTACATGATTAAAAAAGTGGGGTAACTTATACATTTAATGGTGGGGGAACGTCTATTTAAAGACGATGCAACAGTGTATATTTATCATATAGACATGATGAACCCACCAGGAAACTCCGTTTGCTACAGCTTTCCCCTCATCGATATCGATGATGTGATAAAACTTACATCAATAACAAAACGGTTCGAACTCGAAAGGCGACTCATAAAAGTCGACGTAATTCCACAAGATCTTCGTTCGGCAATGTTGACTATTGAATATGTTAAAGATGAATCTACAACTGAAGATCCCTATTGTTTTATGAAATTTTTAGTTGATCAAGATGCAATGTGTACAATCCAACTTCACATCCGAGTTTAAAATTTATCAAATGTTTCTGTTGGAGAAAATTGTCTTAGTTAAATACAGAGCGGGGAATAGATCAGTTTATGGTTTAATATAAAATCATTTACTGCTCTATTCCCCGTTTTGGTAAATTTGTTCAATGACCTTGACCTAAATACAGAAATTTGTAGCCTCCAGCTACAATAGTAAATATAAAATGAAAAAAAAAAAAAAAAAAAAAAAAAAAAAAAAAAAAAAAAAAAAGTAAACTTAACGTAATACGTACCCCCATTACTTTTGCTAGGGTATAAATAGAGGGGTATTTGCAGTGTTGTTCATTATTGCCTTGACCCTTGTGGAGATCGCACCTACATTATGCATCGCTGCGATATTTGCAAGTCTTCATTTAAGGATGAATTTATTTTAATGATACATAAAGAACTGAAACATAACAAAAACCAAAATGAAGAATATGAAGAAGAAGAATTGAAAGAAATAGATCAAATGTTAGCTCAACACCAAAATTCCAGACCTAGTGTTATTCAATATGCACCATCAACATCGACTTCTACCTCTGCTATGTCTACACTTCACCGTCCTTCAACATCATCATCATCATCTGCATCGACTTCTACGCCTGTTCTGTCTACACTTCATCATCCTTCAACATCATCAGCTGCATCGACTTCTACGCATGCTCTGTCTACACTTCACCGTCCTTCAGCATCAACAGCAGTAAATGTAGAACTACATGCCCGAGCACTTCCGGGTAATGTAGTAACCCACTTCAAAATTGACAATGCAAAATTACAACTCGAAGAGTTTTTAAATAACGCAAAAGGATTGGTAAGCAACACTTTGCAAAATGAATTAAAAAGATTAAATTTTATTAAATTTGGACTATTAATGGATGCTTTATTTACAAACATTGAAAATGAAACGTCACCGAGAGGGTTTTTAACAAAAAACCGAACTATTATGTTTTCGTCAGATATTGATTCAATCGTATCTGAATGTTTTGAAGAGCTAATGAGTAAAATACAAGAACATGAAGGAAGAGGCTCTGGATGGAATTTGTTAAGCATCACAGGGCTAGACTTAAGAGTACACAAACACGGCTATGGAATTCGAGGAAGTAGCTACATTCCTCTACCAACAAAGATTAGAAATACCTTATCCTGCGTCAACGTACAAAATCAAGATACTGAGTGTTTTAAATATGCTATGTTGGCCAAATATGTAACAATTCATCCGGAAAGACCAAGTCACTATTATGAAGAAGTACAACATAGATATAATTTCCAAGGGATGACTTACCCTGTTGCTATAACAGACGTTTCAAAATTTGAAAAACAAAATCCTTCAGCTTCTGTCAACCTCTTCGGATTGGATTCGACAAACAATTTGTACCCCTTGCGTATAACACCAAATGAGCGCAGAGATCATACCGATTTGTTATTAATTACTAAAGGTGATATTTCACACTTTGTGTATATCAAAAAATTTGAAAGTCTTGTTTCTAATCAATTATCTAAGCATAAAAGAAAGATGACAATTTGCAAAAGATGTTTTTGTCACGTGAACAAAGAACTAAGAAGGGGAGGGTCTGATTGGTTAGTAGAACACCAGCGGTTATGTAATGGAAACTATGAAGTAAGAATTAAATTGCCGCATCCTAGCAGAGCGCAGATAAAATTTGACAAAGTAATACAACAATACCGTGTACCTGTTGTTGTTTACGCTGATTTCGAGTCTTCTTTACATCCGCTTGAACAACAAGAAGAGGACGTTACAAGAAGAAGCAAATACCAACTTCATTCACCAAACAGTTATTGCATACTAATTAAATCCACGTTGACTGAAGACCATCTTCAAAAATATGGACTATCATCTTCTCCAAAGATTTATCGCGGTGAAGAAGCAGCCAAATACTTTGTCGATGATTTGTATGACATAGCTGCAAAGGTAGAAGAACTGTATGGAACAAAGGTACCCATGTCACCTATGGAAGAAGAAGAACTTCAACATTATGATTCAACAACAACGTGTTATTTGTGTAATAACACCTTTACACTGGATAACGTTAAAGTTCGTGACCACGATCATCTTACGGGAGCGTACAGAGGTGCAGCCTGTAACGCTTGCAACTTGAACTACAAACTACCATATTTTATCCCCGTAGTTCTGCACAATCTGAGTGGTTATGATTCGCACTTCATAATCCCCGAACTAGGAAGAGATAATGGAGCAATAGACGTTTTGGCTACTACAATGGAAAAATTTATAAGCTTTTCAAAAAAGGTGGGTAAAATTAAATTAAGGTTTGTTGATTCATTTAGATTTATGCCTTCAAGCCTCATGAAATTATCTGAAAATCTAAGAAGAACAGATTTGATAGAAACAAGCAAAATTGTACCCAATAGTAAAATGGATTTGGTTCTTCGAAAAGGAGTCTTCCCCTATGATTACATCGATGGACTGCATAGATTTGATGAAACATCACTACCTTCACCAGAACACTTCAAAAACAAACTTAATGATTCGGAAATATCACTTGAGGACTATCAACACGCACGTCGAGTATGGAACGAGTTAGATATGAAGACCTTAGGAGATTACTCGGACTTTTATGTCAAACTAGATGTAACTCTTCTTTGTGATGTAATGGAAGAATTCCGAAACACCTGTTTTGCTGCATACGGTTTGGACCCTCTACATTCGTATACTTCACCAGGATTAGCTTGGCAAGCCATGTTAAAAGAAACAAAATGCAAACTCCAACTTTTAACAGACATTGACATGGTTTTAATGGTTGAAGCTGGAGTAAGAGGCGGATTGACCCAAAGTGTTACCAGACATGTCAAAGCCAACAACAAATACCTACCCGATTACGATGAAACCAAACCGTCAACCTATTTAGGATATTTCGATGCAAATAACCTGTACGGATGGGCAATGTCAAACCCACTTCCTTTTGATAACTTTAAATGGATTAATCCCGACTCTATTGGCGATATTTTACAAATTCCGAAACATGGTGACACTGGATATATTTTGGATTGCGATTTTGAATACCCAGAAAATTTACATGATCTTCATTATGACCTTCCACTTCTTGCTAAAACAGAAATTTCACCAATTGGAAAACACCCCAAATTAATGATGACATTAAATAATAAACAACGCTACGTGGCTCACTTTTGGGTGGTTCAACAAGCTATCGAATTAGGACTACGTCTAACAAAAATTAATAGAGTTTTGGAATTTTCTCAATCATGCTGGTTGAAACCCTACATTGATTCAAATACCATCAGAAGAGCAGCAGCTACATCAGACTTTCAAAAAGATTTCTTTAAATTAATGAATAATGCGATATTTGGAAAAACATTGGAAAACAAAAGAAGACACAAAAATGTTAAACTTGTTACCGACGCAAAAAAATTACAGAAAATAGTACAGCAGCCAAATTTTGGAACATCTATAATTATTAATGAAAAACTTGTAGCAGTGTCCATGAAGAAGACGAGTGTGAAGATGGATCGTCCTTTGTATATAGGCATGTCAATCTTGGACATCTCAAAAACACACATGTACGATTTTCACTACAACAAAATGGTGGCGTTCTACGGAAGAGAAAATATATCTATTACATATATGGACACTGACGCTTTTATATATCGCATAGTAACATTGGACATGTATAAAGATTTACGTACATTTATTTACAAGAACGACTTTGATTTCTCCGATTATCCAAAAGATCATCCAAACTACGACAATGACAGACACAAAAAAGTACTAGGCAAATTCAAGGATGAGGCTAATGGTGTTCTGCTTGAAGAGATTGTTGCACTGATGTCTAAACTATATTCTTTGAAACTCTATAATGAAAAAGAAGAAGAAGAAAAGAAGAATAGCTATATTAAGAAAGCTAAAGGTGTAAAGAGTTTATATTTAAAGAAGAAAGTGCATTTTGAACACTACAAGCAATGCTTATTTGAGGATAACATCATTACAGCTAAATTCAACACCATCAGAAGTTTTAACCATCAGCTGTACAGCGTGACTGAAGTTAAAAAGGCGCTATCCTGTAATGACGACAAAAGACAAACCCTTCCAGACAACATCCACACTTTACCATTCGGTCACTATTCCCTCAACCCTATTGACTAATAACCCTTTCATCGTCCTAGATCCTCTATCCTTTTCCTTTCCGTAAAAAAAGGGGAAACACAGCAATGTTAAGCTGTGTTTCCCCTTTTTTTACACAAGTTTTGAATGACCTTGAACTATATGTATATATATATATATATAAGCAGATTTATACAAAAGAATATTTAATACCATATCAGCTGCCTTCGTGAAACCATCATGTCAGACCTGAAGGAGAAGATTATTAATGAACTACACAAACCTGCAAGAATAAAGTTTCCAAGAAGAAATACTGTTATAAAAGGGATAAATGATCTATATCAAGCGGATTTAATTGAAATGCGACCGCATAGCAGAATAAACAAAGGATTTAAATATATACTCACAATTATTAATTGTTTTACAAAAGTTGCAGACGCTTTGCCTCTAAAGGACAAGACTGGTAAAAGCGTAACAGAAGCCATGGAAATAGCCATAAAAAGAGATAAAAACAAAATTAAACATTTACAAACTGATGATGGAACAGAATACTTTAATACAAACTTTGCACAGTTAATGAATAAATATAAAATAAATCATTATTCTACAAATTCAGAGAAAAAAGCTGCTATTGTAGAAAGATTTAATAGAACCTTAAAAGGAGCACTGTATAAACAATTTTCAAAAAGAGGTTCTTACGTATGGTATGATGTTTTACCACAATTAATAAATGATTATAACAACAGGTTTCATAGAACTTTTGTTATGAAACCTAACAAAGTAAATAGAAGAAATGCAAAAGATGTATTAAAACGCATAAAGAAAAATACAACGCCTAAAGTAGAAAAAATGCAGCCAAGAAAATTTAATGTAAGTGATAAAGTACGGATTAGTAAATATAAGGGAGTGTTTACCAAAAAATACCTTCCCAATTGGACGAATGAAGTTTTTACAGTGTATAAAGTGCAACCGACTGTACCTGAAACGTATATCCTAAAAGATAACAAAGGAGATTTGTTGCAAGGTGCATTTTATGGACATGAAATGTTAAAGTCAACAGTAGGTGATGTATATCTTGTTGAAAAAGTGTTACAAAGAAAAAAGGACGCAGTTAAAGTGCGGTGGTTAGGGTTTAACAAAACTGAGGATTCATGGATACCTATAAAGGACTTGGTTTAATACAAGCAACTCATTTCATCGTTAACCTTTGAGCAGGATGGAGATTATTCACCATAAAGATCGATTCAATATTAATAACATAGATGATTTAACTGTGGATAACGTTAAAATCAACAATGGTAAACACGGTAGTTTACTTCCAAACACTGTTCGATGTATAGTAAGTGGCCCCTCAAACTGTGGAAAGACCAATGTTGTCTTTAATTTGATCACTAATCCGCAGGGATTAAGGTTTAGTAACCTATATATTTTTTCAAAGTCTCTACATCAACCAAAGTATCAATTGCTGGATAAAATCCTATCTGATGTGTCTGATGTTAATTTTTACAAATTTAACGCTAGTGATAGCATTATGCAACCAAACGAAGCGAAACCGTATTCTGTATTTATATTTGACGATGTATCTTGTGAAAATCAGGATACTATTAGAAACTACTTTGCCATGGGAAGACATAATAACATCGACAGCATATATATAGGACAAACTTATAGCAAAATCCCAAAACAACTTATCAGAGATAATGCAAATATTCTAATTGTATTCAAACAAGATGATACTAACCTAAAACATATATATAACGATCATGTGAATTCGGATATGCCATTTGAAAAGTTTAAAGAGCTTTGCGGAAAAGCATGGGCGGAAAAGTATGGATTTTTGGTTATTATGAAAGATCAAGCTATAAAAGATGGTCGTTATAGAATAGGTTTTGATAAATTCGTTTTAATACACTGATTAGCGGTATTACTGTACAAGTCGTCAAGGTGTGAAGATGGTTAACCAGGAAAAGCTATTAAAGGAAATAAAATCACTTAGTGATTCTATTAGACAAAAAAACCGAGCTTTAAAATCAGGTATAAATGAAAGAGAGCGATTTTTAGAAACAACATTCAAACCTGTTACTGAACCTTTAAAGCGATTAGCACAAAATATGGAAAGACCTTCATTTCGCTTCGAAGGAGACAAAATGCTACCAATTTCCAAATATGAAGAAGAATTTCAGAATGATGAAAGTTCTGACCAGTTACAAACATCTGAAGAAAGCGACGAGTATGAAGAAAGCGGAGATATAGGAGATTTAAGGGAAAAGAACATTGCAGGAGATACAAGTACAGAAGATACAAGTGCGGAAGATACAAGAGCAGAAGAAGAGGATATCAACCCATCCAACTTAAGCAAATTAGGCACAGATATTATGTTTAAAGGAACACTTGGAAGAAAATATACATTAAAAATGTTACATGGCACACATGCTAATCGAAATTATCATACATATGGAGCTAGAATAGAGGATAAAGGATTAATGATTGGAGATAGAAAGTTAGATATAAACGAAAATGATGATATAGTTATTGGTGATAAGAAATATAAAGGTACAACAGGTTTGTTTGAACTCATCTTTAAAAATAATCCTGGTAAATTTACTAAAAAGGATTTACAATTGTTTAAAAATATACTAGAGTATACAAATGCACATAGAAAAAAATATTCCAAAGAACTACCTATTCATAGAAACAGGTCAATAAAATACACAAACATTATATCTAGTCTTTTCCCCTCGAAATCAAATAAAGCTCCAATTAAAAGAAGAGCTTTATCTTCTGCTGAATTAAATGTTTTGCATAAAAAAAGAAAAACAACTGATCCTACTACATCTGGAAGGGGATTATTAAAAAATTTGTATAAAACCAATATAATATATTACAACGATATAAATAAGTTAGTTGATCGAATGAGGTTATTACATGAAGCTATGGAAGCCGGGCACACTGGTTTAGAAAACAAATGGGTAGCTTTGGTTGATGAACTGCGAAAACGAGAAATAATTGTTCAGTAGACGTATATATATATATATATATATATATATATATATATATATATATATATATATATATATATAGTAAGAACCTAAACGATAGCGATTCAGTTACATCATGAGTGTGGACAAGTTTGGACGGTATTCCGAGTTTGGAGTAAAATCTGGATATAGTGAAAAAAGAGCTGGGTTTCCGTTAACACCTGATGGTAATTATAATTTTGAAGGAAAAGTAATTCAAAATGTTGGTGATCCGCTTTTGTCTTCTGATGCGGTTACGGTACAATACATGGATAAAAGAACCCCGATTGTACACGAAGACCATTGGGGATTTTCCGGTAAAAGGTTAAGCAATATAAAACATCCCATTTATGATGGTGAAGCAGTAAATTTAGCGACTTTAAAATTGTTAACGATTTACAAAAAGAATGAAACTGATACAAGCTATGATGTAAAAAAATTAAAATTGTCAAATGTAGGTGATTGTGAGCAGGATGGAGACGCTGTAAATAAGAAAATATTTGATATAGTACACAAGAAATGGACTACAGAATATGAAAAACATATGGAAAGGTTTGGTGCAGCTTTATTTAATTATATCCATCGGGCTTCAGGAAGAGCTGTAGCTTCAGATGTTGACAGCCACAATTATTTAGACTGGAAAAAGATACACAATCCAGAAAAACCTAATCAATTAGATAAACCGTCTGAGCCTTCTAAAGTCAAGACATTAGGAAAGGGGGATAAAGTGAATGTGATTAATGAACCAACAGAAAACGATGAAGATTATATAAGAGAAAAAAGAATTTAAATACCCATGATAAGGGATAAAGCATCTACATTTAATTAATTAATCCATTTCTATATAATAAATGGATTTTAAACAGTATATATAATACAAGAAGCCAAGACTAATATTACATTCATTGTAAAACATTTATAGAGTGCACCTACTGATTGTAAGTTTGGCTATAAATAGTCATGCCGAGGGCTAAACGCATCAGTCATAATCGAGAGAGATTACAGAGAGGAAGGGGAATAGCATCAACAGCATTTTCTCTATTAAGTAAACCGGTTGGAGCTATAGTTAACAAGGCGATTGATTTATTACCTGTGGAATTACATTTACCTGGAGGATATCAATATTGTGGTCCTGGAACCAAATTAGAGAAACGGCTTGCTAGAGGAGATCCTGGAATAAATAAGCTTGATCAGGCTTGTAAACAGCACGATATAGCGTATTCCAAATTTGGTGATACAAAAAATAGATCAATAGCAGATAGAGCACTTTCTGAGAAAGCTTGGCAAAGAGTAAAATCTAGTGACGCGAGTATTGGTGAAAAAGCAGCGTCTTTAGCAGTAACAGCAGCAATGAAAGCAAAAACTACGTTTGGAGGAGGAGGAAAGAGAAGAAGGCGTGGGAAAAGACCCGCTAAGAAACAAGGAGGTAATATCAGAAGAAAACGTCGATCTACTAGTGGTAAAGGTAAAAAGAAACCAACAATATGGTCAATGATAAAAAAGGGAGGAGGACTATACCTAAGACCGTATCGTGTGTATTAAATAAGAAAGAGCAATTAATAATTAAAAACAAAGAATTAACCAATGAAGAACTGATTACATATGCTTCTTGTTTGAAAATCCCATTTTTTAGAGGAGTATTTATGAAAGATGAATTACCGGTTAAAATGTGGAAAAATGAGACTGGTATAGTAAATTTGGATAATAGTGAAGGATTAGGCACTCATTGGGTGTGTTACAAGAAACTTGGTGAAACGATTTATTATTTCGACAGTTTTGGAAACCTTCCACCACCGAAAGAACTTCAACAATACTTTCGTGCGGCAGAAAATGTTTTTTACAATTATACAAGAAAACAACCTGATGATACATCCATTTGCGGTCATTTATGTTTAGACTTTTTAGCTAAAAGTGTTAGTCAACTTTAAGATGTCTTCGTATACAGTGTCATTAACCGGTAACTCATGTACTTTGCGCAGTATTCTGTTTCCAGCGCTACGTTTGCAAAAAGGAAGACTATGGGAAGCCGCATTATTGGATTTAACAACATATAACTCTATTCCAAACGTTAGTGAAGGAATTAATAACAAAATACATTATTACAAGACAAAAGATAATAAAGGAAAATATTCAGCTTTGGAAGAATTCAGTTTACCAACAGGAGCTTATGAAATTGATAATATAAATGAAGTTATACAAAAACATATGGGAAAAGAAAATATAACGATAAAAGGCAATAACAATACAATGAAAGCCGAAATTACTTCTAAGTATTATATTGATTTTGGCCAAGAACGTTCAATTGGTAGTTTATTAGGGTTTTCTAAGGAAACAAAGGTATTAGAACCTAATACAACTCATTCTGGGAATAGAACTGTGACGATCATCAAAGTAAACAGCATAGACATTACATGTAACATTATACAAGGATCCTACAGAGATGGAGAAAATCGGCATATATTACACACATTCTACCCATCAGTCGCACCGGGTTTCAAGATAGTAGAAAAGCCTCAAAACCTTGTGTACCTACCGTTAAACACCAGTTTCATTTCAGACATCGTGCTGAACATAGTGGATCAAGACGGAAACCTTATTGACTTTCGAGGAGAAGCTATTACTGTAAGAATACATATAAAATCATCCGCTTAGATAATGGGGTTATCATTTAAAAAGAGAGAGCCAACCAGCAAAGAGGTCAGTAGCTCATCAGCTGTAGAAGGATTAACAAGTGACAACATTCGTTTTCTAGAAGAAATTGGATTAAAGGTCATTAACAATGGATATACTGGATATAGCGCAGGGCCCAACATTCGACGAGACCTTATGGGAAAAGGAATATCACACGCACAACCCTTACGCTTCGTCCAAATTAAACAATAACGATGAAATTAGGATTCCTATACAACAACAAGACATTTATACTCTTCCATGCGAAAGTTATTTATATATTGAAGGAAAAGTAACAAAAGCTGACGGTACTGTTGGAACCACTGTTCCGTTCATAAATAATCCTATGGCATTTTTGTTTGACGAGATTAGATATGAAATTTCAGGAGTTACAGTCGATTCAACAAAAAAGGTTGGAATTTCCAGTACCTTAAAAGGATTAGCGTCTTTAACACCAAATGAGAAGAATCTGTTAGCTGTTGCAGGATGGGTTGCACCAGACAAAAGTATAATTACTCCTGACGCTTCGGGAAACTTTGATTTTTACGTAACTTTAAGATTACTTTTAGGATTTGCTGAAGATTACAGAAGAATAATAATAAATGTAAAACAAGAACTAGTTTTATTAAGGTCATCAAACGATAATGATATTATTAAAGCATCTGCTGGAACAACTGAAGCCAATTTAGACTGGAAACTAACATTAGACAAGATTGTTTGGAGAGTACCACATGTGCGACTAAATGATGAACACAGGATTACATTATTAAGAAAGTTAAATTCAGATCGAGACATTGTAATGCCATTCAGAAGCTGGGAGTTTCATGAATACCCCGTTTTACCTTCAACACAACGGCATACATGGACTGTAAAAACTTCTACTCATTTGGAAAAAGCGAGATATGTAATCTTTGGATTACAAACAAAGAAAAAAAGTATATTAACTGAAAATGCTGGTGAATTTGACCATTGTAAATTAACAAACTGTAAAGTGTTCCTGAATTCACAATTCTTTCCCTACGACAACTTTAATATCTCTTTTGATAAAAAAAGGTACAGTGTTTTATACGATATGTACGCTAGGTTCCAAAATTCATATTACGGCAAAACAAACACACCTCTACTATCTCCCGTACAGTTTGAATCGAAAGCTCCGATTGTTGTAATTGATTGCTCCAAACAAAACGAATCTGTAAAATCGTCTAGTGTTGATATAAAAATAGAAATGGAATTTCAAGAAAACGTACCTGCAAATACATCTGCGTATTGTTTAATTTTGCACGATAAAATTGTTACATACACACCGTTGACTGGTATCGTAAAGACGGTATTGTAAAACGTTGTACCACCACCGGCACCGCCACTGTCGCTAACCTATAAATAGCGGAGCAACAATGCAGGTCTTCAGTTGATCGTCTATCATCGCATGGGCAACATCTTCTACAAAATGAGTTCTCCATCTGTTGTACAAGGTGATGCAGAGGTAGCACCGTTATTGGAACGTGATAATACTAGTGAAGAAAAAATCATCAAGGAAATAACTGCATTTTTAAAGTTTGGTAAAAGAGATAGAGAGGAGGAAAGTAATGCAGACCCATCAAAGGTAGTACCAAAGAGGAAGAAGAAAGTTGAAGAAAATATTCCTCCTCACATTTTAACTGAAGTTTTTTTGCGAATCTTTTACCCCATCTCAGCATGCATCAGTAAAAGTGTATCAGTTGGATTGATGAAGTCATTGGATTATTCCCCTACAGTAATACTACACTATGGAACAAAAAAGGTTTTATTTTCGCAAAATGCTTGGGAGTCATTTTTGAAACATGTACATTTAATAGAATGTTATTTAACTAACAGTTTGTGTGGAAGGAAAACACATATTCGACTTTTGGATTGTGACAATGAAATCGATATTGTTAAACATCGTGGACAACTACAAGTGCGAATTAGAGACTTGACTCAACATGAAAATAAGATTCTACTGTCACATGAAGAATTCTACGTTTTAAACTACGCAACAGAACCTATTACAAGGTACATGAGACAGTTGGTATTTGCAAGCGCTATTATTAAAGAATATTTGGTCGATACTTTGGAAAAACAACCTGATAGCACCATCGTGTACGGACCTGTGGATACATCTATTTTTAATAGAATACCTCATGAAGTTTGCATGTGGAGAAAGTTAAAGGATTTTGAACCACTTGTAGAAATCGCTACAGAAGCTACAGAAGAAACAACACAGGAAGAAGAAACGGAGAAACAAGAAGAAGAAGAAAACGAAACACAAGAAGAAGAAGTTAAAAAAGACTAAAGTTTGACTTAGTAAAGAAGAACACACGTGGGGTAGGCCTATTGGGGACGGTGCCCACGTTAAATATACACCAACGCGCCTGCAACTGTACGGCCTGGTATTTAACCTACCGTGGTGTGGAAAACAGTTTAGTTGATCGCTAGGTGCCATGATGAGCGGAGGGGATGAAGAAGTGAGTGTAAAGCCTTGTGTAATAGAATTTCAAGCATTTCGAAATAATGATGATAGGTTTATTATCAAGGAATTAGTAATTTTAGACTTGCTTACATTTGTAGCCTACCCATTCATGTTTGATGCTCCTTTTTCTTTTAACAAACTTAACACCAAAGCAAAAAGTACAAACAAATGGATAACAAACTACTTTCATCACATACATTGGTATGAAGGATTTATAAGCTACAGTAATCTGCACAGTATTATGTTTAACTTTTGCAAACAATATTCACATATATACACAAGAGGATTAGAAAAAAAGGAACTGGATACAAAAGTACACGCACGGTGATGTTTTCGATATAACTATCAGTAAGGACTTTAACATTAATCTCGGTAATATTTGTGTCGCTGCAAAAGATCTTAAACACGGCCAAACAAACTGTGCATTGTACAACGCGTATCGTTTGGCTGCTTACTTGAAACAAACGCAGGAATGTGGTGGGGGTAGCGGAGAACAGAAATGTGGTGGGGGTAGCGGGGCCTATAAATACGAGGAGACAGCACCGCTCCAGCACGAGTATTATTCGAGACTCCGAAGAGGCAACATCACAGAAGACACCACAACCACCACTGACGAAGATGGCATCACAACAGTTTCTACAAACACTGGTTGATCAATTCAACACTCATTCAAAATCCGACCTTCTGCTAACTAAAAAGTGTTCAGAACTAAAAGAACAAAAACACTACATTATTCATAACATCAAGAAAGTGGAAACCACACATGGAGAAGCAATTCTAGTTTCATTGAGCGAAGGACCTTTCTCTCCAGGAGATGAGCCGAAGTTTCAAGTATTTCTTCCAAAACGATTTGTTCAACTGCTACAAAATGAAGATTTGCGAGATATTCAACCGGGGACGTTGTATTTGGTATCACACGGTGTAAGCGGCAACAACTCGACGGAACTCACTCTGCACATCACGCATCCTTGTACATAATGTCTCTGTTTGTATTTTATTGTTTGTATTTCTAGTTATCAATGTTAAACTTAAGTTTATTGTATTGTAAGATGTTTGTTTAATAAAGAAAATATAAAAAAAATAAAATAAAATAAAAAAAAAATAAAAACAGCAACACAGCAGTATATTATTTTATATACTGCTGTGTTGCTTTTTTTAAAATTCAAATGGATGACCTTGAACTTTCATTCAGGGTTAACTTATGAAGAGGTATAAAAGAGAGGGAGCAGTGAAGTTAGTCTCAGTCTTGTCTAACACACGCTGCAGCTAACATGTCGGTGTCACCTATGAAAAATTTATTTTTCGATAACAATTTGAAGACATATTGTTGCGAGTTACAATGTTTTAAAATACCAGGCGATCAAGTTGACGGGAAAGCTTGTCGTAAGTGCAAGTGTTTCAGCTATTGCATATGTAGATGTAAAACGTATCAAATGAACCGACAAGATAAACTACAAGAATTACGCCGAAGGATTGCATTACTGTGGCGGCGAATGTAGTAGCAACCAGCTGCCACCTGCCGCCTGCCATCTGCTGTCCGCCATCTTCTCCGCCCCACCATTTTGTTTGATACCAGAACGCTAGCTAGCGAATAGTCAGTACACCTCCGGCTCTCGACTGGTGAACATCGAGTGCTCTTCACAAACGTAAAACATTGTATTAAAATGTCCATTAAAATTAGGTGTATTCATTATGACTCTATTCATCTGGCGACTTTCCAAGACCTCGAGGTTTTTAATGAAGAGTTAAGACTTCTCATTGCGTCCGGTTACGATTTATCTTTGGAACTTTACGCATCAAAAAACAACATGGACTCTGCGCAGGAATCGAAGTATATACCGTCTTTCTTCAGAAAGCGAAGTGATGGCCGCAACTCGTCCGGATCAACAACATCGATGACAACCAACAACGGGGAACTATTGTAAACATGAATTATTGTAAACATAACTTATTGTAAATAAAAATAAAGTAATATTTGTATTAATACTACCTCGCACTCGTATCATTCGATTGCTTCATTCGATAATTTTCATTCGATATTTTATCGAATTAAAACTATCGAATCACAATCGGATTTTACGCGTGCGAGGTAGTACTTTTTTAAAATTACCTCCCCGTGACCTTGAACTTTGAACTTTAACTCATTTCGTCACAAAACCGCCTACGTCACTGGCTCAGCCCCAGATGACGTCTTTCATGACTCAGCGCATCCGGTCACGTGACCGGATGACGTCACTTCCGGCGTAAAACCCCCCTCAAAATACCCCTTCGGATAGGTCAGTAGTGTGGGTTTGCGGGTTTTGCGCCGGAAGTGACGTCATCCGGTCACGTGACCGGAAGTGCTGAGTCATGAAAGATGTTATCTGGGGCTGAGCCAGTGACGTAGGCGGTTTTGTGACGAAATGAGTTAAAGTTCAAAGTTCAAGGTCACGGGGAGGTAATTTTAAAAAAGTACTACCTCGCACGCGTAAAATCCGATTGTGATTCGATAGTTTTAATTCGATAAAATATCGAATGAAAATTATCGAATGAAGCAATCGAATGATACGAGTGCGAGGTAGTACTAATACAAATATTACTTTATTTTATTTACAATAATTCATATTACAAATATTACTTTATTTACAATAATTCATGTTTACAATAGTTCCCCGTTGTTGGTTGTCATCGATGTTGTTGATCCGGACGAGTTGCGGCCATCACTTTGCTTTCTGAAGAAAGACGGTAGATACTTCGATCCCTGCGCAGAGTCCATGTTGTGTTTTTGACACCTATCTGTTCTGTTAGGTGTTTGCATTTCATTGCTGTCAGGAGGAAATAATACGTGACGGCAATGAAATAGAAACATCTATCAGACTTTGAGTGAAATGATATTGTTATTTTGTGAAGAGCGTCTCGGAGAGCTCGATGTTCACCGGTCGAGAGCCGGAGGTGTACTGACTATTCGCTAGCTAGCGTTCTGGTATCAAACAAAATGGTGGGGGTAAAAGTGTAGTAGAACGAAGCAGATGGTTGGTGGGAGGTGGCAGGCGGTAGGTGGCAAGTGTGCGGCATATGGTAGTCCCCCCACTACACCAGTCCCCCCACTACACCAGTCTCCCCACCAAGTTTTACATCGCACAATAACTAGTTTACATGTGTTAGTTAGGGTTTAGCTCTTAGACTGTCAAGACCTTAGCTCCGTAACTAAAAACTTCAATAATGTTTGCGCTTCAACGCTGTATAAGTATAACAGCTACTATGATCTAAACCGGTGCATGTATTCATATGGTTCTTTTTGCGAAGCAAACAACTAGCTAAAAGTGTTTCAACCTCGATTATTCTTCGACGAAACCGCTCATTGTCCACTAAAAGTGTAGACCTTCTGTCTTCATTGTCAGGGAAGTAGAAAGTAGTGTCAAGGGGACTACTGAAGGTCACCTTCCTCATGTTCCTGTAAAACTGCGACATTTTTCAGATCCTCTAGGTAGATGTTCATCCGTCAAGAGCTGGAAGAATAATGATGGAGCGTTATCGTGTATGATAGGCACCTAACCCTCACCACAACGTTACCTTGTCCTTCAAACCATCGTTTTACGCTACAGATGCTATACTGTTGGTTAGATTTAAATTTAGATTGCACCTTCTTGTTTGTCTTGACAAGCCGCGTAATTGAAGTACCCACATGTTATACTTTGAACTAAAAACAAAGAAGTTATTTAGGTTTGTCCTTGAAAATAGGTGTTTTTTCGCTGTTGCTGCTATACCCGTTGTCAGATCTGAATTCTGTTTGCACTAACCTGTTCGTCTGATCAATCCGCGTAATTTGAGTACCCACTTAATATACTTTAAACCGTAAATAAAGAAGTTATTTAGGTTTGTCCTTGAAAATAGTTGTTTTTTCGCTGTTGCTGCTATACCCTTGGTCGGATCTGAATTCTGTTTGCACCAACTTGTTCGTCTGATCAATCCGTTTAATTTGAGTACCCACATGACATACTTTGCACAAACTTTGTACACCCCCCCCCCTTTTTTGGGTCATGTTCAAGGATCTTGGGACTTAGAAATTTTCACAAAGTGGGTTGCACACAAACATAAGACTAACAGTCTCCTGCCTATGTACGGGCCAAGTCCCTAACTTGAAATGCTTAGGGTGGTCCTGAAAAGGACCGTTTGCGTGCTGAGGGATGGTTTGGTTAGGAATGGTTGGTCTAGGGATCGCTGCTTAATTTAAACTTTATTTTTGAAAACCCACTTTACCCTCCCATCTTGTCTCATGAAGTACAACTCCTGGGTGTCGTTTATCAGAGGGGGTGGTGGTGGACAAGTCTGCGGCAGACGCACCTCGACGTAGTGGTCGGTGTGTTGGAAGAGGAACACGTGGTCCCCGTTCCTAGCCACAAACCTGTACTCCGTCATCCGCTTCAGATTCCGGAACTCGGCCTTGGAGGTGTCGATCGGCGTCACCAAATCATTGATCCCCATCACTCTTGTCCGCTCCATCACCTCATCTACAGTTAGTGGTGGAGATGAAGGTCGAGGTGTGGACGTAGAAGGCTGAGGCTGAGTTGAGGGTCGCTGGTGAAAATATAATGGGTGACACCGAAAATCACGTCTAAGAGCAGACTTAAAAGCTGAAGGTTTCTTAAATCCGCTTCTTCTTTCCGTCGACTTCTTCAAGGACTCCTTCAAACGTTGAAGTTTTTCGGGAGTCAGAGGAGAAGACATGGTGTTGTTGGATGGAAGGGAAAATGAATAGAGCACGTGTATACTGGCTGAGAACCAAAGCTGGAATGAGGTGCCAGACAAAGTAAAGCAGGTCGCAAAGGATAACCTTACCCTATCAATATATAGATAGAAAGCTGGGTACTAATTAGAACCGGTTTACATCCGCCCCCCCCCCGGCCAAGTTCAAGCCCCCCCCCCCGACGGAACCCCCCCCCCCCGACGGAACCCCCCCCCCCGACGGAGCCCCCCCCCCCCCCCCGAAGGAACCCCCCCCCCCTTTGGGTCAAGTTCAAGGTCAAGGTCGAGGGATAAACTTTTTAGCAGAAAGGGACAAATTCCCGACAAAATCCCGCAACGAAGTAGGGTTATCCCTTATCCCGTTTTCCCCTAAATATCCCTATTTCCCATTTTTCGCCTATATAAGCCGAGATTTCGAGCGTCTCCGCGCAGTAGCCTGCCGCCCTTTAGGATGAACGTCCCACTGGGTTGCAGTGCCTGCTGCAGCGTAGGTCTCTTGAGTGTGTGTGGGCCCAACGCGCAATTGAGAGACCATGCGCATTTGCATGTGTAGTTAAATATATTTAAGGGGATCTTGGTCAGGGGATTATTGTACTTCGGTTCGTAGTATTCTGAAGCCTACACAGTGATGAACGTCCTTGCGGTTTCAGAGTGCACGACTGTTGTAAACTGACCATATTTTGATGCTTTATAATAACATTGTAGATGGAATGTTTTGTAGTTTGCTTAACACTTAATGCTTTTATCTTCAACGTGTCCTTGACCTAGATTAGGACTTAGAAAATATTCAAGAAACATTCAATGTACACAACCACGTTTTAGCACAAAATTTATGGAAGGGGAAATTTAATATATACTGCAACAGCGTGGTAAAAATCATCATATCGCTATGGAAGCTGTAGGTGTAAACACTTGGCTTGTTCCTTCCGAGCTTGCTATTTCAGAAGCCTTTCTGTCCATCCTTACTTATGAGTTTCGAGGCATTAAATTAAAAGTAAAAATAGAGCTGAGACCGTTGCATAGAAATGAGATGCATTGTATTTTGGTGGAATGGGAATCGCCCTCCGGCATTAATCTTTTCCATTTTATCAAAAGATCGTGCAAGGAGTTTTGCGTAAAACGGATAACAGTCTCCCTTGTTTAAACGTAGTACAGATTTCTTCCAAAGTAAAATAGCAAAGGTAACACCTTTGCTATTTTACAAAATATTTTAACGTGTCCTTGACCCAGTTACCGGACTTGGAGCAATTCAAAGTGTGCTATACAGCGTTAGAACAAACTACTGTCGAAGCCCCCCCCCCCGATATATTCCTATAAAAGCGGGAGCAGCCCGCAGAGGGTTCGCAGTCGCAGGCCGACAGCCTAGCTAGCTGTTTGCCCGCGCTGTCCGCAATAGTATCTCTAGTATAGAGTTGGTACCACTATATATTAGAGATGCTACCTTAGCTTAAGGCATGTCTGTGTATTATTAAGCATGTAAGAATAACGCTTGTAGTTTGCTGCTAGTAAATGTAGTTAGTTTAACTGAAGTTAGTTTGGTGTTGGTTTTAAAGTGTTTTTGAAGTGTTTTTTATTTACTAATGAAATATGTACTTTTCTTTCACGCTCCCATTCAAAAAGGTATGGCACGAAAACCGACCTTATGTCTTTAAATATCTCAGGGGGGATTATGTTTCTCAAATAAACACCTTTCCTAACCCCTTACAAAAAGGTATGGCACGAAAACCGACCTTAAGTCATTACGGCGCGCAAACCGGATGACTTTACCTATCTTAACCCTTACTCACGAGAAACAGATTCAGTCAGTTTGCTTATTTTTGGTTAAATTTAAGGGGACCTTGGTCAGGTAATTATTGTACTTCGGTTCGTAAAACTCTGACGCCTACACAGTGATGAACGTCCTTGCGGTTTCAGAGTGCGCGACTGTTGTTAACTGACCATTTTGCTTATCTTGGAGGATACATCATCGGGGAAATAAACTTAAGGGGACCTTGGTCAGGTATTATTGTACTTCGGTTCGTAGTATTCTGACGCCTACACAGTGATGAACGTCCTTGCGGTTTCAGAGTGCGCGACTGTTGTTAACTGACTATATCGTTTGTGTGTTGGGTGAATAATTTTTCGGGGGAGAGGTTAGTGTTCCGTTATCAGGTTTATTTGCCTATAATTGCGAGCTTTAAGCTAGTCCTCTTCTCCTAATACAGAGCGGGGAATAGAGCAGTTTGTGGTCCAAGTGAGAATCACTTACTGCTCTATTCCCCGTTTTGGCAACATGTTCAGATGACCTTGACCCACTTCGGGACTTAGAAAATTTTCGTTTAGTAAAACATTACAACAATATTCCTTCCCTAACCTCTAAAGCCCCCCCCCCCCTACAACTGGGTATAAAAGGAGGGTTTTCACCAGTGGTAAAATCATTCTGCTGCTTACACATCACGAGTGCAGTTCAGTTCCCGAGATGTCTGACCGTAGGAAGCAACTTTTGCCGAGGAAGGTTGAGCACTCTTCACCTGCTCCGTCATCTGCTCCGCCAGCTCCTTCCATCCTTCGGCAGGCGTTAATATTATCATGCATTGTTCCTGAGGAGCCTGCACCACGACCGCAACCACTTCAAGAAAACCTCGTTGCTCCCCCGTCCGCTTCTTCATCTTCTTCATCTTCTTCATCGTCTTCGTCGTCTTCATCTTCTTCGGCTACTTCTCACTCACCTTCTCCATCACCGAGGAAGGATGAGCAAACAACTGCACCATCTTTGGCTTCACCAGCTCCTTCGCTTCTTCAGCAGGCGCTGGCAAGCATTCTTCCACCTTCTACACCAGGCTCTTCAACACCATCTGCAAGTCTACATTCTTCTTCTCCTACCAAACCTTCTACACCTTCTGTAAGTGTCCTTTCCCGTCCTTCAGTGATCTGTATTAACAACGAATCTCCTTCAGAGAAATTTCAACAATTAAAAACCTTGAGAAGGCAGTCTATACTTCCTGCACCAAGATGCAGCTACAGTTTTAAAAAAGGTGCAAGGAAAGGGGAACGTTGTGCTAAGTCTTGTGTTTTAAATGAAGAAGTATGCAGATCACATTTAAAACAAAATCACAAGGGCACCGTTTCTCTTTCTACACCCCATCCAACAGTGAGACCAACCAAAATTCGAATTAATAGGCTTTGTAGAAATAAACGATACTTTTTTGTTAAATCAAAGGGCTTTGCAAAGGTGGTGGTTCAATGTGAAGGTAAATTGTACTATGTAGAGTTGCCTAGAGGCATGGACCTCCACGTCAAAGAACTTACCAAACAGAACTATTTAATTCGAAATGATACAGGTTTCAGTGTGTGGAAAACATTTAAAATAAAAAAAGATTAAAAAGTGTATTCCAAATTAAAAATAGTCTTTTCCAAATTAAAAAAAAAAAGTGTGGACAACCTATTTACAATTTGTAGCATATGCTGCAGAGTGTAAATAGGTTGTCCACACCTTTTTTTTACAATGCTACAACGACCTTGACCTAAATAACGGACTTAGATATATTGCACTAAGTTAAAGATAAAACTTAAATAGAAAAAGGAGAAATATTATATTAAAGACATTATTCAACAGTAAAGAGGGGAGGGGGTAAGCGGGTATTTAAGCGAGAGATTCGGAATATAATTATTAGTTGTATCGTCATGAGCGTCAACAGCAACACATGGGGAAAGGAAATTAGCGAAGAGGAGTTGTACGCGATTGTTGAGGCTGCTGAAATGACTGAGGTTTATAAAATTAATAAGGTTGCAGAAAATGGTGCTCAGTCTCAACCGCAACAAACTACATCACCGATGCAGTCTACAACGCAACAACCAAGACCCTATCATGTTATCCTGGAGGAGTACAATGAGGCGATGAGGTACGCCTTTACTAAGTGGTGTGGTCAACCGCGTTCTCCTGAACAATGGGAGGAGCATGATGCAGACTTTCGCCTGGTTGCAGACTTAGAACTTGAGCTTCAAAGAACAAAGGCTGCTCAATAGTGAGAAGAGTTATTGTTTACTTTAAAATACAGAGCGGGGAATAGATCAGTTTGCGGTCCAAGTGAGAACCACTTACTGCTCTATTCCCCGTTCTGGCAACTGTTGTAAATGACCTTGGGACTTAGAAAATATTCGTTTGATAAAAAATAATGAAAGATCTTCTTATTTCTCACAACAATATCTTTTCCTAACCCCCACCACTACCTAAACTAAGTATAAAGGAGGTTCTCCATCGCTGGTAAAAATTAGTACTCTGCTGAAAATGAATGCATCCACTACTTCTATCTCTGCAGCAACTATAATAGTTAGCAGACGGGTCGAAAACATTGATCAGGTGCTTGCTGTAAGGAGATTACTGCTACGGTATCTTGATATAGAGGTTAGTTGTCAATTGTACATGTGGAGACCAACAGGTGAAGTTTATAGTAGTGAAAATGAAGCATTTGAAACAAACTACAGTAGAAAGTTATATAAAATCTTTGGTAATATGGTAAGGTTAGTCGATAAAGGATGGAACATTAATATAACATTTTATATTGTTCCAAACCTGTAATTAAAGCAAAAAAAAAAACGATGGGTATATAAGCCCGATGTTACAGAGACAATTATCACTTTGGTTCTGAATTGCGTCAAGAGAGCACCTACCATGGTATACCTCCACTATATTGACTCTACTGCTAAAGCGGATACTTTTATCCAGCGTGTTTACCAACTGTTAACGGAGTACCAACATGTTCAGGTCAAAGGATTGGGTATTCGTGGAACAGAAGAAGTAAAAATAGATGTAAAACCAATCCCTTTGAAGAAAAAAATTGTCCAATTATTACAAGAAGGCTACACACTGTGCCTTTATTACACAACCTCATAAACTAAATAAAACGCCAAAGGGGGGGGGGGAATACAGAACGGGGAATAGATCAGTTTGAGGTTTGAATAAGAATCTCTTACTGCTCTATTCCCCGTTCTGGTAATAGGATAAGGTGACCTTGACCCACTTACAGGACTTAATCATTTGTGTTACAATAATACCTCTTCCCTATCACTTTTCCCTACCACTTGCACTTTCAACACTTACCCCCACCACCACCGAAATCATGTATAAAAGGTGGTTTCGTATTAGTGGTAAATCAGTCTGCTACTTGGAATCATGTCGCCCAGAGATAACATTTTCCCTTCTAAGAAGACTATACTAGAATTGATTAAAAATATTCCATTAAATTTAAACGAAGATGAAGACGAAGACGATTCAGAGATGGAAGGTGAACTATTTAGTGATCTTGAACTACTGAGTGAGTTTGCTAGCAGTGAACCATATCTTGGAGAGATGGAGCTGTTGGAGCTGTTGACTGACGACGACGATGTTGATAATAATGAACCGGAATTTCATCATCAGTTGCTTTGCTTGGAGGAAATGGACCTTGTTGATAGTGAAACCCCTCCAAGCAGTATTAATATCGATGATGTAGTTCTAGATCCAGTCACAGGGAACTTTTGTGTTCGTCGTCGCTTATTTAGTGATAGCTCATCATCATCATTATCATCGGAAGAATCTGAATAAGTTTTTGTTGTCTTCAAATAGTTTACTTTAAATACAAAGCGGGGAATAGATCAGTTTGTGGTTATAGTGAGAATCACTTACTGCTCTATTCCCCGTTTTGGTAATATCGTTGTATGACCTTGACCCATTTACATGATTAAAAAAGTGGGGTAACTTATACATTTAATGGTGGGGGAACGTCTATTTAAAGACGATGCAACAGTGTATATTTATCATATAGACATGATGAACCCACCAGGAAACTCCGTTTGCTACAGCTTTCCCCTCATCGATATCGATGATGTGATAAAACTTACATCAATAACAAAACGGTTCGAACTCGAAAGGCGACTCATAAAAGTCGACGTAATTCCACAAGATCTTCGTTCGGCAATGTTGACTATTGAATATGTTAAAGATGAATCTACAACTGAAGATCCCTATTGTTTTATGAAATTTTTAGTTGATCAAGATACAATGTGTACAATCCAACTTCACATCCGAGTTTAAAATTTATCAAATGTTTCTGTTGGAGAAAATTGTCTTAGTTAAATACAGAGCGGGGAATAGATCAGTTTATGGTTTAATATAAAATCATTTACTGCTCTATTCCCCGTTTTGGTAAATTTGTTCAATGACCTTGACCTAAATACAGAAATTTGTAGCCTCCAGCTACAATAGTAAATATAAAATGCAAAAAAAAAAAAAAAAAAAAAAAAAAAAAAAAAAAAAAATAGTAAACTTCACGTAATACGTACCCCCATTACTTTTGCTAGGGTATAAATAGAGGGGTATTTGCAGTGTTGTTCATTATTGTCTTGACCCTTGTGGAGATCGCACCTACATTATGCATCGCTGCGATATTTGCAAGTCTTCATTTAAGGATGAATTTATTTTAATGATACATAAAGAACTGAAACATAACAAAAACCAAAATGAAGAATATGAAGAAGAAGAATTGAAAGAAATAGATCAAATGTTAGCTCAACACCAAAATTCCAGACCTAGTGTTATTCAATATGCACCATCAACATCGACTTCTACCTCTGCTATGTCTACACTTCACCGTCCTTCAACATCATCATCATCTGCATCGACTTCTACGCCTGTTCTGTCTACACTTCATCATCCTTCAACATCATCAGCTGCATCGACTTCTACGCATGCTCTGTCTACACTTCACCGTCCTTCAGCATCAACAGCAGTAAATGTAGAACTACATGCCCGAGCACTTCCGGGTAATGTAGTAACCCACTTCAAAATTGACAATGCAAAATTACAACTCGAAGAGTTTTTAAATAACGCAAAAGGATTGGTAAGCAACACTTTGCAAAATGAATTAAAAAGATTAAATTTTATTAAATTTGGACTATTAATGGATGCTTTATTTACAAACATTCAAAATGAAACTTCCCCGAGAGGGTTTTTAACAAAAAACCGAACTATTATGTTTTCGTCAGATATTGATTCAATCGTATCTGAATGTTTTGAAGAGCTAATGACTAAAATACAAGAACATGAAGGAAGAGGCTCTGGATGGAATTTGTTAAGCATCACAGGGCTAGACTTAAGAGTACACAAACACGGCTATGGAATTCGAGGAAGTAGCTACATTCCTCTACCAACAAAGATTAGAAATACCTTATCCTGCGTCAACGTACAAAATCAAGATACTGAGTGTTTTAAATATGCTATGTTGGCCAAATATGTAACAATTCATCCGGAAAGACCAAGTCACTATTATGAAGAAGTACAACATAGATATAATTTCCAAGGGATGACTTACCCTGTTGCTATAACAGACGTTTCAAAATTTGAAAAACAAAATCCTTCAGCTTCTGTCAACCTCTTCGGATTGGATTCGACAAACAATTTGTACCCCTTGCGTATAACACCAAATGAGCGCAGAGATCATACCGATTTGTTATTAATTACTAAAGGTGATATTTCACACTTTGTGTATATCAAAAAATTTGAAAGTCTTGTTTCTAATCAATTATCTAAGCATAAAAGAAAGATGACAATTTGCAAAAGATGTTTTTGTCACGTGAACAAAGAACTAAGAAGGGGAGGGTCTGATTGGTTAGTAGAACACCAGCGGTTATGTAATGGAAACTATGAAGTAAGAATTAAATTGCCGCATCCTAGCAGAGCGCAGATAAAATTTGACAAAGTAATACAACAATACCGTGTACCTGTTGTTGTTTACGCTGATTTCGAGTCTTCTTTACATCCGCTTGAACAACAAGAAGAGGACGTTACAAGAAGAAGCAAATACCAACTTCATTCACCAAACAGTTATTGCATACTAATTAAATCCACGTTGACTGAAGACCATCTTCAAAAATATGGACTATCATCTTCTCCAAAGATTTATCGCGGTGAAGAAGCAGCCAAATACTTTGTCGATGATTTGTATGACATAGCTGCAAAGGTAGAAGAACTGTATGGAACAAAGGTACCCATGTCACCTATGGAAGAAGAAGAACTTCAACATTATGATTCAACAACAACGTGTTATTTGTGTAATAACACCTTTACACTGGATAACGTTAAAGTTCGTGACCACGATCATCTTACGGGAGCGTACAGAGGTGCAGCCTGTAACGCTTGCAACTTGAACTACAAACTACCATATTTTATCCCCGTAGTTCTGCACAATCTGAGTGGTTATGATTCGCACTTCATAATCCCCGAACTAGGAAGAGATAATGGAGCAATAGACGTTTTGGCTACTACAATGGAAAAATTTATAAGCTTTTCAAAAAAGGTGGGTAAAATTAAATTAAGGTTTGTTGATTCATTTAGATTTATGCCTTCAAGCCTCATGAAATTATCTGAAAATCTAAGAAGAACAGATTTGATAGAAACAAGCAAAATTGTACCCAATAGTAAAATGGATTTGGTTCTTCGAAAAGGAGTCTTCCCCTATGATTACATCGATGGACTGCATAGATTTGATGAAACATCACTACCTTCACCAGAACACTTCAAAAACAAACTTAATGATTCGGAAATATCACTTGAGGACTATCAACACGCACGTCGAGTATGGAACGAGTTAGATATGAAGACCTTAGGAGATTACTCGGACTTTTATGTCAAACTAGATGTAACTCTTCTTTGTGATGTAATGGAAGAATTCCGAAACACCTGTTTTGCTGCATACGGTTTGGACCCTCTACATTCGTATACTTCACCAGGATTAGCTTGGCAAGCCATGTTAAAAGAAACAAAATGCAAACTCCAACTTTTAACAGACATTGACATGGTTTTAATGGTTGAAGCTGGAGTAAGAGGCGGATTGACCCAAAGTGTTACCAGACATGTCAAAGCCAACAACAAATACCTACCCGATTACGATGAAACCAAACCGTCAACCTATTTAGGATATTTCGATGCAAATAACCTGTACGGATGGGCAATGTCAAACCCACTTCCTTTTGATAACTTTAAATGGATTAATCCCGACTCTATTGGCGATATTTTACAAATTCCGAAACATGGTGACACTGGATATATTTTGGATTGCGATTTTGAATACCCAGAAAATTTACATGATCTTCATTATGACCTTCCACTTCTTGCTAAAACAGAAATTTCACCAATTGGAAAACACCCCAAATTAATGATGACATTAAATAATAAACAACGCTACGTGGCTCACTTTTGGGTGGTTCAACAAGCTATCGAATTAGGACTACGTCTAACAAAAATTAATAGAGTTTTGGAATTTTCTCAATCATGCTGGTTGAAACCCTACATTGATTCAAATACCATCAGAAGAGCAGCAGCTACATCAGACTTTCAAAAAGATTTCTTTAAATTAATGAATAATGCGATATTTGGAAAAACATTGGAAAACAAAAGAAGACACAAAAATGTTAAACTTGTTACCGACGCAAAAAAATTACAGAAACTAGTACAGCAGCCAAATTTTGGAACATCTATAATTATTAATGAAAAACTTGTAGCAGTGTCCATGAAGAAGACGAGTGTGAAGATGGATCGTCCTTTGTATATAGGCATGTCAATCTTGGACATCTCAAAAACACACATGTACGATTTTCACTACAACAAAATGGTGGCGTTCTACGGAAGAGAAAATATATCTATTACATATATGGACACTGACGCTTTCATATATCGCATAGTAACATTGGACATGTATAAAGATTTGCGTACATTTATTTACAAGAACGACTTTGATTTCTCTGATTATCCAAAAGATCATCCAAACTACGACAATGACAGACACAAAAAAGTACTAGGCAAATTCAAGGATGAGGCTAATGGTGTTCTGCTTGAAGAGATTGTTGCATTGATGTCTAAACTATATTCTTTGAAACTCTATAATGAAAAAGAAGAAGAAGAAAAGAAGGATAGCTATATTAAGAAAGCTAAAGGTGTATAGAGTTTATATTTAAAGAAGAAAGTGCATTTTGAACACTACAAGCAATGCTTATTTGAGGATAACATCATTACAGCTAAATTCAACACCATCAGAAGTTTTAACCATCAGCTGTACAGCGTGACTGAAGTTAAAAAGGCGCTATCCTGTAATGACGACAAAAGACAAACACTTCCAGACAAAATCAACACATTACCATTCGGCCACTACTCCCTCAACCCTATTGACGAGTAACCTTTTCATCGTCCTAGATCCTTTATCCTTTTCCTTTCCGTAAAAAAAGGGGAAACACAGCAATGTTAAGCTGTGTTTCCCCTTTTTTTACACAAGTTTTAAATGACCTTGAACTATATGTATATATATATATATATATATATATATATATAAGCAGATTTATACCAAAGAATATTTAATACCATATCAGCTGCCTTCGTGAAACCATCATGTCAGACCTGAAGGAGAAGATTATTAATGAACTACACAAACCTGCAAGAATAAAGTTTCCAAGAAGAAATACTGTTATAAAAGGGATAAATGATCTATATCAAGCGGATCTAATTGAAATGCGACCGCATAGCAGAATAAACAAAGGATTTAAATATATACTCACAATTATTAATTGTTTTACAAAAGTTGCAGACGCTTTGCCTCTAAAGGACAAGACTGGTAAAAGCGTAACAGAAGCCATGGAAATAGCCATAAAAAGAGATAAAAACAAAATTAAACATTTACAAACTGATGATGGAACAGAATACTTTAATACAAACTTTGCACAGTTAATGAATAAATATAAAATAAATCATTATTCTACAAATTCAGAGAAAAAATCAGCTATTGTAGAAAGATTCAATAGAACCTTGAAAGGAGCACTGTATAAACAATTTTCAAAAAGAGGTTCTTACGTATGGTATGATGTTTTACCACAATTAATAAATGATTATAACAACAGGTTTCATAGAACTATTGGTATGAAACCTAACAAAGTAAATAGAAGAAATGCAAAAGATGTATTAAAACGCATAAAGAAAAATACAAAGCCTAAAGTAGAAAAAATGCAGCCAAGAAAATTTAATGTAAGTGATAAAGTACGGATTAGTAAATATAAGGGAGTGTTTACCAAAAAATACCTTCCCAATTGGACGAATGAAGTTTTTACAGTGTATAAAGTGCAACCGACTGTACCTGAAACGTATATCCTAAAAGATAACAAAGGAGATTTGTTGCAAGGTGCATTTTATGGACATGAAATGTTAAAGTCAACAGTAGGTGATGTATATCTTGTTGAAAAAGTGTTACAAAGAAAAAAGGACGCAGTTAAAGTGCGGTGGTTAGGGTTTAACAAAACTGAGGATTCATGGATACCTATAAAGGACTTGGTTTAATACAAGCAACTCATTTCATCGTTAACCTTTGAGCAGGATGGAGATTATTCACCATAAAGATCGATTCAATATTAATAACATAGATGATTTAACTGTGGATAACGTTAAAATCAACAATGGTAAACACGGTAGTTTACTTCCAAACACTGTTCGATGTATAGTAAGTGGCCCCTCAAACTGTGGAAAGACCAATGTTGTCTTTAATTTGATCACTAATCCGCAGGGATTAAGGTTTAGTAACCTATATATTTTTTCAAAGTCTCTACATCAACCAAAGTATCAATTGCTGGATAAAATCCTATCTGATGTGTCTGATGTTAATTTTTACAAATTTAACGCTAGTGATAGCATTATGCAACCAAACGAAGCGAAACCGTATTCTGTATTTATATTTGACGATGTATCTTGTGAAAATCAGGATACTATTAGAAACTATTTTGCCATGGGAAGACATAATAACATCGACAGCATATATATAGGACAAACTTATAGCAAAATCCCAAAACAACTTATCAGAGATAATGCAAATATTCTAATTGTATTCAAACAAGATGATACTAACCTAAAACATATATATAACGATCATGTGAATGCGGATATGCCATTTGAAAAGTTTAAAGAGCTTTGCGGAAAAGCATGGGCGGAAAAGTATGGATTTTTGGTTATTATGAAAGATCAAGCTATAAAAGATGGTCGTTATAGAATAGGTTTTGATAAATTCGTTTTAATACACTGATTAGCGGTATTACTGTACAAGTCGTCAAGGTGTGAAGATGGTTAACCAGGAAAAGCTATTAAAGGAAATAAAATCACTTAGTGATTCTATTAGACAAAAAAACCGAGCTTTAAAATCAGGTATAAATGAAAGAGAGCAATTTTTAGAAACAACATTCAAACCTGTTACTGAACCTTTAAAGCGATTAGCACAAAATATGGAAAGACCTTCAATTCGCTTCGAAGGAGACAAAATGCTACCAATTTCCAAATATGAAGAAGAATTTCAGAATGATGAAAGTTCTGACCAGTTACAAACATCTGAAGAAAGCGACGAGTATGAAGAAAGCGGAGATATAGGAGATTTAAGGGAAAAGAACATTGCAGGAGATACAAGTACAGAAGATACAAGTGCGGAAGATACAAGAGCAGAAGAAGAGGATATCAACCCATCCAACTTAAGCAAATTAGGCACAGATATTATGTTTAAAGGAACACTTGGAAGAAAATATACATTAAAAATGTTACATGGCACACATGCTAATCGAAATTATCATACATATGGAGCTAGAATAGAGGATAAAGGATTAATGATTGGAGATAGAAAGTTAGATATAAACGAAAATGATGATATAGTTATTGGTGATAAGAAATATAAAGGTACAACAGGTTTGTTTGAACTCATCTTTAAAAATAATCCTGGTAAATATACTAAAAAGGATTTACAATTGTTTAAAAATATACTAGAGTATACAAATGCACATAGAAAAAAATATTCCAAAGAACTACCTATTCATAGAAACAGGTCAATAAAATACACAAACATTATATCTAGTCTTTTCCCCTCGAAATCAAATAAAGCTCCAATTAAAAGAAGAGCTTTATCTTCTGCTGAATTAAATGTTTTGCATAAAAAAAGAAAAACAACTGATCCTACTACATCTGGAAGGGGATTATTAAAAAATTTGTATAAAACCAATATAATATATTACAACGATATAAATAAGTTAGTTGATCGAATGAGGTTATTACATGAAGCTATGGAAGCCGGGCACACTGGTTTAGAAAACGAATGGGTAGCTTTGGTTGATGAACTGCGAAAACGAGAAATAATTGTTCAGTAGACGTATATATAGTAAGAACCTAAACGATAGCGATTCAGTTACATCATGAGTGTGGACAAGTTTGGACGGTATTCCGAGTTTGGAGTAAAATCTGGATATAGTGAAAAAAGAGCTGGGTTTCCGTTAACACCTGATGGTAATTATAATTTTGAAGGAAAAGTAATTCAAAATGTTGGTGATCCGCTTTTGTCTTCTGATGCGGTTACGGTACAATACATGGATAAAAGAACCCCGATTGTACACGAAGACCATTGGGGATTTTCCGGTAAAAGGTTAAGCAATATAAAACATCCCATTTATGATGGTGAAGCAGTAAATTTAGCGACTTTAAAATTGTTAACGATTTACAAAAAGAATGAAACTGATACAAGCTATGATGTAAAAAAATTAAAATTGTCAAATGTAGGTGATTGTGAGCAGGATGGAGACGCTGTAAATAAGAAAATATTTGATATAGTACACAAGAAATGGACTACAGAATATGAAAAACATATGGAAAGGTTTGGTGCAGCTTTATTTAATTATATCCATCGGGCTTCAGGAAGAGCTGTAACTTCAGATGTTGACAGCCACAATTATTTAGACTGGAAAAAGATACACAATCCAGAAAAACCTAATCAATTAGATAAACCGTCTGAGCCTTCTAAAGTCAAGACATTAGGAAAGGGGGATAAAGTGAATGTGATTAATGAACCAACAGAAAACGATGAAGATTATATAAGAGAAAAAAGAATTTAAATACCCATGATAAGGGATAAAGCATCAGTTATATTCGAGAGATGATACAGAGAGGATGATGGAATCCAATATTACTGCGTGGAGTTTAATATCTCAAGAGCCGAGATTTCCCCAAGGAGTGCTGACAGATGGTTTTGTTCAACGGTTTGATAGATATATGGATTGGGAACAACTTTCCATACACTACCTCTTCACAATGACTATGTTAAGAATTTATTTTCACAGAGTTAACTGGATTCATATTTTACAAAGACAACAGTTTTCAGAAAACTTCCTTGTAGAGATGACATCAAATTTTAATAACTGTTGGGAAGTAATAAGTAAATATCAAAATCTCTCTGAAAATTACATTGACAATTTTAAAGATAAACTAGACTGGAATGTGTTATTTAATTACCAACGATTAAGTGGCAAGTTTCTAAGGGAACATGACAACTATTTAGATTTTATTCATTTTACCGAAAACAACGATACCATCACCAGCGGAGAAACATTTGAAACATCTTCAATTACACCTTATTTCTATTTTTACTACTTTTATTTATTATGTCTACATTTAATTAATTAATCCATTTCTATATAATAAATGGATTTTAAACAGTATATATAATACAAGAAGCCAAGACTAATATTACATTCATTGTAAAACATTTATAGAGTGCACCTACTGACTGTAAGTTTGGCTATAAATAGTCATGCCGAGGGCTAAACGCATCAGTCATAATCGAGAGAGATTACAGAGAGGAAGGGGAATAGCATCAACAGCATTTTCTCTATTAAGTAAACCGGTTGGAGCTATAGTTAACAAGGCGATTGATTTATTACCTGTGGAATTACATTTACCTGGAGGATATCAATATTGTGGTCCTGGAACCAAATTAGAGAAACGGCTTGCTAGAGGAGATCCTGGAATAAATAAGCTTGATCAGGCTTGTAAACAGCACGATATAGCGTATTCCAAATTTGGTGATACAAAAAATAGATCAATAGCAGATAGAGCACTTTCTGAGAAAGCTTGGCAAAGAGTAAAATCTAGTGACGCGAGTATTGGTGAAAAAGCATCGTCTTTAGCAGTAACAGCAGCAATGAAAGCAAAAACTACGTTTGGAGGAGGAAAGAGAAGAAGGCGTGGGAAAAGACCCGCTAAGAAACAAGGAGGTAATATCAGAAGAAAACGTCGATCTACTAGTGGTAAAGGTAAAAAGAAACCAACAATATGGTCAATGATAAAAAAGGGAGGAGGACTATACCTAAGACCGTATCGTGTGTATTAAATAAGAAAGAGCAATTAATAATTAAAAACAAAGAATTAACCAATGAAGAACTGATTACATATGCTTCTTGTTTGAAAATCCCATTTTTTAGAGGAGTATTTATGAAAGATGAATTACCGGTTAAAATGTGGAAAAATGAGACTGGTATAGTAAATTTGGATAATAGTGAAGGATTAGGCACTCATTGGGTGTGTTACAAGAAACTTGGTGAAACGATTTATTATTTCGACAGTTTTGGAAACCTTCCACCACCGAAAGAACTTCAACAATACTTTCGTGCGGCAGAAAATGTTTTTTACAATTATACAAGAAAACAACCTGATGATACATCCATTTGCGGTCATTTATGTTTAGACTTTTTAGCTAAAAGTGTTAGTCAACTTTAAGATGTCTTCGTATACAGTGTCATTAACCGGTAACTCATGTACTTTGCGCAGTATTCTGTTTCCAGCGCTACGTTTGCAAAAAGGAAGACTATGGGAAGCCGCATTATTGGATTTAACAACATATAACTCTATTCCAAACGTTAGTGAAGGAATTAATAACAAAATACATTATTACAAGACAAAAGATAATAAAGGAAAATATTCAGCTTTGGAAGAATTCAGTTTACCAACAGGAGCTTATGAAATTGATAATATAAATGAAGTTATACAAAAACATATGGGAAAAGAAAATATAACGATAAAAGGCAATAACAATACAATGAAAGCCGAAATTACTTCTAAGTATTATATTGATTTTGGCCAAGAACGTTCAATTGGTAGTTTATTGGGGTTTTCTAAGGAAACAAAGGTATTAGAACCTAATACAACTCATTCTGGGAATAGAACTGTGACGATCATCAAAGTAAACAGCATAGACATTACATGTAACATTATACAAGGATCCTACAGAGATGGAGAAAATCGGCATATATTACACACATTCTACCCATCAGTCGCACCGGGTTTCAAGATAGTAGAAAAGCCTCAAAACCTTGTGTACCTACCGTTAAACACCAGTTTCATTTCAGACATCGTGCTGAACATAGTGGATCAAGACGGAAACCTTATTGACTTTCGAGGAGAAGCTATTACTGTAAGAATACATATAAAATCATCCGCTTAGATAATGGGGTTATCATTTAAAAAGAGAGAGCCAACCAGCAAAGAGGTCAGTAGCTCATCAGCTGTAGAAGGATTAACAAGTGACAACATTCGTTTTCTAGAAGAAATTGGATTAAAGGTCATTAACAATGGATATACTGGATATAGCGCAGGGCCCAACATTCGACGAGACCTTATGGGAAAAGGAATATCACACGCACAACCCTTACGCTTCGTCCAAATTAAACAATAACGATGAAATTAGGATTCCTATACAACAACAAGACATTTATACTCTTCCATGCGAAAGTTATTTATATATTGAAGGAAAAGTAACAAAAGCTGACGGTACTGTTGGAACCACTGTTCCGTTCATAAATAATCCTATGGCATTTTTGTTTGACGAGATTAGATATGAAATTTCAGGAGTTACAGTCGATTCAACAAAAAAGGTTGGAATTTCCAGTACATTAAAAGGATTAGCGTCTTTAACACCAAATGAGAAGAATCTGTTAGCTGTTGCAGGATGGGTTGCACCAGACAAAAGTATAATTACTCCTGACGCTTCGGGAAACTTTGATTTTTACGTACCTTTAAGATTACTTTTAGGATTTGCTGAAGATTACAGAAGAATAATAATAAATGTAAAACAAGAACTAGTTTTATTAAGGTCATCAAACGATAACGATATTATTAAAGCATCTGCTGGAACAACTGAAGCCAATTTAGACTGGAAACTAACATTAGACAAGATTGTTTGGAGAGTACCACATGTGCGACTAAATGATGAACACAGGATTACATTATTAAGAAAGTTAAAATCAGATCGAGACATTGTAATACCATTCAGAAGCTGGGAGTTTCATGAATACCCCGTTTTACCTTCAACACAACGGCATACATGGACTGTAAAAACTTCTACTCATTTGGAAAAAGCGAGATATGTAATCTTTGGATTACAAACAAAGAAAAAAAGTATATTAACTGAAAATGCTGGTGAATTTGACCATTGTAAATTAACAAACTGTAAAGTGTTCCTGAATTCACAATTCTTTCCCTACGACAACTTTAATATCTCTTTTGATAAAAAAAGGTACAGTGTTTTATACGATATGTACGCTAGGTTCCAAAATTCATATTACGGCAAAACAAACACACCTCTACTATCTCCCGTACAGTTTGAATCGAAAGCTCCGATTGTTGTAATTGATTGCTCCAAACAAAACGAATCTGTAAAATCGTCTAGTGTTGATATAAAAATAGAAATGGAATTTCAAGAAAACGTACCTGCAAATACATCTGCGTATTGTTTAATTTTGCACGATAAAATTGTTACATACACACCGTTGACTGGTATCGTAAAGACGGTATTGTAAAACGTTGTACCACCACCGGCACCGCCACTGTCGCTAACCTATAAATAGCGGAGCAACAATGCAGGTCTTCAGTTGATCGTCTATCGTCGCATGGGCAACATCTTCTACAAAATGAGTTCTCCATCTGTTGTACAAGGTGATGCAGAGGTAGCACCGTTATTGGAACGTGATAATACTAGTGAAGAAGAAATCATCAAGGAAATAACTGCATTTTTAAAGTTTGGTAAAAGAGATAGAGAGGAGGAAAGTAATGCAGACCCATCAAAGGTAGTACCAAAGAGGAAGAAGAAAGTTGAAGAAAATATTCCTCCTCACATTTTAACTGAAGTTTTTTTGCGAATCTTTTACCCCATCTCAGCATGCATCAGTAAAAGTGTATCAGTTGGATTGATGAAGTCATTGGATTATTCCCCTACAGTAATACTACACCATGGAACAAAAAAGGTTTTATTTTCGCAAAATGCTTGGGAGTCATTTTTGAAACATGTACATTTAATAGAATGTTATTTAACTAACAGTTTGTGTGGAAGGAAAACACATATTCGACTTTTGGATTGTGACAATGAAATCGATATTGTTAAACATCGTGGACAACTACAAGTGCGAATTAGAGACTTGACTCAACATGAAAATAAGATTCTACTGTCACGTGAAGAATTCTACGTTTTAAACTACGCAACAGAACCTATTACAAGGTACATGAGACAGTTGGTATTTGCAAGCGCTATTATTAAAGAATATTTGGTCGATACTTTGGAAAAACAACCTGATAGCACCATCGTGTACGGACCTGTGGATACATCTATTTTTAATAGAATACCTCATGAAGTTTGCATGTGGAGAAAGTTAAAGGATTTTGAACCACTTGTAGAAATCGCTACAGAAGCTACAGAAGAAACAACACAGGAAGAAGAAACGGAGAAACAAGAAGAAGAAGAAAACGAAACACAAGAAGAAGAAGTTAAAAAAGACTAAAGTTTGACTTAGTAAAGAAGAACACACGTGGGGTAGGCCTATTGGGGACGGTGCCCACGTTAAATATACACCAACGCGCCTGCAACTGTACGGCCTGGTATTTAACCTACCGTGGTGTGGAAAACAGTTTAGTTGATCGCTAGGTGCCATGATGAGCGGAGGGGATGAAGAAGTGAGTGTAAAGCCTTGTGTAATAGAATTTCAAGCATTTCGAAATAATGATGATAGGTTTATTATCAAGGAATTAGTAATTTTAGACTTGCTTACATTTGTAGTTTACCCATTCACGTTTGAAGCTCCTTTTTCTTTTAACAACCTTAACGCCAAAGCAAAAAGTACAAACAAATGGATAACAAACTACTTTCATCACATACATTGGTATGAAGGATTTATAAGCTACAGTAATCTGCACAGTATTATGTTTAACTTTTGCAAACAATATTCACATATATACACAAGAGGATTAGAAAAAAGGAACTGGATACAAAAGTACACGCACGGTGATGTTTTCGATATAACCATCGGTAAGGACTTTAACATTAATCTCGGTAATATTTGTGTTGCTGCAAAAGATCCTAAACACGGACAATTAAACTGCGCATTGCACAACGCATATCGTTTGGCTGCTTACTTGGAACAAACGCAGAAATGTGGTGGGGGTAGCAAAGAACCGGAATGTGGTGGGGGTAGCGGGGCCTATAAATACGAGGAGCCAACACCGCTCCGGCACGAGTATTATTCGAGACTCCGAAGAGGCAACATCACAGAAGACACCACAACCACCACTGACGAAGATGACATCACAACAGTTTCTACAAACACTGGTTGATCAATTCAACACTCATTCAAAATCCGACCTTCTGCTAACTAAAAAGTGTTCAGAACTAAAAGAACAAAAACACTACATTATTCATAACATCAAGAAAGTGGAAACCACACATGGAGAAGCAATTCTAGTTTCATTGAGCGAAGGACCTTTCTCTCCAGGAGATGAGCCGAAGTTTCAAGTATTTCTTCCAAAACTATTTGTTCAACTGCTACAAAATGAAGATTTGCGAGATATTCAACCGGGGACGTTGTATTTGGTATCACACGGTGTAAGCGGCAACAACTCGACGGAACTCACTCTGCACATCACGCATCCTTGTACATAATGTCTCTGTTTGTATTTTATTGTTTGTATTTCTAGTTATCAATGTTAAACTTAAGTTTATTGTATTGTAAGATGTTTGTTTAATAAAGAAAATAAAAAAAAAAAATAAAATAAAATAAAAAAAAAAATAAAAACAGCAACACAGCAGTATATTATTTTATATACTGCTGTGTTGCTTTTTTTAAAATTCAAATGGATGACCTTGAACTTTCATTCAGGGTTAACTTATGAAGAGGTATAAAAGAGAGGGAGCAGTGAAGTTAGTCTCAGTCTTGTCTAACACACGCTGCAGCTAACATGTCGGTGTCACCTATGAAAAATTTATTTTTCGATAACAATTTGAAGACATATTGTTGCGAGTTACAATGTTTTAAAATACCAGGCGATCAAGTTGACGGGAAAGCTTGTCGTAAGTGCAAGTGTTTCAGCTATTGCATATGTAGATGTAAAACGTATCAAATGAACCGACAAGATAAACTACAAGAATTACGCCGAAGGATTGCATTACTGTGGCGGCGAATGTAGTAGCAACCAGCTGCCACCTGCCGCCTACCATCTGCTGTCCGCCATCTTCTCCGCCCCACCATTTTGTTTGATACCTCCGGCTCTCGACTGGTGAACATCGAGTGCTCTTCACAAACGTAAAACATTGTATTAAAATGTCCATTAAAATTAGGTGTATTCATTATGACTCTATTCATCTGGCGACTTTCCAAGACCTCGAGGTTTTTAATGAAGAGTTAAGACTTCTCATTGCGTCCGGTTACGATTTATCTTTGGAACTTTACGCATCAAAAAACAACATGGACTCTGCGCAGGAATCGAAGTATATACCGTCTTTCTTCAGAAAGCGAAGTGATGGCCGCAACTCGTCCGGATCAACAACATCGATGACAACCAACAACGGGGAACTATTGTAAACATGAATTATTGTAAACATAACTTATTGTAAATAAAAATAAAGTAATATTTGTATTAGTACTACCTCGCACTCGTATCATTCGATTGCTTCATTCGATAATTTTCATTCGATATTTTATCGAATTAAAACTATCGAATCACAATCGGATTTTACGCGTGCGAGGTAGTACTTTTTTAAAATTACCTCCCCGTGACCTTGAACTTTGAACTTTAACTCATTTCGTCACAAAACCGCCTACGTCACTGGCTCAGCCCCAGATAACATCTTTCATGACTCAGCACTTCCGGTCACGTGACCGGATGACGTCACTTCCGGCGCAAAACCCGCAAACCCACACTACTTAGGTCGATCTATCTGGTTTTCGAACTTAAAGTCATAAATGCTGCTTTACACGTATATACCAAATTTTGTAAAAATCGGATTATTTTTACGAGAGTTATCATGCTCACGGACACATATCACACAGTTTCGAACGAATGGTGTTTTTGGCATCTGGGGACCTCAAAACGAATAGTTATCATGGTCCCGGGCCTAGGTCTTACCATGCCGACTACGGTAATATCTTCTTCCCTATAGGGGACATTCGCTAAAACGGTACTACAGTGCTGAATTTTGGACCGACTTACGATAACCATAACTGATTCTTAGTAGAATAATTTTAGATTGTGTTTGGAACAATAAAATACTCTCCAAGTGCGTAAGTGAAAAATGTGAGTGCATTATGAGGGTAAGATGAGGAGATGTCGCGTTACTATCAGCTCATTATTAATAATTAATAATAATTAATATAGCTTATTAATTATTATTAGTGTGTGTGTGTGTGTGTGTGTGTGTGTGTGTGTGTGTGTGTGTGTGTGTGTGTGTGTGTGTGTGTGTGTATGCACTCCAGCGGTCGCATTTTTTGTCCGATTTACTTCAAACTTCGTAGGGACGTTCCTTTCCATAATCAGTTGGACAAGTTCGTTGGTCAAAACAATCGGAAGACTAAACCTCTTTTTTGGGGATTATTCTTTCAAATTTCGAGTTTTTGGGCCCAAAAAGGGTTAGAAAAGCCCCGGACGTACAATTAATGCATGTATTAAGATGGGAATTAGTGAAGCGAAAGTTTTAAGCCCTCTCTCGTAATTCTAGCATAAATATTTACCGATTTATTAAAGAAAATGTATATCGGCTAAACACAGTGCTTGTCTTATGGGGTATTTACATTAGAAAAAAATGTTATTTATTTGTTGGTGTATTTGTTTCATCCCCAGCAACCGCGCGCCTACTTTTAAGCCTGACTGGACCTTCTCCTAACCTTATAATACGCAAAATTGTATTCCTAACATTTCAAATAAATTAAACCAGGAACATCAGAGCAGCCAAAAATCAATGTTTTCAGATTTCAATAAAATTGGCATAAATGTATGTTTTACACTGGGTTTGAGTTTTAAAAGGTTTGTATGTGGAAATTCACTTCCCTCACGTCAGCGTACTGCGTGCGAACTCGTTTTTCATTATATTGTTTATGGTGAAATAATAATCACTGGATAGTGTACAATACGACAAGTGATGCGGAGATTCTCATCTTTCGAATGGTATCAGTTTTATTGCGTTTTACATATTTTACTGGTTGCAATATTTAATTATTTTGCACCATGCGCCATTTGTCCTAATCGGAACATTACCATCTCACACTTCAAAAATTGTTTTCACAAAACGGACTAATGCTTGATTTAGGGTTAAACATAGTTCAAATAAATCTTTTTGTACTACAAATTTCTTTTATTGTTTAATTTTACCATACATATTATTCCGTACCTCAAGAGTAATTCCACATGGGCAAAATAAACTGTTCTGCCACTGAACAAGTAATGATAAAGCAAACAAGAATGATTTTACGTTTTGTTAACATTGGCCTTAAAGAGGAAGCAGGTATAAACGCCTAATGTTTAGTGACGTAGCCCCCTGCAGGTCATATAGTTACAATACTGTATGGACAAAATTAACGTACAGTTGGCACTCCCTCCCCCATTCTGTTTGAGGTCTCTTTCACAATACATCCACTCAAAAAAGGTGCCTGTGTCTCACTTATCTGTGGTGATAAATAATACGTTTTTAGTTCAAAATAAATCAAATATAACACGTCATTTTATTTTTAATTTCTCCCCCTATACATAGTATATGGAGAAAGTATTGTTTTCGTCAAAATTTTCGAATTTGTGTTGTTCGTGGAAATATTCGTTTTGGTGCTCCCTGAACCCAAAAAAGTGGTTTTTACGTGATGTCTGTCTGTGTGTGTGTGTGTGTGTGTGTGTGTGTGTGTGTGTGTGTGTGTGTGTGTGTGTGTGTGTGTGTGTGGATGTGTACAGAGCTAGAGCCCTAACCAATGGGCCGATTTTTATGAAATTTGGTATGTAGGTAGAAATCCACGATATCTCCAGGTGATTTTTTAATTTTTGGAATGTTTTATTTTTAAGGGTAATTAACTGCCAAAAACCGCCAAAAATCAAAATTTCTCAAAAACGATTTTGATTAAACTTTGGTCGTTTGTAGAACTTTAGTTTTTCAACAAAATGACACCACCCGCATGTCTGTAAAAATTCGGGTTCAGAAGTTACAGGACTTAAAACATCAAAAATTCAGTTTTTTTGGATTTTTCATAAAAAACATAAACATACAAAAATATTACTATTCACTATTAAAAAGAGCTCAAAAAACTAAATAATTTAGTATTTTGAATTACTATTCTACGATTGCTGGTTGCGGAGAACATTTAAATTTTCATTTTGCGGTAAACGCAGTACGTTGTCCAACGTTATTCTTATGGGGAATACAAAAATTACTATTTCTTTCTTATTTACTGATAAATTTCATTTAAACTTGATATGCTTGTCAAGTTATCATTGACCAAAAGAGGAAATTCGAAATATGTTGCGCCTTAATAACCCTGGGGGGGGGGATAGGAGGCATTTCCCCTCTTAAAATCACGAGTGTAGCAATGGATTCTGTAGTGCCTCCAAAGCAGGGATTTGGGTGTATGTTTTTAAAACAACTTGTTTACAAGATTTTCTGTACATTCGACCGTGCTTTGTATTCAATATTTAGTAAATAAAAAGAAATTTATTCATTAAAGTTGGGCTAAAAGGGAGAAAGTATGTGTCACTTTCCTGATACCGTTTATTTAAAGAATATATTAAAAGCGTTCGTATAACTCCTTCATGACTAACGCTGATTGAAGTATAAATTTATAAAATTCTCCTATCGGTTAAAGAACTGTATGGACTTGGAATGTTTCAGCACATAGCTTGAAACACGGTAACTTTGTTAGCGCTCTTGATGACGGCGGGTTTACAAGTAAAAGCTAAACAGTTTCGAATTTATGTTATTGATGGATGCGCAGTTATAGGCCTATATATTTTATTTATTTATATATTACCCAAAAATGAGTTTTCGCAGTGATATCCTATAGATACTTCATCTTAGTTATATAAATTAAAATATTAATTGTTGTTTGGAGAATAAAATGGGTGGTACAGGTTTTATGGTTTTTTTTAAAGCGATTGCTTCCTGAAGGGTAATTTAATAAGAAGTTTTTTATTGAGACGAAAATTTTAAGAATGCGTTATAATAAGACTTAGGGGTTGTAAGAGCATGTCGATGAACTGGTTGCCACCCTTTCAAGATGCAGTATTTCAAAGAAAAATAAAATAAAATGATACTATAATTATTAAGTATATACTTACAACCTCGCCATGCTTAATGTATGAAAATTATTAAAGTTACAACACGGGTCAATAACTCTGACAAACGTCATTCTGTGACGCCTACATTCTGACACACGCAATTTGCTTAACGTTAATGAATTGCTAAATAATCTTATATTTATTGAAGGCGTTACTTGTGACTAATACATATTATGTTTATTTCCTTCGATATCGGTTTCTTGTAAAGGAGAGATCCATCAAAATTAGAATGGGGAACATAGAGCGAAAAGTTCGGCAAACTTGGTTAAATATCCTAGTAAAGCCGAGTATACATACAAATAAAGTTAACACATGGGAGATTGTCTTGTGATTGTATTCACTGTAGTACGGCCCTTACTGATAAGTAAAATAGTTACTAGTGCGCAGATGAATTGATGGCTAGCTAATAAACAAGGGGTGAGGCAAAAGTTACTCCTCAATACAATCCTCCTATGGACAATAGGTTTTGGATGGGGTTGGATTGTTTTTATCGCAAGATTGAACTTCAGTTTATACCATTGGTGGTTTCATAGTTGGCTACTGCATTACACTCGGCCTTGCTGTGTAAATAAACAGTGGGCGGAGTGAGGAAGAGGAGAGGGTAACTTTCCCCTCAACCCCCTTGCTTACAATTAAGGGGTATCCCCGTAATTGCTTTTACCATCCGGCCATTAATTAAGTCATCTCCTACACTCCTTCGAGTACTTAGTAAGGCCAAATTTGTAAATTCTTATTGTGGATAGTTGTAATAAATTTAGAATTTAGAAAAAATCATGGAGAAAGAGAATTTTATTCCACGCGCTGTTTACCTTGATGAACGTCTACAGTTATCCTATTCTAATACGTTGAGAGGAGAATCAAACATCATTAAGCAACGATCCTCAACACATATAGGCTATTAAAATAAATTTTGTAAACTTATGTGTAGTTTTAATTTATACTATACAATACAGTATACACGTATAATGTACTACATACAACGACACATCGAACAGTAACGCGATTAAAGTAGTCATCTCATTTTATTTTCAACCTTATTTACAAAACGTACAGTAATCATTAGCCTGCATCAAACTTAGTAAAACTAGTGTTTAGTGCTACTGAGTATTTATTTTCAATGTGTGTTAGTATTGTAAGTAGTTTGCGTCAATCAAAACACTAGACTCACTCACCAAGACAACTGCCGCCGTTTCCGCCATGCCGCCCATGTGTCAGCTGGTGGGTCAGCTGGGGCTATATCAGCTGGGGAAAGCCGCGATCAGCTGTGACCGGCACAATTAATTGGTTACATCTTGCCTCACGTTGTCTTGCATCTTATGGCCCAACCGGACATTGACGCTACACGCATATTATTTGTTTAGATGCTCCCTGGACCCCAACAGTGGTTGTCATGGTGTCTGCGTATCTCAGTGTACAGACCTAAAGATCAAATCAATAGTTGTACGGTTTGATTTTGATCAAATTCTGTATGCAGGCATACTTCTACATTATCAGTAGACATTTCAATATTGAAGCGGAATCGCGGATTTTCACCTAAATAATTTACACCATAAAAAATTGTGCAGTTCATATAATGATTCTGGCGAACAAAGTGAGCCTACTAAGAGAAATTATTAAAAGGATAAAACGCCTGAAATATTTTAAAACTTCTTCATTTTTATTCGGGATACATGTATTTTGTTTTGGCCCAAAACGCATCACTGAATAAAATGACACCAAGCGCAAAAATGTAAATCAGATTATGCCAAATTTAGTTGCATAGAGAATTGGAATCAGGTTAGTGGTAGATACAAATAATGTTTAATATTGCTCTAATCTTCTATGAAAATAGAGTATCCCTTTTATTTACTCACTATTTAAGTAAAGCTTATTCAGTTGGCTGGTTACCAGGAAAATCTATCCTAGGATTTATAAATTCACTCACTAAAAATTCAGACGGTTAGTGGTTAATAGAGGCTCAATTATATTTACCGAGTTTTAAACTAACAAGAAACATGGAAGCGGTTAGAGGAACAATGAGCTAGAAGTAAGCTGAGATAGCTCTTGTCAATCGAGTACCAGTGGGCTACTACTGATCACAGACTTAAGTTGGTAAACATAGTTAACTGTTTTATACGTTATTTTAAACCCACGATCTACAATCTCCAGCAACCGTGCAACACATTCACAATACAAACGGCCAAAAAGTTCATGCCCCGGGTGAGGATCGAACTCACGACCTTGAGATTATGAGACTCACGCGCTGCCTGCTGCGCTACCGAGGCTGTGCGTATGTGGCATGAAATTGCGTCATTTATACCGAACTCTCTTTTCCAGCACTATAAAAGCCGAGAATCGGAATTTGTTATTAAAATATGTAAATTCTATTACCAGTATCATCTGGAGACGGTAATATTAGAAACAAATTTTAATTATTAGTGAAGTTATAAGATTATGTGTAGGCTGTCGTTTTGTACAAAGTTTTTATTACACTACATTTTAATATATCATTAATTTATAATTTTTAAAATTATATTTATAATAAGCTTGTATAATTTATAATATCTTCATTGTCATCAAAGAGTTTGCAGTGAGGTCTGTTTCTGAATGTATTTACCTGTAGCATTGACTAATAGTCAATGCCTGTAGCCTGTAATTTATAGACTACAGTATAGATAACAAATAACATAGGGATAAGTTATATTGAACAGTGTACATATTTTAAACTCAAAATTTGAGGTCTCATAAACCACAAAATTAATTAGATATTTTTTGTTCATAACAAATTCATGCAATTCAAGTTCATCATATATACTAAACAGTGCTATAAATAAATAATTACACAACAATAATTATTTATTTGGTTTTGATGAAATAAAATAAATAAATACCCCCGTCGCAGCAAACCTGCATACTCAGCGAATTTCCAATGTAATATATTATATATAACATAAAACATTAACACTTAACAGGATTCATAAGAAATATATTCACAAACAAGCGATATTAAAAATATTAATTATTCTCCATAAGAATAACATTGGGGATGAGTACGCAGGTTTGCTGCAACAAGGAACACAAAATAATGGGTTTTTATGCAAATATCATTAGAACTCATATAAGTAAAGTCACATACCAAGTTTCATTCATATACATTAATAAGTAAGCGATATATAACATTTGAATTATTCTCCTTAAGAATAACATGGGGACCGATTACCTACGTTTGCTGCTACGGGAACCATACGTGAAAATTTTGTATTTTGTGCAAACAACGATAAACCCCAACCAGATGAAACCATATACCAAATTTTGTCAGTTTATGTTCATAAATAAGCGAGATATACAATTTTTCTTCATTTTTTCTCCATAAGAATAACATTAGACAACGTACTGTGTTTAGCACTTTCAATATCTCAGGAACCAATTGACATAGAGCAATGATAAAAATACCAAATTGTTTGTTTTTTTATGCTGAATTAAATGGTGAAAAATGAAATTTGATTTAAATAAAAATTACATGTGGAAACCCCAAAAAACCCATTTCTGGGGTACAAAACCCCCTAAAACCCCCCTTTGGATGGTGCGATTCGTCTGGTTTTCGAACTCGTTCAAATAAATGGTGCTTTACACATTTGTACCAAATTTCATTAAGATCGGACCTTTTTTACGAGAGTTATCGTGCTTACGGACACATATATATATAAATATATATATAAATATATATATATATATATATATATATACATATATAAAAATTTGAACGAATGGTGTTTTTGGCATCTGGGGACCTCAAAATGAAAAGTTATCATGGTCTCGGGCTTAAGTATTACCATGAGACCTACGGTAATAGCTTCTTCCCTATAGGGGAAATTCGCTAAAATGAAATTAATGAATACAAAATTAGCAAAGTCATGGAACATTGGGTTAGTTAGATTTAGTTGCCTAAAATGTTTCCTCTATGGTGGTTGATAAAAAATATTTCTAAAAAATTTCTTATTAAGAAAACGTAAATGAAATGACGTGCATGAGACATTTCCCTTATTATTTATTTATTTTTATTTGTAAAATCTCCATCAACGGTTTATAGATAAAAACTAAGGCAGTTTCTCTGTAAGTTTCTAATGTTAGAATTTTTTTGTGTGCATATCACAAAAAAATAGATGCCAGTGGCATCTATTAACGTTATGATAGGGAACGGTCCGAACCCTGTTCTTGTTACTATTTAAGGTCGTCCTGTTCTTAGAAAGCATCATTAATTAATAGCCCAATGACAAATGGCAGCTGGGTCCAGTTTCGAACCTTCTAAAAATTTTGCGATTTTGCTCAGGATCGATCCGGCATTACTCCTCAAAACTATTGTTAAATGGAAAGCATTAAATCTTGTTTATTTATGCACAGAAAATTATAAAAAACCCCGTTGCAGCAAACCTGCATACTCAGCGAATTTCCAATGGAGATATAAATGTCTTAATGCTACATCAAGCCACTAATCAAGTTTCATAAAAATATATTCACAAATAAGCGATATATACAATTTGAATTATTCTCTATAAGAATAACATTGGGGCTGAGTACGCAGGTTTGCTGCAACAAGGAACACAAAAAATGGGTTTTTATGCTAATATCAATATAACTGAAGTAGGTGAAGTCATATACCAGTTTTTATTAATTTATGTTCATAATTAAGGGAGACATAGCATTTAATTACTATCCATAAGAATAACATGGGGATGAGTATGCATTTGGCAAAAAATTATTTTTTTGAGCAAATATCAATAGACCACAACCAGATGAAGCCATATACCAAGTTTCGTCAGTATACGTTCATAAATAAGCGAGATATAAAATTTGTCTTTTCCTCCATAAGAATAACATTAGACAACGTACTGTGTTTAGCACTTTCAATATCTTGGTAACCAATTGACGTAGAGAAATGATCAAAATACCAAATTGTGTGTTTTTTTAAGCTGAATCCAATGGTGAAAACTAAAATTTGACTATTTTAAAAATTATATGTGAAAAATTCAAAAAAAACATTTTTGGGGTACAAAACCCCCCCAAAATACCCCTTCGGGTAGAGCGATCTGGCTGGTTTTTGAACTTAAAGTCATAAATGTTGCTTTACACGTTTATACCAAATTTCATCAAAATCGGATCATTTTTACGAGAGTTATCGTGCTCACGGACACACACACACACATATATATATATATATATATATATATATATATATACAGTTTCAAACGAATGGTGTTTTTGGGGTCTGGGAACCTCAAAACGAAAAGTTATCATGGTCTCGGGCCTAGGTCTTACCATGCCGACTACGGTAATAGCTTCTTCCCTATAGAGGAAATTCGCTAAAAAGAAAGTCTTAAAAGTTGTTTGGATACAAATTATTATTTTGTTAGTAAGCAAATTTTAAAAATTGAATACGTACATTTCCAAATACTTAGAGAAACAAATCGCTATTAATTTATTGGCGTTTTTCCACACTTGGAGAAAAAATACCTCACAAATCAAATATAAAATGTTATCAAGTTTCATACTATTATTTTTATTTTTGGTCAAATATAAACAACAAAATATATTAAGCCTAAATTGACAGTAAAACTGTTTCTGCTTAGCTTACAATAAGCTGATCCACTTTCCAGCACATATTAATACACACTTTTTGTAGGGTGTAAACCAAAATTAAATCAAAATATTTAAAAACATTATTCAGATGCATTATTCTAGTGACCACGCTACTTTACTCATGTTGTTAGCCATTGGGGGTGTAATTTAAGATGAAAATCAAAGCCCGACCACAGTAGGAATTGTTTATAATAATATCGGCACAATATTTAGGCCTACTTTTGTAATATAGTCGACCAAAATGTGATTTGGATCAACAAGCTCATTAGTAGAAATAATTTTTCATTAATTTTTCACAAACTTGTGCCACATACTTTTTCAAATCAACACATCACGAATTGCCCAATTTTAATCACATAGTAATTTTGATCATTCGAGTAATATGTTTTGTTGATATTATTTCCTGTTATAAAAACTCAAAAGTGATTTATACTTAAGAAACTACTCTGTTGTTGCCTGCCATAAGCGTAATTTCATTATTTTGATTGGAGGGGCAAAAATGGTCGTGATCGTGATTATTGTAATTTGTCATATATTGCAATAATATTCCCTCCAAATTATTCGGGGGGCAACTGCCCCCCTTGTTATCCCCGAATTACACTTATGGTTATTACCAAAATTTATTATCACTCCGTTGAAATATTTTAGAACATATTAACCGAAAGATTGGTCTGTGGCACTGTCACAAATTGTATTATGTGTTTACCAAATACCTAACTACCATCAATGCCACAGTAACTTCCTGAGCCCCTCGTTGTATGTAGCATGTTAACATTGTTTGATTGCCTCAAGTACTTTTTTCCATAAACAGTATTTTTAAGACCTAATAGGCTGAGACTGTGGAATTCTGTAGGTGTAAGACCCCAATGCATTCACTTAAATGGAAGAAGAAGTATCATAGACCGGTGTTTACATAATTTTCATAACAATACTAAAACGCTAAAGAATTATTATTAAAATGTTCTTTGAATAATTAAATATAGTGTAGAAATAATAAAAGACTAAGAGACCCAAAATATTAACCAACCTTCAGTAATAAAGTGTTAAGGGATTTATGACCATTGTCAGCTGTTATTCTCCAAGCGTAACACATCCCTTATTAACATACAAATTTGTCATATTTCCACCATAAATAATTCCTTTAGTATTGTAACTCATCTAAACCACGTTTGCGAAAAACTTGCATTTTCTCGTACAAAGTAAGAAAATAATTTGTCCAAAGCACTATGAACGTCATGATTTATAAGGAAGAGATGACCTGTTAAAATTAAATAGACCAACTGGAGGTTTGATGACAAAAGCATTCATACCTAAACTTACTAAGATCAAACGCTTTTGGTTTGATTTTTTGTTGTGTACACCAGTGGCATTTTTAATGTTTGGAAAGGGAACGATCCAAATCTTGGTGTTATTATCTAAGGGAACCAGGCCCAGGCAAGAGGGTTAGGTCTAAGGTTTCAGGGATTTCAACAAATTTTCCAAATAGCTTTATTTGGAGCCTGCGCTTGATCGATCCTAGCCCTAACTGTGTAACCTCTAAACATAAACTAATCCGATCCATGCGATTGGTAAGTGAAGACTAGTTTGGCCAGTTGATGATAACGTCTACCAGCGCCAAACGCCTACCTCATTTTATTCTGCACTTCTAGGTGATGGTAGATTGGGACCGTCACCCCAACCACCTTACCATTCAAAAACGGGATTTATCACAGGTAGACCTTGTCGCCTCTGCAACTGGGAATTTTTTACCCATGTAAATTATCACTTAAAAGTTTTGGCCAGGATTTTCCAATTTTTTGATTACTAATAAATTTCAAATTCTTGGTAACAAATCAACTTTGGGTGTACACCAAAGCCATTTCCAACATTAAGTGGGTATTCAGGGAAAATAAAACACAACGTTTATCAATAGCTAATGTAATAATGATACAATTATGTACAAACATGATTAATTAATAGGATTTTTAAGTGCAATACTAATTACTAAGTCTTCAAACTCAAAAATTTAAAAAAAATTAAAATTCTCTTATCATTTCTGTCACAAAAACATTCCTCATAGAGCTCTCTTCTCTTATCTGAAATACAGAAAAATACAGCTTCAATTATTTTTGTGCAAAAAATGGTATTTAAATTACCAGTTACAGTCCATATGGTATTTCTATTATCAATAACAAAGATCAGTAAACTGAATAGAACATCTTACACATTAAATCTTAAATCCTAACAAGCGTAATTATATTTGTACAAAACCGAGTAAAACTATTAAACTATTGGTATGAGGAAAAATGAACTTTTAATGAAATTTTATGTTGGCCAGCGTATAGTAATTTTTAATACTTAAAGGTATAAAGTAAATTTATTGGGAAGCAAAAAATAACATATAGTTTTAGTAACCAATTTAAATGTTATTTACTTATTAATTTGCATGAACTTTATATATGTTCGTCAATAACATACTACTACTACACCATAATTCCCCTGATCTGAGTTTATTTTGACTTGACCCTTTTCGTATTACAAAGTTTCCGAACTATCTAATAAGTCTCATTTTGACAATAAAGATCTTATAATTTTTTGTTTTGTGAATCAGTACATTGTACCAGTTACTGTGAATAATAAATGTCAGTTAATTTTACTACACAGCTTTGTTTATAAAGTGATGAGATACACGGATAACTTACTGTTTCACACTAAAAATCCTACTAAATCACTCAAGGGCTTGACACAAAATAAGTTTGGACTTTCATTTACATACCTTATTTTTTTCCCACTAACCATGAACTCGATTAAGATTTTTCTTTCCAAAATACAGTTTGGACTAAGCGAGTTTTCAGTTTGGCAGGTGTTTGCTAGTGTGCTTAATTTTTGCCACAAACAAACTCTCAGAGTTAATTGTACTGATAATTTTAAATTTTATAAAAACTTTCAAGTGAAAATGATATCATGAAAATATTACTAAAATGTAGGGAAAAATACATCATATGTTTCACGTTTATTTTTCAATTATCTGTTTAATTATCTTAAGTTGGAATATGTGTATGCAGTAGTGTGTATAAGCTGTAATAATTATGATCGGTTACACTAACATATTTATTGGTCGTCATACTATAAGGATGACAGCATGCATAATCAGGAACGAGTAAACTGTACAAAACACATCAATCTCAAATTTTTCATCTCATTGTAACAGTTATCGTAGGATCAACAGCCACCAAATATGCCCATTTAATAAATTATGAAAAGTTAAAACGAGTTCGCACGCAGCACGCTGACGTGAGGAAAGTGAATTTCCACATACAAAAACATCAGGTAAAAACATACATTTATACCAATTTTGATTAAAATCTGAAAACAGTGATTTTTTGGCTGTTCTGATGCTCCTGGTTTCATTTACCTGCAAAGCTGGGCATACAATTTTGCGCATTATAATGTTATGAGAAGGTCCAGGCAGGCTTGAAAGTAGGCGTGATGTTACAGGGGATGATAAAAGTACCCTAACAAAGGAAAACAGGCTTTTCTAGTGTAAAACCCCCATAAGACGTACTGTGTTTAGTCGAAACACATTTTCTTTAATAACTCGGTAAATATGTACGCTAGAATGACGAGAGAGGGCTTAAAACTTTTGCCTCACTAATTCCCATATTTATACATGCATTAACTTTACATACGGGGCTTTTCTGACCCTTTTTGGGCCCAAAAACTCAAAATTTGAAAGATTAATCCCCAAAAAAGGGGTGTAGAGTTTTCCGATTGTTTTGCCCAACGAACTTGTCCAACTGATTACAGAAAGGAACGTCCCTACCAAATTTGAAGTAAATCAGATAAAAAATGTGACCGCTAGAGTGCAAACACACACACACACACACACATATATATACATATTAGTGATATATTAGTTATATATATATATATATATATATTCATTTATTAGTGAATTTCCTTTGGAAAGTGAACTATTAGCATGACCCGCATGGTGAAACTTAAGCCCGGGGGTCGTTCAAAATTGTATATATGTATATATATATATATATATATATATATATATATATACATATACAACATTTTGAACGACCTCCCAAAACGTGTTCAGGGGGTCACGTTAGGAACTTCTATGGTGGTCCCGGGCTTAAGTTTCACCGTGCGGGTCATGCTAATAGTTCACTTTCCAAAGGAAATGCACTAATAAATTAATTTAAACTAAATACATTTAGCCCTTTTAGTGCCAGATGAGAAATAAAAGCTCTTATACATAAGTGCCAGTAATTTTCAGTCAGGTATATCTTAAAATTGCCAGACTATTTAGGCGATTTAGCAGCTTCAAAAATCATAAAAACACATTTTTTTATGTATAAAATATATATTTTTGATTTAATGTTTTAATATCAGTTTAAAATATCCGAGGACCCTTTTGGTTTTTATGCGGACTGTTCGATTGCTACTAAGCGACTGGAAACCAGGACGTTGGCAATTTATGCACATTTCTTTAAACATCCGATTATCTGAACATTGGAAATTCTTGCACGTTCCAAAACTTGTCTGATAACCCGGCACTGAAAGGGTGAAGACAATTATATTTTGAAAAAAATGATAGTACATTAAAAAAAATTATCCATGCACACATGTACAACAACGGAACCTTAATGTTCAAATCCTGTTTTGGCAAAACATGCGTTGAGTACAATAACATTTAATATCAACAAACTTAACACAAATGTCAACAATCTCGGCAGAATCTTAGAAGAATATTAAGTGAAATAAATTATCTAATAATAACTAATGATGAGATAGGGAAGGTACAGGGTCACAAATGAATTGAAACAATTGGAACATACCACCTTCATGACAAGATCATATACTACTCCAAACATTAACATATTATATGAAGTAAGTGTGCTTTTACATTTGAGATAACATTTTCGTAAAATGGTAGGTTATGAAAGAGAAGATCAACAATGCAATATCACACAAACAAATTAATCCAGCTGACATTATAATCCCCAAAGGCTCATTAATGGTGTTTGCATTATAGGACATTACACCCAAGGATCTCCCATGCTTTACCAACAGACATGCCCAACTTGAAACTGTGCTTCCTTGAAGAATAATTTTAGAACAAGTTTTTTTATAAATATTTTGGTTATTTTAGGTCAAAAGGTAGCATGTTACTTAACCATTAAATCCAAAACTAATTGAGTTACATACTAAAATATAGAAAAAATATAAATTGTTTACCTTTTCAATTAAAGTAACTTGGCTAATGGTTTTATTGGGCTAAATTGTACGTGGGAATTTCTCTCTTAGAAAATAATGGTCTGATTACCCCACCCAGTGATCCTATAAATAGTTCTATGCTGTTCAGATGCATGAAGCACACACAGGCACATTAGAAAACATAGAAACACAAAACAAGTTTATGAAAACATACCTAGTTTTCTAAAATGTTTGTGCTTTTTCATCCTTTATGGTAGTGTGGGTGTGGACAGGCGATTCGCCAATCTGCGAGCTTATTATGATTCCTAAAAGGATCGATTTTAATTTTTCTAAACAAGCCTAAACCAGAAACTCAAAATATTTCAGTTTATAAACAAAATTAGTGAAAAAAATCAAGTGATATGTAAAAACAATACTATTTTAATTCCATTCACATTGAAACCGAACAAGATCCCATCCAATGAATTCTTATGGAATTCAAAACAAAATTTCATACCCCAGTTTGAAAATGTGGCCTCATCTTCTGAGGCCATACCGGGCCTAGCATTCTAGGCATTTGCTTTACTTTCCAGTTCGGATCAAAACCAAAGTAGTTTCCTCGCTCCAAAATTATCCTCAAGAGAGCACAGTTGGGGGTGGGTGGTACACAGCTGAATCTAGATGTCAAAAAGGACCGGCCTTGCCTCCTTGGCACACTTGACTACAGACTGGATGAGCTTCACGAAGCCCGTGTCCTTGGGCTTCTCCAGGCCCCGGAGCAACCGGTTCTTCATCACCGCCACAAACTCCCGGTTGCTCAGCTGCCCGTCCACTGTAACATTGGAAACCGGTTGAAATATTATGGTTAAAAAACAGGTATGGGTATTGTTGTGTGCTCTACCTGGGGAACTGTGACTTTACCCGATGCACAAACTACCCCAATAACAACTGCAGTTGGCCTAATATATATAAACACCCTTAACCCGTTAACGTAGTAATTTGATTCTATTCACTATAGCCTATTACGGGATTTGATTGGTGCTGCACTCTATAGTAGCAACGTCTGTAACTAATGAGTGCTGGCAACTACGGTTTTCTCCGCTAGGAGCGCGGACTGACTCATAAACCAAAATAACACCGCATGGCCTTTGATCGTGTTAGCTGAGTTGGCTAAGTCGTGGAAACACCTTTGCCAGGTGTTGATACGATATTCGTGGGTTCGATTCCAGCACACGACCAAAACTGACCAGTCGTACAACTCTTAATGAGTTAACCGGTCTGTGGCAACGTTGGTGGGAGGGCCCAAGTAAAATAAACGGTGGCAGGCTTGCTTGGAAGTTGACAGGATCAGTTAATTCTTTGTGAGTTGCACATGGTCAAAACTGATTTTGCTACATTTTACTTATGTCTACTGTGTGTGTGTGCCAATGTGACTCTTAAAAATGAATGAAAACAGTATTTTAATGAAAATAAACCATTCATCCACTTAAAAACAAAAATTTCTATTCCAATTCATAGGTTTTAAAAATTATAAGTAAGGAACGAGACCAGCTCATATGTCTATGCCAGTGGGTTAAAACCTGGGTCACTGGAGGGACTGTGAGAAACAAAACTTGAGGATCCAACAGGTTAAATATAGATTACGATTAAAAAAGGTAAATATCATAAGGCTTTTGATTCCCAATGTATATGTGGTACCTGCCTGTACATATCTATTTTTTAATGCTCACTGAGGAACGGTAAACATCACTCTAATGCATTTCTTAATAGCAGAGCTGATTTTGTGCTGGAATAGTTTCTTTCTGGTTTGAACAGTACGGTTAGATGCACAGCAGACATGGTTTCGTGGAACTGACACTACTAAACTAACCCGTCATTAACGAAGTTTCTGTATTCCTAAAACGCTGTATGAACTTACTGTTTTCATCGAAGATGGTGAAGACGACGTTGATGACATGATCGCTGAGGTCTACGTGAGCCACAGTCTTGGCAACATGTTTCAGAGTTGCTGGACAAACAGTGATACATTGCATTTAAGACAAATTAAACATACTACAGGAGCTACTATAATAATTAAGTGAGGTACTGTTGTTTATTTTAAAATGTAATTCATAAAATTTAGCTAGCACATTTTCATATTAGAAAAGCTCTCTAAGGAAATATAAAGAATCAATAATGTACAGTGTTGTATTCACACCAAAGAAAGGGAGTACAAAGCAGTGAACAATACCCTTGAATTTTCCTTAGAATAAAACTGATAACTGGTGCAATGGATTTTTTTTAATGCTTTGCAAAGTTCTCAATCCTTCCCGAGCATTGGACTGCATATTCCACAGGAAGCGTTTGACGAATTTAATTCGCTACTCAATTTGGAATGTCTACAAAACATGTAAATATAATTTAGTTATTAGAAAATTGTTTTGTGTTATTTATATTAAGCTACTACCACTACTATATTATTCAGTTTATTTAGTGGTATACTTTTAGAAAATAAATAGGTAATAAATTGGTTTAAATTGAATAAATTATAAAGGGAAAATTATAAAAGGACAGGAAAATCATATACATTTTTTTGTTCCAATAACAAAATAGTACTCCAAGTAAAGTAGGGCTTTGATCCACGGTTGCCACTTGGGAATAGTCTGTATTAGCCTACTACAAATTTGACTTTACTAGTATAGGCGGCCGCTATCATGACCGCAGGAAATAATCAACCGTTTCAGGAACAAAGCTTGTAAAACTATAAATCCACAGCTGAATACTCCCGGATCCGCTAACATAGGCTAAAATTGCCTAAAAACATAAAACTTTAAGCTACTGTAACTCAAATAAGGTTATTTTTCAAGAAAAACAAACGACACGTGCAGCTCCTTCGACCTCAAATACCCCTAAAAAATATCTTTTTGCAGCTTGGGAGCCATTACAGCTCGAGAAACAGCCGCAGACGGACTTATAGTGTAGTATAGTATAGTAGTGAATTATGGTATGATTGTAATATTACAAATACCCCCGTCGCAGCAAACCTGCGTACTCAGCGAATTTCCAATGCATAATATATGTCTTAATACCACATAAAGCCGCATACAAATAATTTCATAAAAATATATTCACATATAAGCGATTTTAATTATTCTCCATAAGAATAACATTGGTAATGCGTACGTAGGTTTGCTGAAACAAGAAACACAAACAATTGGTTTTTATGCAAATATACATAGAATTTAACTAGGAGAAGCCACATACCAAGTTCCATCAATATTCAATCATAAATAAGCGCTTTATAACATTCTAGTTATTCTCTATAGGAATAACATGGAGTTGAGAAAGCAGGTTTGCTGCAACGAGGAACAAAAAAAAAGGTTTTTATATAATTATCAATATAACTCAACCAAGTGAAGGTACATACCAAGTTTTATTAATTTATGTTCATAATTAAGGGAGCCATTACATTTTACTTATTCTCCATAAGAATAACATGGGGGCTGAGTACGCAGGTTTGCTGCTACGGGAATAATCAACGAAAAATCAATTTTTTGTACAAATATCAATATACCAGTACTACGTGAAGCCACATACCAAATTTCATCAACATGCATTCATAAATAATCGAGATATCAAATTTTATTTATCCTCCATAAGGATAACATTGGACAACGTACTGTGTTTAGCACTTTGAATATCTCGGCAACGGTTGGACGTAGAATCACAATTTAAACACCAAAATGATTGATTTGTAGAGCTAAACTGATTGGTATAAGCAGATGGGAAGTTTATAGTAAAATTAATTGGGGAAAAGCTAAAACCCATTTTCCCATAAGATTAACATGGGAGATTTTATGACACATTTTTTGGATTTTCTCCGCATCCATATAACCTAGCTTAATGATTAAAAATACCATATTATTTGTCTTTTTAAGCTCTATAACATGGTCAAAACCAAAATTAAGTTTTTTAAAAATTGTTGTGTGAAAAATGCAAAAAACTGATTTTTGGAAAATTTAAAACCCCCATAAACCCCCCTTCCCATGGTCCGATTTTTCTGGTTTTCGAACTTAAAGTCATGAATGTCATTTTACACGTTTGAGCCAAATTTCATCAAAATCGGACGTTTTTTACTCAAGTTATCGTGTTAACGGACACACACACACACATATATATATATATATATATATATATATATATATATATATATATATATATATATATAAATTTGAACGAATAGTGTTTTTGGCATCTGGGGACTTCAAAAGAAAAAGTTATATGGTCTCGGGCTTAAGTCTTACCATGAGACCTACGGTAATAGCTTCTTCCCTATGGGGGAAATTCGCTAAAATGTAGTTGTTCTGCTTAAAAAGCGACCTAGGAGTAATTTTGTGAAGGAGATGACTCATACAATATCATTAACATAGTTCCGTCTCCGTTTATTGGAGAAGTGAACACAAAGTAGTGATATTTCGTCTTAACTCACACTGTTTGTTGTATCTCTCTCGTAATGTTCTCTGAAAATCACTTTGTAAGCAGCCCAAATACAATTTAACAAATATTCAACTGGCCAATTGATTTTTTGTGGTTACCAAATTGTGGAGAGGACATTGTAAATGTCAGACTAATCAGTTTGTTGAAAACAACTGCAACATGAGCTACAATTCCGGCAAACAATAGTTTTTATTTAACTAACTTGCTCTCAGACATTTGATCACACTCTTCACACATAACCATAGCACGTTCTCCACTGCTCATTTTAACTGATCAGTAAACATATTCTGATGAAGATTAAGAGCAGTGCAATGCTCATACAGGGTCTTTAGTTTGACATACATAAAGCACTGCTGTGTACCCGTGCTTCGCAACGGACGATTTTGGTACTTACATAGCACTTTAATTTTTCATTATCAATATAATTATTTCAGGAAACAAAATTCCCAAGAAACCGGTGTGCTGGTAACGATGCTCGTTTCCCATAGAAAGTTTTTTTCAGGCACCCTTGCCTCATTAACTTAACAAATTTTAGCAGATATTTACGGATTATTCACACTCTATTTACATGCAATCAAAACTATCTTTCAGTACTGTACATGGCTTATGCTCGACAGAAAAAGCTCTTAGGTGCTAAGAACCTCTCTGTACACTACATTCTTTGTTCTTCTTTCTGGTTGCAAAATAACCAAGCTGCCAGGAGAGCTCACCCTTGAACACGCCACATACAGTTGGCCATGAGCGAAACAATCACTTCTCAGATCCACACCAGCTACTTTCAAACTCTGCCCCTGAGCCTTGTTGATTGTCATAGTATAACAGACCCTCACAGGGAATTGCAGACGTTTAAACTGAAAAGGGTAGTCTGATGGAATAAGAGGAATTCGGGGTATGAATACAGTTTCGCCTTGGCGCCATCACCAGGTATAATATTAACCCTATGAGGGTTTAAAGCGCTACAAACAAACGCACAGACAAACGCTAGACGAGGGAAAAGAGCCAATAATGTGCGTCAATCCTTGGGCAAAGATTTATGATTGTTGTAATTTACTCGCTGGAGAGAACTAAATATAAATATTACAAATTTTACTTTTCAAAACAAATTAAAAGTATATTTTTAGTTATGAATCAAATTATGACCAAACACAGAGATTTTTTGTCAGCAAATAATATCAAAATTAGCAATTAATTTAATTTTAATAGCTTAAAGTCTGCAAACTGCAATGTGGACAGCGATTAAACTTATATGGACTACATTATCGACACTGTTTTCAATTCCGGCCGCCACCGCATGCTCACGTTGGCACATTTTGCTAAATAACTCGGAAACCATAAGAGATAGACAAAAAATTTATAGAACAAAAAGTGTTTAAAATTTATTTCCACACTAACGTTTTTCAATCAGATTGAAGGTAGGTTCACTTGTTTAGGCGCTAGAGGCGATAGTGTACAGGAAGTACAGTCCTATTTTTCCTAAAACTTCAACCCCCCGAAAACTACCCTAAAATTTTTAATTTTGTAAAACCCGCTTAGTGGGTGCCTACGCCCTAAAAGGAACGTCCATGCAAAATTTCAAAGTTCTAGGTCAAGTAGTTTAGGCTGTGCGATGATACGTGAGTGAGTGAGTGAGTGAGTCAGTGGATTTGACAAATATATAGTAGAAGATTTAATTAGATGAAAACTATTTATTCCATCAGTTCTTCTTGTTTCCACTACATATATGGGAGGTAAAATGATAAATTCAATGCTTTCATAAAATATTTATTAACTACGTATAAGAGATCAGGGAAATAGAGTTTGAGTAAGATGACTAGATCCTGAGGACCTAAATTAACAGAACTAGATGTTAAATAACTTAGAAAATCTGTGATAGTCGTCTTGTAATGTAATCAGGCCTGGTTCAGAATTGCCTTAATGAATTTTTAATGTTGTACTTTTTGATTCAGATTTTAAAAAATGTGATTTATTTTCCCAAGAGATTGGTGAGAAAATTCAGTTACAATCAGTTACAAGATAGACCCACCTTGATCTATAGAGGCACCAGCGATATGGTAGAACGTGAGGGCTGTGTCCACGTCATTTATGTTATTCAGGAAGTGGAAAAACTTGAGGTAGTCGTCTCTGCTGATGCCTTGTGCGTTTTCACGGAACCTACAGGAAAACATTGCTAGTGTAAATAAAAATAAAAATACCCCCGTCGCAGCAAACCTGCGTACTCAGCGAATTTCCAATGCATATATATGTCCTAATTAGGGATGAGTCGATACCAAAATTTATCAATTCTCGATACCGATACCGATACAAAACAAAAATCTATTATCGATTCTCGATACTGATACCATCGATACCTACGGTTTATCAGTACCTATAGTTGTTAAAACTAAACCGTTACAAATGTATGTTCCCATTTAAAATTATTTAGTAGTATTTTGTAGTTAATTATCAAACAAATTGTTTAATGTAATTTTTTACATAATTTAATGTTAATTTCACTAGTATGCTATAGTAATATAAAAAAATAAAACTATTTATTATAAATTCATAATGGGGAAAACTTGGTTATCTTGCCGCCGACCCAAACAATCCCCGTGCCTTTTGGAGCGCGGGTAAGCGACGGGAGCATCGCTTCCTGTGCACTTCGTAGCGCGGGTAAATGGCGGGGGTATCGATGGTATCGGTATCGACATTGAACGAATGAATCTCGATACTGATACCAATGACCAAGAATCGGTGGTATCGAGAATCGCCCAATCGGTATTGAGAATCGACTCATCCCTAGTTCTAATACCGCACAAAGTTATTCTTACTAAGTTCACAAATAAGCGATATATATAATTTAAATTATTCTCTATAAGAATAACATGGGAGCTGAGTACGCAGGTTTGCTGCCACAAGGGTCACAAAATATGGGTTTTTATGCAAATATAAATATAACTCAACTAGGTAAAGCCATGTACAAGTTCCATTTATATACATTCATAAATAAGCGATATATGCCAATTGAATTATTCTCTATAAGAATAACATGGGAGCTGAGTACGCAGGTTTGCTGCACCAAGGGACTCAAAATATGGGTTTTTATGCAAATATGGATATGAATCAACTAGGTAAAGTCATATACCAAGTTTTAGCGAATTTCCCCTATAGGGAAGAAGCTATTACCGTAGGTCACATGGTAAGACTTAAGCCCGAGACCATGATAACTTTTTGTTTTGAGACCCCCAGATGCCAAAAACACTATTCGTTCAAACTGATATACATGTATATATATCCAAATATGTGTCCGTGAATGCGATAACTTGAGTAAAAAATGTCTGATTTCGATGAAATTTGGCTCAAATGTATGTGTAAAGTGACATTCATGACTTTAAGTTCAAAAACCAGAAAAATCGGACTATGGAAAGGGGGGTTTATGAGGGTTTTAAATTGTCCAAAAATCAGTTTTTTTTTTAATTTTTCACCCTGAAATGTTTAAAACACTTGATTTTGGTTTTGATCATGTTATAGAGCTTAAAAAAAAATAATAATATTGTATCTTGAATTGTTAACCTAGGATAGTGGTTGCGGAGAAAAACCAAAAAAACCTGCTCATAAAATCTCCCATGTTAATCTTATGAGAAAGAGGTTTTTGGCTTTTCCTCAGTTCATTTTAATGTCAACTTCACATTTGCTTTTACCGATCAGTTCAGATCTACAAAACAAATTTTGGTGTTTAGATTGTGATTTTACGCCCAACCGTTGCAGGGATATTCAAAGTGCTATACGCAGTACGTTGTCCAATGTTATCCTTATGGAGAATAAATAAAATTTGATATCTCGATTAATTATGAATGTATAATGATGAAACTTGGTATGTGGCTTCACGTAGTACTGGTATATTGATATTAACACAAAAAATGGATTTTTTTATTATCCCCGTAGCAGCAAACCTGCATACTCAGGCCTAATGTTATTCTTATGGAGAATAAGTAAGTTTTATATCTCCCTTAATTATGACCATAAATTAAACAACTTTTTTATTAGCATATTCAATCAATCAATCAATCAATCATAAATCTTTATTTGTCTTTGTACATATAATACAATAAATGGCGTCACACTTATATTTAACATATACATAGGACCAGGGCCCACCAACCCCAAAGCAAGCACATGCTGCTCCCAATACGATTTAAATCTAATTTTTATTGTAAAACTCCTGAAAAGAATATAAATGTTTGTTTATTATGAAGGATTTTAATTTGGATTTAAATTTATTTAAATTGTGTTCTAATCTTAGTTCATCTGGGAGTGCTTTAAAAAATTTGTTCCCCATGTAGGTAGTTTTTTTTGTGTAGAATTCTAATCTATGTTTATCAAGATTTTTTTCCATTTTTCTTCTTGTGTCGTACTGATGAGTTGTAATTTTGATTTGTAATTTCGTATTCGTTTTAAAATATAATATACATTCAAAAATATACTGACCATATACTGTTAAGATTTCAAGATTCTTAAAGTATTCTTTGGCAGATTTTTCGCGTTTTAGATTACAAATAGATCTTATGGCCTTTTTTTGCAGTTTCAAGATTTTATCAAGATTTAATTTTGTTGTTGCTCCATACAAACAAATACCATATGATATATGTGAGTGTATGAGGGCAAAATAGATTTTTTTTAAGATATTAATATTACACAAACAGGCCATACGTTTAAGTGCATATAAACCGGAGCTAATTTTATTAACTATATGTTCAATATGATGATCCCAGCAAAAGTTTTCATCAATATTCAACCCCAAGAATTTTGTCTTGTTAACTTGTTCAATGATTTTTTCTTCAATAGTTATATTTGGGGCTATTTTTCTCCGGTTTTGCTTTGTTGAGAATACCATAAAGTTTGTCTTTTCAGAATTCAACAATAGACCATTTGTGTCTAAGAACTGTTTGACATTGGACAATTCCAAGAAACTTAAGAGTTCAATATTATCCTGGTTTACTGCTGAGATTTTTAAGTTTGCATCATCAGCATATAGGCATAAATTATTTTGTGTGACATTTTGAAGAGACTTTGAAAATCCGGTTAGGTAGCACAGAAACAGCAGCGGACCCAGAATAGATCCCTGTGGAACAACATAACGTTATAACATTACGTGTTGTTATTACTTACGGGATGTAATAAAAGATGTCTTACAACACTTAAGCCACTTAAGTGTTGTAAGACGTCTTTTATTACATCCCGGAACATAAATTAATAAAACTTAGTATGTAGCCTCACCTGGTTGAGTTATATTGATCATTGCACAAACAAATATATCTTCTCTTTCTTTTTGCAGCAAACCTGCGTAGTCAGCCCTAATGTTATTCTTATGGAGAATAAATAAAATGCTATAGATCACTTATTTATTTATGTATTTTTATGATAATTGGTGTGGCCTTATGTGGTAGTGAGAAACATATGCATGCATTGGAAATTCGCTGAGTATGCAGGTTTGCTGCGACGGGGGTATTATTAATTTATGTTCATAATTAAGGGATACATAATATTTTATTCATCCTCCATAAGAATAAGATGGGGCTGAGTACGCAGGTTTGCTGCTACAGGATCTATATAGGTAAAATTTGTTTTGTGTAACTAACAATATACCACAACCATATAACAAGTCCATATACCATATACCATATTTGGTCGGTATACGTTCAGAAATAAGCGGGATATAAATTTGTTCTTATTCTCCATAAGAATAACATTGGACAACGTACTGTGTTTAGCACTTTCAATATCTCTGGAACCAATTAACATAGAGCAATGATCAAAACACCAAATTTTGTGTTTTTAAAAGCTGAATCCAAGTATGACAATTTATTTTTGACTTTTTCAAAGATTATATGTAAAAAACTCAAAAAACCTATTTTTGGGGTACAAAATCCCCCAAAATACCCCTTTGGATGGGTCGATCTGTCTGGCTGTCGAACGTAGTCATAAATGTTGCAATACACGTTTGTACCAAATTTCATAAAAATTGGACTATTTTTACGAGAGTTATCGTGCTCACGGACACATATATATAGATATATATATACAGTTTTTAATGAATGGTGTTTTTGGCATCTGGGGACGTCAAAACGAAAGTTATCATCGTCCCGGGCCTAGGTCTTTCCATGCCGACCATGGTAATAGCTTCTTTCCTATAGGGGAAATTCGCTAAAACAAAACAAGATTGTTAAACAAGCACAACAAATTGTTGATAACAGTTTAAAAAAACTAGGGATACGAATTATCTATAAAACGAGTTGATCAATTAGATGGCATATTAACATGCCTGTAATGCCTGGAATTAAAATTGTTCTTACATGCGGGGTAATAATAATATATCCAGTACAATTCACCTTAATTGGTGTTAATAATCTATACAATATAATAACAATTTTTCCATGAATGCACAGTCATATAGTATTATTTTTTAAATTCACTCCTATTACTTGTTTACGTAAATTGAAAATTAATTAATCGAAGGTATTCAATATTCCTTAATACAGAACAGAAGGGAATTATTATCAACAGATTGAGTCCTACTACTTTAGAAGAAAAGTATTCATATATTTGTATAACGATTTTTAAAATATTAAGGTTGCAAAGTTAAATATTAAAAGCAGTAGAAAATAATGAAGACTCAAAAAAAAAAAAAAAAAATAGAACCAACCACATTTTATGCCTTGCAGCATTATTAAAATATTACATGAACACAAAATACAGATCCAAATAAAATATAAATATAATAAACTATTGAAATTCAAAACATGTTTTGCCCTGATAATTGAAAGAAGGACTACTGAAACAGATCTTGCTTCAATAAGCAAAAATAATTTAAAAAACAGGAACAGTCGTCACCATGGTAACAGGCGTGCGACTTCGGGGAGAAACGATGGATGAGAGTAGTTTCTTAAATCTCGGCCAGAAGCGCTGACATATCGCCAATCGAACCAAGCATAAACAAAATAAGTGAGCTTCTATGAATTAAGTGACACATCCCGTCCAGATTATATTCAGATTTAGCTATGTAACCCAACCAAACCTAGTATAATTAGGGGGGTAAAATGCAAAGTAAATTAATTATAATAAACTAAATCAACTTTTTACTAATGGATATGTGTAACCAAATTGAAATTACATTTACAAACTATTTTTAAACATAAAAAAGTTTGAAGTTTGAAGTATTATCAGTTCGAACCAAGGACCTTATTTATGATCGGAAGTTTAATCCCACATCCAATGAGCTATCACGACATACCGTAACGGTTAAAAGTAACAGGTTGAGAAGTGCATTCTGGCGGTGATCTAAGAAAATATTCTCGTCCATCGTTTCTCCCCTGTCGCAGTAAGAACCTGCTATCCTAGTAACAATCGTCTATAATGGTAACAGCCATTGCCCAGGTAACAAAATGTTGCCGTGATAACACCGGTTGCCATAGAAATACTGGTTGCTATGGAAAGATCTGTTGCCATGGTAATAATAATGCTTTTCTTTGGTCCTACTGCTGCTATTTCTGTTTCTTTTCCACAAGAGAAATCAGTTTACTGTCATAAAAATTCAGTCACAGTTCCCTCCTACAAATGACTTTTTGGTTTTTGGTTATGTTTAAAAGTTAAACTAATTCAAATAACACGTTTCACACTTTTATTTGGTTAATGATTTTTCCTTACTTTCTCTCTGACCAAATGGTTCATTTTCCCTGACTTTCTCTAACCATAAAAGTTAATTTGCTCTAACTCGCGACTCGGAATGCACACTTTTTTCTAATAAGTTTTAATTTTCGCACAGTAGTGCGCTTTGCGTTTACGATTAAAATACAAAATTTCTCCTGACTTGTATAAAGTAGTAAGCATTTCCCCTGACTTTTGGTATCTTTCCAACTTTTTCCCTGATCTTTTTCAAATTTCCTGACTTTCCAGAAAGTGGGAAACATGAATAAAATATATGATGATAAATACCAAAAGCAGATAAATTACCATAGCCTTGAACGACAGCATACTATATTTTCCAACTTACGTTTTCTTGACTCGTTTAAGCATTCTAGCCTTTTTCTTGGGTGCATAGCCGGCATATGCTAGTAAAAGTTCTGTAAAATCTGCTTCAGAGATATTTCCACTCTCATCAGGATTCTTGCGCTGGAACTATAAAATACATCAACAGTTACGTTTTTTAGTACATAATTTATTTGACTGTTTTAGACAATTTTTAATTCTTAACAAAACTCAACAACGACAAAAATGTTAAAGGAATTTTAAAATGTTAATGTTTTTAAGTGTTAACACTTTTATCTCAATTTTGGTAAATATGTTATTTAACAAGGGGTAATATATGTTTTATTTGATGTTTTGAACACTAACATGAAGGAACAAATTAATTTAAAATTTACCATTACTAATGAGTTACTATAGGTCCTAAATGTTTTTTTTAAGATAATTTTTAAAGCAGATGGGGTGGATTGTAAAATCATGACATAGGGTGTAGGGATTATAAAGATTGGCAAAAACTAATGACGTATTTTATAGGTTGCCCTTAAAAGTGGAAATCACAAGTAAGAATTTGAGGAAGTTCAGATCATTGTTGATGCAGTCAGCTAGGTTACTACTACTTTCCATAGATTGACACACTGTCCATGGCTGTGGCCAGTACTATCTGTCAGTTTTAACTTAAAACTACAAGCAACTTTTCACATCTAGCCTCATTTTATTCTACTCATCATTCATTCTCATTCGCCATATTCATTCATAGTTGCGTCGGCGTCTCAATGATTTAATCTTTATCTCATATCAACTCTACATCCTAATTTTTCATCCTGGTGTTTTGTTTGGAGAGAGGGTGATTCTGTTTCCTGGTAAAATCATCTCTTAATTAATCTCTTAAATATATTGGTCAACAAAAGCAATTTGTTTATATAGCTAAATCAATAATTACAATTACAGTCTGAATATTTTAGTGATATACTTATACAGTTTTAGTTAGTAACTATGAACTAACTAAAACAGTTATTAATTCATATAACTCTTGTAACTCTCTTATAGTTTGTTAGTTTTGTAAAATGTGTCACTTATGTTGAGCTATAAGAAAATTGTAATGTTATGACACAGTCAACATTTTGATGTAATTTTAGTTGCTATAATTTTAAAATTGTTTTAATATTTCACAGAAGACAAGTCTATTAAACATGAACCCTCACAGAGACCAACTGCAACACTAGTACCAACCTCCAAACTGAGTATTTCCTTCTGCAACTGAGCCTGAAACTCGAGGAACTTCTCAATGGTGAGCTTCTGGTTCATGTTGGGACCGAAGAAGTAAGTGGTGAGCGCTGAGTTCACTCCCTGAAACAATTCACAAACAAATCTCCGATTCAAAATCAAATTCCTCAAGACAATTTTCCGAAGAATAGTGTACTCAGTCCCAAGTGTCTAAACCCCTACCCGCAACCATAAATAAGATAAGAATAATGTCTTATGTTGAATTGATGGTCAAAAAGGTAAAATCATGAAACCTTTCCTGTTGAAAAACCATTCCAAAGATTTGGGTACAGTAGACGCTCTTTTATCCGGCATGTTCGGAACCACGCCCATGCCGGTAAATAGATTTTTCCGGATAATAGAACTTTTTAGTTATTAATGGGAATACAGTAATCTGAGAGTCTGTCATCTCGCTACAGTAATGAGCTGTGGTCGTGTGCGTTGGTTGACCTTGGCACTGCTCCGGAACACCTGCATTTGTGGACGGATAGACAGACAGACAGACGGGTGGACAGACAGCCGGGCGGAAGTTGGCGTCTAAAAATAGGTTGAATACAGTAGTGTACTGAGCAAAGATTACGAACATCACTGAACGTTACTGCTTGAGACGTAAACAAACAACAGGTGACTAAGAAAAAGGCGGGAACAGTCCAGCGCATTCGCAGTACGAAACGGAAACGACCGAAAATACCTGGAAAAACCCGGGTCACCTGGTGCCGGTTAATAGAATGTGCCGGTTCATAGAATGCCGGATAAAAGAGCATCTACTGTATTCATATTAGGGCTTTAACTCTTCCGGGATCACCACCGGTCTCGGTAAGGCCGTAAAACAGGATTTTAATTGGAAAACACACTCAGGAGAGCTCTTCAAAATAACAAAAAAATAATATTATAAATAATACGAAATAATAATATAGGTAAATTTAAATCATTAATAAATAAAAATATTAACACGTTATATTTTATTCAGTGTCTTTCCCCAAATACGTCAATATATAACACTTTTTTGTGTTTGAATATTTTGGTCTTGTAGAAAAAAAGTACTGTTTAAAAAATTACACAGCTATATCACCCCAATTAGTTTGCGCAGCAACTACGACATGTAGCATCATATATATATATATACATTAGCATTTTAAAAACTTTCAAAATTAAAGGAAATCTGAAAAAATTAAAGAGGAAGCAAAAGAAGAACTTAAAAAAAAGAGAGAAGACAAGGAAGAGGAAAATGGTGTATTTTGTGGTGCAGGATACTTTTAAGAGTCAAGTGAAGGCCTATGGACACAGTGTTGTGAGTTTTTTGGTTGTAGCAGAAAATTACAAAAAATATATGTAGCCTATAATATAAATTTCTATGAAAATATAAACTACTTCAACTTCGGTTTTAAAACTGATAATAGGCTAACATGATAGAGGAATAAATTAAATACAGTGGAAATAAATAAATGTCGTAGCTGTATGAGAAGTGGTTAATTTTGTATGTGCACCTAAAACTGCTAGTTTTAACATGGAAAGCATAGGGAGTTTATAGTCACCTTGAAAGTGTTGCCAGTATTTGCGTGGTCGCGGTGGCGGCTGCCGATGCTCGTCTGTTGTCGTATCAGTGTTGCCACCTTCTCAAACTCTTCCGAGTCCACATCCCCATCACCGTTCAGGTCGAACATGCGGAACGCGATCTCAAAATGTCTCCGCGAAGCTGCAACAGACATAACATTAATTAATGAGATCTTTTTGAGTTTTACAAATATAGTTATTTTAGGATAAGAGAACAGATGAAAAATAGATACAATTATTTTCAAAGAAAGCATAATAATATAGTTGGCCCAACAGCTGCAGTCATTCAACTGATTTCTGTTTTATTGTCAAGTCAATTTGTACAGCTGATCTTGTTAGTGAATTTCCTATGGAAAGTGAACTATTAGCATGACCCGCACGGTGAAACTTAAGCCCGGGACCACCATAGAAGTTCCTAATGTGACCCCCTGAACACGTTTTGGGGGTTCGTTCAAAATTTTATATATATATATAGACATATATATATATAGACATATATATATATATATATATATATATATATATATATATATATGTGTGTATGCACTCTAGCAGTCACATTTTTTGTCCGATTTACTTCAAATTTGGTAGGGACATTCCTTTTTGTAATCAGTTGGATAAGTTCGTTGGGCAAAACAATTGGAAAACTCTAACCCCCTTTTTTGGGGATTTTAAATTTAGAAATTTGAGTTTTTGGGCCCCAAAAGGGTCAGAAAAGCCCCGGATGTGAAATTAACGAATGAAAAACGGTGGGAATTAGTGTGGCGAAACTTTTAAGCCCTCTCTCGTCATTCTAGCATATATATTGACTGAGTTATTAAAGAAAATGTGTATTGACCAAACACAGTACGTTGTCTTATGGGGGTTTTACTTTAGAAAAGCCTGTTATTTGTTTGTTGGTGTACTTTTATCATCCCCAACAACCTCACGCCTACTTTAAAGCCTGTCGACCTTCTCCTAAGCTTATAATGCGCAAAATTGTATTCCCAGCATTGCAGGTAAATAGAACCAGGAGCATCAAAACAGCCAAAAAATCAATATTTTCAGATTTGAATAAAAATTGGAATAATTGTATGTTTTTAACTGATTTTGAGGTTTTATAGTTTTTTATGTGGAAATTCACTTCCCTCACATCAGCGTGCTGCGTGCGAACTCGTTTAAATTTGTTCCTGTTTTTCAATGAGGTTAATATATCTAGAGGTCTCGTCTGGGGTAAAAAAGTTAAGTCTGCACGCTGACTGCCATTTTCCTCAGGTAGCCAATCAAATCCTCTCTTCACAATTTATACACTAGTCAGCTGACAAACATATAGCTTGAGAAGAGAGGACTTGATTGGTTACCATGTTAGTTGCAATGGGAGCAGAGTTGACAGAGGGGAAAAATGGCGGTCGACCTTGCAGGCTGCACTTTTTTTACACAAGACAAGAGGTTTTATCAAAACATTAATATTTAATCCTTAGATTTTCAAACCATGACCTTTAATTCAAAATTATGTGGTTAACTGGTGTTAAGCATCCGCTTTTATAAAAAATTCATGGTACGGTTTTATGTTATATGTAAATACTAGCTGTTCCCGCAGGCTTCGCCCCGCAAATAATTTATAAAAACTATGACAGTTGTTTGTGCTGCATTCTGTGGTTAGCCTGTGGAACTACTACAAATCAAGATCAGCTATTTGTGTTTTCATCAGCTCAAACAAAAATGAATGTTCATAAGAAATACATGGGAACTTTGTCGGGATTTCTGGCGGAGCCCTAAAGTCAGATCAGGATGAAAACCATTTAGTTGTCCTATTTAAGACCTAAAGAATCAGTGTACAAAATTTAAGTTCCCTACCTACATGAGAAGGTGGAGAATTAGTGATGAGTGAGTCAGTCAGTCAGTCAGGACTTTGCCTTTTATAGATATAGAAAGTACAGGGGTGTCAAGTAAAAGGTATTCAAAATGTTTCTTCATTTAGCATTGTTTGTTTGTCTGTATTTACTAAGTAAATTATATATTCAAATCCAAGAAAGATCCTTCACCCACAAAGTGTTATTTTGTTGTCAATTTGAAGTTGCTAGCCATCATTATTGCAAAATATTTTAATTTTAATAATGGTGGCCAATTTTTTCAAATATAAATATGTTTCAAACACAAAATTTGTCTAAATTTAAAAAGAACTGCATCTTTCTGGCTTAAAAAATATAAAAATTTTTAATATTAGATTAAAAATTACTGAAATTGTGATTTTTATGGATAAAAACATGTGTTCTTTAGTAAAATTTAGCTAAAAACATTTGTTAAATATATAAATTAACTAATATTGGAAATTAATAAATACAAACATGTGTTTTTTGGTAAACTTGCAAAACATCTTTGCTAAATATATAAATTTTAACGACTAGCACTGGTGTTTTTGGCAGATGTGGTCCTCAAAACAAAAGGTTATCATGGTCCCCGGCCTAGGTCTCACCTGACTACGATAAAAGTTTCTTCCCAACAGGGGAGCTTTAAAAGCTAATGGAGTTTGAATATGTGTTAGGTAGTTATTTTATTGAACTTTTTTTAACTAAGTGCAACCTACAATTTAAAATTTTAAATAGTGTTACGAGGCAAAAAAGTTAGTTGTGTTGGATATTGTAATCCTAAAGGTTTATTTTCTTCAATTTATAATACAACATAATTCAGCTTGACAAAGCTTTACATTGATTTGTATTTAATTGGCCTGCTTCTAACAGTTCAATCACCCATAAATATTGTTCAGGTAACGGGGATCAAGTAATTTACCACTAGCCAGCTAGAGAGTGCTGCACTGAAAGGAACAAACTGTACACCGACTGTCTGCTAGAGTGTGCTGCATATAGGGAGTAAATGGTACACTGATTTTCAGCTAGAGTGTGCTGCACTGAAGGAGCAAACAGTTCAGCGATTGGACACTAGAGTGCTCTCCAATAGTGGGTGGAGGGTGGACTATTGATCAGCTGTCTGCAGCAGTTCACTCTCAACCCTAGCCCTAGTTTAGCTTAGCTCTCGGCAATAACATGCAATAACTTTCCCAACTTGCACTTCAGTAGTTATAGTTCACACCCCCACTTCTGTGAAGATCTCCTTAGCAATCAAGCAACCAAGCAATTATGATCCCTGATCCTAAGGAACACTAACACTTTCAAATCTCTCACTTTTTTTTGGTTATGGTAAGTTATAAAATAATGTTTTGTAAAATGTTATAATCAATGTTTATGGAGTAGGATAATTTTGCTAGGTAATCTTAAAAATTGTGTTTAACTCACACCATTTACAACCAACATTAACACTTTCAAATTTTAAAAATTAAGTTATTACATTTTTTAGAGAGATTAACTAATGATTTAAATTGTAAACAGTTTTAATTTTATAATCCATACTAGCTGATGACCGCACGGGGATCTATAAGGCATAGAGCCAGATATTTCAAGTTTATTTACATTTCAATCAGCCGACTAACTAAATAAAATATAACTCCATAAGATTAACATCGGAAATTTTAAGGCCTACGAAGCGAAACTCTGAAGGCGGAGGTTTTTCTAATTCCCTAAAGGCACATCTAAGTAAGAGCTTTTCATTGATACCAAAAATGTGTACAAAATAATAGTTTTAGAGCTCAAAAATCACCGAATGAAAATCAAGAAATTCTTTTAATAATATAAGTTTTCTAGACATATATGTCAAAATTCACTGGTCAAAATTACTACAACAGGTAATTTTATAACAGCTACAATTAAATACAGTTTCACTGATTCACTTAATACGTTGCTAAAAGTTTCCATTGGGATAAAAAACTATTTAAAAATATCAAAAGATCTACTTATTTTGATTATATTTCTTAGTTTTAAATCAATGGAATAAAACAGTTACAACAATCACTATTCCGCCCAGATCAAGAGATTGTTAGGTTTTGACAATTCCTAATCCTAAAGTTGTTTTATTTAGAGTAAAAAAATAAAGGTTATGGAAATGAATAACAAATGAAAAAAATGTCATGTTTCAGGGATGGTAGTTAGATGTAGGAGATGTTTCCAGTTCAGTGCGTTCTTCAAGTTTGTCCTCTTCATAATGTCATGTTTCAGGGATGGTAGTTAGATGTAGGAGATGTTTCCAGTTCAGTGCGTTCTTCAAGTTTGTCCTCTTCATAATGTCATGTTTCAGGGATGGTAGTTAGATCTAGGAGATGTTTCCAGTTCAGTGCGTTCTTCAAGTTTGTCCTCTTCATAATATCATGTTTCAGGGATGGTAGTTAGATGTAGGAGATGTTTCCAGTTTAGTGCGTTCTTCAAGTTTGTCCTCTTCATAATGTCATGTTTCAGGGATGGTAGTTAGATGTAGGAGATGTTTCCAGTTCAGTGCATTCTTCAAGTTTGTCCTCTTCATAATGTCATGTTTCAGGGATGGTAGTTAGATCTAGGAGATGTTTCCAGTTCAGTGCGTTCTTCAAGTTTGTCCTCTTCATAATGTCATGTTTCAGGGATGGTAGTTAGATGTAGGAGATGTTTCCAGTTCAGTGCGTTCTTCAAGTTTGTCCTCTTCATAATGTCATGTTTCAGGGATGGTAGTTAGATGTAGGAGATGTTTCCAGTTCAGTGCGTTCTTCAAGTTTGTCCTCTTCATAATGTCATGTTTCAGGGATGGTAGTTAGATCTAGGAGATGTTTCCAGTTCAGTGCATTCTTCAAGTTTGTCCTCTTCATAATGTCATGTTTCAGGGATGGTAGTTAGATCTAGGAGATGTTTCCAGTTCAGTGCGTTCTTCAAGTTTGTCCTCTTCATAATGTCATGTTTCAGGGATGGTAGTTAGATCTAGGAGATGTTTCCAGTTCAGTGCGTTCTTCAAGTTTGTCCTCTTCATAAGTTTTACCGCAGTCTATTGCTACTTTGCCTACATCACTCTCCCCTCCACCAAACCTACCAGACCGACTATAACTTTCGCCACACGTAACAGGACTAAACATGTGAGTTCTGATATTATAGAATACAGTTGAAAAACAGAAATTCTGTAGAGAAACATGCTGGAAACTAAATATTTGAGATTTTAGTTATGATTAATCTATTTAAATTAATTTTAAACATAACAATTACTTTTACACAGTAAATTTTCTTACTGATTACTAACATTTTAATATCGCCTATTGACAATTTTTTAACCAATTTAGGAAAGAATTAGTTGTAAATACAGGTAAATATAGTCTGAAGAAAGAAGTGGCCATAAAGCACAAGTGTCTGACGTTACAAATTTAATTTTTGTTTATTATTAAAGCTACCCATTAAGGAATTAAATTAGAAATGTTAACTCTTACAAGGTCTACCGCACACTACATCGAACGCGACACGGCACGACAAGACATTTTGATGGAAGGCGTCAATTAGTATGAGTTTAAATGGAGCTGACGCATAATACATCGAACAAAACGCGACACGACGATATAACCCCTTAGAGCGTTTTTTCCACGTCTGGCGAAGGTAAGGAAATTTTCGTCATATGTCAAAACACTACCCAACAAAATCAGGAAAGTCACTCTGCGCATGCGCTGCAAATCACGTGACATCCTCCCCCTACTTTTCAGAGAGCACGAGGAACACATCCGTCACCTACGCAGGGTTGTTGCTTTGTCTGCTTTTTAGATATATCAGAAGTGAAAAATGAATCAAGATAGTGCAGCCGTGGATGTGTAGATAAACTATTATTTTTAGTTCAAAAAAACCCAGCAATTTTGTTTTGTTTTGTTTCTGTATCTTAAGACTTATTAATTGTAAGACGTAGTCAAAGATTGAAACTTTAATTTTGCAATAGTTGTAGAATGTTGAAGGGTCAGCCTTCAGTTCATCATTTAACTCTTTAAGATTTCTCTTTTGGTTTATAGGGTGCACCCAAATACTCCTTTTGACGCCAGAATCTAACAGCTGTAGAAAACTCCACAACAGTAGAACTGTCTCTTCTTCTTCTTCATGATCCATTGTTTCTCACTCTCTAATATGCTATCATAAGAGAATTCTAAAACTTCACACAAAATCAAAACTGAACTGACAAAGAAATGAAATAGAGGCCCTGTCATGAGGGGTCGTTGGAAACCGTCTTGTTTTGTCGTGTTGGACGGTGTTTGGGACGCATCGACAAAACAGAACAGAACAGAACAAAACAAAACAGAAATCGTCGAGATATGTCGTGTAGCGTTCAATGTAGTGTGCGGCTGGCATAAACTGAACAATTTTTTTTTAAATTTGGTGTCTCAATCTTTCATCAATTTTTAAAATGGACCTGTTGTAAGGTCTAGTACATTCACTAAATATCTTGTTCTGTAAGGGAAATTTGAGATGTTGGGTAAATTACAGAATGTTGAGAGATTGCCAAAATTAAGGGTCATGGGTCTCGGAAAAATAGTTGTTTTTGTACAGAAAGTAATAAATTTGACTATAGAGCCTTCACACGGGTCACAAGGAGAGTAGCTGACACAAACCGCATGAAAACGAACATGATTATTGCTGCTCAGGTAACAGCATGGCTGCTCAGGTAACAGCATGGCTATCTCCTGTAAGAACCGTACTACACAGTGAACGCAGGACTGCCTCAAAGCTATTGGGGGCCTGGGGAAAGTTCTGTGTGGGCCCCACAATATACTATCTTGGTGTTTTTATCTTTTGGCCCTAGCCTATAATTTGGGGATCTGGGGCAAAGTGCCCCAGTTGGCCCCCCCTCAGCGGCACTGAAAGAACGTGAAGTGTAATGTTCATATCTCCACATCCAGGTGAAGGAACACAAGTGGTACGATTGGACACTGGTGGAGCGAGAGCTGACAGACCGTCGCTACGCACTACAGGAGGCGTGTCTCAACGCGCTGTGGCCCCGCCCCTCCCCCAACGCCTGGGAGTTTGTCATCGATGCCCACCACAACCTCATCTGGTGCAACGTGTTCAAAGCCGCCAGCTCCTCTTGGATGCACAACTTCAACCTTCTGGGTACCTTGACTACTGTAGAGCTTTACTTCAACCTTCTGGGTACCTTGACTATTGTAGAGCTTTTCTTCAACCTTCTGGGTACTTTGACTATTATAGAGTTGAACTTCAACCTTCTGCGTACCTTGACTAATGTAGAGCTTTACTTCAACCTTCTGAGTACCTTGACTATTATAGAGCTGAACTTAAACCTTCTGGGTACCTTGACTATTGTAAGGCTTTACTTCAACCTTCTGGGTACCTTGACTATTATAGAGCTGAACTTCAACCTTCTGAGTACCATCACTAAGGCAGCTCTTAACGTTTAAATACACACATCAAATGTTTAGATTGAAGGGCATGTCAGTATTTTTGGTGGATCATAATTGTAACACAATCAAATTACTGTAACAAGTTTTTTTCAAGTTGGTAATTTATTAAGAAGATAATTTTAAAATTAAATACGTCATAATATTTTTAATATATTAAGTATACAAAACCAAGTAATGTTGGTCTTGTTGATTCTTGAATGGTTAAGTACCTAATGATAACTTGCTGCTAGGAGTGATATTACATTCAAACTTATTTGTTATAAATTCTCTTAAATTAAGTATGATATCAGCCTGTGAATAAATGTCACAATTGCTTTAATAAATTATAATTATATTAGCCTAATGAATTATTACAGCCTCTTGGTCATTAAAATAATGAATGCTAATAAAAGGCAGTCCAAGCAGTTTTTAACAGTGTGATTTAAACATTCTCAACAAAGCTGATCCCAAAGTGATTTTCCAAATAAAAGAAATTATCGTCATGAATAAAATAAATTTGCTAATTACTGTATATAAAAAAAGAATACTAACAAACTATTGAAAAACACCCGTTCCTACAAGTGTACCAAAATTCGTTCTGGCCTAAACTCGTGCTATTTCCGTACAGGAGGCTTCGCCGAGAACTTCCTTCGCGTGTCGCACAAGAACCCCATTACGCTGATGCGGTCACGGTTCCCCCGGCCGTCCGTGTCGCAGCTGCTCTCCTCCTGGCCCTCGTCTCTGTCGTTCCTCATCGCACGCGACCCTCTCCACCGGCTCCTCTCCGCGTATCGCAACAAGATCGAGCGAGTCCACTCCCAGTACTACAAGCGACTCGCTAGGTACGGCTCTTTGTTTGAGAACTTTGTTTGCTTTAGTAAACTGTTTTAAAATTACAATACCAGTTTTATTTCATAACTTTATTGCATATGATCAAAAAGCCTGTGTTCACCACACCTCCATAAAACATTTAGTTTTACCACAGGCCGATAAAGAAAGGGTAAAGATTGCAAATGCTTTTTCTATACACTTAACAACAGCTTTACACCAAACACGCATCAAGAATTTCTGAACCAAGGAATTGAAGGTAGTTAAAACTTTTAAACAGGTAGGTAAAGTGGAGCTTACGACAGTCTCATCTGTTTATGTTTTTATAGGATTGCAACAACTCTGCATGAAATATTCAGTTACAAAAATAGTTGTGCTGGCTAACATTGAACAAATGTTCATAAAAATTAATGACTCCTTCCAATAAGTGATATTGCTAACTCTACTCTTTCTTCAAGTGTCCACTAGTAAACTCAACACAAACAACTAACTTTAAGAAAGTGGAGTTAAATTGGTGCCAAATATTTTGTAAATGTGAAACAATTCTTCCGCTGTTATAATACAATTTTAAGGTTTTTACAACAATTCAAATAGCATTGGTACATAATTAAAGTATGATACAATGAAGTTAAAAATTGTTTTCAAATGACCAAACTAATGTTTGAAACTCGTAGTGTTGATTTGTAGAGCGATCATTGTGAGGTTTCGAGGCAAGATGCCCAAGGAGGACCATATCGGACCGACGTTTGAGGAGTTTGTCCGTTACGTGACCGAGTCCCACGGCAGATTGGACGAACACTGGGCCCCGATCTACCAGTTCTGTACTCCCTGCTCTCTAAACTTTACCGTCATCGCTAAGGTGTGTGATATTTCTTAAAGTTTCACTACACACGTAACAAATGTTCAACAACTCGTTAAAATTTATCTTATTGTATTCATAAGCTGAAGTTCTATTTGGTTTAAATAATTTTTGTAGCAAAAATAAAGTTAATCCTATAAGCGTAATTTGGCTAATTTTAGGATACGAGTACATTTGTTTCTTACTGACCAGGTTAATTGGAGCGCTCGCCTCTAATCCGAATTTTGCCAGATTTTAGAAAAAATTGTGAATATCGTTACAGGTTCAAAACTGGATTCAGCTGCTATCTATTGTTGGACCACTTATAATGATAGATCCACCTTAAATAGCATCAAGACCAGGGTTTAGACCATTCCCTATCGAAACGTTAAATAATACCAATGGCATAGATAAACTGAAAGATTAAAACTAAAAACTAGGTATCTTACATTTTGAAAACAGATAAGAGTATACAATTTAATACAATTTGTACAAGCAGAGCGAATTCATCCACTTGGGATAGAACACAAAACTGCACAGAATACTAGATAAACAAACCCGTTGCTAAAAGTTGTAATTATAACCAAAATGATTACAATGTCAATTTCTGATTGGTTTACTCTATCACTTCCAGATGGAGACTCTATCTCGGGACCAACAATACATTATCAAGAAGGCTGGCATATCGGACATTCTCACCCCGGCGAGGATGGAAGCACAAAACCGAGCGAACGTAGGGCCGAGAACGGCCGATCTCGTGGCCAAGTATTACGGCCAACTGAGCAGGGAACTGGTAAACAGGCTGGTCCACATGTACGCAATGGACTTTGAAATGTTTGGCTACAACTCATCTCAATACTACGACATGGTCCATGTGTAGCTAACGCTCTTTAAAATACCCAAGCTACTAAAATATTAATTGTGAAATAACAGGAAATGGAATATTAGAAACAAATTTAAAGGTTTAGTTTTACTTCGGGAAAAGGCTTATCAAAACTGGGCCACTTTAATTTTAACAAACGACTTATTTTAACTATATTGGAATTTTGTCAATTTTAAATAATGCTATAATGTCAATTTACAATCAATATAAGACATGAAACTTATAGGCAAATAGTTTTTAATATATTGTATATTACTATTTACGATAGACTTTTTGGTACTTAAATATTTGGTATTTGGTATTTGGTTTTTTTGGTATTTGGTTTATTTGGTTTCTATTAAAAGAGAACCAAATACATGGATTAAATAAATAATTAGTCCAAAAAAGGTTTAATTTAGTTTAAAATTTTAGGGCTTAGGTATGGGTTAGGTTTAAAACTCTATCAATGAAAAATGAAATTGATTTCAAAAACAAACACTACCAATTTTTGGTTTTTAATATTTACATGCAAAATCATTAGATTTTCAATATAGTATTTATTGAAAGAAACGCCGAACAATTTATATACCGCCGATTGATTGATGATATTTAATATTTAACAAAAATAATAATTAAAATGTACTATTAATCTTAGTATTATCCTCCACAGTAGAAGATTTATAGGCCAGTTGTTATCTGTAAAGTAGTAATTACAACTATGTTGAATGTTCTCGTGTAGTGATTAGTCTAGTTTATGGTGTCTACTGAACACATGTCAAGCCAGTATATAGCCAGAGCATAGCTGAAGTTCCATTTCGCACACACTAAACTGCCTTGCAACTTATTGTTAATTAATTATGGCTGTGATTGATTTAATTACACGTTAACTGTTGCCAATAACGTTAATAATCAAACTATATATTTAATAAGATGTACAATAACACTGAGTTTATAATTTTAAATATGTTAATTACAATGTTATTTATGGTGAAATTAGCATTTAGTTGAAGATTAGAACGTTGCAGGTCAATGAACTGAAAGAAACTTTAGTGTGACAATATTTTTTTAAACAATGAATAATATGAGTAATTTTTAAGTCCAATAGGGTTTACTAACAGATTTTACTAACATTACAATGTACAATGGGTATAATGTGTTAATTAAAACTTTGTTGGATTAATAAATAATAGTAAATAAATATATTGTGATTTTTTCATAAAACCTTAAATAAATCATTTGTATTAAGAGTAACATATAGGTTAACCTTAAAATTTTAATAGATTAACTGAGCTGTAGTTTGAGGAATACGAGTTCCAAGTAAAAATATTATTTTTAGCTTTAACACAAACTTTATACACAATGTTAAATATTAAACATTATACATAAAGTTAAATATTTTGTATGAAATGTGTATACCAGTCCAAGCAATAACCAATATATTTATAATTCACTATTTAAGCATCCATTAAATTAAGATTTATAGCAAATGGTAATTATGTAATTTATTAACAAACATATGCTAATCTCTGCATTAAGTTTAGTTTCAGCTTTCAAACACATTATACTTTTAAATAAAACAAAAATTTTAAACTTTAATTCTAAACACAATAAATAGCTGTTTTAAAGTTGGTATGTGCTGAGAGTAACTATTCATGTCATTTGACTGTGGGGTAAAACCAGTTATCGGCATGTCTTCAACTAACATTCTGGACAACTGGTGTTTAACAGAATAAGTAGTGCCGAGGGAAATATTGTCAACACTTGTTATCGGCACGTCTTCAACTAACATTCCGGACAACTGGTGTTTAACAGAATAAGTAGTGCCGAGGGAAATATTGTCAACACTTGTTATCGGCACGTCTTCAACTAACATTCCAAACAACTGGTGTTTAACAGAATACGTAGCGCCGAGGGAAATATTGTCAACACTTGTTATCAGCACGTCTTCAACTAACATTCAGGACAACTGGTGTTTAACAGAATACGTAGCGCCGAGGGAAATATTGTCAACACTTGTTATCAGCACGTCTTCAACTAACATTCCGGACAACTGGTGTTTAACAGAATACGTAGCGCCGAGGGAAATATTGTCAACACTTGTTATCGGCACGTCTTCAACTAACATTCTGGACAACTGGTGTTTAACAGAATACGTAGCGCCGAGGGAAATATTGTCAACACTTGTTATCGGCACGTCTTCAACTAACATTCCGGACAACTGGTGTTTAACAGAATACGTAGTGCCGAGGGAAATATTGTCAACACTTGTTATCGGCACGTCTTCAACTAACATTCTGGACAACTGGTGTTTAACAGAATACGTAGCGCCGAGAGAAATATTGTCAACACTTGTTATCGGCACGTCTTCAACTAACATTCCGGACAGCTGGTGTTTAACAGAATACGTAGCGCCGAGGGAAATATTGTCAACACTTGTTATCAGCACGTCTTCAACTAACATTCCGGACAACTGGTGTTTAACAGAATACATAGCGCCGAGGGAAATATTGTCAACACTTGTTATCGGCACGTCTTCAACTAACATTCCGGACAACTGGTGTTTAACAGAATACGTAGCGCCGAGGGAAATATTGTCAACACTTGTTTTCGGCACATCTTCAACTAACATTCCGGACAACTGGTGTTTAACAGAATACGTAGTGCCGAGGGAAATATTGTCAACACTTGTTATCGGCACGTCTTCAACTAACATTCTGGACAACTGGTGTTTAACAGAATACGTAGCGCCGAGGGAAATATTGTCAACACTTATAAGTATTTATTATAGATAACTAGCAACAAAGCCTGTCGAAACCAAAAATACATTGGTCTCTAGAAAAACGTATTATGACCTTTAATATTTTTTAAATTCAAGTTTCTGAATTCAACCAAGGTAAAAGTTAAGATTCTTTAAGCTCAGAAAATTTACTACAAAAATCCCATTATGAATTTCTAAAAAAAAAAAAAAACAAATAAAACAGAGCTAGAAGTTTCCTCGAATTAAAGGGATGTTTATTTGTTTAAATGAATTTTCACACATTTTAAAAGAGAATATTTTACATTTGTACCCCATTAAAAAAATTCAGACTTTCACATTATTTGATTATCTGCACCACTAGAAGTTTCCAATGAGGAATTAAATAATAAGTTGGTCCTGTGGAATTATATATTTAGTTGTACAAAGACACTCTTAAATCAATATTATACTTGAAACAAGTTTTTTTATATCAGTTATTTTAAATATTTTTTGTATTTGTATTAAATTTTGGTCACAGTAATAAGCAGATTGTAGTTTTGATTTTGTTAAAATGTCAATGTGATTATAAATTTACCAAAGGGAATGTTTTATATTTCATTTGAGTTAATAAATAATATTGTTTATTTGTACAGCCTAGTTTTTATTCACAATCCTATATATGTCTGAAGGGTCCTCTATGCCCAGCTCAGTCAGTTGTTTGTAACTGGCTTAAAGATGCAGTTGAATCATATGTTCAATCTATATTTTTAAATACAATTTTTAAATTTAACGGAATCAAATGGGATATGCCCTAAACATAATTTGAAGGTGTATTTGTAATTAAACCTTGCTATGGAGAATATAAAAACATTTATTATGACTCCTATATGTTATAAATTAATTTAGAAAATGTTAAAAAAAACTTTTGGATCCTGTCTGCATGTTACCTGAAGGATTACACTATGTACATTACACAGTGAAGCACAAATAAGGTCAGTTGACCTTGAACAATGTCTAGTGCAAAACCATCAGGACAAGGACTAAATTTAATTATTTAGTACTCCGTAAAAAGCAAGTTTTTAAAAAAAAACTTAACATTAACGCAAAACTGAAAGAAAACCCTAAAAGACAAAAAGGTACTTTTCCTCGTTTACACTTAAATTAAATACAGAATATTTCTTACGCATACTGACATGTTTTGTTGTAATTATAATGTTGTCAAAGCAAATACAGCGTAAAATGAATAAATTGAATAAACATATAACGCAACAAAGGGGCAAAAACACAGAATAGGTGAGAAAGGTGTACTACGATGTGCGACGCAGACAGTCTTTGCACAATTAGCAGACTCAGATCAAAATACCCCCGTAGCAGCAAACCTGCGTACTCAGCGAATTTCCAATGCATATATATTATGTATCTTAATACCACATAAAGTCATATATCAAGTTTCATCAATATACATTCATAAAAAAACGATTTATGACATTTTAATTATTCTCTATAAGAATAACATGGCGGCTGAGTATGCAGGTTTGCTGAAGTAAGGAACATAACAAATGGGGTTTTATACAAATATCAATATAACTCATGTAGGTAAAGCCACATACCAAATTTCATTAATTTATTTTCATAATAAAGGGAGATAACACGTTACTTATTCTCCATAAGAATAACATGGGGCTGAGTACGCAGGTTTGCTGCTACGGGAGCCTTTAGTAAAAAATAGTTTTTTTGAGCAAATATCAATGGTCCACAACCAGATGAAGCCGTATACCAAGTTTCGTCAGTATACGTTCACAAATAAGCGAGATATAAAATTTTTATTTTCCTCCATAAGAATAACATTAGACAACGTACTGTGTTTAGCACTTTCAATATCTCGGTACCCAATTGGCGTAGAGAAATGATCAAAATACCAAATTGTGTGTTTTTTAAGCTGAATCCAATGGGAAAAACTAAAATTTGACTATTTCCAAACTTGTATATAAAAAATTCGAAAAACCCATTTTTGGGGTACAAAACGCCCCCAAAATACCTTTTCGGATAGCGCGATCTGGCTGGTTTTCGAACTTAGTCATAAATGTTGCTTTACACGTTTATACCAAATTTCATCAAAATCAGATAATTTTTAGGAGAGTTATCGTGATCACGGACACACACACATATATATATATATATATATATATATATATATATATTATTTTTAAAAACATTATTAACGAGTACCCTTTTTTTTGAAACATTTTTATTTTGACTGACTAGTTTCAACCATAATGGCCATCTTCAGAGTCACATAACCTCAACAAATTTTCTTTTATATTAATTACAAACATATGTTAAAAATAAATAATATATGATCACTAATTCTAAAATTGTGTATATAAATATAAAGGTAAAAATAAAATAAAATATTAATTTGTAAATACTATATAAATTTATTTTCTCTGAGTTCTAATTTCATCAATTTTTTCAAAGATATGGTGTTGTTGACTGACTTGCATAGTATTTAAAATATTTAGTGGATCTTTCTTATTATTTAAATATATATGCATCTCTTCTTTGACGTTAAGTTGTTCTTGCTGTTTTTCGTACTCTAAAACTGATAAGTTTTCTTCTATGTTTTTATATTTATGCCCTGTATTAATTATGTGTTCTGCATAATTGGATCTCATAGTTCTGTTATTTCTTGAACACATAATTAATACAGGGCATAAATATAAAAACATAGAAGAAAACTTATCAGTTTTAGAGTACGAAAAACAGCAAGAACAACTTAACGTCAAAGAAGAGATGCATATATATTTAAATAATAAGAAAGATCCACTAAATATTTTAAATACTATGCAAGTCAGTCAACAACACCCTATCGTTGAAAAAATTGATGAAATTAGAACTCAGAGAAAGTAAATTTATATAGTATATACAAATTAATATTTTATTTTATTTTTACCTTTATATTTATATACACAATTTTAGAATTAGTGATCATATATTATTTATTTTTAACATATGTTTGTAATTAATATAAAAGAAAATTTGTTGAGGTTATGTGACTCTGAAGATGGCCATTATGGTTGAAACTAGTCAGTCAAAATAAAAATGTTTCAAAAAAAGGGTACTCGTTAATAATGTTTTTAAAAATAATAATATTAGTAGCCCTAATATACAAGTCAAGCAATATATATATATATATATATATATATACAGTTTCGAACGAATTGTGTTTTTGGGGTCTGGGGACCTCAAAACTAAAAGTTATCATGGTCCCGGGCCTAGGTCTTACCATGCCGACTACGGTAATAGCTTCTTCCCTATAGGGGAAATTCGCTAAAAGGCACACTCATTCTGCTCCTTTCTGTCTAAATTTTCCTTACCAGCAACATACTCTAGTCTCGTTAATTGTGCACTCTTGTTATTGATCGTAGTGTTTATTCATCTTAAACTGTAGTTATTGATCATAAATATCATAACCATAAGATCTAAAATCAAGCTGATTGAGCTATTTTTAAAAATCGTTTACAGTAAACACTGTTCAAATTGTGACAAAATTATACGTTTTGTAAGTAATATTTCTAAAACACTGTCAGTGTAGTTGGAGTAGCTGTAGGTCCAATCAATTAAATAATACCGAGACGGAACTGATTTAATTCTGACTTTAGATGTTATTTTGAATTTCATAAATCTGTTGGAATATTCCGGTATTTGTTATTTGTAACTACCGTCAAGTTTTGTATTGGTCGTATCGGGTTAGCTTAAAGTTCATTTTCCATTATGTTGGCAAGTTTGAGAACGAGACCAAGATATTAAACGTCTAATTCCTAATTACAGTAGGCACTCCCTATTTTTATATTTTTTCTTTTGGCTGGGGGCCCATGGAATTTGGGGGCCTGGGGCAAAGTGTCCCGGCTGTCCCCCCCCTCGTGGGGGCCCTGAGGTAGAAAGTACAACAAAATAAATTATGCACCTTTCGAAGTAATAGTTTAAAATGTAAGTATCATCATTTCTTCGCACCTGGACCAGCTTAGACTATTTTACTAGTACTAAATAAAAACTGTTTAAAAAACTTACTGGACAAGACGGTGAGTAGAAATATGTAGTCTGAAAACGTGATCAGACCAGAACTCCCTAGCTTGTAGAAGATGCTGTCTTCATCAAGAGCAAGCTCCAGTTTCATATGAACATTCTGACACAAAACCAAACACGTGTGAGAGTCCCATAGCATATTGATACATCATAATTTTAACTAGGCCTTACGTATAAGAAGTAAACACAAAGTCATAGGCTCAACAGATTCATCAAGAAGAAGACGTAACTTGTACATTACTACAAAACTCCCTGAAAATAACAAATATTGATTTTTTTAAAGTAATAAACCAAGAAAAGAAATACATTATGCTCAGTAAGAAATACATCTTGCTCAGTAAGAAATACATCATGCTCAGTAAGAAATAATTATTTTAAAATACTGAGTACTACACCAGTTATCGTTTTGTTTTAACAAAAAATGATTAACATAAATTTGACTTGATAACTTTTTGTACTTGCTCAATCCAGTATGTGAAAAATTTTAAAACCGGTAATTAAATCTATAAGAAAATGAGAAATCTACACTAAAAAAAGCCAACCGAAGTATAGATCATCAAGAACAAAGACAGTGTATTCAAGAATTTTAAAATTTCAAATAATTATAACCTTTTGAATTATTACCAAGTTCATTGTTTACTAAATTACAGTAACATTAGTTAAAGTTATAAATTAAGGTCTTGTTTAAAATGTTATTTCACTTGTTTTAAAAGTATTTATATTATTTATAAGAGGTTTTTAACACTCAAGTTAAAAACATGATCAGGCATTGTAACACTTAAAGCACATTCAGGACACACAAGAAGGATATCACAATGTAGGGAACATCATTTAGAGGAGCATGCACTACGAAATACAACATCATATGGAGAAATCTTCAAGCTAATTAGACTCTTGAACTTTTGAGTTCATTATTAAACTATTAAAAAAGAACATAATAGCAGCACAGCTAAAATTATTTAAGTTTTTGCCAACACATTTTAACTTTTTTCTTGAGGTAATGTATAGGAACAATTGTGTATTTATATTATATTTGTATTATATTATTGTGTGAAAGAGGTTCTACCTTAAGATTAACGAGTTTGCACGCAGCACGCTGAAATGAGGGAAGTGAATTTCCACATAAAAAACTATAAAAACTCAAAATCAGTTTAAAACATACAATTATTCCAATTTTTATTCAAATCTGAAAATATTGATTTTTTGGCTGTTTTGATGTTCCTGGTTCTATTTACCTGCAATGATGGGAATACAATTTTGTGCATTATATAGTTAGGATAAGGTCCAGTCAGGCTTTAAAGTAGGCGTGAGGTTGTTGGGGATGATAAAAGTACGCCAACAAATGAATAACAGGCTTTTCTGAAATAAAACCCCCATAAGACAACGTACTGTGTTTGGTCAATACACATTTTCTTTAATAACTCGGTAAATATATATGCTAGAATGACGAGAGAGGGCTTAAAAGTTTCGCTACACTAATTCCCACCGTTTTTCATTCGTTAATTTTACATCCGGGGCTTTTCTGACCCTTTTTGGGCCCATAAACCCAAATTTCTAAATTTAAAATCCCCAAAAAAGGGGGTTAGAGTTTTCCGATTGTTTTGCCCAATGAACTTGTCTAACTGATTACAAAAAGGAATGTCCCTACCAAATTTGAAGTAAATCGGGCAAAAAATGTGACCGCTAGAGTGCATACACATATATATATATATATAAAATTTTGAACGAACCCCCAAAACGTGTTCAGGGGGTCACATTAGGAACTTCTATGGTGGTCCCGGGCTTAAGTTTCACCGTGCGGGTCATGCTAATAGTTCACTTTCCATAGGAAATTCACTAATAATGTGGGAGGAATGAATTATTGGACAAAGCCAAGTAGTGCCAATTATTCCCAAGTTTTGAGTATTTTTGAGCAAGTATTTGCTAGCAGCATTATACTGTTGTTGGTAGTTTCAAATAGTGTAATGGAATTTTGATACCACTCTATATTTGATATCTAAACATGGTTTCTAACTAATATAGTAATATACGAGTAGTAATACAAATATTGGCCAGTACAACCAAACTAGATTATGTATTGACAAACAAAACATGGTTTGACCATCACTTTCGGCCAATAAAACACAGTCCGGCCAATATCACTTGGTTGCAATCATCACTTATAATCAATATTGTGTGACTAATTGTTATTTACAGCCGATATTATGTGGTCTGGTTGTCATTTTTGGCCAATATAATGTTTTCCATTGTCATTTACGGCCAATATTATGTGGTTCAGTCGTAATTTATGGCTAATCGTTATGTGATCTGGGTCTTATACCATAGAATCCAAACCAAAAATTTTCAATCCTAAAAACCAATACTTTTTAAGTCTCCAATTTTCAATTCTTTATGATATTAGTCTAAGTTTGATTTTATTTTTATGAAACTGTTCATATTGATTAAATTAATAAATATACTAAAATACGTTTCAAACAACTGATTTCTTTTTTGTCAGACAATTATAAATTTACTATTGTTGAGTATATTGATAGTTTTTCAATGGTCAATAAGTTTCCAGTCCCAAAATCTGGGAGGAGTTTAAAAATACTGTCCATCCCTCATATGTCCTAATAAGTCCAAACCTATACACTTGTCATATTTAAGTTGCCAGCCGCAAATAACGTGTTAACCAGTTTAACATTTAGCAAAGTGCCCATAATAAATTCCAACGGTTTTTTTTCCTTCTAAGCAGTTTTAACTATTTTGCAGAAAAAAGTTTTAACGTTAGTCAAAATATTTCTAAAATACCAAATTTGGAAGTTTAAGCCCAAAGTAGACTGATAGAGAAATTTAATTTCAAACCCGGTCAAAACCATAATTTTTAATGTAAGCTTATGAGAAAAAATCACACAGCTACCTAGTTTTGAGTAAAAGTGTACTAAAAAAATTCCAGAGAAAATTTTATAATGAATAATGAATAATGAAAGTGATTTGTTAGTCCTTGGGTTAGACCTTGGGTTTTGATTAATATTTAGTTTACAATGGAGTAAGTCGGTTAGAGGATGGTCAACAGAATCTGTAAACACTGAATTTGACCCTAACCAAGAGCTGTAATGTTGATATGAAAACGAAGAAACATGCACCATGAAAATTTTTAAATATAATGATGTGTTCGGGCTAAAGTAAATTATAAACATCTTCCATACCTCAATGTATCATAATTGAAGTGTATTATTCACTTAAACATCCATATATATCCATAATGTTTTAAATTCAAATTGTTCTGCCAATTACAATCCAAACATGCAACAACATTACAGGAAACAGTCGCCACATGCATGGATACAGGAGCATAGCAGACTAAGAATATAATGAAACTCTCCCTTCGATGAGAGGGAAAAAGAGCACTTTCAAATCGGAGTTTTGTCTGAATCAAAACTCAAATGCAGAAAACAACCCAACCTTAATTCGGGGTCAAACTGATAATTGAAAATACCTTAATTGAAAAATCGTACTCATCAAGATCCTAGAAGCACAAGTACTCATTAGAACCAACATACAAATCTGAGAATTCACCACAGATTATGATTTCATTTTCACATCGTACATTTGTTTTATTGGCCAAAAAAAATTTAAAAAAATATTAACATTGAACAATATTTAGATCCCTACTAATTTGATTACATCAAAATATAATGCCATGAAACTCACTGAACTGTTTCGAGTTTTTTTGTGAGTAACACAATAATAAAGTTTTAATTGGAAATTAAAAACTATCTTATTTTTTATGTTAATAAACTTTGTTAAACATTTTTAATGGGAAATTTTTAAATTAAAAACAATCCAATGTGTTAAATAAAATGATGAAGGTTAATTTGAGTTATTTTTTTGTTCATTGTGCTATGATTTCTACAAAGTATAAAATTGTTATGTTATGAGTCCGAATATTCGTGTAATGACAGCAGAAGTGAGAGATGGCCTGCTGATGTTTGGAATCAATGCACCTGCTTGTTATCTACACTTAGATGGTCAATTTTCCTTTGATAGTGGACAGCAGGCAGTCACATACAAGATGACACTTATGCCATTAATTGAAGAGTGGCATTCAAATTCGTAAATCTTGATATTCAATTTTACACCAGATTTAGAAGGTATTACCACTAAGTGGAGTATTTTCAAAATAAAGCTCCACAGTACAATATGTTTTGTAGTCTATTTCAACATTAAAGCTGCAGGCATCTTGATAACCACTACTAATGCTGATTTTCTTATTACTAAAACTCATATTGCTAAATAATTCATTACTATTTCTAGGTCTCTTTTACGAATAGCTCCACATAAAAACGCTATTTAAAAATAAATATTTGTGGATTAGCAAACTAAATATAAGCCCAGCTGGATCTGAAGCGAGACATACACCGTGCGAGCTTGAATAAATGAAAACAAGATGCATAAGCGGAATCAAAGAAGAAGAATAAGAAGTAACCAGAGTGAGTGAAAGAGATAGGAGTACCTCATCATGGTTCTGTGAACAAAACGGACGCGAACAGACATTAGTAAACCAGCTGTGTTAATGGCATTAGTAGAGCATTAGTTAGAGTAATGGTAGAGTAGAGTATATTGCTATGTCAAAAAGAGTTTTGGCAAACTATAATAATGGGGTGCAAAACAATTGTTTGTATTTTAAACCAATAAACAATTTTTTTGTATATGTTCAACAAACTAATTTAAATTTCACCAAACATTTTGCCATTTATGATTGAGCGAAAGCCACCGCTGAAATATCTTTATTTGTCTTTTCTTTGTTAATATTCTTCTAGTAAAAGCTTGGAATTTGATGAAAATTGTAGTTTTTAGTGATTTTTGTCTTTGAGAAAACTGCAGGACAAGTCTAAGTTGACAAATTTCCTGGCAGGGGAATTCTGGAAAATATCCTACTTTATTTATTAATTGATTACACATTAACTGTTTTATTGCATAATTAAATAAGGAAGGAGATTTAGCAATAAATAATATTTTTTGAATTAATCCATTTATGGACATTCTTTACTGCACTTATAAAATAATGCTGTGTGCCTGCATTCACACAGCATTTTCAAGGTAACTCGACACTACTATGAAAAAAAAACAGTTTAGATCTTGTTTATCTTGCTGCTTGATAAACCTTATATGACAATTTATACAGTCAAGTTTAACATCTTAATATGCAGCATTTCACAAGGATAGAGGCCCGGAATTTCCAGAGTAAACTGGGATTACACTTAATGGTGAAATTTTCAAAAGGTAATTTCCTTATAATCCACAATATGTTTTAATTAATAAAATCAATAATAACTGAATAATAAAATATGGATAACGTGTACCACCTTATAAAAATTGTGTGTCCTTAGCACCTTCATTAGAGGTAATGTTAAGTGTTAGAAAAAATTGACTGGTTGAAAAAAAGTTGAAGATGTAAATTACACAACAATATATAAATAAGTAGGTAATAAAGTTTGACAGAATTGTGATAGTACAAAGACGCTTAGTACATACTATCAAAAAAATAAACATCAATGTAGTGGCAGTAATTATATACAACATATATGTATAGTACAGCACACATTCTAGTGGAAGCGTGTTATGCAGACATACCGAACAAAACAACCATTCCACATACAATTTTATAAGATTTTTAAATAGTTTGAAATTAATGGAATCGGTTTATATAGAAATTTTTTATCAAGACAGTTTGTTATAAAGCAGTAAAATATAATAGAGTTAACGTGTTGAACCATGCTACTGATAGTAATGCCACAAAATCGGTGTGCTTCTAAAATTAAACCTAGGAACTGAATTTCATTAAGTTAAAATAATAATTGTACACATAATAATACCTTTATTATTACACTTGCAAAACTAAATTCAGTGGAAAATGAGTATGAGAATCACTTAATTTACATACTTGCATTTGTAAAGTTAGCTATATGAAGTGGATAATTTTTTAATTAAATATCAAAAGATTATTTACATGAAAGGGTTAAATTAACATGGATCACTTGTCACACAAACTCACAAATAATGAACATTGCAAACTATAGCATTACAACATATATCCCCCCTTCAACAACGCCACATTATCAGCGAACCCTTGCCAGTAGCATAGTTTGATGAAACAATCTAATTGTATTCAATTTGTCAATTGTTGTCAACGGCAGGGCTTGAACCTGTAAACTTTGTGAGACAACCACACCAAGGTATCATGAGAGATTTGTGTACATGTGTGAGTTATCTCGTTTGACGCCTAGAAGCGACAGTCCACCCGTTAGTGCCTTCAATAATAACCTCAAGCTTACACTCGAAGAATTGGACATATAGACATTTTCAGTGGTTGTTCTTTTGAAGAAAAAAAATATACGACTCCAAATCATACTGCTTGTTCCATCTGTTTTAAACGGTTTAATGACATAACACCTGAATTAGGTGTGTAAATAATCCAAAAATGGAAAAGTAACTGCGTTGAAGGGGATTTCAAATTGTTAAACTTTTATTTAGACTGACAACATATTTTTTCTGTCCAGGACCTCTAAAAACTTAAAAATATTACAGAACTGTATACAACTGCTTAGTTTTAGTTATTAATCATCTACAAATTTTAACTGTACGAACCTGTGGGTCAAACATACGTTTTCAATAAAGAATCTTACTGTCGTTAAATAAATAGTGGTACAATAAACATCGTTGAAGATGTTTTTATTTTACTCCAAGCAAATATTAACACCGGTTGCGGTATCTCAGAGGTAAAGTGCCTGACTAGCAAGTCAGTCGACTCCTGTAAGATCATGAGCGGTCACCTCTGGCTTGCCCATGTGACTAATACCATTACGGTACCTTGCTGTCTTTAGTTCACCGCACAGGTCAGCAGCCTATGATGACAGGCAGTTGAGGTTAACAAAAAAATGGTATGGAAATAAATATACAGGCTAATCATTTTCCACAAAAATCAATTAAAAAATTTCCTTCGGATTTTCGTAATTAGTCTGTTGATGCCTTCTCAAAGAATCTGCTTGCCTGGAGTAAAAGAATCCTTTTCATAGTATTAAGGACTTTTTAAATGCAGTTTTTAAATAATAAATAATATTTTAAAATTATTTGTTCACAAATGTGTTAACGTGGTCCTGTAAATAAACCATATTTTACCAAGTAAGTTCATATTCTAGGAGCCTAGTAATGATGTATTGACGATGTATTGATTGACGATTGTATTTGTTATAAATTAGCTGACATTGAATAAACTTGTCTACTGTCTATTGTTAAAATCATTATCAGAACAGCACTCTAGTTTATTCTGTGTGAAGTGAACCTATGGAAACTAAATTCATTAGCAGAATGTTTTTACTAGTTGAACTGTGCAATAACATTGGTAACAACATTGGTAACAAGCAAAAATATATTATTGGATAGAATCACGTTATTTCTGAGAATAAAAGGGTAGTTAAAACCTTTAATTTATATTAGTCAAAATGTGTATGTTCAGAGGAAAATATATAAGAAAATAAAAACAGACTATGGATAAATATACCTATCTACTGTCTACTGGCCTATTGGCCTACTTTCTGTTATCTAAAAACAAATTAACTTTTTATCAACTGTGATACAAAAATTACACAAATTGGGCTAAATGAATTGGGGTGTACAGAGTTTTTACTGAAGATTCTCCAAGTAGAAGAAATAATAATTTATCTTTTATAAAGTTACTATTTACTAAAAGAAAATTAGAGATAGTTGTGGGAAGGTCGAGCCATGGCTAAGTCAATAAGTATTATTATCAAACCAATGTGTTTACCAAAACATATAAAAAATGAAAAATATTGAAAAGTGGGATCAATTTTAACCTAACTTTAAATGCATTGATGGTTCAAATTACGTTATCAATAGTGACAGGATTTTTAAACAAGCCAGTTAAAAGTAGAATTTTAAATGTTACAATGTAAAACCGGTTGTGGTATCATTCAACTGACTGTAGAATAAGGTGAGTCTAAAAGAAGAGTTATCTTGGTATGAGTCAAGATGGAAATTTATCTACAAACAAATATACTGCATTATATTTACCCAAAGTTCTCAGGACTTTTTAAAAGAGCTCGTAAAATGAAAAATAAATGTCTGCTTTTTATAACTAACCACACAAACTAATTTTAGTAATCATGTGACCCTTATCCTCTTATATCTTGTACAAGTGTTATTCAAATTTACTTTTATAAACATATCAAGCATTGCAAGAACAACGAGTAGTAGCCTTGAATAACTAGCTGTACTATTAAATATTGTAAGGGTCTGCTGTATATGAAAACATGTTTAAACAATGTTGCAAAAAAAAAACATTTAAGACTTTATGACACACCAGACAAGGAAAAAAAGAAAACCCCAATTCTCAGACAAGTAAAATCAAAATTAGCCAAAAAGACAGTTACATAATTAATGAGTACGCTTTTCCTCATAACGGCAAAAGTATTATTTGCCGCATGGTCTGGTAACCAAAATACAAGTTGTTAGTTACATAATTGAAACATAGAAGTAAAACAAATTAGATACTCACCTTTGGGTCGTATCGTTTATACTGGTCCAGGCCCAGACCTATAAAATAATTACACACACAGATATAAGCAAACATGTTTTTTCTAAACATAAAGTATTCATTTTAAGTGAATATTATACAATTTTGTAAATAAATCAAAACTGATTCTTTTCAATGGTGTTGCTGATGAACTACTTTGTAGTTTAACTTTCAATAAAGAAATACAAAAAATCAAATTAAAAACGTTATTTTAAAAGTTTGTCTCAAACATACCTCACATTTAACAATAAATAACTATTAACTTATCAACACCCTTATAGTATTTTAGGTAGCATTTATTAAAGGCATAACTAAACTCTTAATTCTGATTCATAGCTGAGAGAATATATGACACAGGAATTGCTACATATGACAATATTTCTCATAAAATAAAGTATGAAACAATTATCAATATCTAAAATTATTTAATCTGCAATATCATTCACGCTAAAATAAATTTGAGTTGCATTTATAAGTAGCATTATATAAAAGCTGGTGATTGGCTTAAAGTCACTATATCTTTGAAGTTAACTTGTCAATTGTAAACGTAAATATTTATTTACATTTACAATGTATCACATTAAGCCATTCTTAAACATGGTTTATGACATGTCAATGATAAAACTAAATTATAAAATAATTGACTAAGTATGGCTATTAAATAAAACACAAGTAGGAAAGTTCATGATAGTAATAATGAGATAAATTACTCCTAGAATAACAAACAACAAAATCTGTACCTAGAGATGAATTGCACACAAAATTGCAATTTTATGACTTTTGTAAGTAAAGCAAAGTGATCGTGCATAGGCCTATATTCATCAAGAGAATAATGTTTCTCCAACAAAAGCGGGTGCATGAATCCTAGGTCTATACATATTTATATTTAAATTGATCATAAAGAAGCTGCTTGTTGTGTGGGGAGGTGGTGAAAAGGGGGTAGAGGGAGTGTGAGGGTAACGGGTGGGAGCTGGTCTAACGGCAGACAGTCAACTCTATAATTTTTAAATTCTTGATCAGTTAAACATGTTTCATTTCACAAATATTTATATAATGTTTTCTATTGCAAATTATATTCAATTGAAGATAAACTGTACTGATATAATATGACAAAATTTGTAAGGAATGAATTTAACTATGAATGAAGTAATTATAGTAACTGAAAAATTGCATTAATTTATTGCTTAAAAAGGAAGATTAAATTATTTTACAATCACTACACTCTTCCAAATTACCATGTCCAATGTTATGAACAAGAACAACTTTTAAATAGTTTATAAAATATTATGTTAGGTTCACTATTGCTATTCATTCTATAGCAACTTATCCTTTATTTTGATTTTAAACATTTTTAGTTATATTCACTATGGTAAAATAGTTAGATAAGAAAATGAAAGCAGGCATTATTAAAAGCGCAATGAGCAGATTTCTAATTAAATTTTAACATGCTTGTCTATCATGCGGATAAAACAAGCATCATTAAGATTAAGATAAATGTGTTAAAATTATCAAATACTCAAGACATTAATAAATCAGTCAAGCCGGTGCAAACAACGTTAAAACTACTAAGCGCAGTGCAACTATTTTTAGTCAAGCTTAAAATAAAGAAAAAAAACAGCCTAATATTTAACATTTTCGACGAGAACTACTTACAAAAAAAGTGCTGAAAAAACTATAGCTACTTACAAAATCTGCTAAATAAAAATGCAAAACATAAATTGGTGAATAGTTGATCCAGGTATTTCACATCAGCTGCCTCGAAGTTAAAAATGCTGCACTAAAAATCGGCAAATCAAAGAAACAGATGGAAAATCAACGTGTTGAACAAGCAGGGAGAGTCCATGAATCTCAAATGATACAACTTAAATATGATGACTACATGTTTATGAATAAATGCAGGGATGACAATGAGGGGTGGATTTTGTAAAGAACTTTTGGTTAAAATATTCAAATTTAATCTAGAAGCTCTACCAGATTAAAGTGACTTATTTTTCAGAATGGTATTTTTTTACTTTCACTGACTACTAGTACATTGTCTAAATTACTTCTTGTTCTTGTTCTAAAATTGTATAACTTTAATTGCTAGTAAACAAAGTAGGCAAATAATAACTGAGGAAATATACATGTTATTATTGTTTAGCAGGAAAATAAAACTAATCTTAAACATATAAACATAATATTTTCCTTGTTTTCAGTCAGTTTAAAACTGCTCATCAAGCACCAACACCCAATATGAGTCGTAGCTCAAAATTAGGATTTGAAATTTTCTCCTCATTGCATTGATAAACTGCATTCAAAAAGGTACAGAAAATTTCAACGAGGATGAAATGATAGGGGGGGGGGTGTTAGGGTGATTCTCCCACCTCTACACTTTCCCTCTTTTGCTTCTGGGTAATACAACTCAGGGCTGACACTAAGACACTGCTAGTGTCTTTCTCACACTCATGGTCTCTGTAATTCATTTGAACGATACATCAACTGTTTTCTAAAAATAATAAGGATATTATTTTGTTGTTTTAAATAGTTCTAATATTGATAGGAAAAGTTTTAAATGATTATTTCAACAGGATTTATTTTGTGATTCAAAATGTTTGCAACTTATCACCAGTGACTAATAGTCACATGAATAATGGTTATGATGTTGAAATAAATGAAAACAAAAATTAAAGATCTTCTTATCAAATTAAATAATTTGTTATTTATAACAAGTGAAATTATTTTACAATAATAGTGTCAGAGAAATTTTATAGGCTATTGCAGTTCAAGATAAAAAGAATTACATTACCAAAAAGGTTTAAATTACCTGGTGATACTGCTGAGTGATTCTATATCATGGTATAACTACGACTGGTTTAAAACCTCAACTTTGACGACTTTTCTCACCCTCCAGTGATGAAGAGGAGTATATTTAGGTTAATGTCAACTACTTTTTGGCAATATAAAGTGATGCCGAAGCTACTCCATCATATAACTACATTAAAAATCTTAAACTTAAAATTAGTTGTGACTTTATAGTGTTAAGTACTTGGAAAAATTATATTATAGTTTTATTTTTCCAGAATTCTTCGAAGAAATAAGGAGCAAGGTGAAATTAAGTATTCCTTTATTTTTTTTATTTTAAATTTTTTAGCTAAACAAGGTTTAGATTAATGACATAGAAATTTGATTCTGATGAGCTGAGTTTTATTTTTATAAGATTCTAGGTTATGCTGATCAATATTTCAATGAAGACAAATGTTACATGGATGCCAACTTTCATCTGCTAATGGATTTTTATATTTGTTGGCATGAGTTATTGTATCTAAAATCTACAACATTTGAATATTGTCTGCTGACACTTTTGTGCATGTGACTTCCAAGGAGGGGAGTGTAGTGGGAGGCCCTCATGCTTCCCTCATACCACTTCATCCTAGGTGACTCTTTCTGTACGGACCTTAAACAAATTTCTCTACGCGCTCGAGTCAACCTTGCTCTAAAACAATGAGGATTTTCCCCACTCAAATAAATTCCCTCCAAAATTATACCATGAACTTACGCGATATGCACACATTAATTTGACAGAGCTTTTGACAAAATAAATTATAAAACAGTAAGTAATAAAAACAAAAGGTACAATTACTCGACCGTAATCATCAAGACTATTTTCAAAAATGCTAGTTTTGGGACTTGTGTTTCACTTTCAAATCTTCATCATCAATTTTAGTCCAAGTCGACAATGAAGATTTTGAAATGGGACTTCTCTCCCGAAACTAGTATCTTCAGAAAAAGTCGGTTTTATGACGGTCAAGGTATTGTAACCTTTTATTTATATCACGTCTTAATTCGATCACGGAGGCAAACATGAATAAAGCAGTAAGTACCATCTGGCTGCTTGATGCCGGGAGTCATGGATCTGAGAAAGTCGTCCGGGGTCATGAATACTTCGTGCGTCTCAGCCCCGGAGGAATGGACATGCGTGACTTGCAACGTGGCAAAGTAGCGGAAAACCTTGTCCGGCGTGGAGAAGTGCCTTATCCGATTCTCATACTCAATAATCTGATGGCAAACAATCACAAAATGATCCCGTCTTCGGAAAAGATGGGAAGAGACCATCGGGAATTCCTGGCCTCATGATGAAACAGCGGAATCATTGCGTTACGACAGGCTGAAAATTTTGTTAGCCGATTTGTATGAAAGTAACACATACTATGAATGAATACTACCTAGAAATGTTGAGTTTTAAATTAGTAATAAACAAATCGTAAAGGTTTTAATGTGGAATTTATATACAGGTTTGTATTAATGGAAATGTTGATCGCCTCGCTAGCCTAATGGTTTATGTCTTGGATTTGGAAGAGGTCACGGGATCGATTTCGAGGGCTCCCACATGACTCTGAGAGGTCTGGACCGTTGTCCTTTTGAGAGGTTTGGACCGTTGTTCTTTAAACATGTTAAACAAAAAAACACTGGCATACACAAGCACAAAATGTTGTAAATCAAACAACAAAAAATGTATTTTTAATGTTTTATTGGATGATACATTGCTAACCTATTTCAAACTTTTTAACCCATTCTTAGCAATTCTTGGAGAGTTCCTCAGTAGGTCTATTTGCAATTTTTTTATAGTTCTCTGAATGTTACGAGTCCTTGGCGTAGTGGTCAAGGTGATAGACCCATGGCAGCGGCCCTGACCTGGGTTCAAATCCCAGTTCGGGCAAGTAAATTATATCAGTACTATACAACTCGTACTGTAACAGCTCACCCCTTGCTTTGCTGGATGTGGTCAAGTAAGGGAAAAAGAGGCTGCCAACCTCCATTTTTAAATTTATATATATAAGAGATAATTTTATTGCAGTTTCAGTTGTGTAGTCACATATAAGCTGGAGTAAAAAGGTTATAACCTTGTTAGCAGTCCAGTGTCTTTCTATGTTTTTACACGTTTTGGGAAATTAATCTCCTTTTTCAAGGAATCTACATATCGAAACGTTTTGTCCATGATGAGGTTGTCAATAAATAAAAAAGTTCACATACATTCAACATACCCAAATACATATGGAAAACAAACATCACAATTATTTAAAAGGCCATGATATGTATCGGCACAGAACCAGAAAGGACCATGGGCTCTTCTGGGCTTCTTTAGGCTCCTCAGTCTAGACTTGTTCCCAAGTCGATAAATATGGAGGTCTCTTATTTTTAATGTACGATTTTATGGGTGTCACAGTATGTTGAATTTAAGTGAACCGTACAATGAGTGTAAACTTTTAAAGAATTACCGACCACCTCATCAAGAATAAAACTTCTTAGTATTTAGATTTCTGAATAGGAGTGATCAATGTCCCGAAACATGTAAGTCATGAATCGAACAAAGCCCTCAACTTACAACGGTTAAAATACAATCCTGGTATATTATTTCTCAAGGGTGTTTTTCGTCGGTAGGCCATATCTCCCTTGTTACTTCATCAAAACCAATAATTGAGCCATCATTTTGAAAATTATCTTCACTGGTAAATGTGAAAGATAAACAAACAATTCAAAACCATAAAAATGATAATTTAACACGTTCTTGTGTTAATCATGTTTAATCATGATAATTGCATCTGTCCCTTTGCTGAGAAACCACCAGCAATCCTGCGCACCGCACTGTACTTAGGGGCCATACACATATTAAGGGGGGGAGGGGGTTTGGTGTAGCGTTATGTGGGGGAGGGGGGATTTTTTAGACCAACGTTACGTAACTCACACATATTAACCCTAAGAGCTAGCGCACTCCCGTATCTATTGATACTGTTATCTTTCAAAATTAAAAAATAATCAAATTGATGTCTAAATTAAGGTTACAGTTAGTTATATAAAAAATACTTCCGTCATATTATTTTAATAACAGTTAATCAAAAATTAAATAAATAATGTGTTTTCATGAAGTTCTGTATTGATTTACACTTATGTTTTGTGTTGTTTTAGAGTGTGAAATCATGACTTGGTATTGTGCAATGCCACCTACAGCTTTAGTTTCTTAAGTTGTTTTGTATTAGTTGAACATTAAATTTGTTTCGTTTCAGCTTAGATAGTTTATTTTGTTGTTTATATTATTAGTAACAGTCTTGTTTGTTTCTATAAATTTTACTTAGAAATAAGATAGGTATTTGTTGTTAAAAGAAGGTAATTTAAAGTTTAATGATTCATTGAAATCCATATTCCGAATTGCTAATAAAACTATGTTTAAAAGGCTTAAGCTGTTACGAGGCCTACTACGATTGAGTTACGAAACACATTTGGGGATGGGGTCTGAAATGACGAAAAAATGTGTTACGCAATATGTGTATAGCCCCTTATTTACTGGGCGCTGTGAATGGGTAATTCTTACTTATTTATTTGACAATGCTCTTGTGGCCCAATCATACAGTGACAAATTTAACCAACTCAAAACAAATGTTTCAATGTGCAAGCTGTGCGTGGGCACTTTTAGTTAAAATATAACATCCAATCAAGGACAACTTTCAACTGCTCCATCCCATCTTGGACGTTGACTGTGTATGCTGAAAATGTAAGTTGTTCTTTGGCTAGTCAATATATAACAAGCTCCACGTTTGTAAACAGCAGTAGATAAGTTAATGTCCCCTAGCTGACTATGGGTATCCACTCAACGGCCTAGGAGGGCAGGTGATCAGTCTTGCAGTAGTCAATTGTGTTTGCCTTCCAAAAGGTTGATTGGCCGCTAAGTTCCGTCCACCTTTTACACCCCTGGAATTAAAATCGTTCCGATAACTTGTACCAGGAGGTTTTGCGATTACCAATAACGAAAAGAATGAGTCCCGCTGCCCCAGCTAACCGGGAAAACATCACCACCTAAAAACAATATATGAGTCACCTTACACTGATCTTTCACACTGACTGTCAAAAGTCAGCTTCTAAACCCTCTACAACACTTGCATTAGATAGTTAGGAAGCGCCCTTTAACCATTTTATCCACCGGTGCGGCCTGGAAAACAGAACAGAATGTAGAAGTGATCGCTACACGTCATGCAACAAACCACCGAGGCAGAGGCACTCTTATCGAGAATCGGTGTTTACCCTCTGGCTGTTTCATGTCCGGTGTGATCGCTCGCAACAAGTCGATCGGCGTCATGTAGATCTCAAACCCGCCGTCGCCAGTCGCCATCTTCACGGTGGCAAAGTATCGGAATATCTTATCCGGCGTAGAGTACAGCCTCATCCGGTTCTCGTACTCTTTAATCTGGTTTTCAAAGACTTTCCATCTCAAAATGCATTGTCGAACAACGGTTTAAGTAATTGTCAGATATGTTAATTACTAAATGTTAAAAATATAATAGGTATACAGGAATTTTGTAACAAAACATATTTAAATCTAATGACATTGGTGGCGTATGAGTGTGATTTGCCACAATAAAGGCCGGTGCAGCAAACGTGTTAAAAGGAAATATAAACCTATAAATATAATATAATATAAGGAAATATAATATAAATATAAGGAAATATATGAAAAGAAAAAGTATAAAGTATATTTTTGGCCTTATAGGATATGCACTTCCAGCTGAACAACAATGGAAGGGACAAAATGTATAGACTGAATATGAAACAAATAATTAAATCCATTAAAAGTAAGTTTTAACTAAATAAAAATTATTTTTCCTACAAAAGGCTTTATAGAGATAAAAATGATTTATAGCAGGGTTGAAAACTAATTTTTTTATTGTTAGAATAACCTGTAATCTAAGACTTTTGGATTTTTTCAACAGAAAAAGATTATATATATTTTACATTAACTAAAAAAAAATTAACTAATCTTTGTTGGATATGTTATATAGATTAACACTTTCGCTGCTGCAATAATGTTTAAACATAAATGTTGCATAAGTTTCTATGTTGAGAAAAAACCCCGATCAGGGTCCGCAGCAGCCAACGTGTTAAATAGAATACTCAATATGTTAAAAAAAAATATTTTTATACAGGCCCTTCAGTGAAACTTGGATAGCTCAAATTCAAAGAGACCAGTAAAACAATTTGAATTACAGAAGTTGTACAAAACCTGCATCATTCCTATTTTTAGGCAAAAGGTTTCATTAAATATAAAGTTAGTTGTACGTACAGCAACAACTTGCACTATTGGAAAGGTGGGACAAGTCACACACAACTGTGATGGATCAGAAGTGCGGAGAGAGAGGTCAGAACCATGATCTTCAACGTACCAGTTTCAGCTGCAGGTAGTTTAACCTGCAAGACTGGAGACCTAAGACACTGGTACTATTTGCGGTACTATTATCCATTTCAGCTATTTTTAGAACAAATCGCTGCAGCACTAACTACAGATTTGAAAAGAAGTTCCAAGTGTTAGTATGGTGAGAATTCAGTTCCGTTTGGAACTTCTTTTCAAATCAGCTAGCTACGGCTGAAGTTAGTGCTGCAGCAATTTGTTCCAAAAATAGCTCAAATGGATAGTACAAATACCCCCGTAGCAGCAAACCTGCATACTCAGTGAATTTCCAATGCATATAAATTTATCTTAATACCACATGCAGCCACATACCAAGTTTCATCACTATACATTCATAAATAAACGATTTATGACATTTTAATTATTCCCTATAAGAATAACATGGCGGCTGAGTATGCTGAAATAAGGAACACTAAAATTGGGTTCTTATACAAATATCAATATAACTCAACTAGGTAAAGCCACATACAAGTTCTATTAATTTATGTTCTTAATTAAAGGAGATAACACGTTACTTATTCTCCATAAGAATAACATGGGGCTGAGTATGCAGGTTTGCTGCTACTGGGACTATAGGCCAAAAATTGGGTTTTGTGCAAATATCAATAGACCACAATTAAATGAAGCAATATACCAAGTTTCGTCAGGATAAGTTGATAAAAAAACGAGATATACAATTTTTCTTATTCTCCATAAGAATAGCATTGGACAACGTACTGTGTTTAGCACTTTCAATATCTCAGTAACCAATTAACGTAGAGCAATGATTAAAACACCAAATTTTGCGTCTTTTTAATCTGATTCCAATGGAAAAAATAAAATTTTACTTTTTCAAAAATTATATGTAAAAAACTCAAAAAAAAACATTTTTGGGGTACAAAAACCCCCAAAATACCTCTTCGGATAGGCCGATCTGTCTGGTTTTCAAACTAAAAGTCATAAATGCCGCTTTACACGTTTGTAACAAATTTCGTCAAAATCGGACCTTTTTTACGAGAGTTATCGCACCCACGGACACACACATATATATATATATATATATATATATATATATATATATATATATATATATATATATATATATATATATATATATATATACAGTAGAACCTCGATAGTTCGACACTATGTGGACTAAAGGGGTGTCGAAATATCAAAATGTCGAACTATAGGGAGTATATGGAACATTTTAATACGGGGAGTATTATGATCAGAAAAACAATGGCGGATCACGAAAGTCTCAAAATCGTGTTTAATTCCCTCAACGTCTCGAGCGAACTGACTTGACCTACTTACTTGAAAGGGCGGGGAAGGGGGTGGATAGGACGGGGTAGGGGGTAGGAAGGAAGTTATTTATAGAAAAGGCAGTAATGTACGTTCACGAAAACAATAAGCGGGCTCCCATCACCGGCGAACCCGTCAAGGACACTAAAGGTTGCCGCTGCTGTCATGTCATGTCGCCACGGCTTGTGTCGAAGTATACAGACTGTCGAACTATCGAGTGTCGAACTATCGAGGTTCTACTGTATATATACAGTTTCGAACGAATGGTGTTTTTGGGGTCTGGGGACCTCAAAACGAAAAGTTATCATGGTCCCGGGCCTAGGTCTTACCATGCCGACTACGGTAATAGCTTCTTCCCTATAGGGGAAATTCGCTAAAAACAGTTGCATTGTCTTAGATCACAAATCCCATAGGTTAAAGTACCTGCAGCTACCGTTCGGTTGGAGCTGTTTTCGCTCCTGGAGTGTTGGAACAAAGTAGTGTTAGTTCCAGCTGCAGCAACACACCTTTAAGTAGGTTAAAGACATGAGACTTTGGCCTCATGCCAACTGTGCATCACCAGTTTTCCGACATTCCTAGTTTTGAAAACTGAATTACTGTCCCATTTCTATGCAGCCTAAATACAAATTCTGAATTATCTAAGGTAAAATTCAAACTATCCAAAATTGTTGAACATTTTTATATACGATATGCTAGACCAAGGGACAAATTTAAATAAAAATAGATTTTGAATTACAAAAGCTTGAATTAGCCAAGTTCCACTATACTTTATTAGCCTACAGTGTCTATTTGATACGAAAATAAATAAATCAACTTATTTTTAGATTGAGGAAAAACAATCTTTGAAAAACATTAACTTAAAATCATAATTAAATTACGATCAAAATTTCAGTAAGTGCATGTACAACAGGAGACTCACCTTGCGGTCTCTGAAGCCCACTTTCTCCTTGACGCGCTTCTTCTTCTTCGCACCTTCTTCTTCCCCCTCTGCCACCTTCACCTCGTCTGGTGGTGTGTCGATGATGCGGGCCGCAGACGCTGCGTCCACCTTAGGAAACTTTTCCTTCACCTCTTCCGCCTTCTCAGAAAATAATTCTCCAACGCTGGAAAAAGCTTTTGTTGAAAAACGTTTACGGTCATGCAGTTAACAAGGGTCATGGTTTTATTCAGGACTTTTACACAGAATTGTGTGTAAAATGTGAGCAATGGGTGAAATAATAAAGATATTGACTGTTTCTTTAACCAGGATCATTCATTAACACATCACCCCGATCGGGGTGACACAAGTTGGCTCGATTGTGAGCACTGTCACCTCGATTGGGGTGACAGGCATAATTTGTAAGGTTATTATTTTTTGCCGCTATTTGCCTGCCTTTGATGTTTAGCGGCAACCAAACATTGAACTTTAGAAATACATATTCCAAGCTAACTAGACATCGATGTTTGAAGACATTGTGATGTTTATAACAAGTTCAAATTTACATCATAAGGTACTGAAATTTTGTCCCCCGATCATCGGGGTGATGCTAATTCTTTTCACCAAATTTACATAGTATATTTTGTAATACCATCCATCATAAGATGTAAAATTAATATAGTTTACTTTACTTAGCATTTTCATTTTATATGATTTTTTGTAATATATGACAAGATAGTTATTTGAATTTTAATAATAATAAAGAGGTATTAAAATAAGAAGAAAAATGTTTTAGCCAGGAGGGCGGAGCCCTAAGATCGGGGTTATTAAAAACCTATCCAAATCCAAAATCATAACAACAAATTAAGAATATTTTTGTTTAAAATTTTGCCAGGGGTGGAGCCCTAAGATTAGTGGAGGTCGGTATCCAACGTTGGGAAATCATTCAAGGTGGCTTTGTAAAACAAATTGCTAGAACCAACACAAGTCCAAATTGGGCATCAGGAAGTGACAGAAGAAGCCAGTGGGGTGAAGCCCTGAGAGGGCAAAATTGCTCAAAAATGTACTGTCACCTGAATCTGAGTAAGAAATTGTTTGCCATTTTTTATAGGCTACTTATTTGGACAGATAACATTATAACTAGCTTAAATAAGGATAAATAACATTATAGGCCTATAACTAAAATATTACGTATGTGGCTGGCAATAGAGGAAAACACACCGAGGAGTAGATCGAAAACGTATTAATAGACTAATGATCAATGGCTATTGAGGGACCAAACAGATACAAACCACTAGGCTTACTCCAGATTCAGATTTGATTATATATTGGGGTTCTTACATTATACATAAGTGGTCGATAGGTCATGTCAGAGGCACTAGTGCGACCTGAAAACTCTGACAACAGACCAGAGTAGCCAGAAGGTTACACAAACTTTATTTTACTATAAGATTACAGTACCAATATATTTGTTACACACTGCAGATTTCACTGAGAGGGTTCAGATTGGTGAATTTCCTGAATGATTCGAGGGTCTAAATCATGTGAGGTCGGATAGTAAACGCTAACTAACCATTTGATTCGAGGGTCTAAATCGTATGAGGTCGGATAGTAAACGCTAACTAACCATTTGATTCGAGGGTCTAAATCGTGTGAGGTCGGATAGTAAACGCTAACTAACCATTTGATTCGAGGGTCTAAATCGTGTGAGGTCGGATAGTAAACGCTAACTAACCATTTGTTTATTAATAAAACACTATAAAGATTTGCATGTGTTGACTGGCCTACTTGTATATGTATTAGTGAATTTCCTTTGGAAAGTGAACTATTAGCATGACCCCGCACGGTGAAACTTAAGCCCGGGACCACCATAGAAGTTCCTAGCGTGACCCCCTGAACACGTTTGGGGGGTCGTTCAAAATGTTATATATATATATATATATATATATATATAGGTATGTATATATATATATATATATATGTGTGTGTGTGTTTGCACTCTAGCGGTCGCATTTTTTGTCCGATTTACTTCAAATTTGGTAGGGACGTTCCTTTCTATAATCTGTTGGACAAGTTTGTTGGGCAAAATAATCGGAAAACTCTAAACCCATTTTTTTGAGATTAATCTTTCAAATTTTGAGTTTTTGGGCCCAAAAAGGGTCAGAAAAGCCCCAGATGTAAAATTAATGCATGTAAAAAGATGGGAATTAGAAAGGCAAAAGTTTTAAGCCCTCTCTCGTCATTCTAGCATAAATATTTACCGAGTTATTAAAGAAAATGTGTATCGGCTATCACAGTACGTTGTCTTATGGGGGTTTTACACTAGAAAAGCCTGTTATTCCTTTGTTAGAGTACTTTTATTACCCCCAGCAACCTCACGCCTACTTTCAAGCCTGACTGGACCTTCTCCTAACCTTATAATGCGCAAAATTATATTCCCAGCTTTGCAAGTAAATGAAACCAGGAGTATCAGAACAGCCAAAAAATCAATGTTTTCAGATTTTGATAAAAATTGGACAAATGTATGTTTTTACACTGATTTTGAGTTTTAAAAGTTTTTAATGTGGAAATTCACTTCCCTCACGTAAGCGTGCTGTGTGCAAACTCGTTTCTTCCTGAAGTAGGCCTATGTTTTTAACTTCATAAATAAGCTAAAATCTTTGCAACAAGTGGTAATTCTAACATACTTCCATAGTATGTTCTACTGGTTTGTAGTAACAGGAAAACACTACCAATAATTGTTGGCAAGGAGTTATACGAAGTAGGCGACCCTCAGAATGTCAAAGTCTGCACGGCATTATCTCTCATTATCGGCTGCTTCTAATCAGTCCTCTGATGTTGACGATTATTAGGTTAGTCAATTAATTTAAATTTAGTTTAATTTTTAACGTAACCTATCCTAATCTAACTCCGCAGAGCGCTGTATACCCCGATTTCTGCCCACACAGTGGCCTGCGAAGTTAGGTTAGGTTAGAAATTAAAAAGGTTAACAAACTAAAAAAATGGGCATTTCCGATATAAACTCATTGTTCAGAATAATTTAACATAGTAATAGCCTGTTGCGTCTGCGCTCGCGATCACCAATGTTATGTTTGAAAAATTAGTAATATTTGTTAAAGCACTTGGGGGACCAAGCTTTGCTCGAACAGCCAGGCAGTTTGTTCAAAGATTAAGTTTTATAAAACTTTATTTATGAGTATATTCAACTTACTATTCCCAGTCAATGACACAAACGATAAATCCAATTGACAGGAATGCTCGCCACAGTACTCCAATCAGTGGTTGGGGAGGTTCGTGGTGATTGATGTTTCGATATCTTCGGACAACATTGTAGCTGGGTTCCTGAGTTTCTCTCAGAAGAATAGTCTTGATCTGAAACAGATATTCATGTTTACATATTAAGAACTTAGTCTGGAACAGAAGATATATGTTATAATCTTAATTATCTTATTATTATCTTCTGATTAGTTTGATCTGGCCAACCAAAAGTTGATTTCTTAATAGACTGTGTTTGCCAACTTGTTTAGGATTTTTCCTTTTTTTTGGGAGGGTGTCGAACCAACCCTACCAATCTTTCCAATGGCCAACCAATCAGAGTAAAGTCCCGGTCCCGGCCGACTCCTGTAAGATCATGAGCGGTCACCTCTGGCTTGCCAATGTGACTAATACTGTTACGGTACCTTGCTGTCTTTAGTTAGTTCATCACATAGGTCAATAGCCTACATTGACAGTCAGTTGATGTTTTTTTTTTTTTTTTTAAAGTAAACAGCACTAGGTTTAGAGGAAAGATCTACGTCTGCTTCATTGAGTTTCAGACCCAGATTTCAATGTGGATACCATAATTAAAACAATATTTGATATAAATTAAAAAATATATAAATAACTACCTATAAATTATATTGTAGAAAACAAAATAAATGTAAAATGTTTACCGAATCTTTGATGATGCCCCAAACCATTAACTTTTAATAAAATGTACTTATATTATCCGAAAGAGCTTGAAACACTAAATAAATCAGTATCCTAAACTATTTGAAAAGCGGGTAAGTTATTGGTTGCGGAAAAATTGAAATTTTAAGAGATGAGTTTTAAACACAGTACATTGCCCAATATTATTCTTATGGAGACTCAATAAAATATAATTTCTCTCTTATTCACATGTTTTAAGTTTCACTTTAAACTTTGTTTTATCTTCAATATTTTTTAAGCTATAAGGCATTTTATTGAAGAATGAAGCACCAATATTTTGGGCCAAGTGGCAGTTTAATAAAAGTCAATGGGATTCTTGTCTTAGAATAGATTTCCTTCTGATATTATATATATGATTTCCTTCATCTGGTTTATCGTTATTGTTGAATCTAGCAAACATTATAGCCTCATAAATATACAATGAGTATAAAGGTAAAATATGGAGAAATTTAAAAGCTTGTCTACAAGATTTTCCTTTTATTATCCCTTGAATAAGTCTTACTGCTATTTTTTTAAAAACAAATATTCTTTTCATTAAATTTTGTGTTGCTGAGCCCCATATTACAATGCTGAATCTTATTTTTATTCTATCACTGTATGATAGTATAATGTTAGTAGTGGTGTATATCTGAACTGACAAAAATAGCTTACGCAAAATATACATGAAGTTATGCTATTGCATAAGGAATTAATATGTGCTGTCCATGTTAGATTTTCATCTATTATAATACCTGAATATTTAATTGTTTTAACTTCCATTAATTCAAAGTTATCCATTACTATTTGACCCAGAAATTGTTCAGCTCTATTACTCAATAAACTAAAATTTATAAAATTGGTTTTCTTACAATTAACAAATAAGTTCAAATTCCCTAAAAACTGATAAATTTGTGTGAGAACTACATGACTTTTTATTTATAAATTTTGGACTGTGTTTTGATTTATTGTTAACAACAATATCATCAGCGTAGCAAGTTATATTATCGTATTGAAGCTTCTTTTGATAAGTTATTAACATAAATATTGTAAAGAATAGGCCCTAAAATAGAACCTTGAGGTACTCCAAAAGAAATTGCTCTGCATTTAGATCTATATCAGGATACATCAATTAATTGTGTTCTACTTGAAAGATAAGATTTTAACCAGCTATTTTAAACCCCTCTAATACCCAGTGAGTATAATTTGTCACATAAAATATTAGAATTTACACAGCCAAAAGCCTTAGAAAGATCCATAAATATACCAATAGTTTTATTTTTATTTTCTAGGCTATTTACTATTTCACTAATTACTTTATTTATTGCATTGGTGGTTGATTTTCCTTTCCTGAACCCAAATTGGTTGTCTGATAATAATTGGTTTATATTAAGAAATAATTCTAATCGTCTAAAATAAATTATTTCAAGTATTTTACTAAATGGAGATATTATTGATACTGGTCTGTAATTATTGATGTCACTTGTCAACCCATTTTTGAATATCGGTTACACTCGAGAAATTTTTAACTTTGAAGGAAATACTCCTTCTTCTAGAGAAGTATTGATGATATTGGTAAGAATATCTCAAACGTAAACATTTATTATTCTCACTAGATATAATTAGATATGCCATAAACATCTTGTGCGCTTTTATAGTTTAAGTAGTGTATGACATCAAAACTTCAGATATGTAGGTCGTGAAAAGCATTAGGCTAGATGTTGGAGGGTTAATTATACTTGAAATTAAAGAGGGGACATAAGAATTATTTTTTAATCTTTCTGCAACAGTAGTATAATGTTCATTAAAAGCTTCACTGATTGTTACAGGATCTTCTTCCATTTCACCATTCAATATTAATTTCAAAGTTTGTTGATATTGTTTTTATTTCTTTCATTAGTGAATTTCCTTTGGAAAGTGAACTATTAGCATGACCCGCACGGTGAAACTTAAGCCCGGGACCACCATAGAAGTTCCTAACGTGACCCCCTGAACACGTTTTGGGGGGGTCGTTCAAAATTTGATATATATATATATATATATATATATATATATATATATATATATACAGTGGAACCTCCCATATCCGACTCCTCCCGATATCCGACCGTCCGTCTGTCTATTGTTTACTCACGCTCTCACGGTCCGTTTCCGTTCGCGAGCCTGTACAGACTTGAAAAAGTGACTCATCGATACTATACTTTACTTTTGGGTAAAAAACTGTCAGTTTAGCCGTGGTTGTTGATGTGGAATGTCAGTTTGTGCGTTTATGTCAATATTGTTTTGTTCATTTTTTGTACCTGGGAACGGCATTTTACGCTCCTCCCGATATCCGACCTTTTGGCCGTTCCGACCACGGCCCGGTCCCGTCATGGTCGGATATGGGAGGTTCTACTGTATATATATATATGTGTATGCACTCTAGCGGTCGCATTTTTTTTCCGATTTACTTCAAATTTGGTAGGGACGTTCCTTTCTATAATCTGTTGGACAAGTTTGTTGGGCAAAACAATCGGAAAACTCTAAACCCCTTTTTTGGGGATTAATCTTTCAAATTTCGAGTTTTTGGGCCCAAAAAGGGTCAGAAAAGCCCTAGATGTAAAATTAATGCATGTAAAAAGATGGGAATTAGAGCGGGGAAAGTTTTAAGCCCTCTCTCGTCATTCTAGCATAAATATCTACCGAGTTATTAAAGAGAATGTGTATCGGCTAAACACAGTACGTTGTCTTATAGGGGTTTTACACTAGAAAAGCCTGTTATTCCTTTGTTAAAGTACTTTTATTATCCCCAGCAACATCACACCTACTTTCAAGCCTGTCTGGACCTTCTCCTAACCTTATAATGCGCAAAATTGTATTCCCAGCTTTGCAAGTAAATGAAACCAGGAGTATCAGAACAGCCAAATAATCAGTGTTTACAGATTTCAATAAAAATTTGACAAATGTATGTTTTTACACCGATTTTGAGTTTTAAAAGTTTTTATGTGGAAATTCACTTCCCTCACGTCAGCGTGCTGCGTGCGAACTCGTTATTTATTATATATAGTCCATGTATCTTTGTTTATGTTCTTTGAACTTTTTATCTTATTAAAAACATATTTGGATTTGGCTAATCGTATAACTTTTTTACATATACTTTTATAATTTTTGTAATATGATTGAAAATCCTGTCCCATGTGTTGTTTTTGTCTGTCTAACAATTTTAATGTTTTGCTAGAAGTAATCATCCCTAATCTTAACCATGGTTTTTTAAAGTTTCTCTGGGCCTATTTATAACTGTTCTATATGGGCAACTTAAGTCTAAATATCTTATGAAAATATTTATAAAAATTGTAAATTTGACTTCAGTTGTACTAGCTTTGAATACACTATCCCACGTTTCTGTTTCTAAAATATTGCAAAGTTTCTTAATATTAACTTCTGAATAATTTGTTGGTAAAACTTTTTGAGATGAGGATTTTGACGTTTATTTTATAAATTTATATTTATAATCTGAGCAAAATGGTCAGATAAACCGGTGCCTACTACTTCAGCTGATATACAATCTTTGTTTATATTAGTAAAAACTAGATCAATTATATTTTGTGTTGTTTCAGTAACCCTAGTTGGTTTGTCTATTAGTTGTTTCAAAGAGTAACATGAGGTCAAATCTTTAAATTTCATTTTATTGTTGTCATCAACATTCCAAGGGATGTGTTAATATCTCTAACTAAAATTATATATTTTTTGTTTTTAAAAGTTATTGAAAGCAAATTTTCTAATTTCTAATTTATGTATAAAAATATCTTTAGACCCAGATGGTGATCTGTAAATTCCTATTATTTTCAAAGATGAATTGTTAGTGATAAGATCGATACCACAAATTTCAATATTTATTTAATCAGGAATTGAAGTGTACTCTAAAGTAGTTATATCGAGATATTCTTTGCCTATGAATAAAACTCCTCCGCTTTTATGATTTGAACAACTGTAACTCGATACTATTTTATAACCAAGGAAATAAAGACTTTTGACTTCTAAGTCTTTAAGTCGATGTTCTGTTAGTATTAATATACCTGGTGATTCTTCATTTATAAATATATTTATCATGTCTATTTTGTCTCTTAAATATTGAATATTCATATGTATGATTTTTAAATGGTTACTACAATTTAGGTTACTCCCTTTTGTATTTGAGTAATTCCTAAAAAAATATTTTCAGAATTTTTATTTTGAAATTTTATTTTATTTGGTTTCCCTGATAATACATTAAATTATTGATTTCTGTACAGTAGTCACAAGTTGTCTTATAGTCATTTACTAAACTAATGTCGAGTTTGTTATTTTGCTGTTTAGTCCTAATTGGTTTTCAAAATGTTCCTGACCATTATTAACTTTTGGAGGGATAAAGTTTACAATGAAGTCTGTGATTTTTTTTTACCTTTATTATTAAAATGCAAGCCATGTCTAGTGTATATATTTCTTTCTAAATTATGAAGTGAGATAAACCTAGCAAAGGGGTATTTACTTATAATTCTTTCCAAGTCATTGTTTATTCTATCAATTCTATGAATAAGTGATGGCTTATCATATCTTAATGGTATACCAAGTATTAAGACATTAGTTCTTATATTTGTCTTTAAAAAAATCATCATAATCCTTTAAAAGGTGTTTTTCATTATAATTTGCTACATTGTTAGTACCTCCCAAGTATTATTAAATAATCATAAGGATTCATATTATTCATGGTATAATGTGTTGATTTTAAAATGTCATAAACTTTTGCATTTGGTTTAATAAAACCATCAACATCAAATGCATTGTTAAGTTTATTGCTTAAAAGATTGCTTATATTTCTTCCATGGCTGTCAGATAATAGCCTGATCTTACACTTTTTTTGTGTAGGTTCTTCTTCGATAGTTTTAATTGGATTGCATTTTTTCCGGAACTTAAGTCGATGTCATTATTTTGTCTGTTTTGTAATTTGTTTTATTATATTTAATATATTTAGTAGTGTTATTTGGTTCAGTTGATTTTTGTAGTTTACTTTTAGGTCTAAATGTTACATTGTTACCTCTATTAGTAAAATCTTTAGAATGATTTTCCCGATGATAAACAAAATCATCAGAAACCTCCGAGAGAATTGAGAATTTATTGTAGTTTTCAAAGTCTGCAACTTGTTTGCTATGAGAACTATTTTGATTAAAAATGTGTTTATTATTTCGATTTTCCCAACAGAATTCTTTGTATTTTATTTTATTAGTGAATTTCCTTTGGAAAGTGAACTATTAGCATGACCCGCACGGTGAAACTTAAGCCCGGGACCACCATAGAAGTTCCTAACGTGACCCCCTTAACACATTTTGGGGTGTCGTTCAAAATTTTATATATATATATATATATATACATATAGACATATATATATATATATGTGTATGCAGTCTAGCGGTCACATTTTTTATCCGATTTACTTCAAATTTGGTAGGGACGTTCCTTTCTGTAATCTGTTGGACAAGTTCGTTGGGCAAAACAATCGGAAAACTCTAAACCCATTTTTTGGAGATTAATCTTTCAAATTTTGAGTTTTTGGGCCCAAAAAGGGTCAGAAAAGCCCCAGATGTAAAATTGATGCATTTAAAAAGATGGAAATTAGAGAGGCGAAAGTTTTAAGCCCTCTCTCGTCATTCTAGCATAAATATTTACCGAGTTATTAAAGAAAATGTGTATCGGCTAAACACAGTACGTTGTCTTATGGGGGTTTTACACTAGAAAAGCCTGTTATTCCTTTGTTAGAGTACTTTTATCATCCCCAGCAACCTCACGCCTACTTTCAAGCCTGTCTGGACCTTCTCCTAACCTTATAATGCGCAAAATTGTATTCCCAGCTTTGCAAGTAAATGAAACCAGGAGTATCAGAACAGCAAAAAAATCAATGTTTTCAGATTTCGATAAAAATTAGACAAATGTTTATTTTTACACATATTTTGAGTTTTAAAAGTTTTTTTGTGGAAATTCACTTCCCTCACGTCAGCATGCTGCGTGCGAACTCGTTTTAAACTGTTTTTGATATGATTTCATTAACTGGAAGTTTGTCTAGACTATGTTCATTATTTTGTAATCCACAGATCTTTTGATTAATTATGACTCTGGAATCATTTATTGTATTTGATTGATCAATCGGTAATGTTAGACCGAACAAATCATAATAGCAGTTTTTAAATGTAACATTCATATTTTTGTTATTGTTACAAAATCCATCAACAATTATCCTTGAATTTATTAGTACATTTAATCCCTTAATATAAGGATCATTCTATTCCGTAAATGAATTTAATGAATTCTATTACAACCAACCTTAATAAATTAAACATGTAAGTAAAGATATAATTAAAAATTGTGTAGGCTATAAAAATAAAATGTTATATCAAATGTTTATACAACTACTGACAACTGATCAATAATGCATATAGAATATTAAATTTTAAAATAAACTATTAAAAAATATATTACTTAATTAAGTTTGAATTAATATACATAGGTCAATAACACTCGAAGCATCCAAGCATCCGGGCGTAGTGATGCGGACGGTGTATCGGAGACCCGAAACTCTACAACCTTTGGGTGTAGATAGTAGACGGTCCATATATGGTAATGATTGTTGATAAAAAATAATAATTTGATTTTTCAATTTTATTAACACTTTAAATATGACATTTCAGATGTCATTTTATTCTTTAAAACAATACATAATTATTTTGTTCACATGCAGTTGTAAAACAAAGTTTATTATGTTATGATTTAACAATTATAAAAAAAACAACAACAATCATTACAAACAATAAAAAAACAAGTTAACAAACAAATAAGGAAAGATAGAATACTGTAATAAAATAAACAAGATAACAAATCAATAGTCAGATCATAAAATCTACTCCAATCTATTTTTAATTAATGGAGTATGAAGATAATGAGAATGAAGAAATTATAATAAAGGACAGATGGAATAATACAGAAAAATAGACAAGTTAATAAAAAGATGAAGAAAAATTACAAGATACCAAATACCCCCGTCGCAGCAAACCTGCATACTCAGCGAATTTCCAATGAAGATATAAATGTCTTAATACTACATAAAGCCACTTACCAAGTTTCATAAAAATATATTCACAAATAAGCGATATATACAATTTTAATTATTCTCCATAAGAATAACATTGGGGCTGAGTACGCAGGTTTGCTGCAACAAGGAACACAAAAAATTGGTTTTTATGTTAATATCAATATAACTCAACTAGGTGAAGTCGTATACCAGTTTTTATTAATTTATGGTCATAATTAAGGGAGACAGAGTATTTAATTATTATCCATAAGAATAACATGGGGCCTGAGTACGCAGGTTTGCTGCTACGGGAGAGTTATGCAAAAACAATTTTTTGGAGCAAATATCAATAGACCTCAACGAGATGAAGCTGTATACCAAGTTTCGTCAGTATACTTTCATAAATAAGCGAGATAAACAAATTTTCTTTTCCTCCATAAGAATAACATTAGACAAATATATATATATATACACAGTATCGAATGAATGGTGTTTTTGGGGTCTGGGGACCTCAAAACGAAAAGTTATCATGGTCCCGGGCCTAGGTCTTACCATGCCGACTACGGTAATAGCTTCTTCCCTATAGGGGAAATTCGCTAAAAAAGAGATAAAAGAACAACAAATAAAAAAGGTTTGAAGATTAAAGATCAAAAGTTAAAAATCTTATAGAAAAAGATTAAAAAGAATTTAGAAGATTTACAAAAAATTATAAAAAAGTGTTTTTGAGTGCAAATTAAAAAAAAATATTTCAATTAATTAAAGCTGTCTTAGTGGGTTTTGTTGAAATTCAAATAAGTTTTGTCGAAGAAACTGTTAATCTATATTCCAGACTAATCAAAAAAATTGTGTGAGAAGTCAAATAAAACTTAACTAAAAAAGATTACATAAACAATATAATAGTATGTTGTTTTTATAATCTTCTTATTTTCAATGTTAAAGTGTACAAAAATGTAATGTATAAATGTAAAAAAATGCAACCGAGTGAGGTAGCGATTATTGCACCTCACATTCAGGAGGTCTTGGGTTTCATCCTAGGCCGGCCATTCTGAGAAGAGTTTGTACGGTTTCTCATCTCATTTAGGCAAATGCGGGAATGGTTCCTAAAAAAGGGCCGTACCCCGCCAGGAAGGGAAAGATAGGACTCAGGCCTACCTTACCTGGTTTAAAGATTTCCCCATCAATTTAATTTTTTGTTTTGTGAATACCAACACATTGTTAAACATTGTCACGGAATAAATATTATTATTGTTATTATAAGATAACATTGACCAAAAGAAGGTAGTACTCAGAATGTTGCCACCTAACCCAGAGGGGAAAGGGGGGTAGGGTAGCTATAAATGCAATGGTCCAAATCGGGACGATCAAACGATTTGTGTGCCCAACCTGCACCGCGGCCTCTGCTTTTCTAGTTGACGATCTTTTTTTTCTTCTTAGTAAAATATAGCTAAGGTGACCATATCTGTATAAGCCTAAAGCGGGACCTAGCTTAATTAACTGGAAATACCGGTGGTGGGGGGGATGGGGTGTATGTAATACCACCTAAAAAATGGGGGGTCCGGCTCTCCCTGGAAGATTTTAGAAAATTGTGAGTTTTGGGCAAATTTTGCACAAATATTATTAATATTATAACAACAGGTTTTGTAATTATATTCACAAAATGATAATATAATACGGTACCGATTTATTAAATATAAAACACAAGTTAATGAAGTATAGAGCTTGTTTTCTTAAAAGTTAGAAACTGAATGACATATTATTACAGTTTTAAGTCACTGTGATATGAAAACCGTATAACTAATCAAATAAAATACCTTCCAAATTACTGTACTTGTCAGAGGATTAACTACAGCTTTCATTGACTTTGAATAGACTTTAATCTTATCACGGAGCTGACCCCAGCTTAAATTCAGTTTACTTTTAACAACATGCGTTGCATTGTTTCTACTTTTAACTATGACTTGTTTTCAGTCCGTAATTGTTTATGAGAGTGAAAACTTTCTCCACTAACAACTTCCCTCCGTCTTCTGTTGCAATGGTGTGAGGCATAAAGTGCAACAGCTAAGCTAAAAGCTAAGAAAGACATTTTAGAACACATTACTTTTTTCTCAAAAGTGATTTAATTTTGTTAAAAAAAGTTGGCTTTGTAAATCAAAGTGTATTTTCATGTAAAACTACTAAAGCGGGACATTTGGCTGTCCCTACATTTGGCTTTGGGAATCGTGGGGATGCCGAAACATACCTCGCTAAAGCGGGACTGTCCCGCCAAAATCGGGACGTCTGGTCACCTTAAATATAGCCCCATATACAGGAAAACCCTAATCAACCGAAAGAAAGGACGTGGAACTGTTTTTGTGGAACTGTCAATGCTTAATGCCCTAACCCACTCTCACTTTTTATATTATTACTCTTGTTTTTAAATAAAGGTTCATTTCCCAAATAAATATTTACAATTACTATTTTAATAATTTATTACAAAACAATCAATTCCAAACCCCATAATGTGCCTGAATAAAATTGATTTCTTAAAAATAAATAGTATATTTTTTCTGGAATTTTTATTACCACAGTTGTGGGCAGTCTTATATCTCCATTTTATGATTAGCAGCTTAATTCTTCGTTTGGTTATTTTTTTAGCAGGATTTACTGTAGGTTACTATGCTTTATGCTCTTCATACAAGATGAATAAAAAGTCAGGACCCCTCTCTATTTTTGTATTTGTTAATATAAACTATAGTATATTTTGGGAAGTGATAGTATCTTTTGACATTATTCCAAATGTTGAGTGTCCCCAAAAAATAGGATCTTTTGGGGACAACTCAAAATGTTTAAATGAAAACCCCCTTTGAGTGACTCCTCATTTTAAAGAAGTATAAAGAATTAGATAAATGGTGAAAACTACAGACTTCTATCCCTCCTCTAACCAAAATGGCAGCCACTCAAAATTCCACAAAAAATCTTGTATTCAAATGTGGAAGGCAACATTTTTTTGGTTTTATCTTTACCTTTACTAAGTTAAAATAAACTATCTAAAAGGTTTAAATTACCTGGATTTCTGCCAAGTGATCCTGTTATTTGGTTAAACCCCCAATGGTTTCGAGCCACAAAAGGGCTCATTATCAAGTTAAATACCAAGCTTGTAATCCTGTTCGCGGAAGTGTGAAGCAGTCGTCATAGTTTGATAAAAAACATTGACACGAAAAACACATACACGAAAACATTAATTTTAAAAACCGGCACGTTAGACTAGATCAAGTAGGTACGGCAAATGCAAATCGTCTATATCACCTATTATTACTAGGCTATTACAAATGTTGAATGTCCCCCAAGATTTTCCTTCCAGATTTGAATACGATTTTAGGGAATTTTGACTGGCTGCCATTTTGGTTTAGGGATGAGATAGCGGTCTCTAGTTTTCAACATTGATCTAATTTTGTATTATTTCTTTAAAATTAAGGGTCACTCAAAGGTGTTTTACATTTATACAATTAAAACTGCCCCAAAATCTCCTATTTTCGGGACACTCCAAATTTTGAATAATGTCAAAAGATACTACACCTTAAGTTACTATTACTACCCAAAATATATTAGTTTATATAATCAAATAAGCATAATAGAGCGGTGGTCCTGACTTTTTTTCACTTTGTATATAGGCCTAGTTTTACTATATAGGCTAAAGGGTTAAAAGGAAGAAAGTAAGGTATATGTAAGTTTTCTGATAGGTAGGTACCGTTCATTTGATGTAGCCTATAATAAGCATATTCGGTACTTTGGTATTATACGGATGCCACCCTTATACAGCGCGCTGCGGCAGTTATGTTAGGATGGGTTATCATAAAAATGATTGTAGGACTTTCCTTGTTTCGTTACAAATAGAATGATACTGATGAGTCATACTTCCGGCCGCCAAACCCCCTCCAAATAGGCCAAGGTCAGGTCGTTGACCGGAGCGCGCGCATCACCTGTCATCGCCTATATCTGAGTCAGTGTCATGAGTGATTTATTGCCGTGCACTACGTTACATTTATTTTCATAATGAGTGACGTTCTTTTGGTGTGGGATTTACCTCGAAATGAAGAGGAAACCGTACATATTTTTATGATAACCCATCCTAACATAACTGCCGCAGCGCGCTGTTTATTTGGTGAAGTACATGTGGCGATCGGGTGTGGCTGCTAGCGGCGGCGACGCATTCAACACGATCCTAGCGGACATCGCTGCCTTTTGGGAGGCACAACACAAAGACCGCTCATCAGAATGATGTAAAATTTTTACAGTAAGTCAATAAAAGTACGTTTTTTCGAATTATGTTGTTATCCTTTGTATGCGGTAAAAATTTAACCTCCAAAAATAGTGGCATCCGTATAATACCAAAGTACCGCATATTCATTACTTAGAAGGTTATTTAACACATTTCATTAAAGAAAACAATAATAAATTAGATGCTAAACAAAAATTACTTTTCTTACCTTGGATCGAAAATTTGCATTGCAGCTGATAGCACGGTATGGTAGAGTAGGGTTATCTTTTGCAAGTCTCAACAAAATTCTGAAGGAATTATTACTCGCCATCTAGAAAAAATTAGCCTATATTTCAATCAACTTCATATGGCTAAGAAAAAAATTGTAAAAGTTAGTTAGTCAATAGCCCTATTTATAAAATCTGTACACAAAAAGTACCACTAACAGAATAGACAGAAACATTCTTATGAACTGTGTTCTTCTGGTATGAAGATACAGCAATTCATTAACCAATCGGTAAACTTAATAGGCTCTAGTTGTTATTGTTTTAAAAGACTGCGGTACTAGTAGTGGTAAGAATTGAATTACTAACCTAAAGAACTATAATTGTTTGACTACACTGGATATAATACCTAGATCTGTCTTTCCAACTGATAAAAACACACCTGTCGCAGCAAACCTGCATCTTCAGCAAATTTAAAACTGAAATTTGGCAATTGTTTGGCACGTGGGGGTCTCGAAACCAAAAGTTATTAAGGTCTCAGGCTTAAGTCTTCCCATCCTACTTAGGGAAACAGCTTCTTCCCTTCTGGAGAACTTCGCTAACATAAAATCCTGACTCAACATAACACGTTCAGTGCAGCACGCTGGATTTCCGGCGGTTGCCTAAAAAGGTAACAAATGCAATTATCCTGCATATACATGATTCACGCAGTGTGTATTGATAATCAGCTGATTTAATAGAATTTGTACATTATGTTTAATACATTTGTTAGTGACTTTCCTTTGGAAAGTGAACTATTAGCATGACCCGCACGGTGAAACTTAAGCCCGGGACCACCATAGAAGTTCCTAACGTGACCCCCTGAACACGTTTTGGGGGGTCGTTCAAAATTGTATGTATATATATATATATATATATATATATATATATATATATATATATATATATATATACATACACATATATATATATAGACATATGTATATATACATATATATATATATATTATTTTTTTAAACATTATTAACGAGTACCCTTTTTTGGAAAAATTTTTATTTTGACTGACTAGTTTCAACCATAATGGCCATCTTCAGAGTCACATAACCTCAACAAATTTTCTTTTATATTAATTACAAACATATGTTAAAAATAAATAATATATGATCACTAATTCTAAAATTGTGTATATAAATATAAAGGTAAAAATAAAATATATATATATATATATATATATGTGTGTGTATGCACTCTAGCGGTTGCATTTTTTGTCCGATTAACTTCACATTTGGTAGGGACGTTCCTTTCTGTAAACTGTTGGACAAGTTCGTTGGGCAAAACAATCGGAAAACTCTAAACCCCTTTTTTGGGGATTAATCTTTTAAATTTTGAGTTTTTGGGCTCAAAAAGGGTCATAAAAGCCCCAGATGTAAAATTAATGCATGTAAAAAGATGGGAATTAGTGAGACGAATGTTTTAAGCCCTTTCTCGTCTTTCTAGCGTAAATATTTACCGATTTATTAAAGAAAATGTGTATCGGCTAAACACAGTACGTAGTCTTATGGGGGTTTTACACTAGAAAAGCCTGTTATTCCTTTGTTAGAGTACTTTTAAGACCCCCAGCAACCTCACGCCTACCTTCAAGCCTGCCTGGACCTTCTCCTAACATTATAATGCACAAAATTGTATTCCCAGCATTGCAGGTAAATTAAACCAGGAGCATCAGAACAGCCAAAAAATCAATGTTTTCAGATTTCAATAAAAATTGGAATACATGTATGTTTTTACACAGTTTTCAAGTTTTAAAAGCTTTTATGTGGAAATCCACTTCCCTCACGTCAGCGTGCTGCGTGCGAACTCGTTTATGTTTAAGCTAGAATTGCAGTTAGTTTTTGGTGAATGTATTTTTTGTTGTGAATTACAAAAATGAGTTTAACAGGAAATGTTTTCCTTTTATTTAAGTAGTTTTATATGGCATAACTAAAACATGGTGTCAGGTGTGTACAAAATTGTAACAAATAATAAGTAGTACATTTTACCATAATGGATGAAGAAGAATTGGAGGAAATAGTTGACAGGATAGTCAATGCAAAGCTATCTGCTTTACAACAAGAAAATGAGCAACTAAAAAGAGAAATAGCAAGTGTTAAATGTAACAAGATGAGTATATATGAAGATAAAGCTGCGGTGAAAATAGCAAGACACATACCGTTACCTAATCCTCTAAAACTTGATGGGAATGAATGTTAAAGAAAATACTGAGTTCTTTAAGAAAACGTTTCAAAACTATGCAATTTCAACTGGCCTTACGGAGGAAGAAAATGAAATTCAAGTATCTACACTGATGACTATTATTGGCGATGAAGCAGGTAGTGTAGTATACAACATCGTAGAAAACATAACTAATGAAACAGTAGAGAGTATTTTTGATATCTTAATACAAAAATTAAGTCCTGAAGTTAACACTACATATGACAGATATATATTTAATTGTATAACAAAAGAAGAAAATGAAGCATATCAGGATTATTTTTTACGATTCAAATCACAAATAAAACTATGTTCCTACAAAAGCATGGAATAAGAACTAATGCTAGATAAAATTATTTGTTCTATCAAGGATATGAGAATGAGGGAAAGGTTATGGATGAAAAAGTCATTAGAACTGAGTGATGCAATCTAATTGTGTAGTGATGAAGAAATGAAACAACAATTAAGTAAGATGCAAGCTACTCCAAATGAAATCAACAAGATAAAATTTAAAGACCATCAAAAGAAATTATATTTTAAAAAGAAGTGTTCATTCTGTGGCAATGACTGGCATAAAAATATTACAGATTGTCCTGCTAAAGGTAAAGAGTGTTATGTTTGCAACAAGTATGGGCATTTTGCATGGGCAATGTTTGTAAAAATGAAGAAAGAGATAATGAAATTTCACAGAAAGAAAAGGAGATTGAAAATAATGTATTAAAATTAGAGCACTCAAAAAACAAAGGAGTGTTCTGTACTCTCCAAGTTATTAATGAAAACAGCAAAAAACAAGATGTAAGTTTCCCACTAGACACAGGTGCATCATGTAATATTACAGGAGAAAACACACTGAAGAAAATAATGAGTAAAGAACAATTAATTTTAAATTAATGTTCAACAGCACCCATACTAGAAGCTTTTGGGGGAACTGAAATCAAATCGAAAGGCACGACTAAGCTAAAATTAAGAAGAAATAATAAATTGTTTACATTGGATTTTGCTGTAATGGAATATGATCACTGTCCAATGTTGTCGGCAAAAGCGTGTGAGACACTTAAACTGATTCAATACTGTAATAAAGTAAGCAATGACGGACATGCTCAAAATAATATCCCAAACAGTACAACTAAAATTATTAACGATTACAGCTGTGTATTTGAGGGACTGGGTAAAATAAGTGGTGAGGTAGACTTGGAAGTCACTAATGATGCAATCACTCCAATCAAACAAAGCCCAAGACGAATAGTGATAGCACTAAAGGACGATTTAAAGAAAGAGTTACAAGATATGGTTGACCAAGGTGTTATAACTGAAGAACCAGGATACACAGATTGGATTTAAGTAATATAACAATGGTAAAGAAAAATAACAAATTAAGAATTTGCCTCGATCCAACTTACCTCAATAGGGCACTGAAAGACACAAAACAGCAATTACCGACACTTGATGAAATGTTACCAGAATTGAATAGAGAAAAGTGTTTTCTACTTTCGATGCTAAGAAAGGGTTTTGGATGTTACAGCTAAGTGAGCAAAGCAGCAAAATGACTGCCTTCTGGACACTTTGTGGAAAGTTTGGCTATTTACATCTACCATTTTGAATTTCTACTGCAATGGAAATATTTCAAAAGAGGATGTTAGAGATTACGTCAGGACTGGAAGGGATTTATGTACAAGCAGATGATATACTGGTAGTACGATATGGCGAAACGGAGTATGATGCACAGAAAAATCATGATTAGAATCTTAGAAATTTACTAAACAGGCTAAAAGAGTGTAATGTAAAACTTAACAAAGACAAAGTGAACCTCAGTAAGAAAGAAATTAAATGTTACGGACACATATTAACCAAGGATGGAGTTGAACCCGATGAAGATAAAGTATCTGCCATTGTTGTACCCAGGTAAATTAGTTTATTATTTGAAATGACACAAAGCAAAATTATATATTTTCTGTTATAGTGTAATAGTAAAACTTGTCTTTAAAAGTAGGGGAATTTACCTTTTGTTGAGTGGTAGGACTGCAGACCGGTATAAAGTTCAAATAAGCTGTTGTTAGATTCTGGTTACTGGAAAAAGTGGACTTGAAAAGAGTGGTTGCTGTAGACATTGTAAGTCTGATTGAATTGTTAATAATTAATTAGTTGTGAATTTAAAGTAAATAGAATGTATTTCTGAATTTTGTTATTTTGATTGTTTGGAATTTAAAGATGTAATTTAATTGATTTTGAGCTATTTTAATTGTTGTAAGAAATTGTAAAGTTGTAGACAAACCTGTTTTATTTGGTTCAAGTAAAAGCACATTGTCACTAAAATGTTCTAGGATCTTCTATCCAATGTTTTATGTATTTTTAATTTAATAGGGAAATAGTAATGAGTCTTGTTTTTATTGTTTGCAGACAGATATCAACCACAGTTATAGTAGTCCAGATAAACCAGTCATACCAGTAACAGTAAGACAAAACCTTGTTATATTTATTGGTGAAGGGATATATTCACTATAAAGTATATGACCATGGCTTGTTTGTAATTTTATAAAGTTGTTTGAAAGTCATTTTATTTTAAATACACAGCAAAGTTTAGTTCTACAATCTGGCTGTGTTAATTTTTCCCCACTCTACCAGCAATTATATATAAAACCCCCTAAATTTCCAAATGTGATATCCTCTATTGGCATTTGAGGGTACATAAGTGCGCAACTCTGCTTGTAATATAAAAAGCTGGTAGAAGGGAAGTTTGAAATGTCATAATAAAGTGTATAAATTGCTGCAAGTGAAAATTTCAGTATAATTGCAAGATGTCAGACTATAATTTAAATTACCTCAACAAAGATGAACTATTATATGAAATTAGGCTCCGTGGGGAAGAAAGCAACAATAGTGATGTAGATTCATTAAGGAAAAAGTTAAGATCTTGTGTTAATAAACCGAGTGATGTAGCGAATTTGCAAGGGCACTATACCTTATCCGCTGAAATAGCTTGTATTAGGGAAAAATGTGATTTAGCTGATTCTCTCATTGAACATTGTAGGGAAAATCCGACTAAGCTGAAAATAGCTAAGCTAAAAGCAAAACTGTCACACTTGCAAAACCGAACTTTATCCTTATTGAAATGTAAATTAGAACAAGACAAAAGGGATAGCTTAGATAAATTAAACGAGCAAATTAGCGCTAGTTTCAAGAAATTCGAGGAATTAAAACATACCTTCACAGACCAGGAGATGGGGGAATTCGAGGAGCAGTTAAACACTTCTTTAGTCGAGGACGAGGCGATTCAAGAAAAATTTGAACAGTCGAAGTTAGTTGAGGCCCTGAGTTCTTCAACCCCTCAAAAATCTGTTGAGCGACCTAACCTAACTACAATTAATGAACCTAAAGTTGACACTAGGGATGTTCACCAAGAAAATGTTCCCTGTATGAGCGTTGAAAATCTACCCAAGCCCATTCCAGTTGTAAATAGTAGTATTAGTTCAAATGGCATATTTGCAAAGTTGTCGAACCCATTAGAAATTTATTTGCAAAAATTTCCCTTATGCAATGGATTGGAAACTACGCCTTTGTTACAATTTCTCAGAAATTTAATCACTATTCAAAATGAGACCTCTTTATCACAGCAAGATTTGTATGAGATATTACCTATTTATTCTACAGCGCCATTAGTGAATAAAATATTAGAGTTTAAGAGGGAGTCGAAACCCATTGATTTACTGCATGCTGATATAATCGCAACATTTTTGCCAATCACCTTAAGGGAAAAACTGAAGCAGGATTTGATCTTTAGGCCACAAAAACACCAAGAACCTTTGTCAATCTATGTGCATGAGATAAAAATAAACCATCAGGTGTTAAAGTCAGATTTAACCGAAACTCAACTAGTAAGTTTTATTAAGAACGGGATACATCCAGACATCAGGAATAAATTAACCTTTGAGAAAAATCCTGAAACTTTCTCTGACTTGGATAGGTTATGCATAAATGTAAATAATGTAGCGTATAATGATTACCTAAGAAATCAAAGTAATCCAGTCACTACTAGGGAAATGGTAGGCCAAGTAAACCCGATAAAGCCTTATCAGCAGCTAGATAAGTCGGGAGGTCAACGACCACGCTATGAGTCGAAAAATCGTCCGAGTGAAAGACCTGTGTGTTTTAAATGTCAAAGAGTAGGTCATATCGCACGCAATTGTTATAGGCGAGATTCAAAAAACTAAGTAAGCCGGGAAAGACTGATAACCTAAATTTCAAATCTTTCTTTCCTCAAGGCAAAACTCAAATCGGAAATGGCGAACCTGTATATAGCTCTCATAGTTCCAATTTCAAATCAGAACTAAGAAAAATTGTAAAGGATTATAATAAAGCGAATTCACCTGCTTTAAGGAAAATAAAAGCCAAAACTGTGACTCATTTACCTTGTATTCCTGTAAATTTGGGAAATGATTTGAGTATAGGAGCATTAATAGACACCGGAGCTAGCCAAAACTTTATCAGCACCGATCTATATAATAAATTATCACAGAGAAGATTAATTATTTCAGAAGACAAATGGCAAGGAAAAATAGTAGCAGCTAATAATGAACCTTTGAATATTTTAACAAAATGTGATGTTAAGATAAAAATAAGCTCATTTACTTGGAGAGAAACGTTTTTAGTATTACAGCTAAAATATTTCGACATGATCTTAGGACATCCATTTATGTGCTCTAGGAAGTTAAACCTGGACTTAGAACGGCAAACCTGTTATTTTTCATTCAAGCCTAAAGAGGAAATTAAGTTAATTCCGAGCACGCACCTGTCTGAATTAAGCTTAAACGCCATTAAAGTAGGAGATGTTGAAATGTGTGAAGAAGCCGAGAAGTTAATTAAAGATTTTCCTGAGGTGTTTACAGACAAAATAGGGTCGGCCATTGATTTAGAAATTGAACTGAAAGTAACAGATGATAAACCAGTAAGTGTCAGGCCATATTTTTTTAGTCCTCCCAAAGTAACGAAGATGAAAGCTATAATCGATAATTGGATATCTGAAGGGGTCGCTGAAGTGTCAACCAGTCCATACAGTGCGCCTGCCTTTTTAACTCAAGATGACAGACTTGTAATTAATTATTCGGAACTAAATAAGAAGTTAGTTAATGTGGATTACCCGCTAGGAGATATGCAGAATATGTACCAGCATCTCAAAGGAGCCCTATATTTTACGATTATCGATTTAAACAAGGCATTTTTGCAGTGTCCTATTGCCGAAAAATCACGGGACTTAACCGCATTTTCTACTATTTTTGGGAAATACCGCATGAAAAGGATTCCGTTTGGACTTAAAATAGGTAGTAGTGTTCTGTCCCACTACTTGGACAAAATCTTCAATGATATAAAGTTTCAGTACATGATTAATTTCTGTGATGACATAGTAGTGTATAGCCCTGATAAGCAAAGCCATGTTGAGCACGTGACCGAAGTGATAAAGCGTTTAGCAAAACACCGACTTACTGTAAATCCTCAAAAAGTCAAGTTTTTCTGCAAGGAAATAAGTTTTTTAGGGCATATAATTAAAAAGGATTGCATTACTATTGATCCCGAGCGAACAGCGTCATTAATGAAATTTCCTGCTCCGAAAACTGTAAGACAAGTCAGACAATTTATTGGCATGTGTGGATATTGGTCCCGATATATACCTAAGTATGCGGAAATATGTGTACCACTGTTTCAACTAAAGAAGAAAGGAGTTAAATTTAAATGGACTGAAGACTGCCAAAAAGCTTTCGAAACGTTAAAGCATAAAATAGCGAATCCGCCTATACTTCAGATGGCCGATTTTAACAAAGAGTTTGAATTGCATACTGACGCGAGCAATCTAGCAGCCGCGGGTGTATTGTTACAGCAGAATGAAGAGGGAATTTTAATGCCGATAGCATATTATTCTAAGAAATTCACACCTACCGAAATGCAATACAGTACGTATGAAAAGGAAGCTTACAGCGTTATTTTATGTGTAGAGAAGTGGTATCAATTCCTGGAAACTAGAAGCTTTAAATTAGTAACCGATTGCGAGGGATTGAGTTTTATGCTCCGTTCTGGTAAAAGTCGTGGTAGACATGCTAGATGGTTTCAGAAGTTATTTAGCTTACCATTCACGGTGGAACATGTAAAAGGATCCGACAACGTAGTGGCAGACGCATTATCCCGTATGTTTGGCAGTGCAGACGACAATAACGGAGAAAAATCAGAATCAACGAGCAGTGAACCGCTAGGCCATGTAAACGCTCTATGTAGACTAGTAAAACCGAAAAGCCTAAATGAGCAAAAGCCTAATTATAAAAATGTCCGAAATGAAAGCAAGAGAAATGAAGTGGATTTTTGTAATGTATTGAATGAGTTGCCATTAGATTTGAATGACATTAAACACCACCAGGAAAATGATGATGTATGTAGACAAATAATCAAAAGCGTACAAGATAAGACTAACAATGAAAACTTTAGCCTGAAAAATGAAGTTTTAGTATGTAAAAATAAAATCTATCTGCCCGAAAAATTGTTCAGCCTAATGTTTGCTTTCTATCACAACTCAATAATTGGTGGCCATATGGGAATTTTCCGAACTCAAAGCAAAATAAATCAATATTTTTATCACCCTGAACTCAACGATTTCATTAAGAACAAAGTCCGTGAATGTAAAATATGTCTAATGTCCAAGTCGGAACAAAGGAAATATGAAGGCCGATTAATATCTGTACCAGTTAATCAAGCGCTAAATACTGTTTTCATAGATTTGGCAGGACCACTTCCTCGATCAACCAAGTTAAATAAATATATTTTAATTGTGGTTGATGCGTTTACACGTTTTGTGTGGTTGTATCCACTAAAAGATAGTAAGTCGAAGTTTATAATTGAAAAGTTGAAAATAATTTTTGACAGCTTCTCCATACCCCGTATAATAGTGTCAGATAACGCCAGCTACTTTACTTCTAAAGAATTCAAGAAATTTATGTTCAATAATTATGTGGAACACAGGAAATTGGCAGCTTACAGAGCAAATGGAAATCTATCCGAAAGATATTTGCGGGAGACAAATAACGCCTTAAGGAGTTTTTACGGACTAGAGCAAGATAAGTGGGATTCTAATCTGGGACTGATCGCTACCAGTCTAAATACAGCTATGAACGGCTCAACTAAAACCAGTGCTTTTAATTTAATGTTTAACCATCCTTGTAACAATGCTCTAACCAATCTGTGGAACGTGAACGATATAATTTCCGAGAAGTTAACTCCAGAAGAAAGAAAGCGAAATTTAGAAAAAGCCATAAATAACGTAAGACGGAGCATTGCCAAAAATCAAAGACGGGAAAGATACCAGTTTCCTCGGAGAAACCATCCTTTTAAAATAAACATGCAAGTTTACGTCAAGTCTCGTTACTTGAGCAAAGCTGTAAATAAATTTTCGAAAAAGCTAGCACCGAGATACAACGGACCTTATGTGATTCGTTATTTCCTGAGCGACTCTACAGTACTTGTTCAAAATCCGGCAAAACTTGAAGACATAAAGAAGGTCCATATAATTGATTTAAAGAAGAGCTGAAGACGAGTGGAAGCAAATATATAACGACCTAATGAAGGAAGAGATAAGCAAGATTACGAAGGAGATAAGACCGGCTACTGAAGCGAAATGAACTTGATAATTGTTGTATATATTCTCGAGAGATGTTTTGTTGTATTTTAAAAAGTATATAAGTTATTTTAGGATTGTAGTTGTTTCAAAAAATTATGGGTTTCAATTTGTTAAGTAAAATTTTTGTTCGTTGTTGTATAAGTCAAGGGAACTTGTTTAGACAGGGTGTTGTTTTTAAATTGTGATTTGAAATGGGAAATTGTAGGTTTCTGATGTTTGTATAATTGAGTGAGCGAATGTGTTATGAGTAGGTGAGTCGGTGAGTATTTGTGGAAGCGAAAGGTGGCGTAATTCAGTATGTAAGTGAGTGTATGGATGGTAGGGACAAAAGGTACCGACGCACAAGGAACACACTAATTTTCACTTTTTATCACACTTTCACACGAACACAAACACTTAACACAATAAATCTAAACACTACACACAGGGGAAAGACATTAAAAACACGGGGGTAAATTAAAACACTGGGAATTAGTTAAAACAGGGGAAAAACACGGAGGAGACAAAACACGACATGCACTTAGGAACTAAGTGAAACCAAAATGGCTAAAAGGGAAAGTTTTTGGGGGAGTTAGCTAGTGGTCTAGTTGTTGACCGAGGGACGGAAGTACGCGGAGTCAAATAAGGTTACGCATTCAATCCTAAGATGACTTAAATAGTAGAATAATTTTGTTTGATGATATATTTAAATGTTTGATGCTTTGGAAATATGGAATTTGTAGATTAAGATTGTTTATCAGATAGGAGAGATGATTAGTTGTTTTTGTTTGCAAATCGGAAGTAATAATTTGACTGTTATTCATTGTGTACTGATCTCTAGTGGTGATTTGAGAACTAGATCAGCGTATTTGTAATGACCACTACGGGGAGCGCTAGGGTCTAGCGCGGTTTATTTAAAAGATGTTTGAATTCGTTAATGTTGTAAATTTTGAGAAATGGTTGTAGAATTAAGTAATTTCATGGTATTGGTGTGTATAAATGTTAAGTACTGATTTCCTATAATTTTGTTTATGTAATTTCAAGATAGGGAGGGGAAATTCTGTACCCAGGTAAATTAGTTTATTATTTGAAATGACACAAAGCAAAATTATATATTTTCTGTTATAGTGTAATAGTAAAACTTGTCTTTAAAAGTAGGGGAATTTACCTTTTGTTGAGTGGTAGGACTGCAGACCGGTATAAAGTTCAAATAAGCTGTTGTTAGATTCTGGTTACTGGAAAAAGTGGACTTGAAAAGAGTGGTTGCTGTAGACATTGTAAGTCTGATTGAATTGTTAATAATTAATTAGTTGTGAATTTAAAGTAAATAGAATGTATTTCTGAATTTTGTTATTTTGATTGTTTGGAATTTAAAGATGTAATTTAATTGATTTTGAGCTATTTTAATTGTTGTAAGAAATTGTAAAGTTGTAGACAAACCTGTTTTATTTGGTTCAAGTAAAAGCACATTGTCACTAAAATGTTCTAGGATCTTCTATCCAATGTTTTATGTATTTTTAATTTAATAGGGAAATAGTAATGAGTCTTGTTTTTATTGTTTGCAGACAGATATCAACCACAGTTATAGTAGTCCAGATAAACCAGTCATACCAGTAACAGTAAGACAAAACCTTGTTATATTTATTGGTGAAGGGATATATTCACTATAAAGTATATGACCATGGCTTGTTTGTAATTTTATAAAGTTGTTTGAAAGTCATTTTATTTTAAATACACAGCAAAGTTTAGTTCTACAATCTGGCTGTGTTAATTTTTCCCCACTCTACCAGCAATTATATATAAAACCCCCTAAATTTCCAAATGTGATATCCTCTATTGGCATTTGAGGGTACATTGTTAATATGCCTCCTCCACAAAACAAACAAGATGTTTTGCGATTTTTGGGTGTGGTGATGTATCTATTGAGGTACATAAAAACTTATCAGACATATGTGAGCCACTAAGGAAAATAACAAGAGGAAATGAAGATTTTAGTTGGCAAACTGAAGAACAAAACTGCTTTGAAAGATTGAATAATATGATAGCAAATACAACACTACTTAAATACTACATGACCCACAGAAACCTGTAACAATTCAAACTGATAGTTCTTCATTCGCATTAGGTTGTGTGTTGATTCAAGAAAATACTCCTGTTGGTTTTGCTTCAAAAACATTGACACAGACACAAAAGAACTATGCACAAATTGAAAAAGAAATGCTTGTTATGTGTTTGTGTGTAATCTTTATGATCAATACATTTGTGGTAGGTCAAATGTAATTGTATAAACTGATCACAGCCCACTTGTCAGTATTTTAAAGAAACCCCTCCTTAAGTCACCAAAAAGACTCCAAAAGAAAAGTATACAAAGATAACATGAAGTATATCTTTGCATCTTAAGTCTACAAAGATATACATCATCATCATCAAAGGTATCATCATTATTAAGGACAAGTTGGAAAAAGAAATTTTCTTACCAAACACCCTTTCAAGAGCTCCAGAAAGTGTAGAAAACCAATAGAAGCAATTGGACATATATGAAATCAATAAAATCATGAGATCTTTTGATGAGATAAGCAGAATAAAAGAACTTAAAAATGGAATTGACTACATTGAAAACAGAGTTGTGCAGGTTAGTGACAAATCTATTGAAAAAATCATAAATGAAACTCAAAGGGATGAACAAAATTAAAGAATCAAGTGTTATTAGGGTGGCCTGAGAAACTAAATTTACTTACAGATGACTTAAGTGTTTCTGGAATTACCGAATGGATTTGACTGTTGAAGGAGAAATTATTATGAATGGCAACTTTACGGAAAGACGTTAGTTCCTACAACTTTACAGAAAGAATTCTTAAGAAAAATTCATAGCGGTCATTTAGGCATTGAAGCTACTAAAAAGTTGGCAAAGGAAGCTTTATTTTGGCCAAAAATGTTGACTGAAATAGAAGATACAGTAAGAAACTGTGAAGTGTGTAATAAATTAGCTACCTACCAAAGACAAATTGAGATGAAATCACATGAAATTCCAAAGTTTCCATTTGAAATAATCAGTATGGATGTATTTGAGATCAACATAAACGGCAAGAGTAGGAGATTCTTAGTAACAACAGATCACTACTCAGATTTCTTCTAAATAGATGAAGTTCATGACTTAACTTCAAAGTCAACAATACTGATATGCAAACAAAACTTCAGCAGGTATGGTATACCAATCAAGTGATAACAGATGGTGCTACAAATTTTAGTTCAAGCGAATTTGAAAAATTTAGTAAAGAGTAGAGTATAATGTCTAGCCCACATTACCCACAAAGTAATGGAAAAGCAGAGTCATCAGTAAAGATTGCTAAAACACTCATTAAGAAAAGTATAAAATAAAATGAAGACTTTTATAAAATGCTTTTGTTATTTAGGAACACACTGAATAAGACAAATATGAGCCCTGCTAAGAGACTTATGGGTAGATGGCTGAGATGTCAAGTGCCTAACCAGAAACAAAACAATGATCAAGAAATTATCAAGCCTGAATATGTTGAGAACAAACTGAAACAAAATAGACAAACAGTGGCAAAATACTACAACAGAAAAACAGTGAACAGGAAAGCATTAAGTGTAGGTGAGCAGGTTTGGTACAAAAAATGACTAGAAGATGATAGATGGGCAAAAGGAAGGATTATAAAAGATGCAGGGAACAGTTCATATCAAGTGCATGATCAAGAAGGAGCTGTATACCGAAGAAATTAAATGTTTATAAAGCCAGACCACAATAGAAAAACCGAAGTAGTACAACCGGCAACAACCAGTTCTATTCCAACACCACCACGAGTAAATAGCCATGTTAATAATCAAATGGTTCCTCGTCCAAAAAGAAACATCAAACTTCTAAGTAGGTTTTCGGATTATGTATTCTATAAATAAAATGTTAACTTTAAAGAAGAGGGGATGTTATATTGATAATCAGCTGAATTAATAGAATTTGTACATTTGTTTATGTTTATGTTTAACGCGTTGGCTGCTCCGGACCCCGATCGGGGTTTTTTTCTCAACATAGAAACTTATGCAAATTTCATGTTTAAACATGTTTGCAGGAGCAAAAGTGTTAAGCTAGAATTGCAGTTAGTTTTTAGTGAATGTATGTTTTGTTGTGAATTACAAAAATGAGATTAATAAGAAATGTTTTCTTTTTATTTAAGTAGTTTTATATGACATAACTAAAACACAGTGAATGCGTTAATTGCTCATAGGTCATTGATTATTTGGTTGAACCTATTCTGATTAGATGTACTAGGCAGGGTCTTATTGAATGCCGAGGCTCTTGAGCCATAAGGTGTATTTTTCTCGTGTTGTATTTTTACTTTGAAAGCTTAAATTGTCAGTAAGTTCAGACACTCTGATAATAACATATTATGGTCTCTTCCATTCACCTTAATTATGGGATTCATTTTTGAGGTAATTCTTATCATGCCTCTAAAGTGTTCATATGGCAAAAAAGGCCACAAGAGTCTTAGGCAATTTAAGGAGTAGAAAATCAGGCAAAGCAAGTTTTCAGAAACTGAATATTATTTCTGTTCCACCTTTTAAACTCCCCAATGAAGAGTGCATATTTTCAAGAAACTATGAAAAAGAAGAACATCATGAAGAAAATAATACTAATAACTTAAATAGGCTATGAAATATACAATAGGAAAGATTACTATATCTAGTTATAAGTAACTTAGACCTAATAACTTGTAATGTTGATGCAACAATTTGTAAAAGCAATAAAATATATGTATTTATATATTTTAAGTACCGGTAGGCCTAATTTACTTCATGTTAAACAGCATATTGATTCTTTTGGGAACGTTTCATAACCTCCAGGTACAGAACGTCAAGGTCCTATTTTATTTAAATTTAGTAGTTTGGTTGTTTTAAATCGTAAAGGTTCTTATTTATAATAACTTTTAATTTAGCTGTTTCACAAAGTCAAGGTACAAAACGTAAAGGCTCTATTGTTCTTTGGGGCGCAAAAGAATCAAAATCAAAACAAATTTTCATTTTGCAAAAAAAGGCGCTGTGATGTATGCTTAGGCTACCTCCTCGTTCTCACTGTAAAGAACATTTTGTGAGATTGGGACTGTTAACATTTACCTGCATTTACATATATGAGGTGTCAGTTTACATCAAGACACACAATTCACAATACACTAACACGGTCCATAGATATAACACTAGACACAAAACAATTTTTCTGTTCAGCACAACTTGACAATTTTTGAAAAAAAAAACATCTAAGTATTCTGGCCAACAAATGATCCAGATTTTGCCATCTTCAGTTAAACCTCAATAACAAATTCATAAGTTTAAGAACAATTTGAAAACTTTTCTCATTTTAAACAGATTTTACAGTTTGGAAGAATATTTTTAAATTGTAAAGCCAGGAATCCTCAAACCCCAAAAGAATTTGTGAACCTAACCTAACCTCACCGTTGCCAAGATAGAACACTATAATGTCCGGGGTCTACCTGGCATTTTGACGACATCCAACGCCAATTTGGCCAACTAGATGAATTACCAAGTATCCAAGTAAGTAAGTACCAAGGTTGTATAAATTAATTAGATGAAAAACAACTAGTGTCAAAATGTAGCTTTACAACGTTTAGGTCAAAGTCACTCCCTCGCTATCAGTCCAATACACTTGTATTTGTAGGCTAGTATGAAGGGAATGGATCCAGATTTGGTTTGGAGTGAAATCACATGCAGCGTTTAAGGTTGTAACGAATAGGTAATAACTTTTTAGAAAAGGCGAAATTATATATAATAAATATTGCATTATCATAATCAGATTGCTACTGTGATCTGCTATTGCATAAGTTCCAATCAGAATCAGTCTATAAAAGGCCTAGTAGTTAGGACTGTGTACAGAAATAATTTGTATTAAAAATATTACAGTTGTACTAAAAAGGCCTTTAACACGAGTGTATTAAATTAGCTATGTTAGATTTAAGGTAAACCTTGACATTCATAACACAAAATAAAATAAAGATAAATTAATAAAAATTACAACGTAGACAAATATTTAGGTAGTTCTCTTGAATTCCTCTACAAATGTAATAAGTCCAAAAATAGGGATGTATTTACGATTTCAGAACACCTAAAGGCCTATCATGCAAAATTAGCTGATATTTCATTGCTATGAAAAATTGAATTTATAAGTTTTGAATGGTATCCGGTTTATTAGGAGTTATTCCACAGTTAAAGGTGTAATAATAACATGTAGTTAACAAACCTCTCATTATAATATTAACTATTTTCAGCACAAAATTCGGGAACAACAAACTCAATTTAACTGTCTGCTCGCCTGCTGCTGTGTGCTGTCTGCAGAAAAGCAGAATCGTTGTCAGCCGTTAATTACGCAGATGGTTGATATTAAAAAAATTTCCAACTGCTTCAGAAACAGTACAACCAAAGTCATTTAAAAATATGTAATTGTTTCATACTATGTCTAATAGTAGCAGATAGCTGTATTATTATTATATTGCTTTAGGATTTTACTTATACTTTACTGCATTGATTGTTTTAGTAGTGGTGAAATACGGGGGAGGCATACTATTCGGCGTTTTTTTCCCATGTTATTCTTATGGGGAGCCGTTTTTGGACCGACGCCAGCTCCCGCCTTACACAAGTTTCCTTGTTAGCCTGTACTAATGTCCAACCCTTGCCTATATTAAATATATTTTCCCAATCCCCATCCCTCCTCTATATTTTTTAAAATTAATTTTCAAATTCAGGCTAAAAAACTATCTTTAGTGTTTATGGTCCGATTTGTCTGCAATTTAGATATGTTATTGTCCTAGGCAAATGTTTTAATAAATTCCACTTACATTTCCCAAATTCACTATAACGGTCAAATTAAAAAATATTTTTTGAAAAATACTATAGTGCCAATTGCCAACTTCTTTATTTACTGTCCGATTTATTTAAAATTTGGATATGCTATTGACCTAGGCAAGTGTTTTAATAAATTACACATACATTTCCCAAATTCACTATTACAGTCAAATTAAAAAATATTTTTGAAAAATACTGCCAATTGCCAACTTCTTTATTTACTGTCCGATTTGTTTAAAATTTGGATATGTTATTGTTGTAGGCAAGTGTTTTAATAAATTCCACTTACATATCCCAAATTCACTATTACGGTCAAATTAAAAAATATTTTTGAAAAATACTGCCAATTGCCAACTTCTTTATTTACTGTCCGATTTATTTAAAATTTGGATATGCTATTGACCTAGGCAAGTGTTTTAATAAATTACACATACATTTTCCAAATTCACTATTACAGTCAAATTAAAAAATATTTTTGAAAAATACTGCCAATTGCCAACTTCTTTATTTACTGTCCGATTTGTTTAAAATTTGGATATGTTATTGTTGTAGGCTAATGTATATGCACCATCCACATTTTACAAATATTGCGGTTAAATTTTAAAAAATTTGGAAAAATACTGCCAATTGGCAACTTCTTTATTTATGGTCTGATTTGTTTAAAATTTATATATGTCATTATTCTAGGCTAGTGTATATGTACCATCCACATTTGACAAATTAACTATAATGGTCAAATTTAAAAAATATTTTGAAAAATATACTAACAATTTCAAACTTCTTTATTTACTGTCTGATTTATTTTCGGATATGTTATAGCTCTTATATAGGTAACAAGACCACACTACCACACGTTCCACTACCCCCTATAATACAGTATTTTGTCTTTTTTGTTTGTTTATTTTGCTGTAATCCCAAAACTGACTTTGCTGTTTATTGTCCGATTTGCCTACACTTTGGATATTGTCCTAAGCATTTATTGTCTGATTTATTTTTGGATATGTTATAGCCCCCAACTATTATATCTAAAATTACAATATTATTTCCACCTATAATACAGTTGATGTGTTGTTTGTTTTGCCGCAACCTAAAAACGAACATTGGTATTTGTGTTTTTACAAAACTATATTTTGGGGTTGGATTAAAAAAAATAAATGCAAGCTTATTATATTTGCCACAAGCTTATTATATACATCCAGCTGTTATATTTGCCACATTTCCAATATTGTTGTGACCCTCTCAACTACCTCTCATTGTAATATAATAAGTAATATATATCTACAATTATGGTCAGAACTGCCTAAATTTTGGATATGTTTTAAGCCAATGCGATAGCAAAAAATAAATTTTTAAAACCCAAAACAACTAAACACAAAACACTAATCTTTCTTTGTGCTTGTTTGGAGTAGTCTTTATTTTATCCAACTTAATTTTAATTTTGCAGTTAAAATCAAACTTCCCACATTCTAGCTCCCTTTCCAGCCAGTGGTTGGAGACATAAAGGTTACGAATATTTTCAAACTGTACAATATATCTTTTTCTACCCCTATGTTGGACTTGTTTAATAGCGCTTATTAATAATTCCGCACCATATTCCAAATCCTCCAGTCTACTACATTCTTTAAATTTAACATTGCCTTTAATATCTTGCATCTCTATGTCTTCTTGTCCAACATCATCCCACTCATTGTTACGGAAACTTAGGTTTTCTATTTTTGGAAAGGAATTGCCATAAAATGTTGCGGTTCCGTTAGTGTTAAAGCTTGCAAGTGGCTCGTTGGTAGGTAGATAAATAATGTCCAAATCACCACTGTATGGCAACACACCTTGCCTATTCTTATTTATCTCTATAAATACAGTTTTACAGACACCTTTAACATAGTATACACCCCTCCGTCCATCCTCTTCTGCCAACACTCCCACAAACTTGTTGTTTACTACAAACGCATACACTATATAATGTCCATAATGCTCTAGATCCTCCCAACGTCGCAGGAAGTAATCATTTAATTTATCCTCTCTTTCCCTCCTTTCTTGTTCTTTAGCCAACTGTGCTTTGTATTCCTCTGCAACAGTATTTTCCACATATTCCAATTTACGCTTATTACTGTCAATGTCTTCTAATTCCAATTTCCTCTTTTTGGAACAACTCTCTAAGAAAGGCTTGGAAAGTGGCTCTATTTCTTTAATAGTGTATGGGTACAGTTTATTGGTCCGGCTTCTTAAAACGTAGGGAGTAAGGTTAGGACTTTCCACTAAGCCTAATTCTTCTAAATTGATGTGTTTAGGTATAGTGGAGAAAGGTGTATTTGATTTTGTAAAACACGTACCCCCAGATTTGATGTAACACTTATGCTTTACACTTATGGCATCAGGAAACTCCTCTATTACCTCTACATAGTTAGTTGGTAAACAGTTAAAGCTAAATGCAGATAGAGCATACTTTATTAACTTTTCCCTTTGTGTACTATCTTTTGGCAGTTTTAGTTGTACTCCAGTTATCTTCTTCGTATTACTATTACCCCAATATGCGTATTGTAATAAATCGTTAAACACTAAACAACAACTGTTTTGTAATTGATTGGCAACTTTCACCCACATCTTATGCAGAGGTACAGCATAGAATGGAGCATTTTGAAAGTACCGTTTGTTGTCTTCTATTAGACTTAAACAATCTCTTAAAGGTTCAAACCCTTTACCAAAACCTCTACAATAGTTATAGATTGTTGCCTCTAACCTTGTTATTCCATTCTCTCTAGCTAGTTTAGACGAGAACGTTTCTTTTAGTCTCGCATCTGGACAGTTTACAAAGTTTATTATATGGTTTCCTATACTTTTAATTACTCCAGGGCTTCTAATCTGGCATATAAATTTATTATATATTTTTACCCTGCTATTTACATTAAACCATGTTAAACAGTCTTTACTAACATTATCTGCAATAACATTATATCCATTCTTGTACGCCCCTTGGTAGCAAAAGTTAAAGTTTTCTGTAAGATATTGGCACATTTCCTCTTTATTAAATATTCCAGCCAAATCTAGTGTTATATCGAAATCCATAAGATAGTACATTTCTTTTTCCAGATCTTGCAGTATCTTTGGAAGATCTTCCAACAAATCCTTAATTTTAACATTTGCAAGCTCTATTTTATAGGGAATTGCTATAGGATCATCATACTTTTGTTTAATTTGGTCAATATCTTTCTTTATTATTTGTAACACACCCTCGCTTTGGGAGAATGGTAGTTTGGCCACAACACCATGTCGAGCTAAAGAGAACTTTTTAAATATTCCTCGTAAGTAGCTATTAAACGAGCCACACATTTCCTTCTTAACTTTAAATTTATTCCGAACGTCCCCATCACAATCCGTAACATTGGTTATCTTAACTAACATTATGTTATCACAAAACGCATCCGTTATAGATGTTAAGTTATTTAATTTTGGTTCGCCCTCGCAATAGTTTATATTACCTATGTCTGTAAGAAGGTTATTATTACGTAGATTTTCTAATAAAAACCATATACCGAATCTTTCGTTAGTAGGTTTAATACAATTTCCCAATAAATGGCTAACAGAGTACATTTCTTTTATACAAAAAAGTAGCGGAAACATGTAAACAGGACAGATATAATTACACTATAGGCATATAGAGGTTGTAAATATATATTGTATATAAACATAGGCGAGCGGTAAGTGTAACATGTAAGTGGACACCCATATGCAAATATGGAATACCCACTATTAATATAATTCCAAATTCGACTAAATAAGTTTATAGTCTCAATATAATTAACATATTAACTAACGGTGCCATCCCGCATTAGTACCCAAATTGTCGAAATTCTATAATTCTATTCTTAGTCCTTGTATTAGGTTTTGTACTATTAAACCCTACATTCTTATCCTGTGCAGTACAGTAATATATGTATGTTATTTAATACGCACATTCTACAAGACCTGTACATAGATCTGTTGTATAAGCAGCAGAATAGACGCCTCATTGTGTTGTTGTAAAGTAAAACATAAATGTAAATTGTGCTGGATACAACCGGCCAGATATTAGACAGGAAATGTGTTGGAAGTGTATTGCCAAATAGTAAGACAAATCACATAGTGCAGCATGTAAGCAATCCATTACTATTTAGACAAAGGTCAGTATTGGTACAACATCCGATATATTAGCCAAACCCACAATCAAACTTGGAAAACAAAGAGTAAAAAATTAATATTATAGTAACAGAAATAGTAAGAGTATAAGGACATAGTAATATTTAAAGTTTATAAAACAACACAAATGCAGAGACACAATAAATGACACACTCCAACACATTACGACACAGGCACAGATACTGGTTTACAGCCATTTTACACAACTTTACAGGTTCTGTCAACTGACACAAAAATAGTTTGTAAATTGTGTAAGAAATATATGTAATATAAACAAATTTAACACAATCATAACATTTTGAGGACACAATGTTTGGACTGGGTTTGGCTAATATATCGGATGTTGTACCAATACTGACCTTTGTCTAAATAGTAATGGATTGCGTACATGCTGCACTATGTGGTGTTTGTCTTACTATTTGGCAATACACTTCCAACACATTTCCTGTCTAATATCTGGCCGGTTGTATCCAGCACAATTTACATTTATGTTTTACTTTACAACAACACAATGGGACGTCTATTCTGCTGCTTATACAACAGATCTATGTACAGGTCTTGTAGAATGTGCGTATTAAATAACATACATATATTACTCTACTGCACAGGATAAGAATGTAGGGTTTAATAGTACAAAACCTAATACAAGGACTAAGAATAGAATTATAGAATTTCGACAATTTGGGTACTAATGCGGGATGGCACCGTTAGTTAATATGTTAATTATATTGAGACTATAAACTTATTTAGTCGAATTTGGAATTATATTAATAGTGGGTATTCCATATTTGCATATGGGTGTCCACTTACATGTTACACTTACCGCTCGCCTATGTTTATATACAATATATATTTACAACCTCTATATGCCTATAGTGTAATTATATCTGTCCTGTTTACATGTTTCCGCTACTTTTTTGTATAAAAGAAATGTACTCTGTTAGCCATTTATTGGGAAATTGTATTAAACCTACTAACGAAAGATTCGGTATATGGTTTTTATTAGAAAATCTACGTAATAATAACCTTCTTACAGACATAGGTAATATAAACTATTGCGAGGGCGAACCAAAATTAAATAACTTAACATCTATAACGGATGCGTTTTGTGATAACATAATGTTAGTTAAGATAACCAATGTTACGGATTGTGATGGGGACGTTCGGAATAAATTTAAAGTTAAGAAGGAAATGTGTGGCTCGTTTAATAGCTACTTACGAGGAATATTTAAAAAGTTCTCTTTAGCTCGACATGGTGTTGTGGCCAAACTACCATTCTCCCAAAGCGAGGGTGTGTTACAAATAATAAAGAAAGATATTGACCAAATTAAACAAAAGTATGATGATCCTATAGCAATTCCCTATAAAATAGAGCTTGCAAATGTTAAAATTAAGGATTTGTTGGAAGATCTTCCAAAGATACTGCAAGATCTGGAAAAAGAAATGTACTATCTTATGGATTTCGATATAACACTAGATTTGGCTGGAATATTTAATAAAGAGGAAATGTGCCAATATCTTACAGAAAACTTTAACTTTTGCTACCAAGGGGCGTACAAGAATGGATATAATGTTATTGCAGATAATGTTAGTAAAGACTGTTTAACATGGTTTAATGTAAATAGCAGGGTAAAAATATATAATAAATTTATATGCCAGATTACAAGCCCTGGAGTAATTAAAAGTATAGGAAACCATATAATAAACTTTGTAAACTGTCCAGATGCGAGACTAAAAGAAACGTTCTCGTCTAAACTAGCTAGAGAGAATGGAATAACAAGGTTAGAGGCAACAATCTATAACTATTGTAGAGGTTTTGGTAAAGGGTTTGAACCTTTAAGAGATTGTTTAAGTCTAATAGAAGACAACAAACGGTACTTTCAAAATGCTCCATTCTATGCTGTACCTCTGCATAAGATGTGGGTGAAAGTTGCCAATCAATTACAAAACAGTTGTTGTTTAGTGTTTAACGATTTATTACAATACGCATATTGGGGTAATAGTAATACGAAGAAGATAACTGGAGTACAACTAAAACTGCCAAAAGATAGTACACAAAGGGAAAAGTTAATAAAGTATGCTCTATTTGCATTTAGCTTTAACTGTTTACCAACTAACTATGTAGAGGTAATAGAGGAGTTTCCTGATGCCATAAGTGTAAAGCATAAGTGTTACATCAAATCTGGGGGTACGTGTTTTACAAAATCAAATACACCTTTCTCCACTATACCTAAACACATCAATTTAGAAGAATTAGGCTTAGTGGAAAGTCCTAACCTTACTCCCTACGTTTTAAGAAGCCGGACCAATAAACTGTACCCATACACTATTAAAGAAATAGAGCCACTTTCCAAGCCTTTCTTAGAGAGTTGTTCCAAAAAGAGGAAATTGGAATTAGAAGACATTGACAGTAATAAGCGTAAATTGGAATATGTGGAAAATACTGTTGCAGAGGAATACAAAGCACAGTTGGCTAAAGAACAAGAAAGGAGGGAAAGAGAGGATAAATTAAAAGATTACTTCCTGCGACGTTGGGAGGATCTAGAGCATTATGGACATTATATAGTGTATGCGTTTGTAGTAAACAACAAGTTTGTGGGAGTGTTGGCAGAAGAGGATGGACGGAGGGGTGTATACTATGTTAAAGGTGTCTGTAAAACTGTATTTATAGAGATAAATAAGAATAGGCAAGGTTATAGCGTGTTGCCATACAGTGGTGATTTGGACATTATTTATCTACCTACCAACGAGCCACTTGCAAGCTTTAACACTAACGGAACCGCAACATTTTATGGCAATTCCTTTCCAAAAATAGAAAACCTAAGTTTCCGTAACAATGAGTGGGATGATGTTGGACAAGAAGACATAGAGATGCAAGATATTAAAGGCAATGTTAAATTTAAAGAATGTAGTAGACTGGAGGATTTGGAATATGGTGCGGAATTATTAATAAGCGCTATTAAACAAGTCCAACATAGGGGTAGAAAAAGATATATTGTACAGTTTGAAAATATTCGTAACCTTTATGTCTCCAACCACTGGCTGGAAAGGGAGCTAGAATGTGGGAAGTTTGATTTTAACTGCAAAATTAAAATTAAGTTGGATAAAATAAAGACTACTCCAAACAAGCACAAAGAAAGATTAGTGTTTTGTGTTTAGTTGTTTTGGGTTTTAAAAATTTATTTTTTGCTATCGCATTGGCTTAAAACATATCCAAAATTTAGGCAGTTCTGACCATAATTGTAGATATATATTACTTATTATATTACAATGAGAGGTAGTTGAGAGGGTCACAACAATATTGGAAATGTGGCAAATATAACAGCTGGATGTATATAATAAGCTTGTGGCAAATATAATAAGCTTGCATTTATTTTTTTTAATCCAACCCCAAAATATAGTTTTGTAAAAACACAAATACCAATGTTCGTTTTTAGGTTGCGGCAAAACAAACAACACATCAACTGTATTATAGGTGGAAATAATATTGTAATTTTAGATATAATAGTTGGGGGCTATAACATATCCAAAAATAAATCAGACAATAAATGCTTAGGACAATATCCAAAGTGTAGGCAAATCGGACAATAAACAGCAAAGTCAGTTTTGGGATTACAGCAAAATAAACAAACAAAAAATACAAAATACTGTATTATAGGGGGTAGTGGAACGTGTGGTAGTGTGGTCTTGTTACCTATATAAGAGCTATAACATATCCGAAAATAAATCAGACAGTAAATAAAGAAGTTTGAAATTGTTAGTATATTTTTCAAAATATTTTTTAAATTTGACCATTATAGTTAATTTGTCAAATGTGGATGGTACATATACACTAGCCTAGAATAATGACATATATAAATTTTAAACAAATCAGACCATAAATAAAGAAGTTGCCAATTGGCAGTATTTTTCCAAATTTTTTAAAATTTAACCGCAATATTTGTAAAATGTGGATGGTGCATATACACTAGCCTACAACAATAACATATCCAAATTTTAAACAAATCGGACAGTAAATAAAGAAGTTGGCAATTGGCAGTATTTTTCAAAAATATTTTTTAATTTGACTGTAATAGTGAATTTGGGAAATGTATGTGTAATTTATTAAAACACTTGCCTAGGTCAATAGCATATCCAAATTTTAAATAAATCGGACAGTAAATAAAGAAGTTGGCAATTGGCAGTATTTTTCAAAAATATTTTTTAATTTGACCGTAATAGTGAATTTGGGATATGTAAGTGGAATTTATTAAAACACTTGCCTACAACAATAACATATCCAAATTTTAAACAAATCGGACAGTAAATAAAGAAGTTGGCAATTGGCAGTATTTTTCAAAAATATTTTTTAATTTGACTGTAATAGTGAATTTGGGAAATGTATGTGTAATTTATTAAAACACTTGCCTAGGTCAATAGCATATCCAAATTTTAAATAAATCGGACAGTAAATAAAGAAGTTGGCAATTGGCACTATAGTATTTTTCAAAAAATATTTTTTAATTTGACCGTTATAGTGAATTTGGGAAATGTAAGTGGAATTTATTAAAACATTTGCCTAGGACAATAACATATCTAAATTGCAGACAAATCGGACCATAAACACTAAAGATAGTTTTTTAGCCTGAATTTGAAAATTAATTTTAAAAAATATAGAGGAGGGATGGGGATTGGGAAAATATATTTAATATAGGCAAGGGTTGGACATTAGTACAGGCTAACAAGGAAACTTGTGTAAGGCGGGAGCTGACGTCGGTCCAAAAACGGCTCCCCATAAGAATAACATGGGAAAAAAACGCCGAATAGTATGCCTCCCCCGTATTTCACCACTACTTGTTTTACTGTATTACTTTATGCAAGTATATTTATGTTTTGGTTTATATGTTAATTAAATATATGTTAATCCTGTTGAAATTGATTTCTTCTTCGACAATCTTCAACACTTCAAACTCCAAGTCAGGACTTTTATAGCTCCTCATCTTACATGAAACCTTAAACCAACACAATGTGCACTTATCCTTCACTAACTTATGCACATCACTTGCACATTCACACGTTGAAATCCATTTGTAACAGGTAGATAGTAGTTACTATGTTGTTATGTTCTCAAATGTAAATTCTTTTGTATTTTGTAGTATATTTTTGTTACTCATCGTATTTAATTAACTTATTGTGTTAATATTGTTATTAAATACATTGTTTATTATTGTTAAATTATTCACAATTTATGGTTGATCATAAGATTTTATAATGTATTTGTGTTGTCATCCATCTATTAAATGTATGTATGTATTGGCATTGCCGTTGATAATAAAATAAAATAAACTCTAGAGTAAATTTGAAAAGTACATACAGATAAAATAGCTAGAAAATTAAAATTACAAAAGTCCGCTTGTATTGGACCTATAACACAATATTAATGATAGGAATCAATGGTTTTACTTTCTCCCCCTATACATAGTATATGGAGAAATATACTATATAGTATAGTCATTGTTTTCGTCAAAATTTTCTAATTTGAGTTGTTAGTGGAAATATTCATTTTGGTGCTCCCTGAACCCAAAAAAAGTGATTTTTACGTGATGTCTGTGTGTCTGTCTGTCTGTATGGATGTGTACAGATCTAGAGCCCTAACGAATGGTCCGATTTTTATGAAATTTGTATGTAGGTACTAATCCACGATATCTCCAGGCGTTTTTTTTATTTTTTATTTTTAAGGGTAATTATCCCCCAAAAATTGCCAAAAAAATAAAAAATCAAGATTTATCAAAAACAGCTCCAACGATTTTAATTAAACTTTAGTCGTTTGTAGAACTTTGGTTTTTCAACAAAATTACACCACCCGCATGTCTTTAAAAATTCTGTTTCAGAAATTACAGGACTTTAATCATCAAAAATTCCGTTTTTTGGATTTTTCATAAAAAACATAAATATAAAAAAAATTACTATTCACCATTAAAAATAGCTCAAAAAACTAAATTATTTAGTATTTTGAATTACTATTCTACAATTAGTTGTTGTGGAGAAAATTTAAATTTTCATTTTGCGGTAAACGCAGTACGTTGTCCAATGTTATTCTTATGGGGAATAGAAAAATTACTATTTCTCTCTTATTTACTGATTAATTTCGTTCAAACTTGATATGCTTGTCGAGTTAGCATTGACCAACAGAGGCAATTCGAATTATGTTGCCCCTTAATAACCCTGAGGGGGCATTTCCCCTCTTAAAACCATGTGTGTAGCAATGGATTCTGTAGTGCCTCCAAAACAGGAATTTGGGCGGATGTTTTTTAAAACAACTTGCGTTTACAAGAATTTCTGTACATTTGACCATGCTTTGAATTCCATATTTAGTAAACTAGCAGTTACCCGGCGCGCGTTGCTGCGCCTAAAAGTTAAAATAAAAAAGTTAATATAAATTCAAGTAACACAATTCATTCAAGTAACACAATTCAAAAGATAATAAACCAGCCAGTGTTTACATTTCTTTGTTTACATTGTGTTATTTACATTTAAACAAATGACAGTTTAAAAAAACTTTGAATTTTTTTAATTACAGCTTTTAATTTTGTAAACACTAAATTTATACAAACTTGACACTGCACCCTTGTATGCCCTCTGGGTCAGAGCCCTTTGGACAGATTTGCACCAAACATCACACAAACCATCCTTGAATAATGCTTAATAATTCCTGAAAGTTTCATTACAATCTGTCGAGCGGTTTCGGAGTCCATAGGCTACATACATATACATACATATACTTCCTCTTTTATAGATATAGATAAAAAGTAATTTATTCATTAAAGCTGGCCTGAAAGGGATAAAGTATGTGTCAGTTTCCTGATACCGTTTATTTTCCCTCCAATGAAGGTCGGACCAATAGAAGTCCAATAGTAGTAGGGTCGGAAATAATCGTAGTTGAGAATGGAATGGTATGGATTGTGCATCGCACTTTATGATCTCGATCAACGTTGTTAAATGTTATCCTCCTAGCTAATAAAAGCAGGTTATGTGGGTATGGTTATGACAAGGAGTTCTATTGGTAATACTGGAGACAACACTGATGAACTAAATTGCGAGCCGTTCTTTGCCAAGTTTAGGTGAGGCAAAGAACTACTCGCTGAAATCGAACGAGTCGACAAAGTGAATCAAACAAGTACCTATCCATGATTTTAAACGCAATAAACTTGTATTTCTTTATTTGCTCATAATTAATTATGCTTCACGGCAAGATTAGATACATAAATCAAACAAAATACCCCCGTCGCAGCAAACCTGCATACTCAGCGAATTTCCAATGGAGATATAAATGTCTTAATACTACATTAAATACATAATACATAATACATAATACACTTACCAAGTTTCATAAAAATATATTCACAAATAAGCTCTACATACAATTTTAATTATTCTCCATAAGAATAACATTGGAGCTGAGTACGCAGGTTTGTTGCAACAAGGAACACAAAAAATGGGTTTTTATGCTAATATCAATATAATTCAACTAGGTGAAGTCGAATACCAGTTTTTATTCATTTATATTCATAATAAAGGGAGACAGAGCATTTAATTATTCTCCATAAGAATAACATGGGGGCTGAGTACGCAGGTTTGCTGCTACGAGAGATTTTGGCAAACAATTTTTTTGAGCAAATATCAATAGATCACAACGAGATGAAGCTGTATACCAAGTTTCGTCAGTATACGTTCATAAATAAGCGAGATATAAAAATGTTCTTTTACATCATAAGAATAACATTAGGCAACGTACTGTGTTTAGCACTTTCAATATCTCAGTAACCAATTGACGTAGTTGAATGATCAAAATACCAAATTGTGTGTTTTTTTTAAGCTGAATCCAATGGTGAAAACTAAAATTTGACTATTTCAAAAATTAGATGTAAAACATTCAAAAAACCCATTTTTGGGGTACAAAACCCCCCCTAAATACCCCTTCGGATAGAGCGATCTGGTTGGTTTATGACTTAAAGTCATAAATGTTGCTTTACACGCTTATACCAAGTTTCATCAAAATCGGATCATTTTTACGAGAGTTATCGTGCCTACGGACACATATATATATATACATATACAGTTTCGAACGAATGGTGTTTTTGGGGTCTGGGGACCTCAAAACGAAAAGTTATCATGGTCCCGGGCCTAGGTCTTACCATGCCGATTATGGTAATAGCTTCTTCCCCATAGGGGAAATTCGCTAAAATTGAATTTACTCCAACTTTTATTACTTTTACTCCAGTGATTTGCATGAGTACACTTACAGGAATAAAACAACCAATCATGATAGTTCAAAGACGAAACCTAACCAGTGTACTAAACCTAACAAAATCATCGGCTCACTTTTTCGACAAAATAGTGAAGCTGTGTTACCTCCAGTTATACTAATAAACCTCATTGGGTTATGCTTATAAAAAGGTAAGGTTATGTGGGTTTACCCTAATGTTTTCTGAAATGAAAATAATTCTTCCAGTGAATAAAAGACAATAGGTACTGTAATAAAACATTTTAAACTTACACCCTGTATTTTCCTGTCTTATTGCTTAAGGTAGTTTTTGAAGAATTTTTAATCCTGAATAAGTGGCATTTTTCAGGGGAAAAAATTATGTTGTTCAGCAAAATGATATCTGAATCTGTATGATAGCTCTATGTGCTTACGTGCTCCTCCTCGTGTTAATTCACTCTTGTGGGCATGGGATGCGTAATGCAGTGTAAATATTCTGCATATATAATGTACTAGTCTATACTTACTTAAAACTAAGTTAAGAGTTCCTCCCCATACAATGCTCTATTGATGAGACATACCTCGAGTTTGATTATGAATTTGTTGTAGTTTTGAATGATTTTAGCGAATTTCCCCTATAGGGAAGAAGCTATTACCATAGTCGGCATGGTAAGACCTAGGCCCGGGACCATGATAACTTTTAGTTTTGAGGTCCCCAGACCCCAAAAACACCATTCGTTCGAAACTGTATATATATATATGTGTGTGTGTGTGTGTGTCCGTGAGCACGATAACTCTCGTAAAAATTATCCGATTTTGATGAAATTTGGTATAAACGTGTAAAGCAACATTGATGACTTTAAGTTCGAAAACCAGCCAGATCGCTTTATCCGAAGGGGTATTTTGGGGGGGTTTTTTACCCCAAAAATAGGTTTTTCGAATTTTTTACATATAATTTTGGAAATAGTCAAATTTTAGTTTTTACCATTGGATTCAGCTTAAAAAACACACAATTTGGTATTTTGCTCATTTCTCTACGTCAATTGGTTACCGAGATATTGAAAGTGCTAAACACAGTACGTTGTCTAATGTTATTCTTATGGAGGAAAATAACAATTTTATATCTCGCTTATTTATTAACGTATACTGACGAAAATTGGTATACGACTTCATCTGGTTGTGGACCATTGATATTTGCTCAAAAAAAAAAAATTTTTTACCAATGGCTCCCGTAGCAGCATACCTGTGTACTCAGGCCCATGTTATTCTTATGGAGAATAAGTAACGTGTTATCTCCCTTCATTATGAAAATAAATAAATTAAATTTGGTATATGGCTTTACCTACATGAGTTATATTGATATTTGTATAAAACCCCATTTGTTGTGCTCCTTGCTTCAGCAAACCTGCATACTCAGCCGCCATGTTATTCTTATGGAGAATAATTAAAATGTCATAAATCGTTTATTTATGAATGTATATTGATGAAACTTGATATGTGGCTTTATGTGGTATTAATATACATATATATGCATTTGGAAATTCGCTGAGTACGCAGGTTTGCTGCTACGGGGGTATTTATTTCAAGGGGCAGTTTTTACAGGAAGTACTCGTATATAGGTTGGTGTTCAGTCAACTTTAGGTTAAGGGACCGCAAACCTTATAGTACCCCATCCTCTAAAGACAAACAGTCGATGAACTGCTGTCTTACTGGTGTTACCCCAGAGGTTAATTATTGAATATCTGAGGCGTCGAGTCTCTGTGATACACCATTTTTGAAAGACTAGGGGCTTGTAGGGGCAAAAGCCCCTAAAAAACCAAAATACATAAATTTTTTATCAATCTTCATTGGTCATTTATAAATAAGCACTGATTTTCTAGCATTATAATATAATATTATTATACTGTCTTATGTTTTTAATAAAATGTCCATTCCTAAACAACTGTTGTAGTTCATTGTTATTTTCAGGCTGTGGTAGATGTATGAGACCGTTATGGCAGCAAGAGTTGTAGTGACCATTTGTAGACTCTTCAACAAAGTGCAACGCACCACAATGCATACATTGATCATTCATCAGGCCCAGATTGTGTGTTGGTATCTCGTTTATAAGTGGTAATCTAAAAATAGGAGTATCTTCGACGTCATGATGTGGTTGTTCATTCCTTTCCTCATTATAAATTTCTCGCCTACGCTGTCGTCTGTCATGCTGATTTCGAAAGCCAACACCTCGGCGACGCGGCCTTCCTCCGTTGTTCATTACTATTAAGGTAGAAAAGAAGAAATACGATAAGATATAACTATAGATCACCATAACTAAAAATTATACATTGCTGTAGTTTAAAAGTAAACAAACTGAATAAGTACAGCTGGTATCAATATCAAAGGCTAATTTAACTCTGTGGCACAGCTGTTTTAATTTCAAAAGATATAAACAAATTAAACCCCATGTTGTTTTAATGGGAAAAGTTTTATTCTGTTGCGAATTTATGGTAAAAAAATAAGAAAAATGAATAGTTTTCCCTCAAAATTCACGTCAAGACCTTTAAAATGATACCCCTCCCATCCTTCTACGGCCATCCAGTCACTCACAATTTCTTTACAAAAATTTGACTTACGGAATTATATATAGAGATTTCTGTTTTTTAATTGTGAGATGTTTCAATTAACAAAGATGAACCACTATCTAGTGAGTCATTCACTAATCATTGGCCCAATCAGTGCTTCTCCCTACATTGCTTCAATATTTTCATTTAAAGCCCTGTTGGTGTGCTGTTACTGATTGAGACCTTTTTAATATACATACAGTTTTCCAAAATGTCAACACATAGACACAGTTGAGATTTGCAAATTAATTTTAAAATCTTTACAGTGACTCTGATAAGGCAAAACCCCACAATATAAATTCTTTTCCATTTTGATTCTGTTGCTCCCCACAAGGCAAAAGAATATGAAATGTGGCACTAGTCTAGGAGAGTAATAGATCATTATCAGAAGATCGAAATTCGTGAGTTTTCTCAGATTTCTGATGACAAATTGTTCTTTGGCAATTTTGCCCTTGATCTTAATTAAACTGTTCATCCCAATTGGGTGCATCATCCCCAGTCTCATTATCCAGACCAGATATGCCCTGCGACTGAAACTGATCATCCCAATTGGGTGCATCATCCCCAGTCTCATTATCCAGACCAGATATGCCCTGCGACTGAAACTGTTCATCCCAATTGGGTGCATCATCCCCAGTCTCATTATCCAGACCAGATATGCCCTGCAACTGAAACTGTTCATCCCAATTGGGTGCATCATCCCCAGTCTCATTATCCAGACCAGATATGCCCTGCAACTGAAACTGTTCATCCCAATTGGGTGCATCATCCCCAGTCTCATTATCCAGACCAGATATGCCCTGCGACTGAAACTGATCATCCCAATTGGGTGCATCATCCCCAGTCTCATTATCCAGACCAGATATGCCCTGCGACTGAAACTGTTCATCCCAATTGGGTGCATCATCCCCAGTCTCATTATCCAGACCAGATATGCCCTGCAACTGAAACTGTTCATCCCAATTGGGTGCATCATCCCCAGTCTCATTATCCAGACCAGATATGCCCTGCGACTGAAACTGATCATCCCAATTGGGTGCATCATCCCCAGTCTCATTATCCAGACCAGATATGCCCTGCGACTGAAACTGTTCATCCCAATTGGGTGCATCATCCCCAGTCTCATTATCCAGACCAGATATGCCCTGCGACTGAAACTGATCATCCCAATTGGGTGCATCATCCCCAGCCTCATTATCCAGACCAGATATGCCCTGCAACTGAAACTGTTCATCCCAATTGGGTGCATCATCCCCAGTCTCATTATCCAGACCAGATATGCCCTGCAACTGAAACTGTTCATCCCATTTGGGTGCTTCATCCCCAGTCTCATTATCCAGACCAGATATGCCCTGCAACTGAAACTGTTCATCCCAATTGGGTGCATCATCCCCAGTCTCATTATCCAGACCAGATATGCCCTGCGACTGAAACTGATTTGTAAGCAAATACCAACTTAGCGAGGAGGATACATGTTATACATATTTTTGGGGCAGTAAATTACTGACCGTAATTCTGTTAGTACATAAAGTATGAGAACTGACAACTTCTTAATCTTAACTAAAAAATGCCTTCATTAACTTACAAGAGATTAAATAAAAGTGAATCAGTAAAATTAACAATTTGGACCTGGAACGTTTTATATGATGTTATAACTTTGTACGTACACGAAGCGCCTAATGTAACTTCAAGAAATATTTGTCCTCCATAACATGGACATGATAACATTTCTAAAGTTGGTGGAGGAAGCGTATCCAAAATGTGGGGGTATTTTTCAAAAGATGCAGATTTGTGGAACAAATCCAAAGAACCATATCACTCATCAAAATTGGACATCGGGAAACGATAGAAAAAGCCAGTGGGGTGGAGCCCTGAGGTCAGAAAACATACCCAATGTCTTTTAGTCCCCAAACAATGTGGTATGGTCCAGGAGCAGTTTTGAGGAGCCGTTTTCAAGCCACTTAGAAAACATATTATCTCCATGAGAATAACAAAGCAACTTTTAATGCCAATGGGGCGGAGCCCTCTGAGGTTTGGGGAAAAATATATCCAACATTTCTTGGTCCTCTTCAATATGTTAGCAATTTTAACACGTTCACTTCGTTAATCTTGTTAATACATGATAATTGCATTTGTTTCCTTGCTAGGCAAACGCCGGAATTCCGGCGCACCGAACTGAATGCGTTAAAATCACGCACTGTTCATTGTATGTACAGCTGATCAGTAATTTGCTCCAGTTATATAGTCAGAGCCTCATATAATGCTAGCAGGTGAAATATGAATAAGCTGAAACAGGTTGATAGGATAATGTATTATACAAGATGACTTTATCTGCCACTATGGGAAATAAAATGAATAAATATGAGGGATAGGTACCTCCACCATAATCCTTGCTTAATTATTCCTTTGGACAAAGTCTATTGTTTGGATTTTCCTCAAGTTCAAATAGCTTATTGGTTGTCCATACTAATCAGTGGTGGAAGGGGTATCTTACCCTCCACCCCTCCCCCTCCCCAGCCACCAAGTCCTTTCTGAACATAGTTGATACAAACTCTGGGATATATGTATAATATTTATCACAACAATTTGAATCATTATGAAACTTATTGGAACAGATGAATTCAGTTTCCAAATTTCATTTTCTTTAAATAAAAAATATATTAAATTTATTTTGTAATTACCGGTACCGGCAGTGAAAAAAAGGTGTTTAGTTGACATGTTGTTTAACATCATCGTTCCTCCTGTTTGTTTTGTTAGGAGTATTTTGAGAGCCATGATGAGTGAGGCCAGAGAGCCCTCAACTGCCAACATCTTCGACATCTGTCTTCCACGCTATTTAGCTGGGTAAACGCGATGAAATGTGTGTAATACTGGAATGATGTGAGACCGTGTCTCTCGGTTTGGCAGGGCGGTTGTGCTTCCTTCCACAAAATCCAGTTTACAGGGCTTATTTAAAATGTCTGCTGTGGGGGAGTGCCCAATGTACTATTTTATTTTAACTTATTTTATTTACTATTTTAACAAAACCAACTATTTTAAACGCCCACCATTATCAAATGGGTAAAATATTTTTTTCTAATTTGTTTAATTCAAAATAGCCATTTATTGTACCGAAGTTTAATGTCTAAAACAAAATAATGGTTTCAATGATTGAATTCCTAAAACATCTTCTTTTTCCAATTTCTAGTTAAAACTCCTGTGTTTGTAAACGGTAAAAATGTTCTGAAACATACTTATGATTATGTAGGTTTATGAATACTCGAGAGATAGCAGTACCACTGAAACAAACATTACCAGATTACTGTCTTATTAATTTTTATTGGATTTTCAGGATTTAATCATCCTGATCATTAACCATAACCAAATATGAACACGCTTATGGAAATATATTTTCTAATGACAATGCCATCCCCTGAGGATGGAGTGAGCCATGATCATGTATTTAATGATCATTGGTTAGTTTAATAAACCTTTAAATACCTTTAAAGCAGATGTCAGTCCTTTTTTAGTTTATTTACAAATACATTCATTTTGACACTTGACTTAACAGGTAAGCAGTAGTAAATGTAATGGGCCATGGGGAATAAGGAGGGAAAAGGCGCTAATTTAGGTTATACCTAGCCATAGTGTCGGAGGGGAATGAATTCATGTTTTTAAGTAAATGTATAGTTTCTATTTAGTTATTTTATAGTTTAAATTTAGTTATACTTTTCTACAATATTTGGTAACTTAACATTCTTTTGATAATTGTTAACATAAACAGCTTAGATTAATTATATCTCTTGGTTTGTTTAGCCATGTATCCTGCTGGCAGTATAATATTGTTTTTATAATTCTAGAATAACTATAATATGTGATTTACAACAAAAAGCACTAAAACTCTAGAGCCATTTTATGTTTTAAATAACTGAAGGTGAAGGGTTCCTGTATTCTCAGTCACCTCGATAAAAACAATTTAGAGCCTTACACATTTCTGACTAGACAACATTGGACAATATGGAAGATATACTGTACCAGAATACCCGGGACTATAAAATACCAGTAGCGAGCGATATAGCCCTGGCCTACTTGGACCTCAGCTCAAGAATGCCTCAGCTTTGATTAGTTAACATGAAACTAGATAAATCATCTTGACAGGGTCGAAAGACACTCTGTGTCATCATCAGGGTCATGACACTTTCGTTTAGGGTCATTAAACGACAATTTAGTTTATGCAGAAAAACAAAACTCCGAATAAAACACTTTGTCTAGATATTTTTAAACATTTTATTCTTTAAAAATGAGTTAAAGAATAAAGCTGAGTCTCTGAGTAAAGCTCGGTCCCGCAGACATTAAATCTATATAACACTATTGAATTACTTTAGTGACAAGCAAGGAATGCTTTGTCATAGAAAAACTTTATTAAAATATACCTACTAGGTTGTTTTTAGTGAAAAACTGAATGTTCTATATATTTTTTAAACACCTTTTTCGTACAACCATGCCTAAAGTACTTTTTTAAGATCTGAAAACTAATAGTAAAACAGCTGTTTTCTGTTCAGTGAGCAAAACGGTATTTTTCACTCCCTACGAACCTTACTTTTCTGCTGAAGTGATAATAAATAGGTAATTGATTGTTACTTTGACCACGCTAACTGACTCGGAGGTTATAACCTCAGTCTCGTAATTTCAACCAACATGGATGAAAGTGAATTTGTGAATTTGTATATATGTCGCGTCAAATCCAAAACTGCAGTTGGTAAAAATTATGTATTTAATTCAAGCGTAAAGTGTCTTTATCGCTTTTGGAAAATTACCTCAACAGTTCAGTAACAGTTTTCCCTCAAACAATAATGACCTACATTATGCTCTTAATACATAAATAAACTATACTTATCCTTCCACAAGTACCTATTTAATGCTTTGCATATGGTACTTAGATAACGACACTATAAATCCAAGAAACCACTAAATAAGACACCCCAAGTATGCACTACTAAATCATAACAATGGGCGGCAATGGTTTTTCACCCAACGTAAGTACACCAGAACCGGAAATATCACAGCGTTGATTTACTGTTTACCTGCAACACTTTACTCTGGACTTTGGCAAGCGCAGTAATGCATTTCTAAACACGGGCCAGAATTAGTGTTGCACTAGCATTCCTCCGGCGTGCCTCAGGGGTCTATATTGGGACCGACCAACATTGTTTCATCACGTGGAAACTGGTAATTAACTAAACAAACTCCATAAGTTGTCATATATTTATGTACCTCCATAAGCCAAGTGAATACTGTTACTTACTGGAGTACCGTACTCATACTTTCTGAACATGTAACTCTATAAATATTTCCTTATTTGAATTTTTCCTTAGACTATTATATCACAAGTCGTATTTTGAAATAATAAAAGTATGGTTTGATCTTGTTCCTATATTTCATGAACACTGGAGAGAATTTGAATAAATAAAATTTAAGACGTACTTCAAACATTTTTACAGTTTTGAGACCTTTGCGTTTATATATACACGTTATATTTTTTGTAATATGAATAAATTGTAAAAATAAAGAAAGAGTAGAAAATACTCTTTTATTAAATGCACAATATGAGTGGAATGTTCTACGGTTTCATATTATTATAAAGATTTTACTATATTACACACATTCTATTGTCACATTCTATTGTCACATTCTATTGTCACATTCTATTGTTATAGGTAATCCTTTGAGTGGTGACAACAGTCAATATATCCATATATTATTACTCCCCAAAAACATAATCACTGAATAATAATAAACTTTACTGTACAAATCATAACTTAATATATTATAAACACTGCCGGGTATGCATATGACATGTGGTGACACTTTCTGGACAAAATTGGAACTAACTAGTTAGGTGCTATTTTTTATAGCTTGCCTTAAATACCAACCAGTTTAAGGCCCCGTCCTAGCTGGGCGACTAAAATCGCACGAGCTACACAACCGATATCACTCCAGATGGTGTCCACAGTGATCACGCGAAAGTAGCGACGCGATGGCTGGGACTGTAGGTGTATTCTTTCAGTTTACAGTGAACGGAGGTTTAGTAAACATATATTGTCTGTGGGTAAAAAGCACAAGTTGTTGTTACTGTATAGCTCGATGCTGACTTATGCGTACTTGAAAAAAAAAAGAATTTAGATACTAGAGCTCCAACCAATGAAATACTTGAAGAAAGGTACAAGTTTGGTGAGTTTCACCACTTATTATACTTTTTTTCACTCAAGAGAGCACTGTTTACTGCATATATGCAGGGTGAACTGCTTTATGCAGGGTGAATAAATACTTGAAGAAAGGTACAAGTTTGGTGAGTTTCACCACTTATTATACTTTTTTTCACTCAAGAGAGCACTGTTTACTGCATATATGCAGGGTGAACGGACGGGGTACCTATGCGTCGCTGGTGTCGCGCGACCAAAGACAAGCATGTTCGTCTTTGGTCGTGCGAATGACGCGATGTCGTGATTGCGACGGTCGCATCACTCACCCAGCCAGGCGACACTCATGCCTCCCCCTGTGTTTATGATTTTTGCTGCCGCTGGCGTCGTGTCGGTTGTGCCGCTTGCGCAATTTTAATCACCCAGCTAGAACAGGGCCTAACACTGTGACTTATTAGAGTGGCTGAGTGATCCGAGGTACCCTTCCAGCCAGGGGGGTAGCCACGGGTTGAATCCCACCTCAATCAGACGGTCCTTGTGACACTCGTGAGTTCACTTTCTGTATCAGAGTTGAAGGAACAGCTGAGAGAGAGAGGGTGGAAGCTGATTGGATGATGGATTCTTTGTGAGTTGTCTCTGATCAGCTGATTTACTTACTATACGAATGTCCCTTGACTACAATTTACTTTGATTTCTGCTACAAGAACACCGTACCTCAAAAATATCAAAACCAGGCCACATATTTCCTATCTCACCACACTCTATAAGTAACAAATATATTTAATGTCTAATTACCACCCCACAAACAAAAAAGCTTTACAAACATATCAGATCCACATCATTTTTTTTATTCATGCATGAATTAAAATTAGTTTTTAAAACTATTGTATTACAACAATGCCTCCTCACGTCGATAACTCATGCAGAGGAACAGCGAGTTTACAATAATTATGCCCGTCACCTAATAAAAGCATTAAGATGACTTGTTTTTGTACAAATCCAACAGTTAGTGACCCAAAGTGAGCAGGTGAGCAGTTATATGGGAGAGGCTATAATCGTGGCCGCTGGCAACCTCATACTTTGTAGTGTGCTTTTAATTGCCTGCAACTCATTGCCACTCTCTTGGCTGGCGATCTTTCATTTACATTAGCTGCACTTTAGAGCCAGTGTTTCTATTATAAGCTGCCACTGTAACTGCGGGACACGCCGCATTCATCATTCAGATTAATACCTGTGTTTGTGATTTGTTTCTATTTGTATATTGCTCTTAATCTTATCTGAGATTTTCTGAGCGGTTTTCAACCACTTAAACTATTATTTTGTAAACATGTTTGGTATCAATCAAAAGCTACCACCATTTAGATGTTCCTTTTGGGGTTTTTTAAAACATCCACCTTCAAGGATCCACCCCACTGGCTTTTTAAAGTTCCGATGTTAATTTTATAGAATAATGTAATAATACCCTGAATTATAAATTGAACAGGTGTAATAAATTAACAAAACAGCTCATAACAGCAAGAACAGACGTGTCAAACGAAATGAAAATAAAATAACTACTAGAATGGCAACACAATGAAGGGCCTCACTAAACTGGGTACTCCCATATGGAAAGTTTTTGCTCTCAGTTGAGCACCTGAATACACCATAATTATCGTTCAGAAATTACCATACATAGGTATTGATTATCTGGACAAAAAATTCAACTATTTTTTATATTTTAGTCTGATGATTACTTAAATACATTAATTATCTGAGATGGTTTATTAACTGATAATGAAACACTTAATTATAACTTACAACTCATTTATCCCCGAGTGAACATGAATCTTCAGATAGATTTTATGTAGAGGAAAAATTAATAATTTACAGTTCACCCAAAGAAAGAATTGCTCTATCAAATCTCATGAACTTTTTTGGGGAAAGATTTTGAGAGAAACTTATTCTTGAGTTCTCAAAATCGACTAGCAGAACATTGATTCAGACTCTCAAATGACATCTATATTGCGTCTGTTATTAAAATAATTTCTTGATTTTTGTTAGAAAATTTTACTACACCTCTAAATAAAACTATTACTTTCTTTGAATGTATGGTATTAATAAAAATCTCTCATTCTTTATCAGGTTGTTTAAGTAATGATTCACTTAAATGTTACAGTTTATACAAATTTGCAATCACTTCTAGTACTATTGCAGTTATTGTATTGTGTTTGCAGTTGAATATGGCGTGTACGTGTGAGGCCAATCTTTGATACCCGGGCCAACTTTACTCCAACTCTAATAACAACCATTACAACATCTGCCTAATGGCACTTTGTAAAGAGATGTTCATAGTAAATGTGCTTTCATTGCATGTCTCGCTTTATCGCTGGTTCTTCGTACGAGAAACAAATGTTGTTTTAATTTGACTAGAAGCTTTGTGCACATTTTATGTATGTAATGACGTTGTATTTTATTTTGGCATGATGCCTCAGCGATTCAAAGTAATGTTTTGAGTCATTTTAAAACTTTTAATTTTGTTTGAGTTTTATTTCCAGTTGAAAATTTTACTTGAGGATGTTTGTGCATTTCGTATTATTTGATTCAGACAGTGAAAATCACAATTTTTCAATTACAATTATGGAAATATATTTTACAACATTAATTTTACAACTTACAACATTATTTAAGACCTAATGGTTTAGCCGGTAGCCATTTTACAAAAATCACCTTTTTTAAATAAAGAGATGATGATGATGATGATGATGATGGTGATTTAAAACACTGAAATAAGATGCCTTTTTTAGGCTATGCAGATTATTTCTTCCATTATGTTTCTTATTTAATTAAAAAATGAAAAAAAATATTATAGAGTTACGGAGAGAACTTGTAAGTCACATAATTGTGCTAATTTATAAAAACTACAAATATGTCATTTTTGGTGACTTTTTCCGTAGGGTACCATCGAATACTCAACCTTAATATTGTATCTGTCGAATTCGACGGGCACCAACTATTTGGTATAAAAGGGGCCAAGAGAAGACAAATTTTACCTACTGTAAGCTAATTAGGTCTTATAACTCTTATAGGTCCAGATAGTTTTTTATTGATTTTATACTATGTAAATTAGTTTTGAATAGACCAGTGTGGTTAATCTCAATTATACGACTAACACTGTAGGCAGTTTGTGTACACTTGAAACGAGTACAATTATACATTTTAACTTGAGATAAATGCACAAAGCTTGAACATTTCAGTTGGGTATTTTCAGTTAGCTGTATCTTCCCCTCTCCTGAAATATTACAGTATATGTAATACAAATAGAAAACAACATTTAAATACTACTGGCCAAGACCTTGCTATATTCTAGTCAGCTGGTTATGTTGCTATTAATACGCATGGAAGCCGTAGCTGAGAAAATATTAGGTGACACCCAAGTATCATTGTGAGAATTTAAACCATTACAAGAGTCAGCGTTGAAAGTTTCTGCAGCATAGAAGCCAAAGATTTTTGAACACTCGCCACTTGGACCGAAAATTGTAGAACGTAAAATGTGTTGTACCTGTTCTAAAAGCATATTATTGATGCGATGTTAACTATTTTTAATTTTAAAATGAAAGGTTGTATGTTCAACTATTTTTAGTTTTAAGAGGAGGGAGTGTTAATCACTCTTTTATATTACTATAAAGTCTCCGAGAAAAAATTTTTTATTACTAATTTATTGTTAAGGTTCAAACTAAACATTTTTGGAATAAAGAAAAATATTAACCTTAAGTTTTATTTTTAAAGCCACACAAACAACTAATAAAACTCACTTCTTTATGTTTACCTCAAGTTTACTATAACACCCTAAGTAAAGTAAGGAAAATACTTGTTCTCTCATACAGCTCTAATTCAATAATAGTCTGTAATCTTAATATAACATATAACTGTTTACCCTATATATGCAACTAATAATTCAAAAGCGTATTGCTTTTGCGACAGACAAAAATAATATAATATTCCATTAACTTAAATTACCAACTTCAATACATACAGAACTCTTAATTAATATCAAGACAAAACAATCCAAACCATCCTTGCAATCTAATCTAAACATTTGCAATCCAAAGTGCTATATTCTCAATGTCACCCACAGCATAGTAAGTGTAGTATTATTATGTGAGACCATGGGTTTGCTCAAGAGCTCAAGAAGAGCTCAGGAGCTCAGGAAAGAGCTCAAGTTACTTCATTACCAACTCAAATTCCATTTGAGAAGTTTGAGTTATAGGGAGGAGGGGGAAGGTCACCTGAATCACTTGTTTGTTTACAGTTGTATTTTGGGAGGTTGTTTATGACATACGAATCTGAACATTCTTCTTCTCCTCCCGTCCCACGAGACTGGCCAAAGGTGACATCAGTTTGAAGACGCTCCAACAAGCAGCTTTGGTGATAACTTACTTCACTGTCTTGCTTAATTATTGGTTTTCCTACATAAAATATTGCCCACTACTATTAAAACTGTTGAGATTGATTTGCTTGTAACTCTTAATTTAAATATAAAACAAATCTATCCACTATGAATTGTAATTGTAAATTATTTTTAACTTATTGTTTTAGCAAATGGTGCCTGGCCAGACAGCGCTAGTCGTGAAAGCAACAGGCTTGTCCCTTTGTTCCAAAATATCATCGTATAATCAAAGGACCTATGTCATTAGTGCCTTTCAATGTCAAATTAAAACGTTGATGGGCTAATTATGCAACAAATTTATTCCTCTACAAAGTGAACTAGAATGGAGGAGCCATTAAAAAGTCATTTAATAGCTTATTGAACAAAATGATATTACAAAATCATACTTCAAGTTAAACTAGTAGAATTTAGTTAATACATCCTGATTGTGTACCTTCATATAGTTTATTCCAATGGTAGATATGAAAAGTTCCTTTGGCTAATTTTACTGGACAAATCAATAGACCTTAAGGAAGCAATAATTTTGTTTGGGTGAGTATCTATATGAAGCAATTGTAAATTTATGTTAAAATGGTTCAGTTTGTCTTTGCTAAATTCTTCTCACAGCACTATAGTGAAAAAATATTTTAAAACCCATCAAGACATTTTCCTACTACCAATTTTGTTATTCTTGAGCATAAAATAATATGAAATGAAAATGCTTCTTTACTGAGGAGATCTTATGATTACATGGTTCTTTCTTACAATTAACCTCTAATAACTAAAATAATTTATTAAACTTGTATTAAAATAAAATAAAAACTGATAAACTACAGATACTAAATTAATAAAAAAAAGGAAAATTATATATTTAATGTACATTCTTTAAAAAAATAAATTAAATACATGCACACTCTGATTCACACCCTGCTACACCCAGGCCTAGCACACACCACGCCACGGTCATCCAATTGAGGTAATATTCCTTCAGCGCCACCGTCAGCCGAGGTTGGGATTCTATTGATTTTTATTGTACAGGGCAAAGAGTTCCAGAGGCGACAAGCTGTAACGGTAAAAGATTTGTTGTAAACTGTTGTTTTGTGATGTGGAATGCATAGCGTTGGTCGTTTTATGATGTGGAATGCATAGCGTTGATGAGCCAGAGCGGGTGTTTCGTGCGCCCCTCTCGTTCATAAATTCAAAATTGATTGCAAGATAATTTGGAATTCAAAGCCTGATTAAAGAATGTGTTGTTGTAATTATTCGCAGCTGCCTGATGTCTGATAGTTTGTCTGATAATACTGACAAACAGAACTGCTCCATCATAACTGTTAAAAAAATACACAAACCCTTTTTTTTATTTGCTATGTATACAATAATTATGTAAATAAGACATAACAGGCATACAAAGAATAGGTATAAGATAAACAGGTTTTTAATTATTTGCTCTTTAATTAAATTCAACATAACACATTACCCAATTTATTAACAAATTCAAAACATTAATTTAATTTCTTTCTTTAAAATTCATTATTGGTGACGGTGAGTCAATGTTATTTAAGACATAAACATGATCATGGAAGTTAATGGTTGAGTAAAGTAACATAATTACCACAGAATTACTCGTATTTTATTATTAATCCGCATTAATTCTTAAAGAATTATTTTGGTCAGATGTACTAATGTGCACAGAATGTTTGTCACATGATTTACAAAGAATCTGGACAAAAATAGAGAGCAGAGTTAGTCACAAGCGTGGAGGATTGGCGTGAAGTCTTCAGCTAATTCGTCTAGGGCGACAGACAGAGATATTTCTAAATATTCTCCTGTGTGGTTTGAACCAGAATCAACAACCTTTTTACGACTCATGACTCGCATTGCAAAATATTAACATCTGTTTGTCAAACAAATTTATACAGCGAAACGTTTACTTTTTAATTAGCAATTATATTTTTAAAATGTCTGTGAACAATTATTGAAATTACTGAGAATGCTAATAAAACAATTAAATGTATGCAAAATTTCTTATGATTTGCACCAAACCGGTTTTTATCAATTTACTTGGTTTCACAGCTAAATTAAATAGAGTGAGCCTTATCAATTATTCAATCTGATAAAAAGCCTTTAAATAATATAGTAAATTTTCTTCAATCCTTGATCCATTAACTTAACTCTAAAAGTTAAACTAAATGTAACATTTTTACAAAATATATCATACAGAAACTTTGAATTAATTTAAAACAGATAATGAATTTGGAGTTCGAAATATGTACAGATTGCCGATTGTCAGCTGATAGATCTCTAACATGAACGATCATACGCTTCATCAGCTGATAGATCTCTAACATGAACGATCATACGCTTCATCACCTGATAGATCTCAAACATGAACGATCATACGCTTCATCAGCTGATAGATCTCTAACATGAACGATCATATGCTTCATCAGCTGATAGATCTCTAACATGAACGATCATACGCTTCATCAGCTGATAGATCTCTAACATGAACGATCATACGCTTCATCAGCTGATAGATCTCTAAGATGAACGATCATACGCTTCATCAGCTGATAGATCTCTAACATGAACGATCATACGCTTCATCAGCTGATAGATCTCTAACATGAACGATCATACGCTTCATCAGCTGATAGATCTCTAACATGAACGATCATACGCTTCATCAGCTGATAGATCTCTAACATGAACGATCATACGTTTCATCAGCTGATAGATCTCTAACATGAACGATCATACGCTTCATCAGCTGATAGATCTCTAACATGAACGATCATACGCTTCATCAGCTGATAGATCTCTAACATGAACGATCATACGCTTCATCAGCTGATAGATCTCTAACATGAACGATCATACGCTTCATCAGCTGATATATCTCTAACATGAACGATCATACGCTTCATCAGCTGATATATCTCTAACATGAACGATCATACGCTTCATCAGCTGATAGATCTCTAACATGAACGATCATACGCTTCATCAGCTGATAGATCTCTAACATGAACGATCATACGCTTCATCAGCTGATAGATCTCTAACATGAACGATCATACGCTTCATCAGCTGATAGATCTCTAACATGAACGATCATACGCTTCATCAGCTGATAGATCTCTAACATGAACGATCATACGCTTCATCAGCTGATAGATCTCTAACATGAACGATCATACGCTTCATCAGCTGATATATCTCTAACATGAACGATCATACGCTTCATCAGCTGATATATCTCTAACATGAACGATCATACGCTTCATCAGCTGATATATCTCTAACATGAACGATCATACGCTTCATCAGCTGATAGATCTCTAACATGAACGATCATACGTTTCATCAGCTGATAGATCTCTAAGATGAACGATCATACGCTTCATCAGCTGATAGATCTCTAACATGAACGATCATACGCTTCATCGCTGAGGCGGAGACACAAGTGGAGCAGTGGAGGGTTCCATTAGTTCTGCCAATAACTATCATGATATCCATGTTGGAATTTGTGAATAATTGGGTTTTGATGTGAATGTGTTAAGTTGAATCTAACTAAAGAGCAATTAGTTCCATTAGTCAGTTTAAAAACTCTACAAATCAAACGATTACACTGAAAACAGTTTTTTATTAATCATTCACATTGTATATCACAATAAATTGAATATACAGAAGTAGGCTCAACAATATATATATATAGGTAGATAAATAGTTTTCTGTGTCAATGTTTAATCATGAAAATCTTGTGTTTCAATATTGAGCCATGACCCAACTCTGGGTCACCAGCACAGAGTGTAATAGCCAAGAACCAATGTTGCTTGAAGAAATCATACACGAAACTACTGGAATAGCATCGCAATTTGTAAGATTCCGAGGCTGGTAGGGAAAAGCGAGTTAAATATCATTTTGTCTTCAAAATTACCAGAGGGGATATATTCAATTGAATTATATTTATTTCCTGGCATGGACTTTTTGCCCATTTACATTGTCTATTACATTTTTTGTAAATATAAATGATCCTGATTTCTGATTTAAAAAATGGCTGCTCATGCAATAAAACACAGTTTAACAGCCAGATCAGATGATTGTTGATGATCTGTTGATCAAGATGATGTTTAATTCACAGATGCTGCTTGTCAGGAGTAACTCGAGACGAAACTCAAAACTTACTGAAAAGTATATCGCATTGTCAATGATGTGAAAATCTTAACAATTGTGACCGGTGGGATGGGTTTTTATCCTAGGTCAAGCCTCGTTCTCACGACGTGTGGCTTGCCGAGTCAAAGACGGCCTTGATCCGCCGCTCGTCGAGTACCGCGTCGTGAAAACAGTACGTCTGTGGCTTTTCCAGCTAGCTCGAGATGACTTGTCGAGCCTTGAGCCGTTCCCGCCCGAAGTCTGTAAACTCATGAAACATCTAAGGCCTGTGGATCGTAAAGCCGCCAGCCTTACTTTGGCTCGTGCACTGTTCTCACGGCCTGTCAGTTGCCGAGCCGACCGCTGTGTTGGAGTGCATTGGTCGTAGTCGAAGTTGTGTTGTTGAGTGAGGCGGTCATTCTCTCAGCCTTCTCCAAGCCCGATCGCTGCACGTCAAACCGGGCCGTGAGAACAGTTAGGCTTGCAAATACGCAGACTACTCGTCGTCCATTGAAAGATGAAGGCCGTCTGTGACTCGGCAAGCCACGCGTCGTGACACAAGGCTCCAAGACATGAGTGAAAATAGAGTGATCTCTAGAACAGATATTTGTGTGAATAATACTTTCTTTATTTCATTTTATTTTAATCACTCACCATTTGAATTCTACATGCCCAAAAGGGGGCCAAATGCTGTAACAGGCCCTCTGAGCACAGGCTAACCATTGACGATTCCTCTGTTGGTTTATTCTCAACGTGTCATAACTAAAATAAAACAAATACTTTTGTTGCTATTTGACCAAATACAAAACAAACTTTGTTTGAAACTTGATAACATTTTTCATTTGGTTTGTGGAAAATGTCACAATAATCTGGTACAACATATTAAAACAAGTTTTTTACTAAAAAATTCATTTATTTTGTCACAAATGTCACAAATGTTATTAATGTTGATTATTGAAATTATTCAATTGTCAATTAAATTGGCAACCCAATATGTATGATTCCAAAGTATGACTAGAGGAGGGATTTTCACCAAAGGTGGTGTATGAGCAAGCTTGGTAAGTGTATAGTGTATACACTGTACACAAACAAATATGGAGGTCGAAGGTTGAGTATTATTAATACTACCTTCTATTAAATCTGTGGATCAGGAATTTAGCCTAGTATTAGTGCACTTAGTAAATTCATCTTTCATTTATGAAAATTTCCCGGATCTTTGAAAAGTTTCAAAAACTGTCCCGATATATACAAAAATTATGCACATTGTGAAACTATAGTTATCAATCAATTTCACTATTACCCTCAATATCCAAAATCTATGAAAAAATTGCTTACAAGAGACTTTTATTACTTTTAGAAAGCAACAGATAATTAGATAATTTTTAACCAACATGGTTTCAGAAAAGGAAAATCTACCATAACAGCAGCAGTTAACTTAGTAGAGTCTATTATTGATTCTATAGATAAGGGAGAATCCGTGATTGGAGTATTCATGGACCTAACAAAAAGCCTTTTGACAGTGTCAATCATTATTTGATTTTATTAATATTACAGGAAATTGGTATTATGCAATTGGTAATTGGTATATATATATATGTTGAATTGGAAGAGTTTGAATAAATATGGTATTTAACAAAAACTAAGTCAATTCTGAGGTATCAATAAAAATTACAAAGTGTAAAAATGGTAGTACTCCAAGGATCACATCTTGGCCCTCTTCTGCTTTTTCTCTGCTACTTAAAACATGTAAAACACTGTTTAGTTTTTTCACCATCAAGTAGTTTTTATATTTTTATGCTAATGATGCCAATTTCAAGACATCTGGTCGATCACAGGATGAACTGGAACTACTGGAACACTGAATTGTATAACTTAAACAAATTTTTTAAAGCCAATAGCTCATCAAGCTTAAACACACAGAAAACTAATTACATTAATTTAACAACAAAACACAATTAAACCGTCATGCTGATTTTGATCAAGTAGAAATTTCCAAAGCTGATCGTGCCACATTTTAGGGGCTCAATGTAGATTGCAACTTTACTTGGAAGCTTCATGTTCAACACATTTTGAAAAAGTGAACTCTGGTCTATTTTCCTTTAAGAAGATGCAATTGTTATGCAGTGGAGATGATTTAAAACAAATTCACCACTCTTACATTCAAACTCATAATCAGTATGGAAATTGCATTTATGGAGCCCCTACAAAAGCCAAATTGAATGAAATACTTAAAGTACCAAAAAGAGCTCTTATAGGATTATGTTACACTTAAACTATAGAGAGTTTGGAACAAATATTTTTCTGAATATTATTCTCACTGTATTTGAGTTATATATATTATTTGAAAGTATTATACTGTTTAAAAATAGCCATATTGTCAAACTGAAAGATAGTTATCATAAATATAATACTAGAGTAGACTGCATGAAAGTGGTTCGATGGTTAGTTGCCCATATGATTCTCCCCTCACTCCCTCTCATCCAACACTGTTACCATACGAATTTCACAAACAGGAAATCAGTCTGCTTGATTTTTTGTTTTGGTTTATGTTGTGTACGATAGGAATGGATTTCAAAACAGACGGATCTACTTTACCATATATTTTATTAGACCAGAGCAATTTGGCAACAATGTATTAACTACAATTGGACTACTTTGGTGCTACTTACTCTAGAAGAAAAGAAAATGCAATTGTTGAACATCATAGACTTGAACTGTTTGCAAAAAAAACGTATGTATGCTGGAAATAAATTAATTTTAAAAAATCCTCAGAAAATAAAAAATGAAAGTAACTCTTTAAAAGATCATTAAAAGAATACCTGAATAGTTTGGCTCTATTTTCTGAGGACGAGTTAGAGAATCGCACCCATAATGTGACTTGAAAATTAGAAATATTAGAATTAGATCTTTAGATATATAAAACAAAACTGTTTTACCAACCATGCTTATTGAATATGACACAATTCAATATATGTATTTCAATGTACAATAATTAATAAAGATATTGTATTGTACCGGTACCACTATAGACTACTATTTCTATTATTCTGCTACTTTTGTAAAGAAGTGGAGTAAACAAGAAACTGACTGAATAAACTAAAGAAAAGATACTACAGCTACTCACAACTTACAACTAAACAATAAGTCAAGTTAATAATTTGTTCGAAGCTAACTTTTATTTTCATAATGCACCCAAGCGGTATAGGAAAAATTAAAACGAGCCAATGAAATAACACGGAACCATAGCAATAGGAACAATATAATTAATTAATCGTTTAAAGCACATGTAATTTTCAACTCATTTGTTTGACTAGAAATTTAGCGGTTTTATAATGAGACAATAAATCACCACCAAAGAGGCCTTCTGGCCAGCGAGTCCTAGTCTAAGATGGGTCTAGGCCATTCATTTCTGATTAGATCTATTTACGAGTGGCCTCTTTCATTCTTGGGGGAGGCTTTTGTCCCGATAACAGTTGTTTTCACGTTAATTTGTGATAGAAGATTATACAATAGCAAGCTTGAATGTTGATTTCAATTATATGCTTATTGAATAAGAAATTAATTTGATTTTGGAAAACATAATTCTTTTTGTTAATTTCCTCTTTTGTTGTATCATTTATATTCAGAGATACTGTATTGTACTCTTTGTTTGCGTATTCTTTAGTAAAATATTATTAAATTTATACTAACGGTTCAAAATTTAAAACAATTGCATTCACTCCTAAAAAACACACAAAAACACTTGCAATCTAATTCCAGAAGTGAGTAAAAATGCATCCAACAAACTGATCCTTGGCAATGATTACTCTAAATTTACAAGTGTTCTGATCAAACAAAATAAACCTGTTAACTATTTATCTCATAATAATTGGCTTGATAGCAAGTACAGTAGTGGCTAGAGTATTCGATTCGTAATCCGAGGTTCACCAGATCCAGCCCAATAAAAATCTGTAGATTTTAAGAAGGTTCGATACAGGACCCAGCCAATTGGGCTATTAACTATCAACACTCTCTAAGAACGGGTCGACATTGTATACAACAGAAAGATCAAGGTTTTGACCGTTCCCTATCAAACATTAAACAATACCAATTATAGACAAATATTATTATTATTGACAAATAAAACCAAACACAAAGGGAAAACCTATATACATTGTTAAAGATATTCCTCCAAAAACTCATTACATATGACGACTGAATTTTTCTTTTGTAACAAAACATGTAAAAAACAGTACAGCTGCTATTTTTCAAACGTTTACAGGAAAAAAGCCAAAACACAAAATTTATGGTTGCGAGTCATGAAACTGGTTGGCTTGGAAACAAAAACAAAATCTCAAGGAGCAAATTTGTAAATCATCGCGGATATTAATCAGAGAGGCGATGGCGCTCAGGTGAAGTTGGCATCGGAGCCCCATTAATAACAGCTGACTTACAGCTACAGCTGATGCTGTTACATCCTCCCACGACTACAATTATTACAGGTGCAATGAAAATGAAGTGCTTGCTTGACTAGGTCTTACGGCAAAGCTAGCTTTATTAAAACTGAGAGCTTATTTGATGCTAATATTATAATTATCTATAATTATTATTTAGACAATGAGCTTTTGCCCTTGCAAAACCAATTCGTTTTAAAATGAACGATTGGTTGGTTGTAATTTAACTTGAAAATAATTCATCTCTACAACAATTCTATAAAAATACTTGTAAGAAACAGTGATAAAAGCACCATGAAGAATGCAATATTGGCAATTACTAGATTTGTAATTACATTTATTTAAGAACTCTTAACTTTAAAGAACCAAAAATGTTGTGTATATGTGATCAATTTGCATTCAAATGCAGCTTATGAATACTGAAATCTGCATTTTTTTTGTTCTAATTTTTTAACTGCATAGAATTATTGACATGGATGAAGTTCATAAAGTTGCTAGACCCAACGAAATTTAATATTATATTTAACTTTATTACACACATCTGTAGATTAGGTCTAGTAGCTAAACCGACACTGAGTTTAAATTTGAACGTGTTCTTTAATGGCTGAATTTAAATTTTACTATATCAATAATGTTATATATAACTTACCTATGCTATTGTAAAATAATTGTGTTATGGTAAAATAAAAAACCCCACTGGTTAAGACATTAATAATTTAAATGATAAATTTACGTGTAGAGAACGCAACAGTTCTATGCAGTTTGCGTTCAAAGGTGCAACGGTACATGGCACTGATTTTGGATCACCTTCAAACACATATCACCTGCAAGCCTTCACTTTTGGCAAAGGGGAACAGCGCACTACTCTTCTAATCTTGCAGTTGCACAGCTACTAGAAATAAACAAACGAGGTGTTGCTCAACTCTTGAAATCAAATCACCCGAGAGGGCTATTGATGAAACAATGCAAGACTGGAGAATGGAACATTGTGTACCTGTGTGTATCTGATGGCGAATAGTTTACAAAACGCTTACCATGGGGGTTAAAATTAAGTCAATAGTCAAATATTCGTATTATTTATCATGTTCATAAGGTACAAATAACAATGCCATGTTAAATTAATCATGTAAATAGGGGGCTAAAGTCCTCTGCTTCTTCTATAAGACCAATTGAATGGGCTTCTTTCAAAGCCCGTCCCTCCTCAACGGGTTATTCTGAATCGTTGATTTATGGTTTATTTTAAAGAATAAAAAGCACATAGATTCAAGAGGAGAATTTCATTATCACAAATATAGTAGTTCACGAATAAAAAAACATCGTAAATATTGAATATTTTGGAATTTGTTTGAACGCTTATTATTTGTGATATTAAAATTTTGTTCACTGAAATCGCTACAGTACATATTATTTGCTCTTCATCAGATAATCTGTTGAGGAGGGGCGGGCTTTGAAAGTTAACATTAGCCTTATGGGGGAGGTAGATAGGAACTCAAAATGTTTCGGGACTTGAGCCCACCCTTAATCTATAATTTAGACCTTTAAACATTACTAGTTTAAATCAAAAATTCAAGGGAGGTATAAAAATGGTCTTAATTTAAGCTGTTATTCTAGTAAGAAATCAACCGAGCAATTCCAATTTGAATTATTCTGAACATGACCATTTTTGAAAAGAAGCCCTTATCGAACAGGTCGACCTTAGATAGTAATAAGACCAGGGTTTGGACTGTACCATATCAAAACTTTAAATAATGCCACTGGTGGAGATATATACACACAAAAAAAACAAGAAAACAAAAAACACCTTACTGTCATGACATTCAACCGTTGACCACCATTCAAAAATTGCCTGTAAAATAATAGAGACTATAGAGACCGCCCAATGGTCGAAATTCGACCAAATATTTGAAAAAAAAGTTTAATATATGGTGGGTTCTGTTACGCTCTTC